>CM038673.1:399251588-399917246 GCA_021605145.1 Aegilops bicornis | reverse complement strand
GTTGATGGTGCTATAGTTGAACTGAATTTTGCTTGTGGTTATGCTGTTGTCCTTTGGTGCCCACATAATATGAGCATAGCGTGGATCACACCATAGGATTAGTTGTATGTTGATAGGACTATGTATTGGAGGGCAAAAGGTGACAGAAGCTTCAACCCTAGCATAGAAATTGATGCATACCGGGATTGAAGGGGGACCAATATATCTGTAATGCTATGGTTGGGTTTTATGTAAATTGCGTTAGTAATTGTGGATGCTTGCTAATAGTTCCAGGTCATAAGTGCATAGAATTCCAAAATGAGGGATGACTTGTCTTGTGATGCCTCTCCCACTATAATACTTGCTATCGGTCTGATAAAGTAGTCAATTTCTTAGGGACAATTTACATAACTCCTACCACCACTTTTCCACTTTCGCTATATTTACTATATTGTGTCTTAATCTAAACGGCCCCTAGTTTTTATTTAAATTGCTCTTTGTTTTCTTTCAAACCTATCCAAAAACACCTACAAAAGTACTTCCTAATTTTGCTTGTTTCCAGTAAGTGAGCAATCAAGCGTCGTGGGGGTTATGTCAGGTGGTCAATAGAACTTGAGGGAATATTTGTTCTACCTTTATTTCCTCGTTGGGTTCGACACTCTTACTTATCGAAAGAGGCTACAATTGATCCCCCTATACTTGTGAGTTATCAAGATCTTTTACGGCGCCCGTTCTTGAAGACAATAAGCGTGGGGTGAATATTTGCGTGTGTGCTTGTTTGCTTTATCACTAAGTAATTTTTATTTACTGTTCTTAGTTGTTTTCTATCTTTTAGTTATGGGTAGGAAGTGCAAAATACCAAAAAAATAGTTATTACCTACTAAACCCGATTGGTTGAAGAACCACTCAAAATCTCTCACACTCAAGGCTTATGCCTTGGACCATCTTGATCCCTATGTGCACCAAATCTTTGAAACCCCAATAAACAATTTGAGGGCAAATCCTTAGATGGACATGCTTGTTATATGTGACACATTATATCTGAAAAAGGAGAAAATTCTGTGAATTGGGTCAAATTCATTTGTTTGCAATGCTATGCGTCAGTTTATATGAAATATATGATTTTAGCATTGTTACGAAAGCCCTAAGAAGTACCTTCCCTATCAATGTATGAGTTTAGTGATAATGGAGATACATTGTCTTGGTATACTGGGGTGTTTATAATTACCTGATGTTCAACAAATTGAAGAATTTATTGCTTTTAAAGAGATGTATAAATTTGCTTCTTTAATTGAAAAGTATGGTGCTACCTCTTTACAAATCTGAAAATTTTGCTATGTAAATATTGTTATGATAATTATGCTTCTAATACTATATGTTAAACCATACTCTTGAGGGAGACTCCTCCGTTGTCCAAGAAGAGAGTAATATTTTGCGAGGAGCCTATGGAAGAAGAAATTGATGGCTGTGAGCTCATTGGATGAAAAAGATGATGAGGAGAGCGAAGAACAAAAGGAGGGAAGAAGCGGATTAGCTACATTGCCTGCCTTTTAATGAGAGGTAATACTTCAACTCCTTTACATTGTTTAATTTCCCTTCGTTCTTACCGAGAGATGATTGCTATGATGACTATTATGATCCTGTTGATTCTCTTGAAATATCCCTTTTTGATGATGCTTTTATACTTGTCGTAAGATGCCAATATGAATTATACTTATAGAGATGGACACTATATAGTCCATACTGTTAAACATGAAATTGTTGCTATTGCACTTACTTTGATAGTCCGATTATCTTTTTGAATTCTCCCATTCTACACTATATCGAGGAGGATTTGCCTTTATTAAGGATTATATTGATGGGATTCTGCTTTTGCAATTGCACATGATAATTTTGATAGATATAGCATACATGTTCTTTGCTACTCCAACTTGCAATTATTGCTGGGAAGACTATATCTCCACCTCTCTATATTTCCAATATGATAGAATTGCAAGAAACTGCTTATACTATGTATTGTGCTTTACTTGGTGTGCATGAATTGTTCTTTTATGGCGATGCCCGATGCATAGGAAGAGAGTTAGACTTACGTAATTACATGATATATGTTGCTTTGTGCTCACTTTACTAAATCACAAATCATTGCTAATTAAAAATTGGCTTTGATATACCTTGGGATCCGAGTGGATTCACTACTTGAGCTTTCACTATATACCTGAAGCAATGGCTTTAAAGAAAGCGCTGCCAGGAGACAACCTGGAAATTTTAGAGAGAGTCATTTATTTTCTGTTGTGTGCTTTTATAAAAGTTTAGAAATAAAAATAATGTGCCAAGGTTTGCCTTTGGGATGTTTACAATGCTTGTTGGTTTATGCGGTGCAGGACAGAAACTTTGTGCGTAGTGCGTGATTTTTAGTTTTTTACTGGAACAAATCAAACGGTTCTGATTCTTTTTGCACTGTATTTCTGTACAAAATTTTTTGTTTTAATAATTTTGGTAGAGATGTTTAGAAGTATCAGAAGTATGGTGAATGTTCAGATTACTACAGACTGTTCTGTTTTTAGACAGATTCTGTTTTTTATGCATAGTTTGCTTGTTTTGATGAAACTATCAATTTTTGTATCAGTGGTTAAGCCATGGAAAAGCTATATTACAGTAAGACACAATGCAAAAACAAAATATGAATTGGTTTGCAACAGTACAAAGAGTAGTGATTTGCTTTATTATACTAACCGGATCTTCTGCACAGGTTTTACATTGAAGTTTTGTTATTGGATCAAGTGTTCGAAGATCGAGGATGTGTCTCGATATGAGGATAAGGGAGGAGAAGACAAGAGATCAAGCTTGGGGATGCCCAAAGGCACCCAAGTAATAACATATTCAATGAAGACTCAAGCGTCTAAGCTTGCAAGGGATGCCCCGGAAGAGCATCCCCTCTTTCTTCAACAAGTATCGGTATGTTTTCGGATTAGATTTCATTCATGTGATATGTGCGAGATCTTGGAGCATCTTTTGCTTTAGTTTTATTTTTCTTTTTATGCACCATGGTGGTATATATGAGATAGTCCTTGGTTTATTTATAGAATGCTCTTTACGCCGGCTTAAACATATCTTTTAGTATGTGGCTTTATAGAATGCTTCATATGCTTCACTTATATCATTTTGAAGTTTTGGATTGCCTGTTTCTCTTCACATAGAAAACCACCATTTGTAGATCGATCTTTTACTTCACTTATACCTGTTAGAGCATGTGCATATCTTTTGTAGAAAGTATTAAACTCTCTTGCCTTCACTTATATTTATTTAAAGAGTTGACAAGAATTGGTCATTCACATGGTTAGTCATAAAATCCTACATAAAACTTGCAGAACACTTTGAATATGATATGTGTTTGAGTTCCTTGCAATAGTTTTGCGATATAAAGATGGTGATATTAGGAGTCATGCTCGAGTGGGTAGATTTTTTAGATTGTAGAAAATACTTGTGTTGAGGTTTTTGATTCCCGTAACGACATGCGTATTATGGTGAACCCGTTATCCTTATAGCGAAGTTGGAGCATGAGGTATTTATTGATTGTCTTCCTTATGAGTGGCGGTCGGGGATGAAGCGATGGTCTTTTCACCAATCTATCCCCCTAGGAGCATGCAGCAGCGTAGTACTTTATTTCCCGATTACTAATAGATTTTTTGCAATAAGTATGTGAGTTTATTTTATGACTAATGTTGAGTCCATGGATTATCCCCGAACTCTCAGCCTTCCATCATTGATAGCCTCTTGATTTTGATGCATTACGTGCCCTTTCTCTACCTCTCGAGAAGATTTGGGTACCAAACTTCGTCGGTGCATCCAAACCCCAAATGATACGATGCGCTCTATCACATAGCCTCGTATATCTTCCTATTATGGCATTTCCACCCAGCCATTCAGAGTATATTGCCATGGAACTTCCATCATTATCATATACATTGACTTGAGGACATTTATTGTCATATTGCCTTTGCATGATCATAAAGATAACTAGCATGATGTTTCCTTCATGGCTTGTCCGTTTTTGATGTCATTACTACAGCTAGATCGTTGCACATCCCGAAGTACACCACGAGGAGGCATTCATATAGAGTCATATCTTTGTTCTAGTATAGGAGTTGTAATATAGAGGTTGTAGAAAGTAAATAAAAAAGATGTGATGATCATCATTATTGAGTGCATTGCCCAAATTGAGGAAAGGATGATGGAGAATATGATTCCCCTACAAGTCGGGATGAGACTCAGACCGAAAAAAATAAAAAAAAAATAAAAAAAAGAGAAGGCCAAAAAAAGAGAGGCCCAAAAAGAGAAAACAAAAATGAGAGAAAAAAGAGAGGAAGAACAATGTTGTTACTATCCTTTTTACCACACTTGTGCTTCTAAGTAGCACCATGTTCTTCATATAGAGAGTCCTCTTGAGTTATCCCTTTCATATACTAGTAGGAATTTTCATTATAGAACTTGGCTTGTATATTCCGATGATGGGCTTCCTCAAATGCCCGAGGTCTTCATGAGCAAGAAAGTTGGATGCACACCCACTACTAGTTTTAGTTTGAACTTTTCATACACTTATAAGCTCCCTGAGTGCATCAGGTTGCATGGCAATCACTACTCCTCACATTGACATCAATTGATGGGCATCTCCATAGCCCGTGTGAATTAACAGCCGTCGATGTGAGACTTTCTCCTTTTTGTCTTCTCCGCATAACCCCCCATCATATTCTATTCCACCTATAGTGCTATGAACATGCATCACGCATCATGTATTGCGTGAAAGTTGAAAAGGTTTGAGAACATCAAAAAGTATGAAAACAATTTGCTTGGCTTGTCGCCAGGGGTTTATTGCATGATGTGAATACTTTGTGTAGAAGAAGATGGAGGCGTAGCCGGACTATATGATTTTGTAGGGATAACTTTCTTTGGCCTTGTTATTTTGAAAAGACATGATGGTGCTTTATTAGTAGGCTTGAAGTATTATTTCTTTTTATAATAGTCAAATGATAGACTATTGACCAACTTTGAATCACTCATGTCTTAATATTCATGCCATGATTAGACATATGATCAAGATTATGCTAGGTAGCATTCCACATCAAAAAATATCTTTTTTTTATCCATTTACCTACTCGAGGATGAGCAGGAATTAAGCTTGAGGGATCTTTGACGTACGTCTCCGTCGTGTATCTATAATTTTTGAATTGTTCCATGCCAATAATACATAAACTTTCATTATACTTTTGTGGCAACTTTTTATACTATTTTGGGACTAACGCATATTGATCCGATTACCCAGATGCGATCCCTGTTTGTTGCATGTTTTGTTTATTACATTGAAATATCCCATATCAAAGCGGAAGGTCCAAATGGGATAAAAATGGATAGGATGAATATTTTTTGGAATATTTGGAGAATTCGGAAGAAAAAATCCACATGAGGCCGGTGCCCGAGGTGGCCCACCGAAGGCAGGCGCGCCCTGACCTCGTGGTCCACCCGTAAGGCGATTGATGCCTTCTTCGACCGCAAGAAAGCTAATTTTTGGTAAAAAATCACGGCGAAGGTTTCAGTCTAATCGGAGATTCACGGATCTCCATATATATACTCTGAAAGCGGTGAAAGAGGCGGACAAGATAGGCGTTAGAGAAGCAGAGAGAGGCGAGGAGGCAGATCCAATCTCGGAGAGGCTCTACGCCCCTCACGCCATGGAGACCATGGACGGAGAGGAAACCCTTACGACATCTAGGAAGAAAGGTCAAGGAAGAGAAAGAAGAAGGAGGGGCTCTCTCCCCTACCCACCGCTTCCGATGGCGTAGGAACACCTTGAGGGCCATCATCATCATCACCGCGATCTTCACCAACACCTACTGCCATCTTCACCAACATCCTCCATCACCTTCCCCCTCTATCTATCGGCCGGTCCACTCTTATGCAATCCGTTGTACCCTCTACTTGAACATGGTAGCTTTATGCTTCATATTATTATCCATTGATGTGTTGCCCAATCTTATGATGTCTGAAGTAGATTTTCTTTTGTCCTATCGGGTTGGTTGATGAATTGCTATGATTGATTTAATTTGCTTGTGGTTTATGTTTGATGTCCTTTGGTACCCATCCATGTAGGTAGCGTCGTGGATCACACCTCATAGGGTTAGTTGTATGTTGATAGGACTATGTATTCGGAGAAGCGAAGTGGCGATGAAGCTTCAGCCTAGCTTTATAGAAATTGATGCATACGGGAGTTGAGAGGGGGACCAATATATCTTGAAAAAATGCTATGGATTTGCAGGTTTTACCTTAATGAGCACGTTAGTAATTGCGGATGCTTGCCTAATAGTTTCAATCATAAGTGCATGAAGAATTCAAGTAAGGAGATGTGGCATGCTAGCGATGGCCCTCTCCACATAATACTTGCTATCGGTCTAGTAAAGTAATCAATTGCCCAAGGGACAATCTACGCTATATTTACTTTTATTTGTGTCTTCATCTAAACAGCCCTAGTTTTTATTTACGTGCTCTTTATTTTTCTTGCAAACCTATCCAAAAACTTACCTACAAAGTACTTCTAGTTTTCATACTTGTTTCCGGTTAGAAGTGAGCGTCAAGCGTGTGTGGAGTTGTATGTCGAGTGGTCGATAGAACTTGAGG
Source organism: Aegilops bicornis (assembly GCA_021605145.1). Classification (NCBI taxonomy): domain Eukaryota; kingdom Viridiplantae; phylum Streptophyta; class Magnoliopsida; order Poales; family Poaceae; genus Aegilops; species Aegilops bicornis. Next base: position 399,910,598 of record CM038673.1, on the reverse strand, counting down.
GAATATTTGTTCTACCTTTAGCTCCTACGTTGGGTTCGACACTCTTACTTATCAAAAAGAGGCTACAATTGATCCCTATAATTGTGGGTTATCAAGAAGCATCGCTCACTTGCAGGTCTGGCGTTTGATGAAACGCAGATGCCACCTTGAGGATGGACCTCATCTTGGGAGGAGCGTCGCCTGAGGCTGCTTTCCGAGGTGACAAGGTACCAACAGGTGCTGCGGTGATACCACTGCCACAACATCCGCTCCAGGACGCTCGAGGCGGGCGACCTCGTCCTAAGGCGGGTCCTCTCCAGGGAAGGGCTGCACAAGCTCTCACCTATGTGGGAGGGCCCATTTAAGGTCGCCCACGTCTCAAGGCGTGGCGCCGCGCGCCTGGAGACGGAGGACGGGTTGCCCATCTAGAATGCCTGGAACATCCAGCACCTCCGGAAGTTCTACCCATGAAGCAAGGACCGGTGCCTGTGAAAAAAGGCCCAGTGCCTATGAAGAAGGCCCGGTGCCTGTGAAGAATCACCGCCCGTGACACTCTCACGTAATAATGGGTGGGGCTGTACACGCCCCGGAGTCTCCGGAGAGCCGCCCTCGGGCCTCGGGGGCTCCCTCCCACGCCTAGTGGCAGCACTTAGCTCCGCGCTGGTGAGAAGACTTGAAGACTAGACTAGGTGCTTGGACCAGCGGATTTTCATTTGCTTTCCGTAGTTGGCTCGCCTTCTCTTAATTGAAGTTTTATACGGGTGTTCTTTGCTGATTTGGTTATGTTGCCTTTTGCCGCCATTTCCGACTCTAGTTACTTTGTGTTCTCTCTCTCGCATACCTCGCTTGAGGCTAAGCAGTGCCCTCATGACGTTTTCCTTCTCTCGCCTTCCACTTTTGCTTTCTCATGAGGCACCCTTATTCGAGCCCTGGTGGCGCATCTCCCCTAATCCATGCCCCTCGGGTACCGCGATATGAAGTGCTGGGTCAAGGCTTGGGTGAACGACAAGTCTCCTAGCGGGCTTCCTAACGAATTTTTTGCAGTTCCCGAGCGACCACAGACCACTAGGTCAAGACGGGCACGAGGAAACAAATGCCTCGTGAAGAGGAGGCTGCCCCGAACGCACCAAGCTAAGTTATCTCTGCATAAAATAATAGCAGAACATGGAAAAAACAAGCATAGAATAATGATTGAGGAATCATGGTTTGATACACGCCCCTCCGGGCCCATACTGGTTTCATTTTGATGCAGGAAAGAAAAGAAGAACAAAACAAAAGTGGCTCGCCCCGCAGCAGTGATCAGGTGGGAGCCCTTGGCAGCGTCGAGCATTAGCGGATCCCTCCTCGCGCTTCACGAGGCGCGGCAGTGAACGACCCACTACCATATTCGAAGCGCGGCGGCTGGTCATAGCCGCCACTGCTGGAGCTGTCGCCGAGAGAAGAGCCACCATAGCTGGATGAGGCGCGGCCGGCGGGCTCGCCCTCGCCCTCGTCGCGGCCGTCGCCGAGGCCGAACACCTCCTCGCCGTCGTTCACCTCAGGGCAGCACCCGGCACAGCGACCATCTTCCCCAAACACCCTCACATAGAGGGTCATGTCACCGTCATACTTGAAGTGGAGGGTGCACCGCTGCCCGAGCCGCCCATGGCGGCGATACGCCAACCCGCGGGCCAGGTTATGTTGCCGCATGACGGAGACCTCGACCACGACCCAAGAAGCCCGACTGCAGCAACCGTCCGCTTGCAGCCAGAGCCCACTTGGACCGAAAGCCGGCAGCTCATCGACAAAGAAGCGGAGAAGTTGGAGCCAGCTGCCGGCCGGATCTTCCGACCAGACAACGAACTCTACGCGGCACCTCTGCCGAGTGGAAGCTTCGGCTCGGGAGGTTCCAGCGCAACCGCGGCGCGTCTCCCTTCATGGGCCAGGGCTGCAGCGACCGAGCGACTCCTGCCACGCGCCATGGTAAAGGCCACCCGAAGCGGGAGGCTGGCGGCGGTCACGGTATGCTGCTGCAGGCGGCGCGTCCATGCTTAGAGTCGGGCCCCTCTCGGGGGCCTTGCCCTTCTCCCGGCGGAGAACCTCTTCCAGCGGTGCCATTGCTACTAGCGATGGGGCAGGAGGAAGAAGCAAGCGGACTACGAAGAGATGGGCAACAAGGGCTACGCCCTCTTCCCATTTATAAGCGGAAGAAGGCCAACCCAGCCTCCCCCACGATTACAGGTAATGATGGTTTTCCTTGCATGTCGCAGGGACTTGTCAAGTCGGGCAGTTGCCGAGGCAGCGTGGGGAAGCGGAGACGCCCACGTCCAATCAACCGCCATGTGTCGACCAAGGCCGAAGGTTTTTGGGGCCCTCGGCGCTTTTCGAAGCCAAGCCCAGCGCCTTGGGCGAGGGAGCTCTTGTCGGCGTTAAGGAGCAGGGGTCCCAGACTTGCATGCCTGCGGCCAGGCGTGGCTGTGCTAGCAGGCCTGTCTGGCCCATCTTCATCAACAAAGGCGTTCCAAGACCCTCGCGAGGGGCCAAGCCAGCGAGGGATGACACAAGACTCCTCGAGGCGGCCTCACCGGGTTGGCTCGCGAGGAGGAGAGAGATCAAGGCAGGGCAAACCTCCACGAGGTTCTCGTGGCGTGAGCCATGGCCCGATCAAGATCGGTGAGCGCCAGTGATCGTCTCCAACGTATCTATAATTTTGCTCCATGCTATATTATCTACTGTTTTGGACAATATTGGGCTTTATTTTCCACTTTTATATTATTTTTGGGACTAACCTATTAGCAGGAGGCCCAACCTAGAATTGCTTTTTGCCTATTTCAGAGTTTGAAGAAGCGGAATATCAAGCAGTCCAAAGCGAAATGAAACCTTGGGAGCGTGATTTTCTCACCGAGCAGCCGGAGACTTGGACCCTAAGTCAAAGGAAGCTTCGAGGAGGGCACGAGGTAGAGGCGCGCCCTCCACCCTCATGGGCCCCATGTTGCTCCACCCAGCGACGTACTTCTTCCTCCTATATACCTATGTACCCCCAAGCGATCGGAGGCGGGCCAAAACCTAATTCCACCGCGCAACCTTTTGTACCCACGAGATCCCATCTTGGGGCCTGTTCCGAGCTCAGCCCGAGGGCATCCACCATGGAGGGCTTCTACATCAACACCATAGCCTCTCCGATGAAGTGTGAGTAGTTTACCTCGAGACCTTCAGGGTCCATAGTTAGTAGCTAGATGAAAGCTTCTTCTCTCTTTTGGATCTCAATACAATGTACTCCCCTCTCTCATGGAGATCTATTTGATGTAATCTTCTTTTTGTGGTGTGTTTGTTGAGACCGATGAATTGTGGATTTATGATCAAGATTATCTATGAACAATATTTGAATCTTCTCTTAATTCTTTTATGTATGATTGGTTATCTTTGCAAGTCTCTTCGAATTATCAGTTTGGTTTGGCCTACTAGATTGGTTTTTTCTTGCAATGGGAGAAGTGCTTAGCTTTGGGTTCCAATCTTGCGTTGTCCTTTCCCGATGTGATGGGGGCAGCAAGGCACGTATTGTATTGTTGCCATCGAGGATAACAAGATGGGGTATTTATCATACTGCATGAATTTATCCCTCTACATCATCTCATCTTGCTTAAGGCGTTACTCTTTTTTCTTTAACTCAATGCTCTAGATGCATGCTGGATAGCGGTCGATGAGTGGAGTAATAGTAGTAGATGCAGGCAGGAGTCGGTCTACTTGTTTCGGACGTGATGCCTATATACATGATCATACCTAGATATTCTCATAACTATGCTTAATTACATCGATTGCTCAACAATAATTCGTTTACCCACCTAAAATACTTATGCTCTTGAGAGAAGCCACTAGTGAAACCTATGGGGTCTACCTCCATCATATTAATCTTCCATCACTTTATTTATTGCCTTTGCTTTTTGCTTTTCTTTTATTTTACTTTGCATCTTTATCATAAAAATACCAAAAATATTATCTATCATCTCTATCAGATCTCACTCTACTTGAAGTGACGTGAAGGGATTGACAACCCCTAATCGCATTGGTTGCGAGGTTATTTACTTTGTGTGAGTACGAGGGACTGTGGCGTAGCCTCCTCTTGGATTGATACCTTGGTTCTCAAAAACTAAAGGAAATACTTACGCTACTTTCTTTGCATCATCCTTTCCTCTTCAAGGAAATCAACGTGCTCAAGAGGTAGCAAGAAGAATTTCTGGCGCCGTTGCCGGGGAGTCGACACAAAAGTCAACATACCAAGTACCCATCACAACCCCTTATCTCCCGCATTACATTATTTGCCATTTGCCTCTCGTTTTCCTCTCCCCCACTTCACCCTTGCCGTTTTATTCACCCTCTTTTTTCCGTTTGCCTCTTTTCGCTTGCTTTTTGTTTGCTGGTGTGTTGGATTGCTAGTTTGTCATGATGGCTCAAGATAATACCAAATTGTGTGACTTCACCAATACCAACAATAATGGTTTCCTTAGCACTCCGATTGCTCCTCTTACCAATACTGAATCTTGTGAAATCAATCTTTGCTTTGTTGAATCTTGTCATGAAATATCAATTCACTTGGCCTTCCTAGTGAAGATGCGCTACTCATCTAAATAGCTTCGTTGATTAGTGTGATATGCAAAGAAGAAAGATGTTGATAATTATATTGTTAAATTGAAGCTATTTCCTTTTTAAGCTTAGAGATCGCTAAAGCTTGGTTTTCGTCTTTGCCTAAAAATAGTATTGATTCATGGAATAAGTGCAAAAACGCTTTTATCTCTAAGTATTTCCCTCCCGCTAAGATCATCTCTCTTAGAAACGATATTATGAATTTTAAGCAACTTGATCATGAACATGTTGCACAAGCTTGGGAAAGGATGAAATTAATGATACGTAATTGCCCTACTCATGGTTTCAATTTGTGGATGATTATACAATTTTTTATGTCGGTTGAATTTTCTTCTAGAAACCTTTTAGATTGACATGAGGAGGCACTTTTATGGAAATCACTTTAGGAGAAGCTACTAAACTCCTAGATAATATTATGGTTAATTATTCCCCAATGGCATGCTGAAAGATCTACTAATAAAAAAGTTCATGCGATAGAAGAAATCAATGTTTTGAGTGGAAAGATGGATGAACTTATGAAATTATTTGCTACTAAGAGTGTTTCTTCTGATCCTAATGACATGCCTTTGTCTACTTTGATTGAGAACAATAATGAATCTATGGATGAATTTTGTTTGTAGGAATAATTTTGGTAACAAAAGGCGTATAGAGGAAACTTTAATCCTAGGCCTTATCCTAGTAATTCCTCTAATAATTATGGAAATTCCTACAACAAATCTTATGGAAATTTTAAGATGCCCTCTGAATTTGAGACTAGTGTTAAAGAGTTTATGAATTAAAGAATTTTAATGCTTTGCTTGAAGAGAAATTGCTTAAAGTTGATGAATTGGCTAGAACGTTGCTAAAATTTCTCTTGATGTTGATTCTTTAAATCTTAGATCTATTCCTCCTAAGCATGATATCAATGAGTCTCTCAAATCCATGAGAATTTCCATTGATGAGTGCAAAGAAAAGAACCGCTAGGATGCGTGCTCTGAAGATGCCTTTACTAGCGTGTTCTTCTAGTTCCTATGAAAATAAAGATGAAGATCTAAAAGTTATTGATGTGTCCCCTATTAAATCTTTGTTTTGCAATATGAATCTTGATAATTATGGGATTGAATATGATCCACCCTTACCTAGAAGGTGTTCCAAAAATTGAGACTTTTAGATCTTGATGCTAAAATTGATAAAAGTGGGATTGAAGAAATCAAAACCCTAGATGTTTGCTAAACCCACTATTTCCAGATTTCAAGGAATTTAATTATGAAAGTTGCTCTTTTGATTGATTGTATTTCCTTGTTACAATCCATGCTAAATTCTCCTCACGCTTATAGTCAAAATAAAGCGTTTACTAAACATATCGTTGATGCCTTGATGCAATCTTATGAAGAAAAACTTGAGTTGGAAGTTTCTATCCCTAGAAAACTTTATGATGAATGGGAACCAACTATTAAAATTAAGATTAAGGATCATGGATTTTATGCTTTATGTGATTTGGGTGCGAGTGTTTCCACTATTCCAAAACTTTGTGTGATTTGCTAGATTTCGGCGATTTTGATGATTGCTCTCTAAACTTGCACCTTGTGGATTCCATGATTAAGAAACCTATGGGAGGAATTAATGATGTTCTTATTGTTGCAAATAGGAATTATGTGCCCGTAGATTTTATCGTTCTTGATATAGATTGCAATCCTTCATGTCCTATTATTTTTTGGTAGACCTTTTCTTAGAATGATTGGTTCAATTATTGATATGAAGGAAGGAATATTAGATTTCAATTTCCATTAAAGAAAGGCATGGAACACTTCCTAGGAAGAAAATAAAATTACCGTATGAATCTATCATGGGAGCCACTTATGGATTGCCTACCAAAGATGGCAAAACCTAGATCTATCCTTGCTTTTATGCCTAGCTAGAGGCGTTAAACGATAAGCGCTTGTTGGGGAGGCAACCCAATTTTATTTTTACTTTTTTTGCTTTTGCTTCTGTTTAGGAATAAATCTTAGATCTAGCCTCTGGTTAGATGTGTTTTTATGTTTTAATTAGTGTTTGTGCCAAGTTAAACCTATAGGATCTTCTTGGATGATAGTTATTTGATCTTGCTGTAATTTCCAGAAACTTTCTGTTCACAAAGCAATTGTTAAAATCACCAGAACGTTGATAAAATAGTGATTACAATTGATGCTGATCAATAAACAAATTGCATAGGACTTCCTATGTTGGCTAAATTTTGGAGTTCCAGAAGTTTGCGTTAGTTATAGATTACTACAGACTATTACATTTTTGACAGATTCTGTTTTTTCATGTGTTGTTTGCTTATTTTGATGAATCTATGGCTAGTAAAATAGTTTATAAACCATAGAAGTTGGAATACATTAGGTTTAACACCAATATAAATAAAGAATGATTTCATTACAGTACCTTGAAGTGGTCTTTTGTTTTCTTTACGTTAAGCTGAGCTCACGAGATTTACATTTGAGTTTTGTGTTGTGAAATTTTCAAGTTTTGGGTGAAATCTTTTGATGGATTATGGAACAAGGAGTGGCAAGAGCCAAATCTTGGGGATTCCCATGGCACCCACAAGATAATCTAAGGACACCAAAAAGTCAAAGCTTGGGGATGCCCCGGAAGGCATCCCCTCTTTCGTCTACTTCCATCGGTAACTTTACTTGGAGCTATATTTTTATTCACTACATGATATGTGTTTTGCTTGGAGCGTCTTGTATGATTTGAGTCTTTGTTTCTTAGTTTACCACAATCATCCTTTCTGTACACACCTTTTGAGAGATCCATACATGATTTGGAAATTATTAGAATACTCTTTGTGCTTCACTTATATATTTGAGTTATATAGTTTTGCTCTAGTACTTCACTTATATCTTTTGAAACACGCGATTGGTGGATTTGTTTTAAAGAAACTATTGATCTCTCATGCTTCACTTAGATTATTTTGAGAGTCTTAAATAGCATGGTAATTTAGCTTAAATAATCCTAATAATGCTTGGTATTCCAAGATTTGTAAAACTTTATTATGAGTGTGTTGAATACTATGAGAAGTTTGATGCTTGATAATTGTTTTGAGATATGAGGATGGTGATATTAGAGTCATGCTTGAGTTGAGTAGTTGTGAATTTGAGAAATACTTGTGTTAATGTTTTTGATTCGATAGCATGCACATAAATTGAACCATTATGTGATGAATTCAGAGCATGATTTATTTATTGATTGTCTTCCTTATGTGGCGGTCGAGGGAATGACGATGGTCTTTTCCTACCAATCTATCCCCTAGGAGACATGCGTAATACTTTGCTTTGATAACTTGTAGATTTTTTGCAATAAGTATATGAGTTCTTTATGACTAATGTTGAGTCCATGGATTACACACCTTTTCTTCCTTCCACCATTGCTAGCCTCTCTTATACGCGCGTACTTTTCGCGGTATCATATACCCACCATATGCCTTCCTCATAACAGCCACCATACCTACCTATATGGCATTTCCATAGCCAATCGAGATATATTGCCATACAACTTTACATTTATTCATTATATTATGACACACTCCATCATTTTCATATTGCTTAGCATGATCATGTAGTTGACATCGTATTTGTGGCAAAGCCACCATTCATAATTCTTTCATACATGTCACTCTTGATTCATTGCATATCCCGGTACACCGTCGGAGGCATTCATATAGAATCATATTTTGTTCTAAGTATCGAGTTGTAATTGTTGAGTTGTAAGAAAATAAAGATGTGATGATCTTCATTTTTAGAGCATTGTCCCCAAGTGAGGAAAGGATGATGGAGACTATGATTCCCCCACAAGTCGGGATGAGACTCGGGACCGAAAAAAGAGGCCACAAAAAAGAGAAAAGGCCCAAATAAAAAAATGAGAGAAAAGAGAGAAGGGACAATGTTACTATCCTTTTTCCCACACCACTGTGCTTCAAAGTAGCACCATGATCTTCATGATAAAGAGTCTCTCATTTTGTCACTTTCATATACTGAGTAGAATTTTTCATTATAGAACTTGGCTTGTATATTCCAATGATGGGCTTCCTCAAAATGCCCTAGGTCTTACGTGAGCAAGCGAGTTGGATGCACACCCACTTAGTTTCTTTTGTTGAGCTTTTATATACTTATATCTCTAGTGCATCCGTTGCATGGCAATCCCTACTCACTCACATTGATATCTATTGATGGGCATCTCCATAGCCCGTTGATCGCCTAGTTGATGTGAGACTATCTTCTCCTTTTGTCTTCTCCACAACCACCCTTCTATTCCACATATGCTGCTTTATATCCATGGCTCACGCTCATGTATCAGCGTGAAGATTGAAAAAAGTTTTAGAATGCCAAAAGTATGAAACAATTGTTTGGCTTGTCATCGAGGTTGTGCATGATTTGAATACTTTGTGTGGTGAAGATAGAGCATATCAGGACTATATAATTTTGTAGGGATAACTTTCTTTTGGCCATGTTATTTTGAGAAGACATGATTGCTTAGTTAGTATGCTTGAAGTATTATTATTTTTATGTCAATATGAACTTTTGTCTTTTAATCTTTCGGATCTGAATATTCATACCACAATTAAGAAGAATTACATTGAAATTGTATGCCAAGTAGCACTCCGCATCAAAATTCTTTTTTTCATTTACCTACTTGAGAGACGGCAGGAATTAAGCTTGGGGATGCGATCGTCTCAAACGTATCTATAATTTTGATTGCTCCATGCTATATTATCTACTGTTTTGGACAATATTGGGATTTATTTTCACTTCCATATTATTTTGGGACTAACATATTAGCAGGAGGCCCAGCCCGGAGTACTGTTTTTGCCTATTTGAGTTTGAAGAAAGCGGATATCAAGGAGTCCAAGCGGAATGAAACCTTGGGAGCGTGATTTTCTCACGAGCGTTGATGCGAGGAGACTTGGACCCTAAGTCAAGGAAGCTTCAAGGAGGCACGAGGTGAGGCGCGCCCACCCCGAGGCGCGCCCTCCACCCTCATGGGCCCCACGTTGCTCCACCGATGTACTTATTCCTCCTATATATACCTACGTACCCCCTAACGAGCAGAGATGGAGCCAAAAACCTAATTCCACCGCTGCAACCTTCTGTACCCACGAGATCCCATTTTGGGGCTGTTAGGAGCTCCACGGAGAGGCATCCACCACGGAGGGCTTCTACATCAACACCATAGCCTCTCCGAGTGAAGTGTGAGTAGTTTACCTCAGGACCTTGGGTCCATAGTTAGTAGCTAGATGGATTCTTCTCTCTTTTGGATCTCAATACAATGTTCTCTCCCCCTCTCTGTGGAGATCTATTCGATGTAATCTTCTTTTTGCGGTGTGTGTTGTTGAGACCGATGAATTGTGGGTTTATGATCAAGATTATCTATGAACAATATTTGAATCTTCTCTGAATTCTTTTATGTATGATTGGTTATCTTTGCAAGTCTCTTGAATTATCGGTTTGGTTTGGCCTACTAGATTGGTTTTCTTGCAATGGGAGAAGTGCTTAGCTTTGGGTTCAATCTTGCGGTCCTTTCGATGTGATGGGGGCAGCAAAGGCACGTATTGTATTGTTGCCATCGAGGATAACAAGATGGGGTATTTATCATATTGCATGAATTTATCCCTCTACATCATGTCATCTTGCTTAAAGGCGCTCTGTTTTCTTTAACAATACACTAGATGCATGTTGGATAGCGGTCGATGAGTGGAGTAATAGTAGTAGATCTGAGCGAGTCGGTCCTCTCTGGTTTGAGACGTGATGCCTATATACATGATCATACCTAGATATTCTCATAACTATGCTCAATTACATCGATTGCTCAACAGTAATTCGTTCACCCACCGTAAAATACTTATGCTCTTGAGAGAAGCCACTAGTGAAACCTATGGCCCCCGGGTCTATCTCCATCATATCAATCTTCCATCACTTTATTTATTGCCTTTGCTTTTACTTTTCTTTTATTTTACTTTGCATCTTTATCATAAAAATACCAAAAATATTATCTATCATCTCTATCAGATCTCACTCTCGTGAAAGTGACCGTGAAGGATTGACAACCCCTAATCACGTTGGTTGCGAGGAGTTATTCTTTAATGTAGATGCGAGGGACTCACCGTAGCCTCTCTTTGGATTGATACCTTGGTTCTCAAAAGCTGAGGAAATACTTACGCTACTTTGCTGCATCATCCTTTCCTCTTCAAGGAAATCAACTTGATGCTCAAGAGGTAACACCGGTAGCGGCAGTGTCCTTGTTTCCTCTTTGGTGCTAAGAAGCAAGCGTGGTACGTGATACCGAGCATCAAGCAAAGGTTTCTATATCAGTCTTGACGAGACCAATACCGGCGGGACTGACAAGACAGAGAGTCACCATGGAGCCCAAAGGCGGCATCACCACGAGCCTTTTGCGGTGAAGGCATTGTCGAGATAAAAGTACTAGTTGTCCCCTTTCAAATTGGCCGTTGTTGGCTCCCTTCCGCTCAATATTTTGGAAGAGGACCAGGGCCTATATAAGTAGAACCTTCCCACGATGGTAGGGACATCGATTGGATCTTACGTCCTCCACACCCACAAGTTCCAGAGCACAAGAACACCTCAACCTCGGGGAGGTTGTTCTTCCTGTACTATTCATCATCAGCCCAAGAGGCAATCCACCACCACCACCTTTGGGTAGGGTATTACACCTAGCGGTGGCCCGACCCGATAAATCTTGTGTCTTTTGTGTTGTGAGTTAAATCCGGGGATTCGTGGCGAGATCTTAGCAAACCCAGGGGCATGGATCGGCAGGAGGGAAAGAACTTCGCGTGCACCCCAGAGTTTGAACCTTAAGGGTTTCGCCGGAACCCGTGATCCGACAAATTTTTTTTGAACCAAGGTGATCTATGGCACCTCGGATATAGGAGCTCGAACACAGTTCGGCGTTGGAGCTTGGATACAGTCCGGCATTGGGGCTTGGATGCAATCCAGCATTGGAGCTCGGACACAAGAGACCTTTGCCGCGCCAGAAACACTTCAAACTCGAGGTGCGGCATAAAAATAACAAAGGCATTGATAAAGGCCAAGAACTTAAAGGGGCTCCTCGGATACCCGGCGTGTAAACTCTTGATTCACCTCGGTGATCCTCAAGATCAAAGATGAGAAGATTTGTTGAACCAGTTTTCAAGACCGGCGGCGAAGATGAAGAACAGTTTGTAAGAATCGAGGCGTCCCCAACGAAGACCGATTTGGGGAGCTCTTGATGGTGTCTGGACCAGGGGAACTCACGTCGTCTCCCGATCAGTTGGATTGGGTCGAGGACCCCCATGGCCGTTACTCATGGGCGGTTCGGACTGACTTAAAGTATACGAGGAAGATTCCACAAGACTTGGTGATCAAGACAAGGAATCCTCTCCACCGGCGTATTCGACTAGGACTCTTGTTATCCTAGGCCTGCGGTACATTATATAAGCGAGGCCGGGCTGGTCGATAGGGATATGCTAGATCATTATGATATTTTCATCATATCCTTAGGTCTTAGACCACAACATATGGTCTCGAGGTAGATCAACTCTTGTAATATCTATATTAATCAAGATCAATCAAGCGGAAGTAGGTATTACCTCCATTAAGAGGGCCCGAACCTGCAGGTAAACATCATGTCCCCTATATCCTGTTACCCATCGATCCATGACACACGGCTTGGGACCCCTACCCAAGATCTGCTTTGGTTTGACTTGGCGGTAGTGGCGGTGCCCATATCCGAGACTAAAGGCTTATGCCGTCATGATTATCATAGATACCTCATGGTGGCATGTATGAATTTTATAGCGAAAGCCGCACTTTGGCGTAATAATATTTATAGCAGCGTGGGTGCCGCTATCCTCTTGAGGCGTGGTTCTCCTCTCTGTGCCAGGGCTTCAAGTGAAAACCCTTGTCTCCCTCGGACTTGGCAGCGACGACGCTTCATGTTGTTCAGCCTGCTAAGGGCGCTGTTATGGAAGCTTAGGAGAGGATGTGTTTGGCCGTAGTTTTCAGGCCTGCCCGTGTTAGCTTTCTACAACATAGCTGCGTGCATTTATGTTGATTAGTCATTCTAGGATCTGCTTTGTATGAGGGGCCCCTCATTACCTTGTTTCGTTTGGCCATGTACTTTGGTTTGTGTTTTATCTATAATAAAGTGGGGTGAGAACCTGGTTTGAGTTATTATTTCTCTCACACACTATGATAAGAACTTAAGTTAAGCTAAGGAAATCATTTATCCCCAATTTTGTTCGATATCCTATAGATGGAGTAAATAGCAAAAACCACTACAATCGCGATTAGGGTTCAAAAAACAACCGCTCTATCTTTTTTTTGCTAAAACCTACCAGTATAGCCCCTAATTTTCACAAAAGACACTAGGGACGTAGTTCATCTATTTTAACCATGTTTATGACGCATGGGACCCATATGTAAGCGTTTACGTGGCATCAAATATACACTCCGTTAGCCTGGAGTGTTAAGCTGCAGCGGGTTCACCCATCTGCGTCTAACACTCTCAAGCTTACTTCTCTTTGGCATTCCATAAAACAGCTCATTGCGGTCGTGCAGCGTTCCTTTGCCGGTAGCAACACTGCTTGGTCTTGCTTGAGCATCTTCACTCGTTGGCCCTCTCAAATTGCTTGAAATAGCGCCGCTGAATGTTGGCGAAAAAACTTCGGCGTGTGGGCGGCCGCCCCAAAACCGTCTCGGGCCGCGGTTTTAAAATCAAACCGACACAAATTCCGGTCGAACACGACACAAAATTGACCCAAGCGAGGCGATTTCATTGACATTTGTACAAAAGCGGAAAACATAACTAAAACTAAAATGAACTAACTTAAAGAACTCTGCGCCGCCGTCGCTGCCGCCTTCTGCCTTCTACATGCGAGACACATGTAGAACTTGGTGTAGTCGTTGCCGCCGTCGTCGTCGCAACCGCCCTCCTTCCGCCACCGTCCTTGCTGCACCCCTAACCAGATTCGCCGATACACGGGGTTGGACGGCGACGCCCTCCTCGCGCCCGTGGTGCCGAGCAGCTATCTCCTCGAGGGCGCGGTCTTTGATGCGCCATCTCCTCACGGAAGTAATACTACTGCGCCCACTTGAGGCGTCTCGTCTTGACGGCCATGGCCTCATGCTCCTTCTTCATGAGAGCAACCCGGCTCGGTCTTAATTTGGGCGGCGGGAAGAAGGAGGATAGAGTCACGGCCACCCTCGTTGATGGCGGTAGCCGCCCGCATGTCTGCGACGCCCGGCGGCATCTCCTGTGGCTCCGGCTTGGCGGGGTGGAAGCGTAGCGAACCGGAGGAGAAGGAGCCCGGCAGTAGGAGGTTGACATCTCCATTCATTGCGGCGTCCGGGGAGCTTCGAGGCGGTGAGAGAAGGAGGGTGATGTAGGGTGGAACCCTATCGGCGATCTTTCATGAAAGGCGGATCCCAACTAAGAACACGAAGAGCAGCGAGAAACCACGAGGAAAACACGAAGAGAATCCTCAAACCAACAAGAACAATCACACATGTGCTAGATCCTCGAAACACGAGAGGAGATACAAGATCCACGATCAACAAAAGGCGATACAAAGGGTATCGGTTCTTCTCCGTGAGGAGGTCTTGAATCCACGAGGTATCTTCCGGTGAGGGTCTTGAATCAGGTGGATCTTCTCCGTAGAGTCCAGCGGTCTCTCTCGTGGAGTAGATCCGATATGGATGAGCAAAGCTCTATCTTTAAATGAGCTAATCCTTTTCTAACCCTAGAAGAGGGAGATGGGAGAGTATATATAGTCTAGGTGGGCGAAGGGGTACCGCGGTCCTCGGCCCTTTCTTGCCTGTGAAGCAGGCAGGGGCCGCATGTCGGGTCTTCGGGAGGAGGCCGGATATGCAGGCTGGATGGCGGATATGCAGGCTGGTGGTGCAGGTTTACATGCTCTCTGGGCCAGGGCGCGGTTCGAGACTCTCTTGGTCGGATGTCGGGTCGGGCAGATGTCGGGCTGGGGCGGATGTCCGGGGCCTTTAGGTGCTTTCGGCGGATGGGATCTTGATGTGGTGGATGTCTCTATCGGCGGATGTCGAAGGCTGTGGCGGATGTCCGGGCCTGAGGTTGTCTTATTCTCCTTGGCGGTTCTCTTCATCCGTGAACTTGGCGGCTTGTCCGTCTTCACATGCATCCTCGGGAGGGTCCTCTTGACACCTAATCATGCATAGCATATCGGACTTAGGTAGTAGCCATGTCTCGAGTGGATCATATGTGATATCACTAAGGAAGGAAGTCACCTCGTTCTCGAGAGCTCGTGCTCATGCTCGTGTCATAGGTCCTCTTTGCTCTTGATGAGACGATGGTAAGTCCATGGGGATGACCTTAGGATGCTCCGCATCATCTCCCCTCCCTTGGGAAAGATCCGACCTCGGATCAAAATCCTCATTGCCATGGTACGGAGAGACATCTTTGATGTTGAAGATGTCACTCACGGAGTACTTGTCGCGTGGGATGTCGATCTTGTAGGCGTTGTTGTTGTAGCATGCGAGCACCTTGAAGGGTCCATCCGCTCGGGGAAGAAGTTTTGACTTGCACTTGTTGGGGAAGTGGTCCTTGCGAAGGTGTACCCACACAAGATCTCCAATGTTGAATATCATGGGTTGCTTGTTGACGTTGAGCTTGGTCGCGAATCGTTGTACTTGGCGCTCGATGGTGTGCCTTGTATCTTCATCATCTTCTTGAGGTAGTTGACTCGGGCACTCGCGTCCATGTTTGTGCGCTCTTGTAGCGATAGAGGAAGAATGTCCAATGGGGACAACGGGTTGAAGCCGTAAACGACCTCGAAGGGTGACTTGTCGGTAGTTGAATGTCTTGCACGGTTGTAAGCGTACTCGGTGATAGGTAGGCACTCCTCCCACTCCTTGATGTTCTTCTTTATCAACATGCATAGTAGAGTGGAGAGCGTTCGGTTTGTCACCTCCGTTTGACCGTCGGTTTGTGGATGGTATGCCGAAGAGAAGAGTAGCTTGATTCCGAGCTTGGCGCACAAAGTCTTCAAAAGTAACTCAAGAACATGGCGTCACGGTCGAGACAATTGTCTTTGGCACTCCATGAAGGCGCAAGATTTCCCTAC
Source organism: Aegilops bicornis (assembly GCA_021605145.1). Lineage (NCBI taxonomy): Eukaryota > Viridiplantae > Streptophyta > Magnoliopsida > Poales > Poaceae > Aegilops > Aegilops bicornis. Next base: position 399,894,892 of record CM038673.1, on the reverse strand, counting down.
AAAACAAATTTGCAACATGTGAAGCATCGTCTATCTTGTTGCAAGGAATGAAATGAGCCATTTTGGAGAATCAGTTCACAACAACAAAAACGGAATCCCTGCCACTTCTAGTTCTAGGAAAATCAAGGACAAAATCCATGCTAATATCTTCCCATGGTTGGTACGGAATTGGAAGAGGCATATATAGTCCATGAGATTGAGCTTTAGACTTAGCTTTGAGACATGTAGAGCATCGGTTGGTGAAGCGGTTGACGTCGTGAAACATCTTTGGCCAAAAGTAGTTCTTGGAGAACGTAGCAAATTTCTTGTCACGTCCAAAGTGTCCAAATAGTCCTCCTCCACGAGATTCTTGCAAAATTAACAAATGAAGAGAAGACTCGGGGATGCAAAGTTGTTAGCTCTCATAAGATAACCATCCTTGAGGTAATATTGATCCCAAGAAGTATCGTCAAACACTCGGCATAAGGAATAGCAAAAGTAGGATCATGCTCATACAACACTACAAAAATACACTTCAGCGATGATACGTGTTTGTCACGCGATGGAGTCACGTTTTACATCATGCATGTACATCCATGACAAATTTATGACAAAATCAAGATAGTCATACATAACTGTCGTAGAAGTGTTCCATGACATTACCAAAATTATCATCACGGAAGTGTCCACTTCCATGACGATAAATCGCGTATCACAGATGTGCTTTCATTAAGGGTGACCGACACGTGGCATCAACCGTAACGGAACGTCGTTAAGCTATCGAGTCCGGTTTTGGATCCGATAACCCGTTAACAACCCCGACCAATGGGGATTTTCCACGTGTAAAATCATAATTGGCTGGAGGAAACACGTGTCGGCTCACCTTTGGGACAGATGTCATCCACTCATTGGACCCAAAGCGCCTATGATACATCGACCGTGGCGGCTAGCGAGAGGCCCATTCTGTGAAAAGGCCAGCCCGTTTGACTTGGTCAAAGGTGGCGGGCGACCCGCAACTGAAATCTGTTAATGGCTTTGTTTGCATATAGCCCATTCTGACCCGCTATCCGAGGCCGTTTACGGCCCTATCACGAATTAGGCCCAGTAGCGTCATCTGGGCCGTCCAATATAATTCCAGCCTGTTTTAACTTCCGGCCCATGTATGGCCCATGACATCTTTCAGCCCATATGAGGCCCTTAGGCTCGGCCCCTTAACGGCCCATGGTAAAACTGGCCCGTTATGAACAATGTATCACTTTATACCCATTAACGGCCCATTATTCCGTTGGGCCATTTCCAGCCCATGTTATCTTTCGACCTTCTCAGGACCCATTTATTCTTGGGCTCATTTCCAGCATTCGGTTACTTACGGCCCGTTACTGTCATTTTCTGCTTGTGGGCAAATTCAGCCCATGGTTACAGTCGGCCCGTTTGTGGCCCGTTAATACGTTGGGCCGTTTTCATGTCGAAAAAAACCAGTTGGGCTGTTTTCATAGAGTTATCAAATATGGCCTATTAACGGCCCATTATTGTCCATGAATAGTACGACCCATGATTGGCGAAATGATGATACGCCCCGTAGAAGGCCCATGGATCGTACGGCCCGTAAAAGGCCCATGGATAGTATGGCCCGTAGAAGGCCCATGGATCCTATGTCCCGTATAGAAGGCCAATGGATCCTACGTCCCGTAGAAGGCCCATGGATCATACGACCCACAAGAGGCCCATGGTTACAACAGTCCGTGTGTTGCCATGATTATTTTGGTCTACTTTCCAAAAATAGGTTATTGTGGCCACTAGAAAAACACAGAAAAAGAACTGCAGTGACTACAAGCAAACAACTAAACAAGACAATAAGGAAATAAATAAGCAAGCAATTAACACTAGCCTATTACCGCTATTGCACATATTACATCCACTGGGCATCAAAGTTCGCCACCAGTGCAAATATAGGGAACAAAGCAGCATATTACATACGCTGGCCGTCAAAACTGGCCACCAATGCAAATAAACGTGGCAGCAAAACAAGAGCATAACTGAAACAACTTCAGAAGATCTCAAGAAATGTGGTATCCACCATGCTGGCAATAAGCTTAGAAAGCTTATGAGCTTTGTCCTGTTTGGCGCTAAAATCCTCCAATGCTTGCTGTTGCACCAGAAAGTATGCATCTGAATGCTCCAGGGACTTCCATGATCCTTTAAGCTTCTTGTCTCAGCACAACCCGATCGATGTCTTTCACATGTAGTTGAGACTCAATAAACCGAACTGATTCAGACGGTGAGTTTGAATAGCTTGTGCAAGCGGTAGTGGCGATAACTCGAACACTAAACCAAGAGCGAGGACTTTGGGGTTGTCTCACTTTGTCTTGAGATAGTCTTCCTTAGTTGTTTTATTAGCTTTGTTGGAGACCAACAAGGATGTGTCACTATCCTGAACCTTATCTGCTTTACTTCCTTTACCATTGCTTAATAAGGCACTCTTCCCCAATATTTTGTCAGCATTCTAAAAGAAGAAACAAGCATACACATAACAGGTTTAGCATGGACTAGTATATGAAACTCATTTCGGTGAACCAGTTCATTAGTAAGGTGGATAGGATTAAAGTACCAAGTATTCTATTGCCAAGTACTAGTACATAATAAAAGGATCAAACAAACATATATCTATGTCCTATGGTCCTTTGCATTGTCTTGCCAAATCAAAATAGAGACACGATTCAAATCATATCAGTTCAAGACAAAGCAGTAGTGAAAGAATACAAAGCGTGGGAAACTACACGGCACAACAAGATTTCAGATGGGTACCATGGGTCTACATGTACAACAACACTATTAGCTGTGTTGTGATGCTAGTAATGTGCATGATATGAGAAGTCAACTGTATACACAATTCAAATTGAAATCAACAGAGCTATTTATAAGAGCAAGCATGTTAAAGAAACATGCATGAACATACCTGTTGTGCCATTGGAGTTTCGATTGGATCCTTCAATTTAAAAATAAGTTTGTCTGAGTAAATATAGTGATACAAGAGCAAAGAAGTATGCACGATAGCAATCATAGTTAAAAAAGGTGCGCCTAAGCGAGCCTAGGCTCTAGGCGTTGGCGAAACACATTGCGCATAACTACGCTTAATCTGTGCATAACTGCGCATAAGTATGTGCTTTGGTCAGTAAAGCACAAGGCTGTGGAAAAACGCACAATTAACGCCTAGTGCTTTTTTGAACTATGATAGCAATGGAATCTTAAATTAGAACAATTGTTCTTCAGGTTTAGGCACATGTTCTACATGAGCAGTCTGATAAGATGCAAGAATATAGTACATAAAAATAGAAAATGAGCTCATAGACCTTACCACATTCTTGGTTCGGGACCGGTCGAGAACAAAGGCGTTCCCGATCATCGTCCAGTAAATGTGTCTCAGGAGAACATAAGGGAATTTGATGAATTTCTTTGCCGGTGAAGTACGTTTTCTTCAGGTAATTCCAATACTGCCACCAAGCATTCTTAAAGATAGCAAAGGTATTAGCACAGGTTACCTCATCCTGAGTTTCCAAATCGGTCCTTCTCTATAGAGAAAAATGGGAAAATTTGATGTACTATAACCATCATGGAGGTAGGATGCATGGGACAAAGCAAAGTAATTGCCATGAATAACATTACTTACACATAACTCCTGGACAAACACACGCAGCTGGCATTTTCCTTCATCTTGATTATAATATTTCCAAGATGGGAAGATACGCACATATGATTTAACAACATCAAATCGATAGATGCTAAACTACGACTAGCTGGTTGTGCTTCCTCCACGAGGAATAAGCGTACTAAGCTGGTGGAGTTGGGGTTCGCCGTGGTAATCTTGGCCCTTTGAGCACTTTGGAGCTGCCTTACTAAGCTGCTCTTGTTTGGGAGCTCTGTGGTGGAGATGGTGTTGTGTCAGCGAGGCTGGGTTACTATCTGCTTTGGGGTTGGGGTTAGTTTAGGTGAAGCTGGTTGTCTGTCCATCATGATGAGGGGTACAATCTGTGAGAGTTTGGGTTATGTGTGGTAGGGTTGGTTCTCGTGCATGTACCTGGCAAGGGGTGCTATCTCCACCAAGAGGTATGCTGTTTTATTGAAGACCGTGTTTTTAGTCCAGCTAGATCTGGCATCACCTGCTCCAATTCAAATGGCTAATAAACATGAAACATAGTTGAATGTACAGACATTGTATGAGAGACAGATGCAATAGATAGTGTGGAAAAAAGAGGACATGAAATAGTTGACACGTGTATTGTTTAACTAAAATGGATAGCATGGCATAATTTGACATATATGATGTCTATCTAAACTGGATAGCATAGCATAACATAATTCAAAGATATTAAGAATAACTAAACAGGATCATGATATAATTCACCTACATGTTATCTAAGTAATCAGGATCACATCATTTTAATTCACATATGTGATTTATATGCTAAGCAGAGGGCATTAGATATGATATACGAACTAAGAACATGGTGTTGAATATTGTGTATATGATGTCTAAACTCATAATGCAAGACACCATATGCATGATATGAGCAGTATAACCATGCCAAGTTAGAGCATACACCTCAGTGGGGGAATAGGATTGGTCATCTGTCTCTGAATCCATCTATGAGGAGCTATCGGGACCCAACAAGAGATCTGCTTTGTGAGTAGCCTTTATGCGCTTTCTGAAGGCCTTGTTTTCACTCCAGATTTTCAATCTCCCACCCAAATGGCTGATTCACGGGAAGAGTAGTTTAATGTACAAACATTGTCGACAAATGGAAATGTAATGAAGAAAAGGATGGGCAAGATATCATTCAAATATATGATGCACGGTTAAGCGAGGATGGCATTGCACATTTCACGTATATTATGGCTGGCTAAAAGACATGAGGCGCATAATTCCCATATATCATATAGAAACTAAGCGGTGGCATTACAGAACATGTCTAAACTAAGCAGATGACATATATGATGTCAAAAGTAGGCCTTGCAAGGCAACATATGCATGATATGACTAACATCATCATGCCAAGGTAAACAAACACCTTGGGGGTAAATAGGAGTGGTCAGCGGCGTGCAGATCCACCTCGAGCAGATATCTTCCTCTGGATTACAATCTGGAGAGGGGTGGGGAGGGTTTGCCATTGAACCCACCATGTAGGCGATAATACGCATGACATTGTATTGCAGCATAAAACTCTTCTCTTTTTCTCTACATGTTCGGCATATTGTGTACAATATCGACATGCATCTGAAAAAAATATGGTGAGATTATGTAAGGAGAGCATGCGAGAAATTTAGAGTGATGGTAACAACCAGGTGGATGGATCCAAAAATAATGATAGCAGGTTGATGATTGCTTTAATTTAATAAAAGACAGATGATGATTGCTTTACTATTTGTTTCTCACCCAAGATGAACAACATAGGCATACCCTAGGTGAACCGGATATTGAACATAGATACTATTCATTGCTTCCTCGATATGTGCCCCACAACTAAATTATAACTCAAGTTTGAACATTAATTTGGACCTGACTTGGAGTCCAAGAGGTGAACATGACGATAAAGCAGCAGGTAATTTTAAGCAATGCATAACATAAGCAGAAAGAAAAGAGTGTGACCTCTCTTGTGGACCCGTGTACTCCTCAGGTTCATCTGCTGAGTCAATGATGGTGATGCCGTTGCGGTGGGTGCCGGCGGCAGGGAAGGAGATCTGAGGCGGCGAAAGACGGTCAGGAGTCGTGATGTCTGGTTTGGTGGATGTTTCTGTCGATGGAGCAGCTCAGTTGAGGTGGACGACGTCGCGGCATGAGCAGGACAAACCACACAAAGTTCCCCTCGACACCTACATGGCTGAAGTAATTACATGAGGGCTCATTTGGCTTGCATGATTCTAAAAGCGCATGGATAGGAAAAACACCGGAATCGATAGGAATGCACATGGTAAACATAGCATTTGTAAACCACGAGTTCTGTCAACTTGAGTGTTTGGTTTACTGAGGAATTGGAAGAAGCGAGGGAATGCAAAGAAACATGGCCAAAATAAAGTGAAACCATATGAAAGCGATAATACGGTTAGAATGTTATTCTGCCACTAATGCACTTGGTCTTGTTTTCATGCATAGGATTTTGAAAAGTAGGAACATGTGGATGTTTTTCTTCATTCCTTTCAACAATATGCATGAATAATTGAATAGTAGAGTGGCATTGGAAAATTCCATTTTGCTATGTTTTTCCGTTGAACCAAAATAGCCCTAATGGATCGACATGAATGTATAGTAATAAGTGATGCAATAAGTGTACAACCTCTTTGCCGTAGGCAGTAATAAACCTCGGCATCATTGGGTTGGTCGTTGAAGCGAGTTAAAGGCGAGAGGTGGCTGTCGGAGGTGTGGAGGAAGATCTGAGGAATGCATGTAGGCGGTGTCTAGGGCACTACTCTGTTGTGATGGATGGATTACATCGTTGGAGCAGCCCGGTGAGCCGTAAGACATCAAAATTTGAAAGCGGCACAAAGGCAGAACATCGTCAATCTCAAGTGGGATTCTACTAAGCGTCTCCAATAGATGATGTAAAATAGATGTAAAATTTACATCACCAAAAACCACTGACTACAACAGATGAGGTAAAAATTGTTGACTCTGAACTTAAGCGCCGAAACTGAAATTTCTTTGTGGAATATGAATATTCTTGAAACTGAAACGCATAATGGTAGCAGAGAGGCACTTGACATGTAGTTTAGGGAGGGCCTGCAGTTCATCTTCAACCTGCACCTCCCTGAGCCGCCAGCCACCACCGGCCGAACTGCCGGCCCCAGCGCCGCCTCATCGCCCCGAAACAACTCCCCACCACCAGTCCGCCGCCGCCTCGGCCAGCCCTATAGGCCCCCCGCCCCCGCCCTGAACCCTAAGATAGATAGTGGGGTACCTCTTCGACGAGCCCCCGTCCCTGCTGCGGGTGGTTCTTCCTTAACTCCGGCGAGCCCCCCTTGAAAATTGACCTTAAATCGAGGCGAGCAACAACAAGCGAGGGAGAGCGGCAGCGATGGCCGATGGCGAGCCGAGCAGGCGGCGGCAATGACAGCCAGCGTGAGCCGGAGCAACAGCGATGGGTCGGCTGGTATGGCCGCCCGCCGCGAAGGAGCCTCACACTAGGGAAACCGCCGTGGAGATGTCACCCGTGGCGCCCGGCTTCAAGGTAGCCGCTCCATGAAGGTGCGGGATGGAGCACCGTCGGCGCCGGGAGGTCGAGCTAAGGAGAAGGTCGCGATGCGATGAGTGTACAACCTCTTTGGTGGCGCCCGAGTAGGCCTCGGCTTCATCAGAAAGAGTCGGTGAGGATCTGCAGTTCCGTTGGAGCAGAGTTAAGGCGGCGCTGTGGGGATGGAGCAACCGCGATAAACGAAGCGTCGTTGGAGCAGGTCCTTGGAGGTGGAGGGGCGGCGGCTGAACCGGCGGGATAGCGAGATAGACGGCGAATCCTCATCCGGGGAGGTGAGCGAGGACGTCGAGCTGTTGTGGTGGGCGGCGTCGTCGAGGAAGAAGGCTTCGGCTGGGCAGCGGTGAGGTGGCAGACGGAGGAGAGTGGAGTTTGGCTGGAGTGGAGAGGTTATGGCGGCTGGGATTTGAATGGAAAAAAAGGAGGCGATGGGAGGGTTGAACCATGACTTAGGGACGCGCTTGTCCAAAATGTGGGGTGTGTTACAAAAGTACCCCCACCGATTTGAACTAAGCGGCCCTTCGGCTCGAGGTTAGAAGGGGATTTCGCGTGTCGGGATTTGGCAGGTGGAGGGAGGTTTCGCGGCAATAGCGTTGTAATTTCGGGATAGCAAGGTGCGGGTTGTGAAGGCGCCAGTTTTGGGAGCACGATATCTGAATTTTCGGGATATAACAAGGCGCGGGTTGAATTTTAGGGACAATCCTAACGTGTAATATTGTACTTGTACGTACCAAATCAATTCACACTTCCCTAAACCAAAAAGAAAACGAAAAAAATAAAACTATTCACACCACACAAAGAGAGAGTCTTGCCCCGTTTTACTATAAAAATGCTATTCAAAGCTACTCCCTCCTTCCATCTATAGGGCCTAATGCATTTTTCGATGCTAACTTTGACCAAATATTAGAGCAATAATATATGACATGCAACTTACACAAAGCACAACGTTAAATTAAATGCGTGAAAGGTTCTTTCAATGATATAATTTTCACATTGTGCATGTCATGTACTATTAATCTTGTCAATAGTCAAAGGCGGTCTTAAAAAACGCATTACGCCCTATATAGATGGAAGGAGGGAGTATGAATCCATGTTATGTCCAATTAAATTTTTTTGCTTGCTGTATAATGCATGTAACCTACTCATACCAACATTTTAGTGCATTCCAAACGTCTATACTACCGCTGCAATTCGAACTGAATTTGAATTCGTTTCTCTATTTCAATAAGAATCTACAATCATGATTGTTGCCAAATTCAACCATCATTCGTGTATTACCTTAATAACACACCACATGATTACTATAGAGATAGATATGAACTATGTGTACTACATGAACTCGAATTCTATTTTTTGAATACACTTGATGTTGATTCCAAATAATAGTACATTTGATGTACTAACTATATATTCATAATCTAAACCATGTTCCATATGTGTACACCGTGTTTATCACACATAGTATAGTGCCCGCCCTACATTATGACAAGTATTTAGACCTGAGCTTTGCCAAAAGCCACACATTAGCCCAAATTATGATCAATGTTCTATATATTATCGTAGTACTAGCAAGATGCCCATGCGTTCCACGAACATCAACATGATCAAGGGGAGGCCTAATTTGCAAATATGGAGAGGGGTGTGGGTATCTTTTTCCAAAATTGCCATAGTTTCCTTCCTATCCGTCAGATATAAATCAGACGGCCTATATTGTAGGATGGCAGGCACACCATCATCAACAACTCCGTTTTTTATAAGAGTAGAGATAAAATATATTATATGTAGTATAACATGTTCATAACCACACCATGTGTATCACCGTTATATATATTCACACATGCGTCGGTTTAAAACACTATGATAAATTCTTCAAATATCCGAATTCGCTTTTTATGATGAAGTATGATCTCTATTCGTCTTCTACACCCACACAATCCTCTTATCTTTGTAGCTAGCTAGCGCTAATTAACTTTCTCTTGTGCATGCACACGCCCGCATCCCTCTCACCCCATCGCGGACATTCGTCTTTTCACTTTAGGTCATTCACCCACAGTGTGTGTAGGCCCCCAGCTCCTTCTTTACGGCACACATCGATCGATATGCCTCTCTAGTCAGGTGTGCCTAGCACAAAACACAAGCTTCCCCTCTTCTCTTATCACCGTCCATGCCTCCTCCCACCACTCTTTTCATCGATCTCGTACTCGCACCTCCTCCCCTCGATATAGTATGACTCTCACACCACCTCCTAGATGCATCCCTCTCTCTATCCTTCTCCCCGTGCCTCTTTTGCTTCTAACACACACATGCATGTATACTGATCGATCTCCCAACATATACCTAGGTTGACTTTAACTACCCCCCATCGATCAACGTACCTCACAAGTTATGTCTCTCCTTTCTCACGACAAAGGGCGATTGATCTTCCTATGTAGTTATGTCTTCTTACCATAGCCATATTGCCCCCCCCTCATCATTCGTGCATGCCTCTGACCCGTCTCTCCTGCACGCCTGCGTGCATAGACAGGCAGCCATCCCCTCTCTTATTGATATTGCAGGTGTGCCCTCCGGTTGTCTAGCAAGCCTATCCCACCATTTGTTAGAAGCAACTCCACTACCACCCCCTCCAACACTCTAGATCTGTCTCTCTCCCAACCTTATTCCTCTCCTACACATATGCATGGATGCCGACCGATCTCCCTTAATACATGAGGTGCATCGATCTCCCTTAATACATGCGGTAGGCCTCTCTCCTCCTCCACACATATACCAGCCATTGTACCTCTATAGTTAATTAGGCCTCCTCCCCCCCACCACACACCGATAGTCGAGCGCTGTAGGTAGGTATCCATGCCACAGAGACAAACTACACCTGACCCCGCTCACGTTCGATGGGCCAGCCACTCTATATCTTTGGCGTGGGCACACACAAATTCGATGGCACTCTTTATCGATCATGTGGCAGCACACACACACACATCATCCCTCTCTTCGATTCTATGGACACCTCAAGCCGATGATATCTCCACTCTCTTCTCGTGGATAGCCCCTCTATATATATGATATATCCAGGACTCTATTTCACACACATTGCATATGTTACATTATTTAATTGACCCCACCCCCCCAAAAAAACTCTCACGAACCCACACTATATCTCTCTCGTTTGTATCTCTCACACACAACCCCACGTGGGTGGTATCGTATACAAGAAGAGAATAGGTGCAATTACGTGCGTACTCACGCCGTGCTCGGCCACATCCGCGGGTACACGGTGGAGCTCATTTCTATCTGGAATGGCAGCTGAAAACGTCTCCAACGTATCTATAATTTTGATTGCTCCATGCTATATTATCTACTGTTTTGGACATTATTGGGCTTTATTATCCACTTTAATATTATTTTTGGGACTAACCTATTAGCAGGAGGCCCAGCCCGAAATTGCTGTTTTTTGCCTATTTGAGTTTCGTGAAAAGGAATATCAAATGGAGTCAAGCGGAATGAAACCTTGAGAACGTGATTTTTGGGAAGATTATGATCAGGAGACTTGGACCCTATGTTAAGCGAAAGAGGAAGCCACGAGGTGAGGCGCGCTCACCCCCCTCCCAGGCGTGCCCTCCACCCTCGTGGGCCCCTGTTGCTCCACCGGCGTACTCCTTCCTCCTATATATACCTCATTGCCCCCAAGCGATCGAATCTGAGCCAAAACCTAATTCCACCGCAACCTTATACATGCCCATGAGATCCCATCTTGGGGCACATTAGGAGCTCATGGGAGGCACCCATCATGGAGGCTTCTACATCAACACCATAGCCTCTCCGATGTGAAGTGTGAGTAGTTTACCTCAGGACCTTGGGTCCATAGTTAGCAGCTAGATGGCTTCTTCTCTCTTTTTGGATCTCAATACAATGTTCTCCCCCTCTCTCATGGAGATCTATTCGATGTAATTTTCTTTTTGCGGTGTGTTTGTTGAGACCGATGAATTGTGGGTTTATGATCAAGATTATCTATGAACAATATTTGAATCTTTTCTGAATTCTTTTATGTATGATTGCTTATCTTTGCAAGTCTCTTCGAATTATCAGTTTGGTTTGGCCTATTAGATTGATCTTTCTTGCAATGGGAGAAGTGCTTAGCTTTGGGTTCAATCTTGCGGTGTCCTTTCCGATGTGATGAGGGTCAGCAAGGCACGTATTTTATTGTTGCCATCGATGATAACAAGATGGGGTTTTTATCATATTGCATGAATTTATCACTCTACATCATGTCATATTGCTTAAGGCGTTACTCTTTTTTCATGAACTTAATACTCTAGATGCATCTTTGGATAGCGGTCGATGAGTAGAGTAATAGTAGTAGAATCTGAGGCAGGAGTCGGTCTACTTGTCCCCGACGTGATGCCTATATACATGATCATACCTAGATACTCTCATAACTATGCTCAATTACATCAATTTCTCACTTGATGCTCGTTCACCAAGTAAAATACTTATGCTCTTGAGAGAAGCCACTAGTGAAACCTATGGCCCCCGAGTCTATCTTCATCATATTAATCTTCCAATACTTTGTTATTTCCTTTGCTTTTTACTTTGCTTTTATTTTACTTTGCATCTTTATCACAAAAATACCAAAAATATTAACCTATCATATCTATCAGATCTCACTCTCGTAAGTGACCTTGAAGGGATTGACAACCCCTTATCGCGTTGGTTGCGAGGATTTATTTGTATTGTGCAGGTGTGAGGGACTCGCGCGTAGCCTCCTACTGGATTGATACCTTGGTTCTCAAAAACTGAGGGAAATACTTACGCTACTGTGCTGCATCACCCTTTCCTCTTCAAGGGGAAACCAACGCCATGCTCAAGAGGTAGCAAAAAGGATTTCTGGCGCCGTTTCCGGGGAGTCTACGCAAAAGTCAACATACCAAGTACCCATCACAATCCCTTATCTCCCGCATTACATTATTTGCCATTTGCCTCTCGTTTTCCTCTCCCCCACTTCACCCTTGCCGTTTTATTCGCCCTCTCTTTTCCCGTTTGGCTCTTTTTTGCTTGCTTTTTGTTTGCTCGTGTGTTGGATTGCTTGCTTGTCACGATGGCTCAAGATAACACCAAATTATGTGACTTTACCAATACCAACAATAATGATTTCCTTAGCACTCCGATTGCTTCTCTTCACAAATCTTTGAATCTTGTGAAATCAATGCTTTGTTGAATCTTGTCATGAAAAGATCAATTAAATCGGCCTTCCTAGTGAAGATGCCGCTACTCATCTAAATAACCGTTGATTTGTGTGATATGCAAAAGAAGAAAGATGTTGATAATGATATTGTTAAATTGAAGCTATTTTCTTTTTAAGCTTAGAGATCGTGCTAAAAGCTTGGTTTCGTCTTTCCCTAAAAATAGTATTGATTCTTGGAACAAGTGCAAAAGATGCTTTTATACGTAAGTATTTTTCTCCCACTAAGATCATCTCTCTTAGAAAGCGATATTATGAATTTTAAGCAACTTGATCATGAACATGTTGCACAATCTTGGGAGAGGATGAAATTAATGATTCGTAATTGCCCTACTCATGGTTTGAATTTGTGGACGATTATACAAAAAATTATGTCGGATTGAATTTTGCTTCTAGAAATATTTTAGGTTACGGCGCATGGGAAGCACTTTTATGGAAATCACTTTAGGAGAAGCTACTAAACTCCTAGATAATATTATGGTTAATTATTCTCAATGGCACCTTGATAGATCTACTAATAAAAAGTGCATGCGATAGAAGAAATTAATGTTTTGAGTGGAAAGATGGATGAACTTATGAAATATTTGCTACTAAGAGTGTTTCTTGATCCTAATGATATGCCCTTGTCTACTTTGATTGAGAATAATAATGAATCTATGGATGTGAATTTTGTTGGTAGGAATAATTTTGGTAACAAGCTTGAATAGAGGAAACTTTAATCCTAGGCCTTATTCTAGTAATTCCTCTAATAATTATGGAAATTCCTACAACAAATCTTATGGAAATTTTAATAAGATGCCCTCTGAATTTGAGACTAGTGTTAAAGAGTTTATGAATTAGCAAAAGAATTTCAATGCTTTGCTTGAGGAAAAATTGCTTAAAGTTGATGAATTGCCTAGAAACATTGATAGAATTTCTCTTGATGTTGATTCTTTAAAGCTTAGATCTATTCCTCCTAAGCATGATACCAATGAGTCTCTCAAAGCCATGAGAATTTCTAATGATGAGTGCAAAGAAAGAACCGCTAGGATGCATGCTAAGAAAGATTGCTTTATAAAGCATGTTCTTCAAATTTTATGAAAACAAAGATGAAGATCTAAAGTTATTGATGTGTCCCCTATTAAATCTTTGTTTTGCAATATGAATCTTGATAATGATGGGACTAAATCTGATCCACCTTTACCTAGAAGGCGTTCCAAAAATTCGGAGTTTTTAGATCTTGATGCTAAAATTTAATTATGAAAGTTGCTCTTTGATTGATTGTATTTCCTTGTTGCAATCCGTGCTAAATTATCCTCATGCTTATAGTCAAAATAAATTGTTTACTAAACATATTGTTGATGCCTTGATGCAATCTTATGAAGAAAAGCTTGAGTTGGAATTTTCTATCCCTAGAAATCTTTTTGATGAGTGGGAACCAACTATTAAAATTAAGATTAAGGATCATGAGTTTTATGCTTTATGTGATTTGGGTGCTAGTGTTTCCACTATTCCCAAAACTTTGTGCGATTTGCTAGATTTCCATGATTTTGATGATTGCTCTCTAAACTTGCACCTTCGGATTCCACTATGCAGAAACCTATGGGAAGAATTAATGATGTTCTTATTGTTGCAAATAGGAACTATGTGCCCGTAGATTTTATCGTTCTTGATATAGATTGCAATCCTTCATGTCCTATTATTCTCGGTAGACCTTTCCTTAAAACGATTGCTGCAATTATTGATATGAAGGAAGGGAATATTAGATTCCAATTTCCATTAAAGAAAGGCATGGAACACCTCCCTAGAAAGAAAATAAAGTTACCATATGAATCTATTATGAGAGCCACTTATGGATTGCCTACCAAAGATGGCAATATCCTTGCTTTTATGCCTAGATAGGGGCGTTAAACGACAACGCTTGTTGGGAGGCAACCAAATTTTATTTTTAGTTTTTTGCTTTTTGCTTCTGTTTAGGAATAAATCTTTGTTCTAGCCTCTGGTTAGATGTGTTTTTATGTTTTAATTAGTGTTTGTGCCAAGTTAAACCTATAAGATCTTCTTGGATGATAGTTATTTGATCTTGCAGAAATTTCCAGAAACTTTCTGTTCACGAAAACAATTGTTAAAAATCACCAGAACGAGATAAAATAGTGATTCCAATTGCTTATGATCAATAAACAAATTTCCTAGGTCTTCCAATTTTGGCTGATTTTGTGGAGTTCAGAAGTTTGCGTTAGTTGCAGATTACTACAGACTGTTCTGTTTTGACAGATTTTGTTTTTTAGTGTGTTGTTTGCTTATTTTGATGAATCTATGGCTAATAAAATAGTTTATAAACCATAGAGAAGTTTGAATACAGTAGGTTTAACACCACTATAAATAAAGAATGAGTTAATTACAGTACCTTTAAGTGGTCTTTTGTTTTCTTTCTTTAAGCTAGCAGACTCACGAGATTTCTGCTAAGTTTTGTGTTGTGAAGTTTTCAAGTTTTGGGTGAAAGATTTTGATGGATTATGGAACAAGGAGTGGCAAGAGCCTAAGCTTGGGAATGCCCATGGCACCCCAAGATAATCTAAGGACACCAAAAAGCCAAATCTTGGGGATGCCGGAAGGCATCCCTCTTTAAATCTACTTCCATCGGTAACTTTACTTGGAGCTATATTTTTATTCACCACATGATATGTGTTTTCTTGGAGCATCTTGTATGATTTGAGTATTTCCTTCTTAGTTTACCACAATCATCCTTACTGTACACACCTTTTGAGAGAGCCATACATGATTTGGAAATTATTAGAATACTCTATGTGCTTCACTTATATTTTTTGAGTTATATAGTTTTGCTCTAGTACTTCACTTATATCTTTTAGAGCACGGTGGTGGATTTGTTTTTATAGAAACTATTGATCTCTCATGCTTCACTTAGATTATTTTGATATTCTTAAATAGCATGGTAATTTGCTGAAATAATCTTAATATGCTAGGTATTCAAGAATAGTAAAAAAATTCTTATGAGTGTGTTGAATACTAAGAGAAGTTTGATGCTTGATGATTGTTTTGAGATATGGAGGTAATAATATCAAAGTCGTGCTAGTTGAGTAGTTGTGAACTTGAGAAATGCTTGTGTTGAAGTTTGCAAGTCCCATAGCATGCCGCATTATGGTAAATGTTATGTAACAAATTTGAAACATGAGGTGTTCTTTGATTGTCCTCCTTATGAGTGGCGGTCGGGGACGGCGATGGTCTTTTCCTACCAATCTATCCCCCTAGGAGCATGCGCGTAGTGCTTGGTTTTTGATGATTTGTAGATTTTTGCAATAAGTATGTGAGTTCTTTATGACTAATGTTGAGTCCATGGATTATACGCACTCTCACCCTTCCATCATTGCTAGCCTCTTCGGTACCGTGCATTACCCTTTCTCACATTGAGAGTTGGTGCAAACTTCGCCGGTGCATCCAAACCCCATGATATGATACGCTCTTTCACACATAAACCTCCTTATATATTCCTCAAAAAATACACCATACCTACCTATTATGGCATTTCCATAGCCATTCCGAGATACATTGCCATGCAACTTTCCACCATTCCGTTTATCATGACACATTCATCATTGTCATATTGCTAGCATGATCATGTAGTTGACATAGTATTTGTGGCAAAGCCACCATTCATAATTCCTTCATACATGTCACTCTTGGTTCACTTTGCATATCCGGTACACCATGGAGGCATTCATATAGAGTCATACCTTGTTCTAGTATCGAGTTGTAATCATTGAGTTGTAAATAAATAGAAGTGTGGTGATCATCATTTTCTAGAGCATTGTCCCAAGTGAGGAATAAAAAAAAGGAGAGAAAGGCCATAAAAAAGAGAAGGCCCAAAAAAATGAGATTAAAAGAGAGAAGGGACAATGCTACTATCCTTTGCCACACTTGTGCTTCAAAGTAGCACCATAATCTTCATGATAGAGAGTCTCTTGTTTTGTCACTTTCATATACTAGTGGGAATTTTTCATTATAGAAATTGGCTTGTATATTCCAACAATGGGCCTCCTCAAGTGCCCTAGGTCTTCGTGAGCAAGCAAGTTGGATGCACACCCACTTAGTTTCTTTAGTTGATCTTTCATACATTTATAGCTATAGTGCATTCGTTGCATGGCAATCCCTACTCCTTACATTAACATCAATCGATGGGCATCTCCATAGCTCATTGATTAGCCTCGTTGATGTGAGAATTTCTCCTTTTTTGTCTTCTCCACATAACCCCCATCATCATATTCTATTCCACCCATAGTGCTATGTCCATGGCTCGGCGCTCATATATTGCGTGAAAGTTTATAGGTTTGAGATTACTAAAGTATGAAACAATTGCTTGGCTTGTCATCGGGGTTGTGCATGATGAGAGCATTCTTGTGTGACGAAAATGGAGCATGACTAAACTATATGATTTTCTAGGGATGAACTTTCTTTGGCCATGTTATTTTGAGAAGACATAATTGCTTAGATAGTATGCTTGAAGTATTATCATTTTTAGGTCAATATTAATTTTGTCTTGAATCTTTCGGATCTGAATATTCATACCACAATTAAGAAGAATTACATTGAAATTATGCCAAGTAGCACTCCGCATCAAAAATTATCTTTTTTATCATTTACCTACTCGAGGATGAGCAGGAATTAAGCTTGGGGATGCTTGATACGTCTCCAACGTATCTATAATTTTGGATTGCTCCATGCTATATTATCTACTATTTTGGACATTATTGGGCTTTATTATCCACTTTTATATTATTTTTGGGACTAACCTATTAACGGAGGGCCAGCCCGAAATTGTTGTTTTTGCCTATTTGAGTTTTGCAGAAAAGGAATATAAAGCGAGTCCAAACAGAATGAAACCTTCGGGAGCGTGATTTTGGGAAGATTATGATCAGGGAGACTTGGACCCTCGTCAAGAAGCGAAAGAGGAAGCCCACGAGGTGAGGCGCGCCTCCACCCTCATGGGCCCCTGTTGCTCCACCAACGTACTCCTTCCTCCTATATATACCTCGTACCCCCAAGCGATCGGAATCTGGAGCCAAAACCCTAATTCCACCACCGCAACCTTACGTACCCACGAGATCCCATCTTGGGGCCTGTTAGGAGCTCATGGGGAGGCACCCATCACGGAGGACTTCTACATCAACACCATAGCTTCTCCGATGAAGTGTTAGTAGTTTACCTCAAACCTTCGGGTCCATAGTTAGTAGCTAGATGGCTTCTTCTTTGTTTTTGGATCTCAATACAATGTTCTCCCCCTCTCTCATGGAGATCTATTTGATGTAATTTTCTTTTTGCGGTGTGTTTGTTGAGACCGATGAATTGTGGGTTCATGATCAAGATTATCTATGAACAATATTTGAATATTTTCTGAATTCTTTTATGTATGATTGGTTATCTTTGCAAGTCTCTTCGAATTATCAGTTTGGTTTGGCCTACTAGATTGATCTTTCTTGCAATGGGAGAAGTGCTTAGCTTTGGGTTCAATCTTGCGGTGTCCTTTCCCGGTGTGATGGGGTAGCAAGGCACGTATTGTATTGTTGCCATCGAGGATAACAAGATGCGGTTTTTATCATATTGCATGAATTTATCCCTCTACATCATGTCATCTTGCTTAAGGCGTTACTCTGTTTTCATGAACTTAATACTCTAGATGCATGCTGGATAGCGGTCGATGAGTGGAGTAAAGTGGTAGATGCAGGCAGGAGTCGGTCTACTTGTCTCGGACGTGATGCCTATATACATGACAATACCTAGATACTCTCATAACTATGTTCAATTTTGTCAATTGCTCAACAGTAATTCGTTCACCCACCGTAAAATACTTATGCTCTTGAGAGAAGCCACTAGTGAAACATATGGCCCCCGGGTCTATCTTCATCATATTAATCTTCCAATACTTTGTTATTTCCTTTGCTTTTTACTTTGCTTTTATTTTACTTTGCATCTTTATCATAAAAATACCAAAAATATTATCCTATCATATCTATCAGATCTCACTCTCGTAAGTGACCGTGAAGGGATTGACAACCCCTTATCGCGTTGGTTGCGAGGATTTATTTGTATTGTGCAGGTGCGAGGGACTCGTGCGTAGCCTCCTACTGGATTGATACCTTGGTTCTCAAAAATAAAGGAAAATACTTACGCTACTGTGTTGCATCACCCTTTGCTCTTCAAGGGAAAACCAACGCAGTGCTCAAGAGGTAGCACAGCCCACGTGCTAATTTGAACGCGTGTAGCGGTTGTTTACCTACGGAGGTCGTGTACCACGCGTGCACGAAACAAATTTTGACTTGATGCGTTGGCACGTTATTTTTAAATAAAGTTATATCGCTCAATAGCGCGTCACGCAGAATATAAAGCGATTTTTATGGAGAAAAAGGTAGTCCGCTCCACTATATACAATGGAGCCTGCACCTGGTTTGTCTCTCTTCAGAGTATCTCACACAAGGCTGCGGTGGCCTCTCTCTCTCACCGTTGGTCACTGATCCGGCCGCATCCCATCCGCCGACGGAAAGGGAGGACGTGCATCGTTTCTCTGTACGACGGTGCCGAGGCAGCACGTCCCGATCTGCGGTACACGTCGTTCTCTTTGACCAAGCTCCAGCGTGGTAGGGCCTACGTCACCTGCTCACCGCCGCAGTATGGGCAAATTCCGCCCGCCGCCGCTCACCTAGTTACATCCCGACGACCTCCAGGTATCCCCTCTGGCCTTGCTCGACTGCCCGTCTTCCCACGTTGCTGCATGTGGATCTTCCATAGTTATTTGCCCAAAAGCGTGGCTAAATCGGGCGTACTTTCCATATTGCAATCTCGTCCTCACGCCATTTTAGACAAACACAACCGTGTTGTTATCTTCCCTTAGGACAAGGAATATGCTTCTCTTTTGTCGTCGCATGTGTCATCAACTGTTATTGACCAGTAATTGTTTCCTTTCTACCTCTTTTTTGCAAACAGGAGATCCATTTCACCTCGTTGCTATTGCGACCTTTTGGTGAACTGCACAAATCACTTTTTTCTTAAGAGTGTTTTGTGCAGTTCTACCAAAATGTCACACGGGCAAGGTCTTCACATTTCAGTGCGACTGCACAAAGGGAGATTGGTTTTGCTCTATCCTCCTCATCCAACTCCGAGCCTAATCTTCTCCAACTAGTTAGTCTTAAGAGAGACTTCAAAGGTGACCGGCTTCTATTTGTGTGTTTATTGTTTCATCAGCAGTCCTCTATTATCGTAATCACACTTAATATCTTTGGAACAGGGACACTCAGCTCTATTTTAGTGGAACTGCACAAAATGATCGGAATGTTGCATGCTCCAGACAGCTACTTTTTTTTTCCCAACATGCCTTGTTGATTTAGTTTAACACCTTCTCACAACTTTGTCTTCAGTTGTGATGTAAATATTAGCTCTGATTAGCAAGGAAGATAGTTTTTTATTGTTTCCAAAAGAGCATCGATGGCAAGACACACGAAACAAAAGCTGAAAGCTCACACCATTGTACAATTTCATGTCGCTGGAAAATTATTTGTATAGTACGTCAATTATGTAAACAAATCATGGAAGCTATAGCATTGCCAGAAGCCTCTTCGGCATCCGGGTCCATGTGCCATGCACAAAATTATACTCCTTCGTTCATAAATATTTTTCTTTTTACAAATTTCAAATGGTCATATTTTAGAGTGTTGATTCACTCATTTTGCTTCGTATGTGTACTCCCTCTGTTCCTAAATATTTTTCTTTCTAGAGATTTCAACAAGTGACTACATACGGAGCAAAATGAGTGAATCTACACTCTAAAATATGTCTATATACATCCGTATGTAGTAGTCCATTTGAATCTCTAAAAAGACAAATATCTGAGTAGTCACTCGTTGAAATCTCTAGAAAGACAAATACTTCAGACTATATTTAAGAACCGAGGGGGTAGTGCACAGCCGCATAGGAGACTCAGACCGGTCGTTGCGTCGCATTAATAGTGAGTAATGAGCAGTCAAATCATAAGCCCCACCTTTCTCACTGTAAGTTGCTCGGAAGAAGCAACCATCAAAACGCTCTTCTTTGAATCCGCTCATACTACTCCATCCATCACTGTTTATAGAGCGCGCTTCAAAAAAAGAGAAAATCTCTGGGACCAAGGCGACTAGCGATCGGCCTGAAAAATAGCATTGATAGTTATAGCATGGCGTCTATTACGACTAGAGGAAATAATGCGTACACACATGCATGTAGTGCTTCCACCCCGGGTACACACATGCATGCACTTACTCCACTCCGTAGTACTACATTGAGAGAAAATTGTGGTTACCACGCCCTAATTAATTGAGCATTAAACCAAACGCGTCTAAAGTCTCTCTGGTGGTGGAAATGCATTGAGAGAAATGCATCATAATGAAGCGGCATAAAAAGCTGTGACGGAGGGAGGAGTAGTATGAAGGTGCAAAACCAAGTACGCGTATGGCCAGTCGGTCAACACACCTCCTCTTGTCATATCACTGACATGTGGGACTGGAGTGTGAGCAAATCGATCTCAATTGACGGCAAAATGGCCAACCCATCATTCCTTGAGAGAGACGAGGAGCGAGAACACACAGGCAGGCTCGCACGGAGGCCAAGATATATTCGAGCATGGTTGATCGATGTCATCATTACATGTTGGGCTGCCGTTTTTCGCCCTTCTACGGAATAAATGTGTACTTTATCAGAGATTAAAAAAATAAGAGTACAGAGGCTCCACCATGCAATTCTAGTAGTAGTACTACTCGTACTACTAAACCTTAAACAGCTCTTCGCCTCTTCATGAAGTCGAACAATGATGGTACTCCGCATGTTCGGTACTACGATGTATGCATCGGCAATCGACACGAATGAACTAATGCATGGCCACCGCTTTGAAGGCGAGGGTACGTTGCATTAGTCAAAAGGCGTAAGCGAGCTTCACCTTGTCCTGCAAGCTTCTCCTCATTCTGCGAGTTGACGGGACACACCAACAAGTAGTGCTAGTCCATACTCCCTCCTTTCCGGTAAATGAGAGAGCTTTATTCATATATAAGCATTCTTAGGACGATCAGCCAAGACACTGGTCACCAGGAAGCGAGGTACACCGCAAAAAAAGAAGTAGGAAGCGAGGTGTTTCATCAAGCTAGCTCTCGGCCACATTCAAAGTGCAGCAAGCACGGTTCGCACAAAGATGCGCCGCAAGGTTTGCTGACCTGTTTACATGCTGAATAACAAAAAAAGAGGAAATATTGCCGAGCACTCCTATTTGTAACAGGATATGAGCCAGAATTAAGCGAGAATTGTGGCGAGTGTTCCATGCAATCAACTTCCATTATCACATGCGAGAACCCTCGAAGAGAACCAAATGTGTTGAAGATTGCTTTATCACATTTTAAAAATATAATAAGAGTGCATATGCTCCTCCATCCGGTTCCTAGTACTAGTATAGTACATACCTCTATAGACTATAGTAGTAGTACTAGTACTAGTAAACTTTGCGCTTGGCTGTTCGCCTCTTCGGTAAGTGCAATAATAATAGTACTAGTATAGTGTATGCTTCTGGCAATCGACACGAATTAAGCTGTTGCCGCGTCGACCGCTTTGGCGAAGGAGAGCTTGCATTAGTCAAAAGTTTCTCCTTGTCCTGCGAGCCACCAGCGCAAGCACGTAAATCTGCAAGCTTCTCCTCGTTTGGCAAGTTGACGGGACACAACAAAGTAATGCTAGTCCATACTGCCTCCTCTCCGGTTAATATGGCTTAATTTCAAACGAGATAAATACACTATCTATCACTGTACATTTGTAAAAATACTGTCAGTGGACTTCATAATACGCTCATTGCGCTCAATATATACATTTTCTGGTGTTTATACGGTCACTAGCTCACCTTGGCTGAGTATGTGTGTGCATGCACGTGTAGGTTGAGCACTTGAGCGTGACCGTGTGTGTTCCGTCGTGTGCTCGGACATGCATGCATTAGGGCATCATGGCGTTTTGCGTCCATGTATGCGTGTGACTATTACATACGTGGGGGAATGCGTGTAGGGGCCACTAAAGGAGCAGCCAAATCACAAAGTAAGTTAGTCGGAAGAAGCAACCATCATTTCACTCTTCAATGACACGTCGCAATATAAAATGGTCGTCTGGAGAGAAAAGAAAACCACTATATATACACTAGCGAGGAGCCTAAGCTACAAGCCTGCTTGCTTGGGTTGCTCTCTTCACAAGCATAGAGCGATGGTGGCCACACCGCTGGTCACATATCCGGCCTGATCCGCGGTGAAGGAAGGGAACAATGTTACTGCGTGAGCAGCAGTGCGACATCGGCGAGGGAGAAAATCCACAGTCGGTGCGTCTCAATCGGGGTCACCGTGGTATGGGCCGATGTCGCGTCCCAACCTCCCTTCTAGCTACAGCCCGACATCCCAGGTAGTCCATCTTCCTTTTGGAGCCGTCTTGCTCCACTACCGCAGCTCCCCACGTAGCTCCATCTCCTTGTCGATCTTTCTCTACTTCTACCGGCTTCTACTTGTGATGAGTTTATGTCTCATGAACTAGTGCCAGTACTATTATTCTAATTACACTTCTTCAATATCTTTGCCACCAGGGGTGCTCAGCTCGATTTTAGTGGAACTGCACAAAAGCATCGTATGATCCGAGGGTGCTAGCCGTCTTTCCTTCGACAGGTTCTACCTGGCCAGGAAATTAAATCCTGTTTAGGGTTTAGGGTTTAAGTCGTAGTGACCCCATCAGTAGTTTTTCTTTCGTGCACGCTCTCACAACTTTTGTCTTTAGTTGTGAAGTAAATATTGGCTATGATCTATGAATCATTGAGATGCATCAGCATGCGTGTTAGTTTTCCTTTGTATTTGATGGAATGTTGTAACTAGGCAACCTTGGAGTAGGAATGAAAATGGAGTGTAAAGTTTCCGTTTTTCCGGAGAAAAAATGGAAACAGAGAGAAAACTCAATGTTTCGTTTCGTTGGATCGCGCCATCGAGCAAAACCAACGTTTAAATCACGTCTGTCGCGTTCGTGTCTCACCCTCCTCCACGGCTCGACCCCACATGGTCGCTCGGCATGCCACTCACCGCAAACTGAGTATACAATAACTTTCCCTTTGCTTGTCAATGGATCGCGCCATGGAGTACTAGTACTACTGGAAGAGATTGACGATTTGGGGGAGGACAGCTAGCTATAGCACGAACTCCCAAGAACTTTTTACATGCATGTTGTGGCCAGCTATTGTGACCTTTGAACGCGGAGCAGTCGCGTGCACCAGGAAGCGGCGCGGGTGATGCTCTCTCGGCCGGCGCGCCGCTTCAATGTCGGCGCCAGTGAGAGGTTGCGTCCGCTCTGGCCGGGCATGAATGCGGCACTGACCATTTCGGACAGGAAGCACGCGCGAGTGATGAAGAGGGTTCAGGTTGGTCAGGAGCAGCCGTGGCAGCGGTCCGGACGCCCGCAAACAAGAGATGTTGTACGCTAATATTGCCACGTATATAATTAACAACGTAAATAATGTGCAGTTGGACAAATATGATTGGAGATGGAGATGGAAATGGAATTTTACGTAAACACGGATATGCATGTCTATGTCTATGTGTGTGTCTTGTGACGACTCTCGCGACACAGGCGGGGCGTGTTTTTGATCGACTTTTCTTTCTTGAGTACGTTAAAAATTGTCCGCTTGATTTTCGTTTCTTTTTTCCGGGAAGGCGCGTATTCTATTTAAAACCACTGCTATGGAGAGATTGTTTTACTCCATTATAGCCTCTTGTTTGATAGAGTTTCTCGCGTCTCGCTCTCTCACCCTCTCCATATCAAAACAAGATGACAATGTCCACACTATCTCTCTCCTCACCGGTGGCCACAGATCCGGTTGAATCCCATCCGCTGCGGGAGGTGAGGAGGTGCAGCGTTGACGTTGTCGCCATCGGCGATGGAGGAAGCCGATGCGCACCGTCCTCTCGGAGCCGGCGCTGGCGCGGACGAAGGTACTCCGCGCCCTTGTTCGCTGCCGTCGTGTGGGAAGATCCCGCCCGCCCACCTAAGCAACATCTCGCTCACCTGAGGTATAACTTCTTGTATCGGTCCAGCTCCCTAGGTCGCTGCATGCGGGTTTTCTTCTATGCGACTACTCCGCAGCTCCGCATGTATAGTAGCTAGGGTTCGTCGGGTGGTCCAACATCACCTACTATTATAGAGGAAATGCCACTCGAAAATTTGTCCTGATTTATGCCTCAGTGGAGGTATACATTTTGTTTCGACAAAAAGTACATGGTGGTTGTGCGGTCATTGTGCATATGCTCCTATTGTTGCTGCTAATCTAATACTATCATTGGTTAAATGAAGAAATGCTTTTTTTCTCGGGTATCCTGGTTTAGTTCCCATCAAGATAATCATGATGCTTCTATTTGTTGGTGTACTTTTCATAATTCTTATTGACAATTGAGATGTCGTCGTTAATCTTGTAAAACAAAGTAACAACACTATATCCCTCTTTTATATTTTTGGAAACGCGATGCGTATCTCCATACCCGGGCATGTCTTCCTCAACTTTAGTGGAACTGCACAAAATTGGATGGCCATTGTTGTTCCGCCTCACTGTCCTCTGTGTCACGCCCAAGATGCGACCCTATCCTAAAGGAACTCGAAGGTCCCACCAAGGATAGAAGCGCATCTTGAAGACGCTTTTGCAAGGTGGATATCATTACATCAACATTACATAATAGATAGGGATACATACATAAGGCGTACAATGCCACAAGAGTACATCAATACAACATACATAAGAGCATCATCCGACTATGGATGAAACACAAACACAAACTCAAACGACATCCACCACCTAGCCAGGGCTTCCGAGCACGGAACCTATCCCATGATCGAATAAGAAGCAGAAGAAGAACTCCAAATCAAGCAACATCACTATCGCGTCATGATCATCGCAGAACCTGTACCTGCAACTATTGTTGTAGTAATACGAGGACTCGGCAATCCCATTACCATGGGTATCAAGACTAGCAAAGCTTAAAGGGAAAGGAAGGGGTAAAGTGGTGAGGTTGCAGCAGCGACTAAGCATATATGGTGGCTAACATACGCAAATAAGAGCGAGAAGAGAGCAAATGGAGCAGTCGTGAAGCTAGCAATGATCAAGAAGTGATCACGAACTCCTACTTACGTCAAACATAACCCAAAACCGTGTTCACTTCCGGACTCCGCCGAAAAGAGACCATCACGGCTACACACCACGGTTGATGTGTTTTAATTAAGTCGGTGTCAAGTTCACTACAACGGATATTAACAAATTCCCATCTGCCACATAACCGTGGAGCACGGCTCTCGAAAGTTTATACCTGCGGGGTGTCACAACAGCCCATTATAAGCTCTCGCGATCAATGAATGATATACCTTCTCCCGGAAGACCCGATCGGACTTCGGAATCGGTTTAGAAGACATTACGATAATGGTAAAACAAGACCAGCAAAGCCGCCCGATGTGCCGACAAATCCCGATAGGAGCTGCACATATCTCGTTCTCGGGGGCACCGGGATAGGTCGACCCTACGAGTAAAACCAGCCCTCGATTTGCCCGTGGTGGCCCGTAGTCTGCCGTTTGGGACCAACACTTTCGAAGGAGCACCGGCAGGGGTTAAATAAAGGTGACCCTCGGGCTCCGAAAACCCAAGGAAAAAAGGGGCTAGGTGAGGCAAATGGTAAAACCAAGGTTGGGCCTTCTTTGGAGGAGTTTTATTCAAAGCGAACTGTCAAGGGGGTCCCATAAATCACCCAACAGCGTAAGGAGCATAAAATCCGGGAACATAACACCGGTATGACGGAAACTAGGCGGCAAGAGTGGAACAAAACACCAGGCATAAGGCCGAGTCTTCCACCCTTTACCAAGTATATAGATGCATTAATTAAATAAGAGATATTATAATATCCCAACATAATCCTGTCCACCATGGAGCAATCTTCAACTTCACCTGCAACTAACAACGCTATAAGAGGGGCTGAGCAAAGCGGTAACATAGCCAAGCAATGGATTGCATAGGAAGGGTGAAAAGGTTAGAGGCTGACATGGCAATTTGGGAGGCTTGAAGAGTAAAAGATAGTAAGCATGACATAGCGATAGAAACGAAGCAACCAGCATAGCAATGGTAGTAGTGAGATCCGGTGGCGGTCATCTTGCCTGAAATCCCGCTAGGAAGAAGAACGAATCCATGAAGAAGGCGAAGCCACGAAGGCGAACCAAGCGTGAGCGAGCGAATCCTCACGATCGCAATGAAGCGGAACTATCGAGAAGAAGCACACAACATGATAAACACACCACACATAGACAAGACATGATGCACAACAAGCATGATGCATGACAAAGCTACATGAAGCTACTCATGGCAAGAGATGAT
The DNA here is from genome assembly GCA_021605145.1 of Aegilops bicornis. Taxonomy (NCBI): domain Eukaryota; kingdom Viridiplantae; phylum Streptophyta; class Magnoliopsida; order Poales; family Poaceae; genus Aegilops; species Aegilops bicornis. The sequence goes on along the minus strand of CM038673.1, from coordinate 399,868,011 downwards.
GCATACAAGAGCAACACATCAAAGCAAGTTTAAATGAGGCCGGAATCAACATATAACAATTCCGGTAAGTTCTCATATGCAAATTTCGAAATTGGTCCAGATCTGAATAAACCTTATGTTCAAGTTGTTAAGCAGCAAGTTAAGATGCAACAAGATGATCTACACGAGATTCTAGTCAAGTTACATATAAAGTTCATTTACTTCGAAGCTACGGCCTAGAAGATATGAGTAAAACAAGTTAAACATGGCATTGATGCAAAATGCATACAAACATCAAGCAAACACCTCAAAATAAGGATGCAACATGATAATATGAAACTACATGCAAAATCAAGCAAGTTTTATATAGAGCACACTCAAAAGCGTAACAGCGGTTCAACACATACACATGAAACAAGTTTAAAGGATAAGCTGTCCAAAACAGCAACGAGACATATTGCAAGCATCAAAACAACATGATACAGCACAGCAACATAAAAACAAAAGGCATGGAAATGATGTACAGGTAATGCATTACAAAACATGAACACTGAGCTATCTCCAAAAATCACAAGAACATGCTCAAAAAGACATGGCAAGATTGCAAATAATAACAGTTTACAGAGTTAGCAGAAATAACATCAGGTTGCAATGTTTAGAGCTGTCAAAAAACATGTTACAGGATCTTATCATGGCAAACAAACGCATGGCATGATACTACTAAATGCATGGAACAAAAGTCCTTTACTGACCATGAGCCAAAAATGATCAGAAGATATGATGGCAACCATGTAAACATGGCAAGTGATATGACAGATTCAAACATGGCAGGAACAACAATAAGTAGGCACGTTGGTGAGCTTGTACCACTCACCACAGAGGATTACATGGCATGGAAGGCAACCAACAGTAGGAATGCATGATTTGGAAGCTAAGAATGGCAAGAACAAGTTCATAGGGTGCATGGATCACTAGAAAAACACATGGAAAAACTGAACTTAATGTTAACAGGCTGACAAACATTATTTAGCAAATTTGGAGCAAGATTACAACAAGCTAAAGCAGGCTATAAATGCAACCAGGGGCATGTATGGATTGAGCATGCCATATATAACAAAACATACTTATTTAACATCTCCAGATTATGCATAGAATGATTTGTAGCAGCAGGTTTACATAGCATCACGAAATAACAGATTCAGCCTAGCAAAACAGTAACAGGAAGTACACTACTTAACAAGCTTTATGCACTCACTACAAGACACACAAAAATACATGGATTGCACCCCTGTAAATATGACATGATGTAGTTCAAAACACATGTAGAGCTCATGCTCATAGTATGCACACATCAAATGCAACAAAAATGAAAAATCAACAAGTTATAACAGTTTCAGCAGATTAACATCATATAGCACTCTTGAAATGATTATTCGGGCATCAAGATGGACTCAAACAAACATGGCACAATGTAATGAAATGTAGAGCATCTCATGGCGAACATTTTGATGTATTATTCACATAAGCGAAGCTATATGCACGGAGATATGACAGGTCAAAGTGGGCAACAAAATATGACAGAAAAAGAGACTTGGCAGTTTTTTTACCACAGCTTGATGAGCGTGGGGAAACTATGCAGCGCTTCAGGCGAGGTTTAGCAGGCTGCTCCCATGGGCTCGGCCCAGCAGGACGGAGGACGAGGCGGGCCGGAGGGGATGCGGGCTGGGCCGGTCGGTGAGGTGGCAGCCCACGCGTGAAGTCTGACCTGAAGCGCGAGTGGAACGCGGATCGGGCTCCTCCGATCCCGTCGGCGGCAGCGGCAGGAAGCGGTCGGCGGCGGCGATGGGAAGATTCGGCCGGCCGGTGCGGATCGCACGGCCCATGGCAGAACGGGGCCGAAGACGGGCGAGCGGCGGAGCTCTGGCGGCAGTTCGACAGGCGAGAGGTGGCGCCGGCCGAGCGGAGGCGGCGGCAGCGGAGGAGGCGAGCGCTCCGGACAACGTCGGCCGGCGGAGACGAGGCGGGCGGACGGCAGCAGCGCCGGCGCTGGAGGCGGGCTCACGCAGGGCGGCGGCGGATGGGTCCCGTGGGGGCCGACTGCGGGCCGAGCGGGCGGCGGCGCAGATGCGTCCGGCGGAATCGGACATGTCCGGCGGGCGAGAGGGAGGTTTGATCTAGGGTTTGCCTGAGATTTCGGGGAGGGGGCTAATTTATAGATAGAGGAGCTAGGAGTGTCCAAATGAGGAGCGGTTTTCGCCCACACGATCGTGATAGAACGACCGAGAGCATGGAGGGGGTTTGGATGGGCTCATGGGCTGTGGTGAAGAGGGGCTGGGCTGCAAAGAGAGAGGGGTTTTGGGCTACGCGGTTAACCGTTGGAGTATCAAACAACCTCCAAATGGCACGAAACTTGACAGGCGGTCTACCGGTGTTGTACCAAGGCTGCTTGGCAAACCTCGGTACATTCCGAGAACGTTTTTAACCCGCTCACGAAACAAGGTCTGAGAGGGGACGACGGGCGCGCGCGAGAGGTCTGGACTCCGAACGGACAACGGAGAGAACCGGGAGAACCCGAACGGATGCAAGTTTTGAAAAACATGCAGATGAAATACGGATGATGACATGGCAGAATGCAACACGCAAGCAGATGACATGGCAACAACGACGAATAACTGGCAGACACCTGGCGTGTCGAATCCGGGGCGTTACAACACTCCTCCACTAACAAGAGATCTCGTCCCGAGATCTTAGGACCGAGACGGAAGGGAAAAGGGATGAGGTGAAACAAGAATTCAAGAGAAGAAGCAAAGAATCGAGAGCACTCGAGAAGAAGACACGAACGACGAGAATGGCGAGAATCGAAAGCTCACGGAATCAGATAGACTATGAAACCACTCCGGTTAGAACGAGATAAGAAAGGAATAAGACTGAAAGGATTTAGGCAGCACTCCGGCTGAAACATAGAGGAATAGAACACGAGCTTCACAAGACGGGATGGCACTTGATGAGATAAACAATGCAATGCCTCCGGAAGAATTGAAAGAATTGAATGAAAAGAACTTAGAAGGAAAGGTTGAACGGAGTTGTTGAGAAAATCAACAGCGAAAGAATAAACTTGTTGTGTCTTATAGGTAACATCTCAAGATCATAAGGTGATAATCGGCCACAACCGGAAATGATTGGATAGCTGAGAAGAACGAAGAAATGCAAAACTCCACTTCAAAAGAATACGGAGAATTAAATGCACCTCGCGAAGCAAGAAGAAGAATACTTGAGCTTCGCCTACAAGAATCTTGATGAACACTTGAGGAATGAATTAAATCATGAAGAACCACCATGAAGAACTCCGGTGACAAAAGGATGATGAGATAGAATGAAGGAAGAAAAAATAAGATTAAGCCTTGCGGTGATTTAGATGGAGGTTCCGACGGAATGGCCTAGGAAATTTGAACTCTGGAAAAGAAAAGATGAAAACACTTGGAACTAGAATTTATTCATCAAGAAAAAACTCCGAAGGACGGGATTACTCACTTGGATGAAATAAGAATAAGATTTATGTTATGCTTATCCTCATCAAATTTAATTGATGACAACCGGATTTGGCATGCAACTTATTCTTGTTGAAAAGGATTGAGAAGTGACATATCACAAACTTTAGAAGGTCTTACTGAACCACCGGAAGTATTGGAAATAATGAATGAATTAAAATAATGATCAAGGAAAACGAATCTTGAACGAACCACCGTAAGAATTCGAAAATGGTGATGAAAGAGAATGAATCACCGGGAAGAATTAGAAGAACAAATATGTTCGAGGGGATTTAGATGCACAAGAACGAAGAGATGACGAAGCTGATTAAAGTATATTCGACAGATGCACGGGATAAATAGAGAACGATAATTGGAATGATGGCCTCCGGTGAAACAAAAAAGAAATCAACTCCTGAAATACTCCGAATGGGTAAGAAAGAATATCTGACAAACTGAAATAATTCGAGAGGATGATATGAAAACTCTTCTTCGATCTTCAAAGCTGAGAAAGACGACGAGAAACACCACCGAAATTGTTGAGCAACTCCGGAATAATGAAGAAGAGGAAAGGTAGAACCCAAGATGAAAAGAATTTGAAAGCGATCTTGGAGATGGCATCTGACTGATGAAATTCATTCTTACGTCAAACTCGAAAAGAATTATGAATGGCTCCGGAATAATTAGAAGAGTCAGGTAAGATCCTGGGAAAAGACCTGTGGGTTAGGGCCCACTAAAAGAAAAAACACCGTTGGAAGGATGTTGAATAGATAGATGATGCACCGGGACAATTGAAATATTTGAATGAGGTGGCAACCTCGAATTAATTGGAACTGGCGAATCTTACGAGATGTCTTGAGCACTCCGGAAGGATAAAATGGCGAGAGGCAAATGAGCAAGGAGAACACTTCGAGGAAAAGGATATGATCAACCCGAAAAAAACTTGAATTGAGTCCAGCGGAGAAGAAAAAGAGCTGAAGAATGTCCACCGAGACGAGAATTCACCGGTTGAAAACAATTGTCGGAAGACTGAAGAGGCTCTGCACGGATGAAATTGATGGTTGAGAGGGACTCAGACTCCGGGAAGAAAAAGGGTGGGAGGGCGGGAAAACACGAACAAGCTGGACCGACGAATAATTGAATAGAGAAGCGCCGGTTGAAATGATTGAGGAGAGAGAGCAAAAACTTCACACGAGTAGGATGGATACTCGATTACGGAATCCGGCTTCGAGATGAAAAAGGGGTGGGCGGGTGGGAAAAGAAAACAACTGAGGACTTGAACTTGGCAACAATGAAGAGGCTCGAGTCGACTTGATGAGAAATGCACCGGATGAAAAGAGATGAGAACCAACGACCGAAAACCAACTACGTGAACCTAAAGAAAAAACTCTGAATGGGAAGAGGAGTAATTCAAAACACCTACGTCAAGATTCCTTACCAGAGTGACGAAGGGGCTGAGGAGTAAAAAGAATTCCTACTCTCCGATATAACTAGACTCCAAAAACAGTTTTCTTCTAGACTCGACAACGGCCAACAATCAAGGGGGCTCCTATGGTCGGTCGAGGCTCTGATACCAACTTGTCACGCCCAAGATGCGACCCTATCCTAAAGGAACTCGAAGGTCCCACCAAGGATAGAAGCGCATCTTGAAGACGCTTTTGCAAGGTGGATATCATTACATCAACATTACATAATAGATAGGGATACATACATAAGGCGTACAATGCCACAAGAGTACATCAATACAACATACATAAGAGCATCATCCGACTACGGATGAAACACAAACAGAAACTCAAACGACATCCACCCTGCTAGCCCAGGCTTCCGACCTGGAACCTATCCCATGATCGAATAAGAAGCAGAAGAAGAACTCCAAAACAAGCAACATCGCTATCGCGTCAGATCATCGCAGAACCTGTACCTGCAACTATTGTTGTAGTAATCTGTGAGCCACGAGGACTCAGCAATCCCATTACCATGGGTATCAAGACTAGCAAAGCTTAAAGGGAAAGGAAGGGGTAAAGTGGTGAGGTTGCAGCAGCGACTAAGCATATATGGTGGCTAACATACGCAAATAAGAGCGAGAAGAGAGCAAATGGAACGGTCGTGAAGCTAGCAATGATCAAGAAGTGATCCTGAACTCCTACTTACGTCAAACATAACCCAAAACCGTGTTCACTTCCCGGACTCCGCCGAAAAGAGACCATCACGGCTACACACACGGTTGATGTGTTTTAATTAAGTCAGGTGTCAAGTTCACTACAACCGGATATTAACAAATTCCCATCTGCCACATAACCGCGGGCACGGCTCTCGAAAGTTTATACCTTGCAGGGGTGTCACAACATAGCCCATTATAAGCTCTCGCGATCAATGAATGATATACCTTCTCCCAGGAAGACCCGATCAGACTCGGAATCCCGGTTTAGAAGACATTACGATAATGGTAAAACAAGACCAGCAAAGCCGCCCGATGTGCCGACAAATCCCGATAGGAGCTGCACATATCTCGTTCTCAGGGCACACCGGATAGGTCAGCCTACGAGTAAAACCAGCCCTCGATTTGCCCCGTGGTGGCCCCGTAGTCTGCCCGTTTCGGACCAACACTCGAAGGAGCACTGGCCCGAGGGGGTTAAATAAAGGTGACCCTCGGGCTCCGGAAACCCAAGGGAAAAAGGGGCTAGGTGAGGCAAATGGTAAAACCAAGGTTGGGCCTTGCTGGAGGAGTTTTATTCAAAGCGAACTGTCAAGGGGTCCCATAAATCACCCAACCGCGTAAGGAACGCAAAATCCGGGAACATAACACCGGTATGACGGAAACTAGGGCGGCAAGAGTGGAACAAAACACCAGGCATAAGGCCGAGTCTTCCACCCTTTACCAAGTATATAGATGCATTAATTAAATAAGAGATATTATAATATCCCAACATAATCCTGTCCACCATGGAGCAATCTTCAACTTCACCTGCAACTAACAACGCTATAAGAGGGGCTGAGCAAAGCGGTAACATAGCCAAGCAATGGATTGCATAGGAAGGGTGAAAAGGTTAGAGGCTGACATGGCAATTTGGGAGGCTTGAAGAGTAAAAGATAGGTAGCGCAGCATAGCGATAGAACGAAGCAACCAGCATAGCAATGGTAGTAGTGAGATCCAGGGTAGCGGTCATCTTGCCTGAAATCCCGCTAGGAAGAAGAACGAATCCATGAAGAAGACGAAGCCACGAAGACGAACCAAGCGTAGACGAACGAATCCTCACGATCGCAATGAAACGGGAACTATCGAGAAGAAGCACACAACATGATAAACACACCACACATAGACAAGACATGATGCACAACAAGCATGATGCATGACAAAGCTACATGAAGCTACTCATGGAAAGAGATGATGCATACAAGAGCAACACATCAAAGCAAGTTTAAATTAGGCCGGAATCAACATATAACAATTCCGGTAAGTCCTCATATGCAAATTTCGAAATTGGTCCAGATCTGAATAAACCTTATGTTCAAGTTGTTAAGCAGCAAGTTAAGATGCAACAAGATGATCCACGAGATTCTAGTCAAGTTACATATAAAGTTCATTTACTTCGGAGCTACGGCCTAGAAGATATGAGAAACAAGTTAAACATGGCATTGATGCAAAATGCATACAAACATCAAGAAAACACCTCAAAATAAGGATGCAACATGATAATATGAAACTACATGCAAAATCAAGCAAGTTTTATATAGAGCACACTCAAAACGGAGCAACTGTTCAACACATACACATGAAACAAGTTTAAAGGATAAGCTGTCCAAAAACAGCAACGAGACATATTGCAAGCATCAAAACAACATGATACAGCACCGCAACATAAAAACAAAAGGCATGGACATGATGTACAGGTAATGCATTACAAAACATGAACACTGAGATATCTCCAGAAATCACTATAACATGCTCAAAAAGACATGGCAAGATTGTAAATAATAACAGTTTACAGACTTAGCAGAAATAACATCAGGTTGCAATGTTTAGAGTTATCAAAAAACATGTTACAAGATCTTATCATGGCAAACAAATGCATGGCATGATACTACTAAATGCATAGAACAAAATCCCTTTACTGACCATGAGCCAAAAATGATCAGAAGATATGATGGCACCCATGTAAACATGGCAAGTGATATGACAGATTCAAACATGGCAGGAACAACAATAAGTAGGCACGTTGGTGAGCTTGTACCACTCACCACAGAGCATTACATGGCATGGCAATGCGACCAACAGTAGGAATGCATGATTTGGAATCTAAGCATGGCAAGAACAAGTTCATAGGGTGCATGGATCACTAGAAAAACACATGGAAAAACTGAACTTAATGTTAACAGGTTGACAAACATTATTTAGCAAATTTGGGGCAAGATTACAACAAGCTAAAGCAGGCTATAAATGCAATCAGGGGCATGGATGGATAGATAATGACATGTATAACAAAACATCCTTAGTGAACATCTCCATATTATGCATAGAATGACTTGTAGCAGCAGGTTTACATAGCATCACGAAATAACAGATTCAGCCTAGCAAAAGCGATGTGAAGTACACTACTTAACAAGCTTTATGCACTCACTACAAGACACACAAAAATACATGGATTGCATCCCTGTAAATATGACATGATGTAGTTCAAAACACATGTAGAGCTCATGCTCATAGGATGCACACATCAAATGCAACAAAAATGACAAATCAGCAAGTTATAACAGTTTCAGCAGATTAACATCATATAGCACTCTTGCAACGACGATTCAGGCATCAATATGGACTCAAAAAAACATGTCACAATGGAATGAAATGTAGATCATCTCATGGCGAATATTTTGATATATTATGCACGCAAAACGGAGCTATATGCACGGAGATATGACAGGTCAAAGTGGGCAACAAAATATGACAGAAAAAGAGACTTGGCAGTTTTTTTACCACGAAAACAGTGAGCGTGGGGAAACTATGCAGCGCTCGGGGCGAGGGTTTAGCAGGCTGCTCCCATGGGCTCGGCCCAGCAGGACGGAGGACGAGGCGGGCCGGAGGGGATGCGGGCTGGGCCGGTCGGTGAGGTGGCCGGCCCACACGTGGGTGCGGCCCACGGGGCGCGAGCGGGGGGAACGTGGATCGAGGCTCCTCCGATCCGTCGACGGGCGGCGGGCGACGGGAGCGTCGGCGGCGGCGATGGGCAGATCCGCCGGCCGGTGCCGGATCGCACGGCCATGGCAGAACGGGCCGAAGGACGGGCGAGGCGGCGCGAGCTCTGGCGGCGGGTCGGCGCGACGGCAGGAGGCGGCGCCGGCCGGAGCGGAGGTGGCGGCGAAGCGCGGGCGAGGCGAGGCGACTCAGCAACGCGGCAGCCGGGCGGCAGAGGCGGCGGACGACGGCGAAGCGGGCGCAGCTGAGGCGGCGCAGCGGCGGCGGTGGATGGGTGGGGCCGATTGCGGGCCGTGGGCGGCGGGCAGCGGCGGAGATGCGTCCGGCGGAATCGGACATGTCCGGCGGGCGAGAGGGATGTTTGATCTAGGGTTTGCCTGAGATTTCGGGGAGGGGGCTAATTTATAGATAGAGGGAGCTAGGAGTGTCGAAATGAGGAGCGGTTTTCGCCCACACGATCGTGATCGAACGATCGAGAGCAATGAGGGGGTTTGGATGGGCTCATGGGCTGTGGTGAACTAGGGCTGGGCTGCAAAGAGAGAGGGGTTTCGGGCTACGCGGTTAACCGTTGGAGTATCAAACGACCTCCAAATGGCACGAAACTTGACAGGCGGTCTACCGGTGTTGTACCAAGGCCGTTTGGCAAACCTCGGTCCATTCCGAGAACGTTTTTAACCCGCTCACGAAACAAGGTCTGAGAGGGGACGACGGGCGCGCGCGAGAGGTCTGGACTCCGAACAGACAACGGAGAGAACCGGGAGAACTCGAACGGATGCAAGTTTTGAAAAACATGCAGATGAAATACGAATGATGACATGGCAAAATACAACACGCAAGCAGATGACATGGCAACAACGACGAATAACTGGCAGACACCTGGCGCGTCGAATCCGGGGCGTTACACTCTGCCACGTGGTTCTTCCTTCCTCGAGCTTGACTACGGAGAAGAAACAGACCACAGTGAGGATTTGTCGAACTTCATAGGTGCCTCACCCAAACTTGATGCCAAATGGATGACGAATCACCACGATGGCCTATCGATGCTCATGGTTGCACCTCATAGTTGCGTCGGCTGGTGAAGCTGATCGATTTCCAATGAAAAACAAGTTGTCTTTCATCAGTGATCTTTGCTTGTTACCCACAAAGATGATATCCTTCGTCAGTTCACCTTGGTTGCGTTGGAGACGTAGTCGTCTTTCACGTTGATGCAATTTTATCACACAACTGGCTATGAACCAAATGTTTCCTCGAAGAAGGATCGACGTTGGTACTAAGAGCATAAGTTTTGTATTGATTTCTAAGCCTTCTCACAACTGTGTCTCCAGCTCCCCTGTAATTTTATTTGTCCAGCTATTAAATTTGATTAAAAAAATGGTGTGGACTAAAAACCCGGATGGACGTAGTAGCCCTCCATTTTTATTTACTCCGCATATTAGACTTGACTGAAGTCAAACTTTGTAAAGTTTGACCAAGTTTAGGCCAAACCCAACAAACCATAATTATTAGAGAGGGCAAACTGTACATACTCTCAAACCTTTCCGATAATTGAAATTAAAATTCTTTATTTGTACACACTCACACGCTTTACGATAATTTGGCGCATGTGTGGTTGTTCACTTAAGGGAGAGTAGTGTACCGCACGTGAAGGACAGGAAGTGCGACCAGGACGCGTGGATCGTTAGTTCATCGGAAATACTCCCTCCATTCCTAAATATTTGTCTTTCAAGTGGTTTGCAATGGACTACCACATACGGATGTATATAGACAAATTTTACAGTGTAGATTCACTCATTTTGCTCCGTATGTAGTTATTTGTTGAAATCTCTAGAAAGACAAATATTTACGAACAGAGGGAGTAGTAGTTTTCTTCACTGGTATATATATAAGCTGGATCCTCAACGCTTGTTCGCTAGGGTTTGCACTCTCCACACTCTCGCCGCACTACATATATATATATATACACGCTGGAGGCTCAGCGTTCCTTTGTTAGGGTTTGCTATATTCACTGTCTCTCACCCTCTTCACCAGATCTAAACAAGACTGTGTTGTGGCCTCTGACTCTCACCCCCCCTCACAGCTGGCGAAGGAGGCGTCCGGATCCCGTCGCACCGTGAAGGGGAGGAGGTGCAGCGTTCACTCTATCGCCTTCGGCGAGGGAGACAATCCACTGCCGGCTGCGCTTTTCTCTTTCACCCAGCGCCTGTGCGGGAGGGCCACCGACCCCTTCTTCCTCGTTGTCGTACATAGTGTGGGCAGACCCGACCTCCCGCCGCACGCCTTGCCACACCCCGACGACCCTAAGGTATAAGTTTCTTTGAAACCGTCATTAGTCTAGCTGCATGCTGATCTTCTTCGATTCTGTAGTCGAATCTAGGTCTTGGTTCAAAGAGGAAAGAAGGGTGCGGTGGGGTGGAGCATGAATCTAGGACGTGGTTCAATGAGGAAAGGAGGGAGGACAAGTAGTATACACTAGCTGTCCAGCCGCTTTGTTGGTCGAAAAGGGAAAAAGGGGTAACCCAGTACACACATCTGTAAGGAACCGAACTCTTTGTTGAAAAGGGAAAGAAACTGGGGGGTCGGGTAGTTTGTGCAGGACTAGATTTGCTGCCCTCACATCGGAAAAAGTTTCAAAGAGAACAAATATGGGACCAACGCAGATATGTTGCTTGGCTACATACTCTACATCACCCATTTATACGTGTGGACGCACATGGTGCTGGTATGTCCCATGTCCCATCCACATAATCATGCAGTGTGTTTTGAGATGTTGTGCTACTTGTATTGGTACTGTTTTAAATAAATGTTGAATTGAAGCTATTGTATTTTAAGCAATGCCACTCTCAGAATTAACTACTGAACTATTTTAAGATAATTTATCTATTTATATGAATCAATGCAACCGTTTTAGAAATGCTACTGTCCTATACTTTGTTTTCCATCAAGATAAGGTAGATGCTTCTTTTTGTGGCCGCATGTTTCATCCTCCTTTATTGGCAGTAATTGTTTACTTTTTTGCCTCTGTTAAATCAGGGATATCTATTCAACTTGTTGCTATAGCAAACTTAAATTTCACACCGGCAACTTTACTTGATTTCAGAGTAACTGCACAAAACGAGATTGGATTTCCTATTCGTGTTGGCAGATTCGTACGTGATCTTGTGTGCGTCATGACAGGTTGGTACTTGACTTCATCCACATGATCGTGCAATGTGTTTTGAGATGTTGTGCTACTTGTATTGGTACTGTTTTAAATAAATGTTGAATTGAAGCTATTGTATTGTTGTCTTTTCCCATTAAGTAGTGAAAAAAATGGTACCAACCCAGACATTATGCTTGTTGCTTTGTTACAACAAACTCTGCATCACACCCTTTATAAGTAGATGGAAGCACATGTTGTTGTTGCGCCCACTCTCCCCTAGAACTGTTTATGTTTTTTGTTAATCTAATGTCATTTGGTAAAATTAAGCAATGCCACTCTCAGAATTAACTACTAAATCTTATTTCAAAACTGCAACACTTGTTAGGGATTGGCGGGATTACCATTTTTGTGGCCGCATGTTTCATCCTCCTTTATTGGCCAGTAATTGATTCCTATTTTTGCCTCTATTAAAACAAGGATAACTATTCAACTTGTTGCTATTGCGACATTTTGCTTCGCTTAATTTTGGTGGAACTGCACAAAATGAGACCGGGTTTCCATATATGTGTTGAGATCTCTCTCAGGTCTTCCTCATGAGTTGTTTCAAATCTTCGTCTTGAAAGTTCAGTACCGACTTTCCTCAGAATTAACTACTGAGTCTTAGTTCAAAACTGCAACACTTGTTAGGGATCGGCGGGAGTACCATTTCTGTTAGGGATCGGCCGGAGTACATGTTTAAGAAATGTATTGTTTAGTTATATATCATTTACAGTGTTTTACAAATGGTACTATCCTTCTATGTAGTTCTTTCTACATGTTTAACCAAGGTATTGTTAAGATAATGTCTCTGTTAAAATGAATCAGTCGCATTGTTTTAGGAATGATACTTTTCTGCTTTGTCGTTCTTTATACATGTTGAAACAAGGCATTGTTAAGATAATGTCTCAGTTAATATGAATGAATCACACTGATTGAGAATTGCTACTCTCCTGCTTTGTTTCCCATTAAGATAAGGTAGATCAGTAGATGTTTTTCTTCTGGGAGTACAAGTCATCAACCGTTATTTTCTCGGTAATTATTTCCCTTATACCTTTTGTTGCTTACAGGGATATCAAAATTAAAGCTCGGTTTTATTCCGATTTTGATTTTAGTTGAACTGCACAAAAGGAGCCAATGTGTCTAAGGCAAATTGCTGCATTAGTGGGTCCAGTTGGTCTTACCACTTTGCAGAAAGAAGCGATCCTTATGCGCTACATTACACAAGGAATGATCGAGAAGCTTTATAGAGTATTAGTAGACGCTGGTGACATGACTAGTCTGCAGAGAGCATAGGAAACTCTACAACACGTGGATTGCACTGGGAAAAAAGTGCCCAAACAAGTACAGGAAGCCAGGACAGGACTCCAAATCTGTCAATGTCATTCTAAGCAACAATGATGGGGCATCTGGGTATGGTAATCTGTTGACCGTACTTTCAGTTTGTTAGTCCACCGATTGGTGGGTTGACACTGGGGCCAATATTCATGTGTGTGTTGCTGTGTCTTTGTTTTCTTGCAGCATATAAATACGATATCCACAGGGATGCTCAGCTTGATTTTAGTGGAACTGCACAAAATGTCCAGATGGTTTGTGTCCTCCATAATACTTCATCATGCACAATACATCGAATGGTTCTCTAATCATTCGTCGTCACCTTGAGCCACCGGACTATATGTTTGAATGGTGCTGCCAGCGCCAGCCATTAAGAAGGGTAAGAAGAAAGACAAAAAGAGAGATGGCTGCTTTACTTGTGGTTCGGAGGAACACTAGGCAAACAAGTGCCCAAACAAGTACCAAGAAGCCAGGACGGGACTCCAAGTCTGTCAATGTCACTCTAAGAAACAATGATGGGGCATATGGGTATGGTAATCTGTTTACCGTACTTTTAGTTTGTTAGTCCACCGATTGGTGGTTTGACACTGGGGCCAATATTCATGTGTGTGCTGATGTGTCTTTGTTTTCTGGCAGCATATAAATACGAAATCCACAGGGATGCTCAGCTTGATTTTAGTGGAACTGCACAAAAAGTTCAGATGGTCCGTGTCCTCCATAATACTTCACATCATGCACAATACATTGAATGGTTCTCTAATCATTCGTCGTCACCTTGAGCCATCGGACTATCAGATGACAAACTAATGACAAACCCTGCCCGTTCCACAATCATAGGCATTACATATTTTGAATGGGAAAAGCTTGTCAAAGTTGACATTAGTTTAATATATTGGAATTGGAAAACCTTGTCAATTTTTTCTGATTGATGTTAGCCAGAAGACATGCATTTGATATTTTTGAGTGGGATGCCCTTTGCTGTGAGCAACGTCAATCGTTTTTTCCTATTCTCGTCTTCATTACATAAGTAAATATTTACTCTGCTGAGATGCATAGTCACATGAATGTTGACTTATGTAAGATATTTTAAGAGTTATATGTAATGCCAGGCCTTGTGTTTGATTGCAAAGTTGAGCTTGGAATGTTGTGGCATGCGGCATCACGAGCTGTTCACCGTGCCTCCTGAGAATAATGCTTCGTATTGTTTTGCATGTCGATCTAATGCCGTTGATTTGCTTATTAGGAAGATCATCCTCTTACATTGTTTACGTGCTTAAGAAGTTCATCGTCTTATGTTTCATTCATAGCCTATACGACAAGTCGGGTAGGTTAGACGTGAAACCATATGATCTTCCGACCAACTCATCATCTTAGGCCGTGATTGGATCGTCGTTTTCCAACCAAAACCGCTTGTAAAACTGACACTTGTAAATAAAAGCAGATGGTCTCAGGCGAAGCGCTTGGTTGGTCGATTTCGACTAGTAAAATATACACCGGTCTCTCAAATTACACGCGTAACCCACTGGTTTTACTTATAGACCTCGGGCCCTCGGTGTCATTACACCTGTATTTTACGCGTTGTTTTCGATGACGAGTAAATTACACTTGTATCTTAATACAGGTGTGAAATAAACTAGAACTCCCAAGCGCGGCCTTACCGTTTCATACCGTCTCAGTCTCTCGAAGGTGCTCATAGGTGTCCGATGATCCTGGCTTTCTGAATGAGCAGCGTCAGATGTCGACCATCCAGAGAGCCATGAGGCCCTCTCCGTCGTCCTTCGAGTTGTTGCGCTCGCAGTGGCCCCGGGCATTGTTAACATGGTCAATGAACATGAGGATTCAGGAGATGACTTTATTTGACTGGATGACAGTAGGGACCCACTAGGGCCATAGCCGTACGTACGCAAGTGCCTCCTTATTATGTACAACTATTTTTTTTGCTTCCTCCTGGTTTCCTGACATCATGGTCCCACACCATTGTCAACCTATGTAGTCAATATAAACGAGAGAATTGCACAAGGTGCGGCCGATAGCTGGGACCAAGAAGCTTGAGCAGTATTTGTGTTTTTGAGACGTGAGCACTATAGAGTTTTTCTTGGTGATGTTTTCATTGTTGTTCAGAGAAGAGCATGGTATTAACTGGGCAAGTTGTGGCCCGTCTAGCGCAGGACAGATATCCAGTCCAGATATTAATTTTTTTCAAAATGAAAATGGCTAGCCCACCTATACTTTTTTGAGGAATACCCAGGCAACGTCAACTTGTTATTCTCTGCCCTGCTGGGCTGCAAATCTTTCCTAGGAGGGATGCATTAGGCTTAACAGGAAAATGGGCTTTAAAAATAATAAATGGGATGTAATTATAAAAACTAGGAAGTAACTATAAAAAATGCACCAAGCACGAAATTAGTTTATAAAATATTATTTATGGATTTTGAAAATCTTAATTTTTAATTGTTGCCTTTAATGTTTCGTTAGATTTTTACGTAATACAAATTTATATTTAGTCTGACTAGAAATTTCGGGATAAAAATATTTCAGATCCCATTAAAATGTGGGAAATTTTATTGAATTATGTCTTGAATGGTTGGTTGAAATTATTAATCGTTGTCCTAGCTAGAAAATGGGATGTACTTTTAACAAACTGTAAATGGGCTGTATTAAATTTCATTAGAATTCAAAAATGGGTTGTACATTCTTACAAATCGCAAATGAGCTATAAGTTCTCTGCCACACACTTGTGGGCCTACTAAATTGACGCGTCCCTTGAAAAAAGAAGTCGACGCGTATGCAAGGCTTTGTCAACTTATTATAGTCAACACACGGTTCTAGCAGCAGTGGCCGTTGGATGTCCATCCAACGGATGCCGTGCTTCTTCTTTAATCTCGGATATTCTAGCTTCACCCGCCCAAAAAATGATTCCTCCCCCTGACATCTGGGGTGCACCGTTTCGGAAGCTGACCTATGGGCCTACTAAGTTGACGCGTACCAAGGTCTTTGTCAACTTAGTCAATATGAACGATTCTAGCTGCAGTGACCGTACGATGTCCATACAATGGCCGTAGTGCTTCTTCAACCTCTGGTCTTCTTGCTCCAGCCGCCCAAAGCAGCGCCGGTCGTGCCGCCTGCTCCTGCCTCTCATGGTTGTGCTGCCCGGAGGCCTCACCGCCCCCTACTACTCCCATCGCTGGCCAGGCCATCCCTCCACTCATCCACACCCCCTGTTATTCTGCGGCGACAGCAGCCACACAGCGCAGCCGAACCAGTGAACCCTTGTACTCCTCTTCGCACGGGCTTCCACTGCCGCGTCTTCCTTGGCTCCGCGTCATCCCCTTCCTAGGCCTCGCCGTCGTCCACCGCCCTGGTGCTCTCGGCGTGGTGTGGTCAAGGAACGACTTCAATCGGAAGAGTACTGTACGTGGAGACGCTGACAGCTGAGTCCACGGCAGCCGCAAGGAAGTGCCTCCTTATTACGCGGAAAATAATTATTCCTCCACCTGACAGCAGGGACACACCGGACGGGCCACCGTATTTGGCGAAAAAATGTTCCCCCCCTGACTGTTGGGACCCACCGGACGGGCCACCGTATTTCGTGAAAAAAATATTCCCCCCGCTGTCAGCTCGGACCCACCGGAAGTGCCTCCTTATTACGCACAAAAAAATTAATACTCCCCTGCTAGTTGGGACCCACCTTGGTGGGAGGCTGACTTGTGGGTCTACTAAGTTGACGGGGACGGAGTGCTTTGTCAACTTAGTCAATATGAACGATTCTAGCTCCAGTGACCATACGATGTCCATCCAACGGCCGTAATGCTTCTTCAACCTCTGGTCTTCTTGCTCCAGACGCCCAAAGCAGCGCCAGTCATGCCTCGTGCTCCTGCCTCTCGTAGCCGACTGCGATGCCGCAGAGGCCTCACCGCCCCTCCTACTCCCACCGCTGGCCAGGCCATCCCTCTACTCACCCACACCCCCTGTTATTCTGCGGTGACGGCAGCCTCACACCGCAGCGAACCAGTGAACCCCCATACTCCTCTACGCGTGGGCATCCACTGCCGCGTCTTCCCCGGCTCCGCGTCGTCCCCTTCGTAGGCCTCGCCGTCGTCCACCGCCCTGGACCTCTCGGCGCGGAGTGGTCAACGTGGTTAAGGAACGGCTTCCATCGGACGTGGACTGTACGTGGAGAGGCTGACAGTTGGGTCCACGGCCGCAGCAAGGAAGTGCCTCCTTATTACGCAGAAAATAATGATCCCTCCACCTGACAGCAGGGACCCACCAGATGGGCAACCGTATTTCACAAAAAAAATGTTTCCCCCTTACTACTGGGACCTACCAGCGACATCTTCGCACGCAAGGAAGTGCGTCCGGGCAAAAAAAGAACGATTCGCCCCCCTGACTGCTGGGACCCACCAGCTACATCTTTGCACGCAAGGAAGTGTCTGACAGTCGGGACCCACCTGGTCGAAGCGTACGTAGCGTTGTCATTCTGGTCGTGAACGATGTAATGCATCTTACCGGTCGATGTAGAGGCGCCGCACGTGTCGTAGTAGAGGCGCCGCGACGTAGCATGTACACGCACGCATGCGATGGCTAGGGTGCAAGAAAGTAAATACGACCACGTCATTACATACGGGCGGGTCTCGAACGCCTACTTTCAGCGTCACGTATGGCGGGGCTCATGTACATGGCTGGGTCGGAACGGAGAAACTGCATCGTTGTCGTGTTCATGGAGAGGCAACGGAATGCGTCGTGTTCATCGGGAGGCAACGGAACGCGTGGGAGCCAACCGCCTTTGACAGAACAGCCGATGGAAACGAGGCCTGGCGTACCGCAGAACGGAGGAAATGGCCTTGTGTTCGACCGGCCACGTTCGAAACGGGATCCTGTTCATCGGGAGGGGTCTGGCGTACCGCAAAACGAAGGAAACGGACCTCCTACGGTTGAAACGGGGGTCCTGTTGACCGGAGGGGTGTGGTGTACCACAAAACAGAGGAAACGGACTTGTGTTGGAGCGCTACGGTCGAAATGGAGGTCCTGTTCATCGGGAGGGGTGTGGCGTACCGCAAAATGGGGCTCCACGGGATACTGTTCATCTCCACCGTCGACCCCCTCCAGCCTCCACGGGCTACTATTCATCCACCGTCGACCTCCTCCAGCCTCCACCTGCGACTGTTCATCCACGGGCTCCTGTTCATCCAGCCTCCACCGCGCGCTACTCCACCGGCTACTGTTCAACCAACCCTCTCCACGGGTTCCTGTTCAACCACCCCTCCATCGTCTACTGTTCATCCAGCCCTCCACGGGGTGATCCTGTTCATCCAGCCCTCCACGGGGTCCTGTTCATCCAGCCCCAACCGGCTCGATCGATCGGGGTCCTGTTCATCCAGCGGCAACACCACGGGGTCCTGTTCATCCACCCCACCGAAGCTGTTCATCCAACCCCCCCAAAGAACGCTCACTATTCATCCAGAGGCGCATCGATCGGCTTGATTAGCGGCAGAGCGGCGAATCGCTCTATCGGGTTTAGTTAATAGCCATTGAACGAGCGCTTGGGTTCGATGAACGCGTAACTCGCAGCGCAATCGCCCGGATTCGATTAATAACGCCGCACCCACGCTGCAGCAGCGCGTGTATGAGAGAAACGCGCATCGCTCGGCCCCGAGCACCCACCGTAACCGGGAACACCCTGATATTTTCCTTGCCCTCGCTTCTACCACGTCTTTTTTCGTCATGGACGGACCAAAGAATGTCATGCAGCTGCGTCTCCGGCCAACCCAGGATGAAAAGCCCATTTTCTGTCATGATTTTTTGTCATAGAAGTAGGACCCCACCACATCTATGATGATACCGGTTTTTGTCACAATTATCGTCATAGAAGTGTCATAAGTATGACAGAAAAAAAATTCGTTCGGCCCAAAATGTCACGGTTGTGTCTTTTTTTTTGTAGTGCAGGTCTTTTATGTGCTCAAAACCAATGATATTCAACTCAAGTTGTGTAACAGGCATGCATATACGGGAAAGGGCATCCGCCACAACATTTTCCTTACCTTTAATATACTTGATGACATAAGGAAATGACTCAATAAACTCACTCCATTTAGCATGATGCTTGTTCAACTTAGTTTGACCCTTAAGGTATTTCAGCGTTTCATGATCGGTATGGATGATAAATTCATGAGGGCGAAGGTAGTGTTCCCATTCATGCAAAACTCGCACTAAAGCATATAGCTCTTTGTCATAGACGGGGTAATTGAGTTGCGCTCCGGAGAGTTTCTCACTAAAGTATGCTATGGGGCGCTTCTCTTGCGTTAATACACCTCCTATGCCATTACCACTAGCATCACAATGAATCTCGAAGGGTTTGTCAAAGTTGGGTGATGCAAGCACGGGAGCATGAGTAAGCAAATTCTTAAGCTCATTGAATGCGGTATCTTGAGATGGTCCCCAAACAAAGGGTGCATTCTTCTTGCTCAAGGCATGTAAAGGAGATGCAATGGTGCTAAAATCCTTAGTATTGATCTAGATTCATCAACATGAACACCCTTAGAAGATACTACAAAACCCAAGAAAACAAGCTTATCAACACCAAAAAGGCATTTTTCCATATTAGCATAAAGACGCTCTTTTCGAAGAGTTTGTAGCACGGTGCGAAGGTGGGTGACATGCTCTTTGAGAGATTGCTAAAAACAAGGATATCGTCGAAGTAGACCATAACAAACTCACCAATGTAAGGGCGAAACACATAATGCATAAGACGCATGAAAGTACCGGGTGCTTCCGATAAACCCATAGGCATGACTAACCACTCATACAAACCAAACTTTGTTTTGAAAGCGGTTTTCCATTCATCACCCTCTTGTATGCAGATTTGATAGTAACCACTTTTAAGATCAATTTTGGAAAAAAAAATAGTGGCACCGCTAAGTTCATCAAGCATATCATCTAGGCGTGGAATGGGGTACCTATAGTGAACGGTGATAGCATTGATAGGTCTACAATCGGAACACATGTGAAAGCTACCGTCTCTTTTTGGCACAAGAATGACCGGTACGGCACAAGGACTCAAACTTTCACGCACATGTCCATGATCTATGAGATGCTGTACTTGCCTTTGTATTTCTTTGGTTTCTTCGGGGTTGACTCAGTAGGGAGATTTGTTTGGAAGTGGCGCTCTGGGTATGAGGTCGATGCGGTGCTCGATGCCTCATAGTGGAGGTAGACCCGGAGGTAGCTCATCGGGGAAAACGTCTTGGAATTCCTGCAAAAGAGAAGATAACACTAGAGGAAGATTGTGAGAGGTGTTAGCTTTTGGTGCCTCATCTTTGCACAAAAGTACATAGTGTAGGACACTTGATGGGTTCTCACACACTTCTCTCATCTCACATTTGGTGGCAAATAGAACTAAGTTTGTCTTGTCGCTCATCGTGGAGGCACTCAATTTGGGCTTGTGGCGCTCACTCTCTTTTTGGTGGTTTGCTCGCTCACTATTCTCTCCATGATGGGTGGCTTACTTGTCGGCGATCACTTGGCTTGGAGACATAGGTCGTAGCACATACTCCTTCCCTTTCATCTTGAAGCTATAGTGATTTGTACGCCCATTGTGGATGACACCTCAGTCAAATTGCCATGGCCGTCCAAGAAGGAGGTGGCAAACGGTCATCGGAAGGACATCACACTCCAAAGTGTCTTCGTAAGCTCCGATCTTGAAAGAGACTTGTACTCTATGCTCGACTTGGATGGTGCCATTGTCGCTTAGCCATTGAACTTTGTATGGGTGCGGGTGCTTCATCTTGACCAATTGAAGCTTGGAGCATAGTTCTTCACTTGCTAAGTTATGGAAACTCCCTCCATCGATGATGACCTTGACGGACCTTCCATTGATGCCGGCTTTGGTGTGGAAGATATGGCATCTTTGGTCTTCTTCTTGTTGATGTTGAAGAGTCAAGACCTTGGAGACAACAAGAGCGGGGCTCGAATCTTCGTCACAAAAGACTTGATCATCTTCATCTTCGTTGTTCACTTGCTGGTGCATGGCCACTTGCTCAAGGGCTTCCATTTCTCCTTCACTCATGGAGTCGTAGGTTCCGTCATCGTTGAGGATCATGGTGCGCTTGTTTGTGCACTCAAAGGACTTGTGGCCTCGGCCGCCGCATGTGAAGCATTTGAAGGAACTCGTCTTGATGGTCTCATCGGTTGGGGTAGATGATGATGAAGCTTTCGACTTGAAGTTGCTTGTAGTAGGAGGACGACTTGAGGTTGTCGAAGTTTTCTTGTAACTCGACTTGTCGCTGTTGCTTGTAGATGGCTTGGTTGAGGTAGAAGGTGTTGGAGTCATTGACGCTTGATTGTTGGAGAAGCCATAGGACTTGGATGAGTACTTGGCGTACTTGAAGTCATCTTGCACTTGACATTCCTCTTTGGTAGCTTGATGCACTAGCTCGATGAGGTTCGAGTATGGTTGGAAGTCGGCGATCTTCTTGATAGGATGATTGAGTCCATTCAAGAAACGTGCCATAGTTTGCTCATCATCTTCCGTGACATTGGCTCGTATCATGGCAATCTCCATTTCCTTGTAGTACTCTTCAACGCTCTTGGTTCTTGCTTGAGCAGTTGGAGTTTCTTGAAGAGGTCGCGGTTGTAGTAGTTTGGCACGAAATGGGCTCTCATGACATCCTTCATTTGCGCCCAAGTGGTGATTGGCGGTTCACCTTTGGCCTCTCGGCGCTCAATGACTTGTTCCCACCAAATGAGGACGTAGTCTTGGAACTCAAGGGATGCCATCGCGATCTTCTTCTCTTCTTCGTAGTTGTGCAAGCGGAAGATTTTTTCAACCTTCAATGCCCATGAGATGTACTCTTCGGGGTCATTGCTTCCGGTGAACTTGGGCATGGTGAACCTTAGCTTTCCATGTCGTTGCTCTTCATTGTGTTGGGGTCGGGGATGATGATGCCCATGTCTTTGAGGATTGACAATCTCATGTTGCTCCTGGCGAGGAGGGTTGTCGACCTTATTTTGCTCTTGTCTTGGAGGAGGTCCATTGTCTTCATGCTCTCGATGGACTTGATGTTCTTGTCTCGCTTGAGGAGGCGCTTGTCGATCTTGACGAGGAACTTGACGATGCACACGTGATTGATAAATCCTTTCTTGAGCTTCGTCGTGAAGTGCTTCTTCTTGTAGGCGAGCTTGTCGGCCTCGGTTGGCTACAGCTCGACTTGAATCTCGAAGGGCACGTTGCGCCTCAAGTTCTTGAGCTTCCCATAGTTGTTGTTCTTGACATTGTGCTTCGGCGTCTTGTGCATCTTGATGTTGTCGCACTTGTTCCTCTTGTTCTTGTTGTCGTTGGCGTTGCCGTTCTTGTGCTTGCGCGAATGTAGCTTGGTTTTGACGATGTCGATGCTCTTGAGAGGCGGTGTCGTGTAGAGGATTGTGGTTTGCTTGACGATCTTGATGCGCGGCACGACAAAGAGTGTTCGATGTCGGGGTACTTGAGCCGGAGATAGTGTCGTCAGAGTGTCGACTTGAGCGGCTCCGTCTTGAGTAGGACGACGAGGTAGAAGAGCGGTTGACCAACAAGGCGCGAATCTCGTCCATTCTTGCATTGCTCTCTTGCTTTTGTTCGTCGATCTTGTGGTCAAAGTAGTCTCTTGTACGTTGCTCGGAGAGTTGCAAGTCGGTGGCGAGATGGTCGATGCGGTCGCTCATTGCTTGTTGCTCTTGATGCAAAGCTCGTTGTGCACCAAAGAAGTGGCTCTTGGTGACGTAGGATGACATGTCATCGTCTTGCTCCAAGAAGAGTGGGTTTGTATAGGTACTTGGCCTATCCATCATTCCAAACAAAGATATGTGAGTGGGGGAAAGAGAAGAACCAATACCAAATGTACCTGGACCGATGTTGAAAATGGATCAAAGATCACTCCAATGTGGAACAAAGAAATAGCACAATTGGTACCAATTCTTGTCGGTTCCTCACACCTACACAAATAAAAGCTTATGGTGGAGCTTGGTTAGGATGGTGACACAAAATTTGATGCAATTGTTAGTGAGCTTCAATAATGTTGGAAAAGATTCAAAAATTTGCAAATGCAACAAGTAGACCAAGCAAGATAAGGTATACGGAAACACACACGCAAATAGATAAGTGGGGTCGTGCAACCAAGGGTGAGCCAAAATGTGGAATCCACGAAAATGCTCGTGTTGCACAACACTAGAGAGACACTAGCACGATTGCACAATAGGCGGATACGAACTTGTGCACAACCTAGTAAGCAAAAATGCAACGACTTCTATCCCAAGTATTCTATATGTATGGTATTTCGGTGATATGATCCAAGATGATCTAGTATGACAATCTTAATGTTGTATGATGCTATGGCTCTTGCTTATAAGCTCTTTGCTTATCTTTCCTCTTTTGCTTAAAAGCTTGTTTGGCTCTTTGTTGTTTGAGCTCTTTTCTCATGCAAAACTTCACGAACCAAGATAGCAATTGAGTAATGCGATGACAACTTTGTGACACAAGAGATGATACCAAGATATGCAACACTATGATATGGTATGGATGCTATAGGAAGTATGATCACTAATGTGCACAAGTCACGTTGCCGGCAATACTCAAAGGCTAGTCTCGATGGGTAAGCTACGCAAAAGTAAGGCTATGTGGTTATCAATGCAATTTCAACAAAGTATGATGATATGACGATACCAAGGTGAGGTTGATACCGAAATGATGTAGCCGTTCGTAGTAGTCCGTGGCGAAGATGAGTGGCGGTGATGTCGATGTCGAACCATACCTAGATAGCCGAAACACAATAGGACACGGGAACCACAACTCAAATTCTCAGAGCAAACGGGTCAAAATTGTCGGTGTTGGTAGCGGGAGAGCTATGGTGGTGCTATGCGGAAGTGGTGGGGGTATGCAGAAGTGGATGTGGGCACCGGAACAAAATTGGGCGAAAGTTAGGCGGGAAACGAAGCGGTGGATGGAAGTGATGCTGTCAGGGGCCGGATGTCCGGGCTGAGGGCCGGATGTCCGGGCTGTCGGGTCGGATGTCCAAGTGCTGGATTCGTGGACAAACTCGATGAACACCGCGTGGAGAGGTCAAATCCGTGGAAAAATTCGGAGGATTTGTGGATGGAAATTGGGGAAAAGGTGGGGGGAAGCTAGATCTACCTGCAACACACGAAATCCGCGGATCAAATCCAACAAAACTTCATCACACCAATAAATCACAAAAAAATGGGCTATTTTTGTGGGGCAATTTTCAGATTAGGGACAAAAACAACAAAATCGGGCTAGAAAACACAATGGGGAGGCTCCGAAATCGTGATCAACGTGGCTCATGATACCAAGATGATGTAGGGTGGAACCCTATACGGCCGATCTTTCATGAAAGGAGCGGATCCCAACTAAGAACACGAGGGAAAACACAAGAGAATCACTCAAACCAACAAGAACAATCACACATGTGCTAGATCCTCGAAACACGAGAGGAGATACAAGATCCACGATCAATAAAGGATGATACAAAGGGTAACCGGTTCTTCTTCGTGAGGAGGTCTTGAATCCACGAGGGGATCTTCCCGTGAGGGGTCTTGAATCCAAGGTGGATCTTCTCCGTAGAGGTCGCGGTCTCTCTCGTGGAGTAGATCCGATATGGATGAGCAAAGCTCTATCTCTAAATGAGTTAATCCTTTGCTAACCCTAGAAAGAGGGAGATGGAAGAGTATATATAGTCTAGGTGGGCGAAGGGGTACACGGGCCTCGGCCCTTTACTGCGCGCAGACAAACGGGGCTGGATGTCCGGGCGACGGGCCGGATGTCCGGGTCTTTGGGAGGAGCCGGATGTCCGGGTTGGATGGCCGGATGTCCGGGCTGGCGGTGCAGGTTTCTGTGCTCTCTGGACAGAGGGCGCCGGATTTCCGTGCTTCTGGCCGGATGTCCGGGTCGGGCCGGATGTCCGGGCTGGAGCCGGATGTCCGGGGCCTGCAGCTGCTCGGCGGCTGGGATGCTGCTGTGGTGGATGTCTCCAGCGGCCGGATGTCCGGGGCTGTGGCCGGATGTCCGGGCCCTGGAGTTGTCTTCTTCTCCTTCCGGCGGTTCTCTTCATCCGGGAACTTGGCGGCTTGTCCGTCTTCACATGCATCCTCGGGAGGGTCCTCTTGACACCTAATCATGCATAGCATATCGAACTTAGGTAGTAGCCATGTCTCGAGTGGATCATATGTGATATCACTAAGGAAGGAAGTCACCTCGTTCTCGAGAGCTCTAGCTCGTGCTCGTGACATAGGTCCTCTTGGCTCTTGATGAGACGATGGTAGGTCCATGGGGATGACCTTAGGTTGCTCCGCATCAAGGGGGGCGCCGGGTACTCCAGCCGCGGCATGTTGCCGCCCTCGATGTACTCGAGGACGGCTTCGAGGGTGCGGCCGGGGATGCCCCGCCATTGGCGACGCCCCTCGATGTTGAGGTGGTCGCGGGGCTCAACACCGTTGGTGGAGGCGAGCTGCTCCTCGTGGCGGCGGTCGAAGTACGCCGTCCACAGCGTGTTGCTGTCGGGGGCGTACCTCGACTGGTTCCGCGCCTGCTCCGGCAGCGACGACTGGATGCGCGCGATCTCGGCGCGCCGATCAGCTCCAGTGGACGCTCGAGGCACCGGGACGCCGGCGGCGCTCAGCCTCGACGACCTCGGCACCTGCATGTCCTCGTGCAGGTGGTGGCGGCCAAAGCCGTTGGCCGCCGCACCGTCGCCTGGGTAGCGCTCGACCATGGTCGTTGGCGGGAGAGAGAGAGGAGTGACGCGCGTTAGTGGTGAGAGGTCGAGATGGGCGTCGGTGGGAGAGGGTTCGGCAAGCGAGTGTACGTCCACCGGCGAGGGAGGGGCGGCTTTTATAGCCATGTGTGGACAGCGAGAGGGCGGCCGCCATGTGTATGTGTGGCGGGAGCGGGCAGGACGCGTGTCGCCGCGCCTTCACCGCGCGCCACCCGTGAGACATCAATGAAAGGCTAACCGGCACGGCAGATGAGGACGACGGAGACGTCGAGTCGCTGACTCGACGGGCCCACCAGGCTTTCGCGTCAAAACTGTTTCTCCTGGCGCCCCCGAGCGTCCCCCAGCATGTTAGGTTCGGCCTGGGTCCGCCGGCGTCAAATTTGGCCCTGGCCGACGAAAAATGGGCTTCTGATGACGTGACTGGATTGATAATAAAAAAAGAGTCTTGATGGGCTTGTTAGGGGCACGGTTGGAGATACTCTTAGGAACGCGAGAAGCAGGTCGAGTGTTGCCGCGATGGCCGGCCTGAACGCGCCTGAGGACGGCATGTGCGCCAGACAAGTTGTGAGGCGAGATCCCCTCGAGCCGCGTATGAACCAAAAAAACAATATGAAGTGTATATGGTTACTCTACTGTTCAACATTACAGCCTATCACACGTAGCCACCGTCTCAACACTGGAATGAAACTATGGAAGACCACGATGCCATCAATCATCTGCTGCTGGGGTGCGTTTTTGCAAGAACTATCTGGGCTCGGACGTGCACGACACTCGGTAAACCGGAGTGGATGCCAAATACAAGGATAATATGGCCCAATGGTGTACAACACAACGAGGAGATCTGAAGCATCAAAAGGATTACACACACTCTGATACTATGGGAGCCGTGGAAGCATAGAAATGCCATAATTTTTGATGGGGTGCATCCTTCCATTGAGCAGGTCATAAACAGGATTGTGTCTGAGGGACAAGAGTGGAAACAGATGGGTCTCCCGCGTGAGGATTATGATCCTTCCATAGCAAGCTTGTCTAGGTGGGTTGTAGCTGAGTAGTTGTTTCAGCTTTGTCTGAGGGGTGGGTTAGGTGTCTAAGTTGTAACATCTCTGATGAATGCAGGCTTCTATAACCGTTCTTCTTTAATAGTATTATAATATGATACACGCGCTTGTGCGTATTTTAGAGGGAAAAAAAAGACCATGATGCCGTGTACCAATGCTACCATGCACTGAAAGTCTGCTTTGGTGTTGTGTGTTGTTTCTGAAGATATAAATTGAGAGAGATTGAGAGATAGATGTGTTATGACTTGTGAATGTTGTTGTAGATTGTTGTGAATTTTGCACTGCTTAGATGCTAGTGCGCACCGAATTCTTTTGTTGCTTCTCATGTATGAATGAATACAATCGTGTTGTTGTACATTGTTGTCAGAGAAAATCAATGATTGTCTAATCGCCAGCCTCCGCCAGCCGGAGACCGGTGGGGGCTACCGCGCGCCGCGTTGCCGCCTCACCCTCTCCTCAACCTTCCACCATGATGCTGGCCCTCCCCCATTGTACAACACCAGCGACCACCCTGCACCCCCGACCCACACCAGTCAAGTTTCGGACACGCTCCCGCCTTCGACTCTGCAGCGTCACCGGCTCCCGCTCGTTCACGGCTCGCACGCGCCATGGAGTCCACATCCTTTCGGTTCCGCGCTCGGGGCGGAGCAGAAAAAAATGACCGACACAAAATTTCTTTTCAGGTGCTTGATGTTTAGCGAATGCGGAAATATAATGTCTTAGGGTCCAAGGATTTAGAATTAACGGAGTCAATATATCATCATAACTACACTACAAAATTACTGTCAAGAAACCGTCTATATCTCAACCAAAGGATCCTCATAGTGTACTTAAGCCTATATTTAGTAAATCATCATAGCAATACATAAATAGTTGCTATATCTTGTTGTTTTTAGTCAGTGCAATTCAAACAATGCATAATATGGTTCATGCCACCTGTGCTTACCATGCTGTACTCCTGACGAACGGTAAGACAGAGATGAACGGAGTACCAACATTGACAGTACTCTTGCATTAGTATCCAGACATTATTTCTCAATAAAGGGTACTTTATCAACTCATAATGCCATATCAAGCGGATATAAAACAACACGAGCTCACACCCAGCCTCTATACAAATACTCCTTCCGTTTCCAAATAATTGTCTTTCTAGCCATCTCAAATGGACTACAACATACAGATGTATGTAGACATGTTTTAGAGTGTAGATTCACTCATTTTGCTCCGTATGTAGTCACTTGTTGAAATCTTTGGAAAGACAATTATTTAGGAACGGAGGGAGTAGGATGCATGCAACCAAAGTGTTCAGATATTTGTAACGGCCGGCCCTTGCTTTTTTCTCATGTCGTTCTGTAGTTCTTTGACAGATATGCGCGGCAGCACACGCTTTCGGTGTAGTATGTTAGTGCAAAGGGGAAAGAACAGCACAACCAGCATGAAAGGTTTGGCTAATTACATCCCGAATAGAAGGATTCGTGATAACTATACGCCACCATATAATCAAGTACAAAATCTAATCATCAACAAGATTACAATTTATGTGAGTCACCTATTCATGTAATTACATCCCTCCTCCCAAGAATCCCACCCATTCAGCGTGTCGATACCACGAGATCAACTTAGAAACTTTACCTGCCAGAAACAAGATGGTATCTAGGAGGACATACAACATGCTGCCTTGGCCGGAGGGGCCGGCTCCTGGCCAGGGATGATAACTTTCGTTCCTTTCAGTAAGCTCGAGTTTCCGCCGGAGTTAGCCTCATCGTTGGCGACAAGGTTTTTCTTGCTGACAGTGCGGTATATCTCCTCGAGGCCTGTCATGAAGGCCTTCTCCACATTGGTGGCCTCGAGAGCGGACGTCTCCATGAAGAAGAGGCTCTCGCGCTCGGCAAACTCCTTGGCATCCTCTGTCGGGACAGCCCGGAGCGTGCCCAGGTCCGATTTGTTCCCGATGAGCATGATGACGATGTTCTTGTCAGCATGGCTTCGCAATTCCTCGAGCCACCGCGCCATATGGTCGAAGGACTGGCGCTTGGTCATGTCATATACTAGCATAGCTCCTACTGCGCCTCTGTAGTAGGCACTGGTTACTGCTCGGTACCTGTTACCACATTCAGTGCAGCTGGTTTAGATGTTGAAAGTGAACAATCAGATAAGAAAGCAAGCTGGGGTAGGCTATTGTTACTGTTAGCGTTCACTTACAACAACAATCAGTACTGTTCAGTTGCAAAATTAAGAAAAATTTCATGAAAAAACTGATAGACCTGGTACTATTAGGTGTTGCCAAAAGACATTGCTATTAGGTGCCATAGGCTGATGCCGAGGCTTATCATCTAAGCTGCTTAATGTGCCATGAGAAGTTTTTTAAAGTTTTTCGGGAGATTCTAATCTTACCCCTAATTGCAATTATGTATGATAATAGGTAACTGTAATTTCAGATAGGTGTCAAAATGTAAGGCATGCTATTCTGATGCAACTATCTGATCCACATTTGGATCGAACAAACATCAAATTTGTTACCATGAAAGTATTTGTGTCGTTGTAAATGAACAGGTGTAACATCTGTATGTCAATTCTAACGGATTTGCTAATTCTCATCTAGATGAGAATTAACAAAGTCTCATCTAACTCCTACACTATTTGATTAACCAAACAAAAAATAAATAAAAGAAAGAATCCCCACGAATCTTCATGTAAAATCCAATGGTGTAGGAGTTAGATGAGAACTAGAAACACCCCAATTCTGAACATAATTTTCGGGCGAGGACACCTCATCAGAGCAAGGAACACAAGGAACAATAATTCCCTTTTAAAGCAGACAGTGTATTAATTCCAACATAATTGCAGAGACCAAACATATCCATCACTATTGCACTGACCAAGGACCGGACCATGCGCGAAACCAATATATAGAGGAAACTAGAAGCCTAGCTGCATTCCACATTTCCATACAACAAACTTCATTCATTCATAATAACTAGAGAAACAGACAAGAAGATAATTACTACCGCGGTCCGCGGGCTAGTAGTGATGTAGTACATCATGGCCTATATGTACAATAATATGCTTCTCCAATACAATACAATACAATACAATACAATACAATGATCGAGGCCAAGATACAGCTAGCAGGGTGGGTTTGGGGTTTGATTAGTGATTAGTGAAATATTTACCTCTCTTGTCCCGCGGTGTCCCAGATCTGGGCCTTGACGGTGCGGTTGTCGATCTGGAGGGTCTTGGTCTGGAACTCGACGCCGATGGTGGCCTTGGAGTCGAGGCTGAACTCGTTGCGCGCGAACCGGGCCAGCAGCTGCGACTTGCCGACGGCGGAGTCGCCGATGAGCACCACCTTGAACACGTAGTCGATCTTCTGCCCCATCTCCCCGTAGCCGCCGCCAGGAGACATCTCCCTCCCCCTCTCTCGGCCCTTACAATCTCACCCTGCCTCAACAACCAAGACTAGACCAGCAAGATCTCCTCTCAGGACAGAAAACGGCGCCTGTCCCCTTTCTCCTTCCTGGCTACTGAAACCGCAGGACTGTCTGTTGCATCAAGAACGCGGAAGGCGGAGGGAGTGCTTGCGATTTAGGAGAAGGGCGAGGGGAGCAGGTGGTGGGTGGGATTTGGCGAAGGCTGATTTGTTATTTGGAGAAGAAGAAGAAGAAGAAGAAGATGGTGGTGGTGGCGGCGGCGATGATGATGATGAATTGGTTTGGTTTGTTTAGTGTTAGAAAATTAGGGAGGAGCAGCAGTGTTGTGTTGAAGCGATCAACAGGAAAGCGGGTATGCACATGAGGTGGAAAATCAGCTGCCAAGACGTGCTCAACCGTCAACGGCCCCGCCACCCACACCAGATGTACTAGTACTAAAATGTACTGGTACTACGTTGTTGCCTTCACCCTTTGTACCGCAACGGGTACTTGTTCTCGGGAGAAATTGACCATGATGGCACACGTATCATCCGACTGCAAAAAACGTTGCGAACGAGCTTATGACGCATTAAAATACTTTTACGACGTCCCAAGTCCACGATCGCCCTGCACGACTCGGCACTTGGGCAGCGGTTCTGGTTTTCCTTCGGCGAAATCCCACGTGTTAACCTTGTTGCTTCATTCAACTTCTTTGAGGCCGTTCCTTCCTGCCATCTCCTACCTCCTGCTTCTTTCCTCTCATCGTTCACGGGGAATGCATGGCTTCATGGTTACCTCCACACTCATCATTGTGGACAATGCAGGGTGGCATTTGGTGCTTTGCTAGTGCTATCACAGCGAGGCAAGGAAAAAGCTTCGAGGTGGCCAACAGCAACGGCACCATGATCAACAACACTCTTCATCCGCACGCAACAGCCTTTAATCGAGCAACCAGTTTCGCTTTTGTCCTTCTTCATTGGTTTTGGCTTTGGAAATGAGGTGGATTATACCATGATAATCCAGCTGCTAATGGTTTTCGTAAATGACCTCTTGTCTATTTTTTTCCATTAAATTTACTTCTACACATGTGTTGTTAAAACTACCTTTGTCAAGATTACAAATTTTAGTAAAGCAGATTCTAGAAAGCAAGAAACATTGGCACTTGTTTCAGAATAAGGAATACCTAAGGGAAATGGATTTGTAGCACCCGGGTGCTCCACACCCCTATACGAACATTTCAAAAGAACACCGAAAAATTTGAAAAAAAAAATCTGAGATTTTAGAATATCAAACATGTGTTCCCGATCTACTCCCGTATGAAATTTCTTAAAAATAAATACTAGGAAACATATTGTGGCAAAAATCTCAGATTTCCTGTGTTCAAGGATACGTTTCCTAGTATTTTTTCATGAAATTTCACACAAAAATGGATTAAGAACCCAGGTTTGATATCTCCAAATTTCAGTTTTCTTAGATATTTTAGTATTTTTTACATTTAATATTCATATAGGGGCGTGGAGCACCCAAGAGCTCCTCTGTACTCTCTAGACCGACTGTTTATATCACTATACGCTGGCTGGTTAAGGTAACATTATCAAGTTTCATTAAAAAGAAAAACCTCAAAATCACTCCCCGCAGATGACTTGTCTCTTCATCAAGTCTATCAATACAATTCACCGTAGTGCCCAACAACTCGCAAATTCAGGGCCCAGATTTCAGTTCCTTTAATCCGCCTGAGTTTATTGTGTCTTCTGTACTTTGGGTCAAATTTTGATCATATATATGACTAATAAAATGCATTATAGAGTAATGTTTGTGACACAGTTTATATCAAAGTTAGTATAAAGTTTGGTCATCTAATTTGGAACAGAGGAAGTACTAGTTAAATCTATGGTCAAACTTTAACCCAAAATATGAGGGTGCCTAATAAACCCTGACGGAGGGAGTAGCTAAAAAACAACCAACAGCAACTACAACCACACACACGCTTTGCACTAGCCAAATAAGAAACAGTGATAGACTGAAGGAAGTCCCAGCAGAAAATCCATAATCACAAAGTTACATTGTCCACCAACAGAGGTAGAAATACATCACTATTTGAAACACAACTTTGGCATAAAACACCACCGTAGGACACATTCGTAGTAGTACTTAAACAAATACTAAAACAGCAAAGCTATTGCAGCACCCCAGGAAGCCCCAAAGCTGTGGCATTCCAAGTTACTTGCTGAACAAATCAACTTCTGGGCTTTTCTGCTGATGAACAAAGCTTTCAATACTGTTAGTCATTTCCCAAAGCAGCAGTTAGTTCTGTGAGCAAAACATTGCAGCAAAATTGGTTTCTTACGTCTCCCCCCGGCTGACCTCCCCTTGTATCAGTAGTATTGTTTCCTTGGGTTGTTCTGCAGGAAATAGCACAACATATATGAGACAAAAGTATATAACAGATCATTCATTACAGAAGGTGCTTGGCTGGGCAGTATACCAGTGGGTTTGGCCTATGGCGGTAGCCTAGCATCATTCGCTTCTTGTATTGCTCGTAGATGTCATCTTCAGATGACACCTCACCAGGTTGGATAGCACCAACACCAAGGTGGTCCTGTTTCACATCTCCAGCCATAATGGGATCTGCACGGCCACTTCTCTCGCTGCCAAGACCCTCACCTGCACAATAAACTACATTTAGCACCTACAACTGAATTGAGTACAATTACCATAGGATTAATTAGGTCACTGAGTGGGAATGCATGCAGATGTAAACTTAACAATTCACCAGCCACCCAAATGGATTATTAGGAATACGGGTTCATTGTTTCATTTGGATTTCTTGTTATAAAAGAGAATCCAACAGGCCAAGTAAGATCCTAATGCCAAACAGGCATTTACTAGAACTGGAACTTCGGTGTTTAGTTTTCAATTTGAGGACCAACCTTCCCTCCAGCCCATCTTAGACAGAAGCTTGTGCCCAATATTATCGGCCTGAATCTTAGCCTTTTCTGCAGCTTCTTTCGTAGCCTTTTGTGCTGCAGCATCATTACAGCGTGCCATGAACTTCTCGAGTTCTTCTTGAGGAATGAAGTCCCCCATGTGGTGTCCCTTCTTAGGAGGACCTGGAAAGAAAGAAAAGATGAATAGTAAATATCAAGTCTCTACAACCTTCCACAAGAGCGATGAACAATAAATGTGAAAAATGTACCCTGAATAAGGCATGGAGGTGGTGGCATTTCGTCTTTTGACTGCCTTGGTGGTCTCTTCCGTTCTTCCTGTGCAGCTTTCTTCATGTAGAATTCCATCAATGCTACTGGATCTGAGGGTGCAGACATACTTTGACCACCTGTAATAACACGAGACGGCATCAACCAACTAAAATTTACAAAACAGAAAAAGGATCGAACTGCTAGATAAAAGACATATCATCTGCTGAACAAAACTATAATGTAGGATGATAACAGGATATAGAGTTCAGTTGTTCACATAAAGGCACATCATAATATGTCCATTCTATGCATTAGGCCACACGAATACTACAGTACAGAGCATGCCAAAAAACTCAGAAGAAAATCAGATGACAATTTAACTGGCGGAGCAGAACTGCAAACTCAAGAAAACATTACGTAACATGCGTACCCAACCTTGGAATAGTGTGGAAGCAATCAAACCAGAGTAGCACGCAAGCTTAAGAAAAGGAAAGTGATCCACAAAGACACCTCAAGTAACTTACCATGACTAGATGAGCTTCCCTGGGAAGAACTACCTTCATATGCACCATATAAAGCGGAAGCAGGTGTTTGATAGTTAGATCTTTGTTCAAATGAGCTTCTATGTGCACCAGTATGTGCTATGGAGCTTGCAGTGCTTGAATTAACTGCATTTTACCAAGAACATATGGCATCAGAACTTGAATAGATGATAAGTGATACCAAAAGTAATGATAATTGTCTGACACAAACCAATTTTTGAAGCCTGAGCATCCTTTGTCTGGGCATGCACCTTTTCCTCTTCAGCAAGCCGAGTCTCATAATATTTGTAGTCTGAACAGTTCTTATCAAACAGAAACCTGCAAA
Source organism: Aegilops bicornis (assembly GCA_021605145.1). Classification (NCBI taxonomy): domain Eukaryota; kingdom Viridiplantae; phylum Streptophyta; class Magnoliopsida; order Poales; family Poaceae; genus Aegilops; species Aegilops bicornis. The sequence continues at coordinate 399,833,508 of CM038673.1, read as the reverse complement.
TAACCAAAGGTTAAGAGTTTATTATTGCAACAGTTGATACAATTTGATCTCCAAATTTAATGTAAGCATTTTTTTGCATGGATAAGCAAAGCTATGGCCGTCATACTTGAATGGTGAATCTCCAGGATTCTTCTGGCGTGTAATATCCTCAAACTGTCTCCCATTTTTGGCAACAAAGCTTGCTAATTTGTCAGCAACCTGCCTCACTGTCATATCATTTGGTGGTGCTGAGGCTGCATGTCACTTAAGAACTCATTAATATCAAGCGCGTGAACAAGGGAATGCAAATTACTGCAGTAGCAGTAGCGCCATATTTCCAACCCTTTCAATCAACATCCTTCCCAGCCATGTCGATACAGTTAATCTATAAGCTGCAGCCATAAGAAAAACCAAAACCTTCACAACTTTCTGCTGCTAATAGCATTTGGAACATATTACAGGTGCTGAGAACTGATGTCCATATTAGACAAGCTACTAATGTATGGATGGCTAGACAAAAGCAGAGTTTCACTGGTAGTGTGCAATGTAAATTGATTTTATTAGTTAAATGATAGGAGTTGGAGCATATTACAGATGCGAGGACTGATGTCCATATTTGACAAGCTACTAATTTATGGATAGCTAGGCAAAAGCAGAGTTTCACTGGTGGTGTGCAATGTAAATTGAAATAATATCAGTTGGAGCATATTAGATGCTGAGGACTGAAGTCTATATTTGACAAGCTACTAATTTATGCATGGCTAGGCAAAAGCAGAGTTTCACTGGTGTTGTGCAATGTCAATTGATTTTATTAGTTAAGTTGATGACAGGTAAGATTTAAATACTATGATGGTTAAAATATTAGATAAGCAGTGTATCTTTGTAAGTATTGCAATTCGCAGGTCAAGAGCCAAGAAACAACTGTTTTTTGCACCAACATGTTTAGCTCAGAATAAGTTCATCACATTTGAGACAATCTTGATCACAATTGTGCACATGTGCATAGAAGATACAACATCTCTAATGTTCAAAAATATTTGTCAAAATTCGAAGCCCTTATAGCTACTACCCATGGTAAGGGCATATGATCTCAGAGAGCATTCATAAGAAAGAAATACAGTAATAGCAGCAAATGAAACAAAATGATTACCAACAACCCTAGCTGGGGCAGCAGCTGAGGGAGCATCAATGGACTTGTGCCGCTTTGCATGATCCCCCCTCTCCACACCGGCAACGTCGTCTTCGTCGTCCTCCTCGGCTCCAAACTTGACAGGCACAATGGGGATCTTGTTCTTCTTGAGGCTAAAGGCCAGCTTCCCACCCGACAAGACCGAGCCAGTCTTCTTCACCTCGAGCGGCCTCTTGTTTGCCGCAATGACAAGGGGCGTCTTGGGGTTGACAGGCTTGGCCGGCGCAGAGGAGACAGCACCAGCAGCGGCAGGGGCCACAGGCTTCTCCTTGTCCTGCATCTCCTGCTGCATCTGCTTGAATCTCTCCATGAAGGAGCCGTCGTTGGCGAAGAGGCCCTTATCCATGGCTACACAATCCTTTAAGCTCCAATCAAGACACCACCATGGTGGTCACACAAAAGCTAACAACTCTACAGAACATATAATCCACCAAAATAAACCCTAGACGCATGCATGCATGCGATCAACCTATTTACTTCCGGAAGGAGGGGAATCTAGCCTCCCCCTCAGAAAAATTCCAACAAATTTATAAATCTACAAGCAACGACCGGCCGATTCAGCCGAAACTTGGCGTGAAAAAAATGGGGGGAAATTCATCGACGGAGATGCGAGGCCTCGAATCGCTGGATCGGATCGGATGGGGCGGGAGGGCGGATGGCAAGGGGGGGTTACCTGATCGAGAGAGACCGTACGGGGGAACCAAACCCTAGAAAGGAATTTGGTGCGATGGGTGGGGGTGGGGAATCGGGGAGCGGAGAGAGAGAATATGACGATGGAATGATGCCGACTCGACTCCGCGTGTGGGTGGGAGAGGCAGAGACAAGTCGGGTTCCGGGCCCGGGCCCGGGCCGCGGGCCTGCGTCGGCGCCGCCCAGGCCCAATTCCTAGGCATGCCGGGGTCCAAAAGCACCCTCGTCTAGAAGCAAACCGAAACCGACCGACCGGCCTTCCCCTCTCGCTCTCCCGTCTCTCGGCGGGCGTTCACTCTCCGGCGACGCCGACCTCCCGTCTCCGGCTACCGGCTGCCGCCCCGCCCTCCCTCTCAACCGGCTCGGTGGTGCTCCATAGCCTGCCATGGTGAGTTCCTTTTCCTCCCGCCCCCTTCCTTCAGCCTCGCGCACCACTTGCCGCCGAATTTGGTCGGGGCAGCCACTGGGTCCGTGAATCGGCTGAACTGGAAGTGAAGCCCCCTCTTGCTCGCGAGGTAGTTGGGTTATACACTGATAAGTCTTAGATTGGAGAATTCGGTACATTTCGGGCTGTGAATCTTCCTTCCGACACTAGGTTTTCCATTATCACGCTGCCGGCCATCGTATTGAAGGTGCATTTTGCAGCTTACCGCCATATAATTCAGTTTAGCGTAGCACACGTGCTGCCTCGGCAAATCTCAGACTGTCAGTTGCTTGTGGGTCACTGGGTATGCTGCTGGGTGCAGTTGGGGTTTACAATGCCATGGGGCTGTTGGGGCTACATTCCCTACGACGAATTTGGAATTGCGGTGACCTTTTCTTGTACTGTATCTGCAAGCATCTTTATATACTGTAAATAAATGGATGATGCTTAGCTGATTATTTTCCATATCGTGTTTAGTCGAAGAAGAGGGGCCTTTCCTTGGAGGAGAAGGGAGCAAATGCTTCAAATATTTTACGAGAGTCAAGACTTCTATCTGGTAAGATCTTCTGTGGAGATTTCGTTATACTATTCTACCTCAGTATAGCAAGATTAGCTGTTTGCAGTGACTGCTTTTTGTTCGGAAGCAACAAACTCATGGGTTATTTTCTTTCTGGTGCTAATGTGGAAGTTTTAGCTTGAAGATGGACCGACAGGTCTTTTATGTAGTTTAATTATACTTTGGAAAGTTGGTGATTGAAGAAAGCTAGTGATATGCCAGATGCCAAGCTAATTTTTGCAGTTCATTCCTGTTTTCGCGCTATGTATTGATTTTAAACTATCAAATTGTCACCTCCATCTTACATTATGTATTTTGCACAAGAAATCAGTATCTGTTTCCAGCTACTCTTCACCATTAATACCTGAACCTACAACTGTTTATATTAGTGCTAGCAGTATGTATAATACTCCAGAGTTTAGGTTAAAGTTGTAGGTTCAATATGCACATGCAGTGTCATCAATATTACACTGATGGTTAAAGTTTAGGTTAAAGTTGTAGGTTCAATATGCACATGTAGGTTCAATATACACTGATGGAGTACTATATACAACTATATACCAGTGTCATCGTGCTTTGATGAACTGTGTTCAGTGTACTTAAAGTCTCATTCAGTCATGCCGCCTTTTGGTTTTTGCCTTACAAACACTCATTAATATGTACATAGTTATTTTTTCTGTGTAGACTGTTCAATATGTTTTGGTGTTTCATAAATCTCTAACTCTCTTTCCCCTTTCAGCTTAAAGAGCTTGAGAAGATGGGTCCTAAAAAAGGAGTGATCAGCCAGTCTGTTAAGGATGTTGTGCAAAGCCTGGTGGATGATGATCTTGTCTTGAGAGACAAAATAGGAACTTCTGTAAGTTCTTCTGCTTATCAGTTATTGTAGAATTTCTGCTTATATGTTTGTGTAGCATGAATGGGAAAAGAATAATTGTCTTCAAACTTCCCGGTCATGTAGCTATTTGCATATAGGATATGCATTAAGTTGATCTATCTTTAATTCACAAAAGGTTTATCGACTTATCATGTTCTTCAATGATTTAGTTAAGATAATACGTTCTTCAAGATATTGTGCATGAGTCGAACATACTGTAACTTTGCATGTTGTGTGCATCACAAAGAGAGGGCATGCCAATTGTTTGTTTAACTTACATTATCATCCATGTGCCTCTAGTTTCTAGTTTCTGAACTTATTAGTATCCTTGCAGGTGTACTTTTGGAGTCTTCCCAGTTGTGCCGGAAATCAGGTATTGCTATGATAAAGTGAACTCTGCTCTTCTTTCATTGCATAATGTCATTATTAAACTTTGACTTTGCATGTATGTATGGTTGGACTTTCACGACAACCGACAACGCATAATGATACGAAATAAGTCCATCACCTGTAACTTCTTAAGAGCGACTTATAACAGTGGTGCAGAGTAGAAAAATCTCAATAAATTAGTACTCTTTCTAGTACACTTTCGTATCCTTGTTGATCATTAGATGTTAGAATAGAGATTCAGGCTAATCCTCTTCTTTGAATTTGTTTTTAGCTGAGGACTACCTACAACAAGCTGGAGTCTGATCTTTCAAACTCTAAAAAACGTTACATGGAGCTTCTTGAGCAGAGAGACGACTTGAAAAGAGGCAGGGAAGACACCGTAAGTTGTTCTCCATCTCCTCTATTGAGCTGTGCAAGAAGGATGTAGATCAACTCGTGTACATTCCTCTAGGATGAGAGAGAAGACGCTTTGGAGGAGCTGAAGGCTGTAGAGCTACGCCATAAGAAGTTAAAGGTTCATTTACATCCGTTCATCTCTTAATTAGTTCTTATCAGTGCCATGTGCTGCTCAACAAATTCTGTACTCATTTCAGGAAGAACTAGCTGCCTATGCTGATAGTGATCCATCTGCACTAGAGGCGATGAGTATGAGATCCATCATTCCTCATTTTACCATGGGCGTTGGCACTTGGACATCTATTATTGTTTTGATACATCACTCTGACCGTGTTTCCATGCAAACATCCCATTTCATCTAAGTTCTTGCAGTAAATTACTTTATTCTAAACTGTATGGTGATGATTGCAGAGGATGCTACTGAGGTTGCCCATTCGGCAGCTAACAGATGGACAGGTACTAGTAATTCCACTTGTCAACTTCGTGAGAAGTTCATATGCTTTCGGCTTGCCTATCATCACTTCGGCTAATATCATTTTGAATGAAACTTCAGACAACATCTTCACTTTGCAACAATGGTGTTCAACTACATTCCCGCAAGCAAAAGAACAGCTTGAACACATGTACAAGGAGGTATGTTTTCTGCCCTTCTTCGGTCGATATACGATTGAAATTTGGAAAATAGAGAGATGGCATGCTGTTACTTGGGTCGATGTACGATTGGAACCAATGATTCATAAGCATTGCTTGAAGCTTGGAAGAATCAACAGTTTGTAGTTACTAGAATGCTTGAAGCTTGGAAGAATCAACAGTTTGTAGTTAGTAGAATGCTGCTTGGACATTTTCATTGGTACAGTACAGAGTGGATTGACATGGTTCTGGGCAAGTGCAACAATAACTATTGATGAGCATAAAAACATTCAAATGGATGAAACCATAAATATAGCAAACTTAAGATCACCCGCCTCATTGATATTACTATATTAGCAAGTAAATTATCATGCATGTACAGTAAACCTTTATTATCCTTCAAGTCCTTGCTAGCCACAGCTAGATCTTTTTTGCCGGTCAGCCAATATATTTCTTCTTGTTAACTACCTACACAACGTTCTGGCACTCTTTCTTTTCGTAAAGTAATATTACTAAGAGTGTAACATAAGGGTTATGCTGATTATGTAAGGCTGCGGTACATGAACACGCTAGAATTTGCTGTATGCTTGCCATTTGGGCTCTAGAACAGGGGTGTAGACACCTGAGAAGAGGAACGGGGCAGCCTCCATTGCACTGGTGTCACTGTCATCTACTCCCTCTGTCCCATAATATAAGAGCGTTTTTTACACTACATCAGTGTCAAAAACGCTCTTATATTATGGGACGGAGGGAGTACTAATTAATACTCCCTCCGATCCAAAGCAAGTGTCGCAGTTTTGAACTAAGCTTAGTTCAACCTTAATTCAAAGCTGTGACACTTACTATGGATCAGAGGGAGTATTAAGTATCACATATTTACAAAGGAATTTGCTCTTGGCCATTGGGTCAGTTGACCCCAATAACCCGATAGCTAACTTTGGATCAGCTCTATAACTATGAGCCAATAAACCATGTCCATCTGTTATTTGTTCTTGCAGCTTATCTCTCCTATAATAACATAACAAACTTATGACTGCCATCAGGCATAAAAAAGGCTGCGACTAACCCATCTTCATGGACTAGATGTGGCTTGTGCCATGTATCTTTTATCCATGGAGTAGTGGATCTACGTGAGGCATTGTGTTTAGACCCCTCAAAGCTGCTTGCCCACTTAATTGTGAAGCCCTTTTGTCCAGTAGAGCTCCTTCACCGTATGTGTTCAGCTTGCTCGATTTAAGTGTTTAAGAAACTAAGAGTAAAATGGCATGCCTTGCTCCCCGGCATAATCAAATAGGACACCAGAATTCAGAAGCTCCTGCCATCCTTTTACTAGTTTGTGCTTGCTAGGAGATAGAAACATGTGTATAAAGAATTGAATGTTTCGAAGGTGAAGATAGAGTAGTTTTGATTGATTGATTTGATTGATGTCGCACGTAACAACTACTAATAAAGTTTGAGATTTTTCTTCATCTTGGGAGAAGCGTGGGCTTGTTTGCATCCTCAGCAATCCAAATATCATCATGTCCTCGACAAGACGATTTTATTTCAGAAACCGGTTCTGCTTTCTTCTGACGTGCATTGTCGTGAAATTTCAGGTGGGCATAACTGAAGACTTTGAGTATCTGCAGTAATGCTCGACAGCCTGCATATGCCCTATTGCATCATCGTGTGCAGTCTCCCTCAGCAGGTGGTGTTGGATCTAGAGTAGTTCACCCAAAATTGGTGAGAATCACCCGTACCGTCGGCTATTTAACGTTTGAGCAGATGATGCCATTATTGCACATGTTTTGTTATGTAGAGGTCAGATGCCTTGCCTATCATTGTCGCGTCAGGAGAGAATGTTCGCTACGATAAAACCGTGCTACAAGATGAATTTGGCACATGCATTTAAGAGATTAGCAATCTGACGAGGAAGAAAAAGGATCTGAAATAAGAAGAGACTTGTATGACACGTAACTAACGCCACCTTTGCGAAAGGTAGAACGGCACAGGCCTCTCTTGTATTCTAGTATAATGGAGGACGTTCCCGAATAGAAATAGGCCTTTCTCTCCAATATTCTTTCGCACCCTGGCCGCAAGAATCTGGATTTCGTCTTTTGCGTTGTTTGCTCGGTTACTAGTTTTCTAAGGCTACACTAGGAGTAGTATTCTACGTTAGGAGGGAGTACCTCCTAGAAAAAAAAACCGTTATCCATTGTTGTGACCATTTCAGGCTTAGTTTTGGTAAGGCATGTGAGGGCTTAGTTTGTTGTTGCTGTTGTAAGCTATGGTCTAAGCGGCCGTGGAAACCGAAAGCTGGTTCTTCGTAAGCACAGTCATCGTATTATATATATATATGTATAAACAAAATTCTGTTATCAAGTTACAAAGGGGGCAAAAAAGGTGGCTAACCACCCATTTTTGCAGTAATTCGCAGTAATACGAAACAAATACCGGAGCTGTTTTTGACTTTGACCTCGTTGCCCACCATGAATTACTAGTACATCAGGAAGATACTGCACGATTTTGCAAGCATCGCAGATGGGCCAAAGACCGTGTCATGATGGAATTTCTGAACATTCAGCGCTTTGACATTTGTTCTCAGAGAACATTCAGTGTCTCGTGCTGAAAATAACATCAGGCTTAATTATTCATTTCGATCCTCTCCTGTGGGGGTGACTTTCTCGCTGGTCTCCATCAAGTGTTAAAACTTAAAAGTTCAGAGAGCAAGTTTCCGCATGAGGGGTTAACAAGCGAATTTCACTGGTTCTTCCCTTAGAAAAAATGACATGCGAATTTTGTAGTAATGGAATCTTATAGGAGATTTTCCTATGGTGTCATTTAGACCGTAGGTTGGCAAAAATAAGCCCTGTGATATGAAAAATATTGCGAACAGTTAGGAAGTACTCCCTCCGTTCACAAATATAAGATGTTTCTGGATATTTCAATATAGACTACATACAGACTGAAATGAGTGAACGAACACAATAAAACGTTTCTATATACATCTGATTCAAAACGAAGTTAGAACATCTTATATTTGTGAATGGAGTGAGTAATTTCCTAGCCGTGTGGTAGTTGGTTCATATATAATCTTAGCCTCATGTCAGTTTTTCTAAAGAAGGCGTGGCTTGGGTATAGTCTATACAACCACATGTTAGCAGGGTTTGGTTCCTTCTCGGTCTCATGAAAAGAGCACTGTCATTGTAAGATTGCAGACAAACTGTACTACAGAGGTTGCTAGCTTGAAACGTACGCCTTCCGTGCAATCCAGCCTATTCATATGTTGCAACCATACTGAGTACAACCTTGAACCTTGCTTTCATTCAGCCTATTCATATGTTGCAACCATACTGAGTACAACCTTGAACCTTGCTTTCATTCAGCCTATTCATATGTTGCAATCTGTACGCCTTCCTTGCAATCCAGCCCATACTCCAGAATAAGGTCGGGAGGGGCTTTTCGTGAAACCTGGGAACTATGGTATATAATTGTTTGATTGTTCTTCTTTGGATTTTGTAAAAAAAGGTCATGTGCGTGCTACTATAATTCCGAGGAAATAACATGTCATTTTTTGTCCAAAAATCTGGAAATGAATATTTATGCGGATTATATAGTATGTATGAACATGAACATCAAGAGGACTAACTAATGTCGATGATAGTGTATAATTCCTCTACTAATTAATGTGATAATGTCATTTTATCCATAAATCAATATTACAGTATTTGTTCAATATTTGTACCACTATATTCTTAACCTACTAAGTAATTAAGGACTTACGTAAATTTTCATCTTCCCGCAGATAAATAAAGTTATATATTTCTATAGATTAAACCGGTGCTTAATTGTCGACTCACCTATTTGGTTACTGTCTTTTAATTCCCCACACCTTGTGAAGAATTACTCATGCTTTGGAAAGTATTACCTAATGTTCTCTCAGGAAGGGACGGAGGAATACCGACTTCGCCTCCTCTCTCATGACCGCGTCATGGGCGAGCCGTCCCTCCTTCCTCCTCCTCCACCCCTCCTCCTCCCTCCTCATTGTTGCCGGCGCCATGGCCTTCGCCTCGGGTTGGTGGCGGCGGCCTCGTTCCTTCCTCCCGCTTCTCCTGAGCAAGTGAGTCGCCTGGGGTGCACTTGGCGGCGTGGGCGGCGGGCTTCGTGGCGCGACGCAAAGTGACAATGGCGGGCGGCGCCAAGGCGGGCGGGCGGCGCGATCTGGTGTCGCCCGTCTGGCCTTAGATCTGGCCTTCGGCCCCATCTGGCTTGGGCGGGCCGGCGGGATCGCTCTGGCGTGGCTTCGGGAGGCGGGGAGACGCGACGAGTGGCTGGGTGTTGGCGGCGCTGATGCCGACCTACTGCATCGTGGCTGGCGGGGCTTAACGGGCCTGCTTCGGGCCTGGCTGGGCCAGGGGTGGCCCGGCATGCCCCGCGGCCATGTCCGGACGGCTACCGCGACGGTGTCGGAGGCATGGGCCTCCCACACGACGGCGGTGGAGGTGGTTCCCTCCCGCTCGGCGTCGGTGTTGCTGCTCCCGTCGTGGTGCGCTTCTCTCCGGTCCTCTTGACCTAGTGGTGGTGTTCGTAGTGAGGCGGCGTTGGTGGCGGCGCTTATGCGTTGGCGCATGGGGGTGGGCGACGGTTTGGCGGGTCGGTTTCATCCGGTTGGGCGGTTGGGTCTGGGAATGCGAGAGAAATCCCTGCCGGCTTCGGCCCCGACGCGATGACACCTGCGGGTGCCACCATTCCTTCCTGGAGGGTGTCGGTGGTATTCACCCCCACCTCCCTCCGCGTGCCGGGGGAAACCCTAGGACTCGTCCGAGTAGCAGCGTCGTCGGCGTTGCATTCCTTCTTGGAGGTGCTGCTTGGTACGCGGCGGTTCGGAACCTCGGTCTATGGTGGTTTTTATCCGGTGGGCGCCGCGGTGGCGAGTCACCCGCGCTTTGCCGAGCTGCCGTAGTTGGCATTTGTTTCTTCTTCCTTTTTCTTTTGGCGTGTTGTGCTGCTCGTCACAGCAATCTCTATACTCGGTGTTGGTTGCTTTGGAATACAAAGCGGGGGGAAACCCTTTTTCGGTAATGTTCTCTGTAGAACAAGCTTGATGTGGATGTGGTTGATAAATTGTAAAGGCAACTATGACAAGGATTGATAATACTATGGTCACTATCTAACAAGAATCTGTGATATACTTTTTGCGTCCTGAATCAACTAATGCAGTCTAGTTTCTTATGATGGGGCAATTGAAGAAGTCTATAGGGGCAACCAGATGAAGGAAGACTCACACTGAGCACAAAGAGTGATGATAAAGTGATAAAAGAGCGACACCCTCGAGAGGAATTGATGGGAAATCTGACATAGCTTTTGTGTGAAGATATACATGCAATAGTGTGTCATTGAATTTCAAGGTTTAGGTCATTTTTACACACTAGGAAAATTCTACAAGAGAGAACATAGAACTAAGAAAATATTAAAGTGTCAAAAATGACAAAGTCATTATCTTGGAATATCCATGAATATCCGGTTCAAACAATGGTGGAATGAGTGTAAAATACACTCATCAACCTTGTTTTTCTTAACAATATTTGAATATTTAGACAACAAAATTACGAATACATTTGATTTCAGTATTTTTCAAAGTAGTTCATCAATTATTATCTCCCAAACCACCTGTATGCTCAAGAGGCAAGGGAGGTATTCATACAGCACCCACAGTATAATACTGAAGTCTTTCTCAAAAGAGTGAAGGACGGGCAGGCGATCATCCACATGTGTTGCCCTACAGTTGCTCACACCTTTAAGATCATCAAAGGCATTATATTTGCCTTCCCCTTCAGCAACTTTTCATATGAGATCCATCTGTGTATTTACCTTATATGATGCCACTTTTCAAAAGTTTTAGATGTTACTCCCTCCATTTCAAATTACTCGTCGTGGTTTTATTTAAAATTTGAAATAAAAACACGACGAGTAATTTGGAACAGAGGGAGTACATGTGAAGTGCTTCTGCGGTACATGATTAATTTGGTGCTTGTATACTTTGGTACTATGATGTCAATTATATGAAATCATGGTGGTCATTTTGCTGCATATGAAATGTGTTGTGTGTTGAATATAAAATTATGGTGAATATTTGTTGGATATGAAATGTGAATTTGATTATTGTAACGATAAAATAATGAGCAAATAAACCTGCTATTCTGGTCATTGCATTTCACAGGGTTGCGTATATCAGAGTGTGTGCAATGAACACATGCAACACATACGATTATGACATAGACAACGTGTGCGGCTACGAACCAACCACGATTTTGACATATATGTGACATTGTGTGCGATGGACAAACCAACACACACATTCCCTACAATAAAATCGTGTGCGATGAATAAAAACACATGGTAGTGCTTCTCCACGCGCGTACAATGAGGTATACAAACACACACGATTCCTACACAATAATCATGTGTGATTTACGATCTATCTCACACATACTCGTCTGGCTAAATGTATGTGATGGCTCATCCCATCACACACGTTTGCTACGAGCTTATCGTGTGAGATGGGTTCCCCTATTGCATACAGGTAGCCCATATCGTGTGTGATGCGCCCCCCTGTTGCACACCATGGCAAGATGACAATTTGCATATCGTGTACGTTAGAGATTTTTAATCGCGTGCAATGGATGGATCTGCACTAGTGTCAAAAGGTTTAGGCTAGGAGAACATTTCAACCTCTACTCACTTTTGTGGGAAATTAAATAGTTGGTGAACATTTTAACCTTTTCTCAAAAGTTTTCTTGGTGTCAGTTAGTTTCAGAATAAAATATTAACCATTCAGCATGCTAATCAAGGAACTCAGACATAAATATAATACTATGACTTTCTTGCAAACATCCGACAGACCATATCCAACTCAATTTTGCTCTAGATGAACTTAAATTATCCAATAGTTGCTGAAAATCAGTTAGCTAGGAAGAAAAATGGTTGGAATCAAGTCACCACACTAATACCCTAGCATTCTTCTCTGGCTAGCAGCTAACACTGTATGTACACCTTACAAAATTAAGTTGCAAGTTTCACATTTACAGATCGACCGAGAGCTGAACTCCCACACGTGCATGCACGCACACCCTCTCTCCCCAGTGTGCATGCATGCATATGCTGGACCTTAATTAAGCTAAATCTCGCAATCAATCGATCGCTGCTGTTGCTGTTCTTCTTCTACGGCGCCGGCGGGCCCTGCTCGTCGTGCCGTGGCCTGGCAGCCCAGAGGGTGCTGACGGCGCGGAGGCGGTGGAAGTAGTCGGCGATGGCGACGAAGCAGCAGCCGGTCTGTCGGACCGTCAGCATGCCGTGCAGCTTGTGCAGGGTCTGCTGTCTCAGCCCATCTGCCTGCAGCACACAGAAGGAAGAAACACTATTAGTAGTTAACTTGGACAATCCTTCATGTACACTTGAACAGTGGTAATCGAGAGAAAACGTCGACTTCCGAACGGTTCCATCAAGTGGCAACACATAAGATCATGTGGGAGATGATAAACTACGTATGGGCCGGTTCGATCGATCTGTCAGGATCACTCTATAATCAAGCTGCTGCTACTTTTTCCTGCACATTAATTCTGCAAGATCATGATGTCCCAACTTCTCCATCTTGTCATCCCCCAGTTTCTATGTTAACGTGCGTCCGTTCGTACGTCTGCAGCGTCTAGCGCACACGTGTGTGTGTGGATGGACGGGCGAATTTGACTTGGCGCAACGCGTCTGGCAGCTGCTGGCTAGCTAGGTTTCGCCCAACCTACATCCGTCCCGCCATGCCGTGCATGCTGTTCTCACCAAGCATGCATGCATGATGACGCAGCGCACACGTGTGGATGATGCTGGCCGTACGTTCGTCTCACGTCCTAATTTGGGTCAGGTAGTGGGCCCCAGACGTGACGTACACATCACATGTGATCATATACTACGCACCTGCCTGACGATGGCTTCCATGGAGGAGATCTTGTTGAGGGCGAGGGACATGTGGCCCATGAAGTTGCCGCCGGCGGCCTCCGGGGAGGCGATGGTGTCAGAGAGGGAGTGCTGGAGGGTCCCCATGGTGTGGTTCAGCGACTCCTCCGTCTCCTGCACCCACCGCTGGAGGTTGTAGATTCCCAGGAGCTGCCCCTCTGACAGCGACTCCACTTGCTTCAACATTACCTGCATTAGTTAATTATTTATTAAGTTATATCCATCATATAGAGTTAAGCGTATATCACTTTTGAATATTTAGCCCAATTAGTTGAGAGCATTTTTGAAATTATGGACAGTATATAATATGGTTTAGATTTAGCTATATATAATGATCAGAAATTAGATGCCTATCTTCTAAATATATATTGAAAACAAATATCTCTATTCTCCACAAAAATGGAAAACAAAAATATATATGACCCATGTTGGAAAACAGAAATTAATGAGCTAGGTGCGCGCGTGTAGTGCATTTCTTTGAAGGAAAGTGTAGAGCACATTTCATCAACACATATACATGATTTACCCGTTCCATCTGGAATATGTATAGAGTAAGCTCAAAAAACACAACCTAATATATGCCGAAAAGTCCAAATGAAAAGACACTCAAAACTACGTGATGTTCTCTTTTTGAGAATCTTGTTGCAGGTGATCTTCTTGGGCCGAGTTTTATATACACACGCTTCTAGGATATATGTGCCTACATATATACCTTCTAGAAGGTCAATGATATGGAAAAGGATCACAGTTAAGTGAGATAACATGATTAACATTTTTCTTTACCTAAAATCGCTGCATTTTTTGTTGTTATTACAAAATTATTATGCAGGAGATTGATGATTTGTGAGAAGACGGTGTGGAAAATAAAGTTAGACTGATAAATTCACACACGTGACCCATAAACCGAACTGCTAAATATTTGGTATGTGCACTCTTTTGATCTAAATTTTCTCACGCCAAGCCGTATTTCGTTAGCTTGTATGTTTTAGGCTAGGTGTTTAGTCATTGTAGCCTGTTTTTCGCCGGTTGTAGCATCTTTAACTTTATTTACTTCGTTTCAGTTCCTTTGTGAGACAATACTGAACCTCAGACTTTGTCTTTGTACTTCTGTTAAATAAAATGGCTGCATGCATCATTCTGATGCAGAAGCCGGGGTTTTTTCTCCTTTTCAAAAAAAAATGTTTTGGGCATTTGAATATACTGCTCGCTGGACAGTATAAACCATGTACAAAAGCAAGCATGATAGTCAGTTTCAAAGTCCATTTTTTATATACCTCTAACACGAAATATGTGCAGTTCCTGGTTTCAGCATGGCCAAGAATGTTATCTTTGTAGAATAAGTGAACGGCAGAAGAATCACTATGTGTTATGGAAAACCGTCCCCATCACACATCTAACTTCTCCTACACATGTTTCTGTCCAATATTACCTACTCCCCAATCAATCCATTGTGTCTCAACAATGCACATGCATCCAAAAAGCTAACCTTGTTTTTTTTTCCTTCCTCAGTTTCAACTATTCCATCAAGTATATATTGGACCCTCTTAGCAAAACCTTTTCAGTTTTGGAATAAGTTAAGGGACCTCTGGAGTTGTTGACCATGTAATTAGAACGGGGAAAATTAAGATATGTTTTAGCTTTTCCAAAGCCGCCCTAGAGTTGCTGGAGAATGCAAGTAAGATAAGGGGCTCATTAGCTAAAAAGGGTAAGACAGATTTTATTAGAAATTTCTTTTTGATGGGAAAAAAAGTTGGAAGTGGTGACTCAACCTAACATGTCTTTAGGTTTACTACCACACGTACTCATCCCAAAATGTATGTTGTACTCGATGTTTCTCACAGAAAAAATGTACATAAATGAATGGAATTTTGAGGGGTCGGGGGGGGGGGGGGGCAGAAAAGTTAGGGATTTATGATTTTTGTGGTAAAAAAATAGCTAGTACTATATTACATAACGTTTGTGTTTTAATAATGCACATAAAACTTTTAAGTGTATAGACTGAATTGATTCTTGCGTTGTCACAATAAGATCCAAATGTAATTGAAACAATCAACTAGAGACTGATGGCAGAAAATGGCCAACCCCAGGTTGGATATATAGTGTGGTAGGTTCGAAGTGGCATGCTTCTTGAGTGAATTGATCAAGGGAAATGAAATTAGGGTATTGTATCAATCAAGAATTGACATGTATGTATTGATATTTGAAGGATTAGCTGACCTTTTGAGAGGGGGGGGGGGGGGATACCATGTAATGAGGAAGACTCTTTCATCAGCTTTGAGATGATTAATTAGTTCTTCATATAAACAGGATCTAATAGCAAGAACTAAATTTGATCTGTCGCCAAAAAATATGAAAACTAGAAACATAATAGCAGAGAATAAACTACATGCTTCCATCCCACTATATTGTTTGCAATGTTGTTCATATGTATTGCCTAGACCATGAGATACTTCTTGATAGTTTTGCACTATATGAGCTTGTTTGGTTAAAGGAGAGTAAGAAACAAAGTCATATTTTCAAAGAATGTTATTTTTGCAATCAGAAATTCCCATCTAATATAAACAAATGGATTTATAGCATACTGGTACAATACAGTATTTCCAGTCCCAATGGTAAATACATGGTTAATCATATTTGGCGGAGACTCTAAAAGGGAGTAGTAGGGGACTCATGCATGGACATTAGTCTCTCGCCTTACTATTAAACCTACCGCGGACCGAGCTTTTAACAAAGCTTAAAAAAAGGAATAAGTTGACATGATATCAACTAGATGCACCATTTATTTTTTGGGAATTTTTTTTAGTCTTTCTAGTTGCATCCTAAATCGGAGGGAAGGCTTGTGATTATGATATGAGGTCATGGCCTGTTCGAGTCTTGAAAACAACCTTTTGTAAAAATGCAGGGAAAGGCTTCATACAAAAGACCCAAAGTGGTTGAACCCTTCCCCGGACCCTGCGCAAGCGGGAGCTACATGCAATGGGTTTCTCTTTTAGCTGCATCGCGGGATATGTCTAACTGCAGGGCTAAATCCACTACCATACTATTTATTGTGTTACATTTCCACATTCATGGATGGAGACAAGCCCCAAGATGATGGGTCTTAGGGCTGATATATATTAGCCCATAATCCCATGAAAACCCTCTTTAGCAATTCAAAAGAATGAATTTTTTTCATAAATCATAGCCTACCCTCTCCTCCCCTTCTAAAAAAAGGACCAACCAGGGCTAGGCCTTTGTGGCATTTTTTATATAGAAGAAACAACATTAGCACTGCAGGGGAGTCGAGACTCGAACCCGGGTGGTTTGCATGTGCGCTCCCGCACAACTGACCAACAGAGCGACACCCTGCTCTCCCATGCCCCCTTTTGTTTGTGCTTCTCTGAAGCATCGTGGTTGACGGCTCTTCTGCACAACCCGATCTAATGGATCTGGGGAAATCAACGCTCATGCTATTTGTGGTGACGCTATAACCAATGTCACTGTGACGTGGATGTGGGCAAGGTACTTATTTCACTGTACATTCGTCTTCATCACCCAGACAAACAACATGAGGACACAAAAACCTAACAAACTAAACAAAGAATGCCACAAGCGCGAAGAAATCCACCTTCTCTCTTGCCACCCGAGGACTGAAGTTTGGTAGAGATAGAGATATACAAACATGAAGAGTAATTGCACATCAAAATCTGTTCCCACTTCCTCGTCGCTCATTAAGGGCCCACAATCTGACCTCCTACGCTTGCTTCCATAACCCCCCCCCCCACCCCCCTCACCCAGGTTGAATACATACACTAGCTAGGAAATACTACCCGGAACATGAGATTGAATTGGTAGGTCTTCCCTTGCAAAACAATCAAGCAACTATGTGCATACCTTGATGACCTCTGTGGGCCGAAACCCACCCAACCAAAGGAAGCAACGCTCTGCGGGGCTAGCCCACACACCGCATAAGAGATGGAAAATGTCAGTCCTGGCAATCGCGGCCTTGAGGTTTAGCAACTCTTCATGATGTGCCATGGCACCACCGACCAACACCTGCACCTGGTTGTCCGGCGCATTGTCGTTCAACAATGCCCTGAGCTGGAAGATCAGCTTGCTGTGCTCTTCCACCCATCTCCCATACTCCACATCAAACATACCAGCTGCCCATCATAGATATCATATGGAATATTAGAAATAATATTGCAACACTTGTTAACCAAATGCATAATTAGAGACACATTTAGAGGATTGTTTTAATAATTCACAAAATTAAAGGGATTGATTGATTGATTGGTTTTGAGTGTCTCATTACCAAATGAAGGGGCAGAAGGAAGGCCTTGGTGGTGATCTCCAGCACCCAACAAGACACCCTGCAGTAGTTATTTTAGCATGGAGTTTGTCAGTTGTCACGAACTGATTCATAACTCTAGCTAGGAGAGTTAATCAAAAAATCAAGTGGTGTTTTCCGTTTTAGTTACCTGTACTCTTCCTGCTTGAACCTGTTGTTCGATCTGGCTTAGCCTAATCCTACTTGTCTCCAACTGTTGGATGTAAGCCTGAAGAATGAAGAAGTAATTACCTCTAATTAGTTCCTTACATAGTTACATATGCTGCATCAAGGCGTATGGTAGATGCACATTCTATTTCGGTTTCTGAACGTCCTGGATCTAGAAATATTCAAACAGCGCTTGAATAAAGAGTTCACTCGACGATATACAAAAGTTATTTTCCTTAAATATATCAGGACGATGCATGAAAATTTGGTAGCATACAAAGCTTACTTTTCTGCTACTAAAGTAGTCTAATTTCTATATCTGCTCGCACACAATAATGAGGGATAACTGCCACAAACAACCATAGGTCTTGAGGTGCTATATTAGTTTGTAGAGCCAACCAGCCACGGCATGATCAGAATATATTGCACCAGGGAATATAAACATAAATAGCGATAACACTCTTGGAAAGTAACATAGTTCTCTAGCTAGTTGGTCTGTCAAGTTCAAGAAAATAAAGATATCCCTGAGCACATAAGTCTGAAAGAAAGAGCCAAAAACTGCTACATCACAAATCTCATTTAATCACTACTAGCAGACAATAAAACCCCATTTATTTAGTGAAGGGAAAAGTATAGTTGACTAATGGCGGTGTTAATTGCATATGAACAGCGTATACACATATGTTTGGACCTTAATTAATGCCACATGTATTAATGTATGTTTATGAAGATATGTACATACAGAAATATATGCATGCATGATTTGTTTCTTTAAGTTGTGGTGTTTCTTGGTTGACTGACTCACCTTCTTCCTGAGCCTACTTTTCCTGGCTGCCTCTCTATTCTGTGCAAGCCTCCTCAGTGTCTGCAACATGCACATATAAAATACACACACATGTCAAAGTCAAGAGTCATAACATATATATGCAGCTAGGGTTAACTACCATTTGTATGTATGTGTGTAGCCTGCCTGCCCTGTAGACAGTGACTGTTCACCCTCTCCTAATTAGTACTATTCTATAAGAAAAAGCTCTTCTAATTAGTTATGTTATTTTACCTTTAGACTAGTTAAATTATTATTTTTCAAAATATGTACTAGTATTTGACAAGATTTCTTTTTAGAAAGAAGGCCTAGGCCCGAATCAGTAGCCTAGCTAGTTTACCTTAGGGTCCTGTGTTCTCCTGCTCCCTTCCCTATCTGGGTCTGTGCTAGATGATGTTGCACCCTTCCCACTGCTGGTTCCTTCCTTCTGCAAGCCACATTTGTTACAAAACATGTGAGAGAAAGGGGGGACATTTCTACATGTATTCTGCCTATACTTCTCTAGATAGGAAGGAGGAGATCGTAAAATAAGATACCTTGATGAGACTGGCACTGTTCTTGTTGTCCTTGGCTGAACCAGTCAGCAAGGGTGTTGCATTGGAGCCGCCGCCGGCACCTTGCACCACCAGCTGCTGCTGCTGTTCTGGCCTCTTTGGAGACGCCTGCTGCGGGTTACCGCCATTAGCAAGCATGGCCGCCATGACTGCGCCGCCATTAATCTACACTTACAAATATATCACCATCGCGCCATCCATGAAAAATCAATTAAATTGACCGTACATATTGTGTAATTTGCGTGCATACGTACGCATATACGTACCTTTGCAGCAGGATTAAGCGGCTCGGCGGCATGCATGGGCTGCGACGGGAAGATGTTCAGAGTTTCTGCAAGTGGGAGTAGGATTGATTAACAAGGTGCTGCAACTCGTAGCTAGAGAGAGATAGAGAAAAGATGTTGCGTGGTGCTTTGGAAGCTAGCTAGAAATATTGAGCGAATGGAATTAATCCAGAATTAACACTAATCGTTCTTGGAGAAAGTGCTTTCCATCTTAAATACATGTGGTACTTGTAACGCATGCTTCTGGGGCTGCAATTCAACAGGGTGCATGAGAAGGCGCAAATGGAAAGGAATGTGTGAGAAGAGGAAAGAAGGAATATTTATAGCTTCTTTAAGATCAAGTTCTTGCAAAGGGGGGAGACAGTCTGTTACATGTCACACTCTTCACACAGGAAGAATTACCAAATCAATACCAAGAAGGAACACATCATCAGGAACAAAACACACGAAACCAACAACGAATTAGACACAACAAACTGGGTGATTAAGCATATGTATGTAGGTGGGTTTTTTCCGATAACTTACGTCGTTGTTCCTGAATCGACTGTGGGTCATGACCATCTAGGTAGAGAAATATTGCCGTTTGATCGAAATCTGCCATGTCGTAGCTCGTCGACTCCTTGCTCCTAAAAAGGAAATTGGATGAGGAAACAAGCAATAGTCGGTAGTTGAATACATCAGGAAGCAAGTAGGAACACAACTTTTCTTTAATGGAGCAGATAGAAGAGTCGGTGTGTGAAATCCATTAAAAAAGTTTTGATCTTAGCTACTTGCTGAAAGGTACAAGGAAAAGAATTGTATCCTAATATTTGGCAAATTTGTTGCCCTCTTTCCTTATCTCAGCCCCTAAACTATTTCCATGTCCCTAACTAATCACTAGATAAGTAATTTGACATAATGATCGAGAGCTGAACAGTTCCTCATGTATGTCTGTGTATGAATTCTTCAAAACAATCAAAAACCCAAACTCCAGAAGATGTGAAATGACGGTAGAAGAATCTTGATCGTTTTGCTAATTAAACTAGTTACCTCTATGCATAGGCACACAAGAACAATTTCTTCGGTGACTGACAAAATAAAATTAAACCTACAGAGGAAAGCGGGGGAAACCAAAAGTGAGAACAGAGAACTAAAAGGAACAAATATCAGTATGGAGTTGGTGAATTCCTAGCTATCTATGGAACCAAACAAGCAAAAGTGTGCTGTTCATCTCTTTGCGTGGAGGCTGGGGGGGAGACTCAAGGAGAGAACTCTGGAAAGGCCAAAAGAAGAGGGGAAAACGTATAGCTCGTGTGATCAACTTACATGGAGGAAGAGGCGATCATCGGCGGTGGCGGGGCGCTCCGGAAGCCCAGGGGGAGCTCCGAGGGTTGGTGATGGTGGTGATCTTCTTCTCTGATGCCTCCCATGAAGCCCTTATGAAGGCTCTGACCATCCTCCACCTCGTCTCTCTCTCTCTTCACACTATGCACATCTCTAGCAAAAGGATACAAAATCAGACATTAATTGCAACTGACTTCTGTTTGCACTCTTCTTTTATACTTGGCACCAAAG
The DNA here is from genome assembly GCA_021605145.1 of Aegilops bicornis. Lineage (NCBI taxonomy): Eukaryota > Viridiplantae > Streptophyta > Magnoliopsida > Poales > Poaceae > Aegilops > Aegilops bicornis. Next base: position 399,812,702 of record CM038673.1, on the reverse strand, counting down.
ATATAAAGAAAGGGCTGCAGCTTTTCGTCTGGAAGTCACCTAAAATCTTCCCCCTACTCCCCTTATCTTTTGACCAAGAGAGAAGAAGACTTTTAAGAAAGAGAGAGAGAGAGAGAGAGAGAGAGAGAGAGAGAGAGAGAGAGAGAGAGAGTTAAGGGTTGAGCAAATATTAGCTAGTCTGCATTAATTGGCAGATTGTGAGAAATTTTATTTCTACCATTCATAGTTTGTTCTTCTCATTCTTAACACTTCCTATTCAAGTTTATATCAGTCTTGCCACTACATGTCTGCTAGTTTCTTTTTTAGCTAGTGATGTTGCGCCAAAATATTATTGGAGATAATTTATTTAATGAATATTTCCTCGTTAAAAGCGTATATATAAGATTTGGGTGGCGATGCGTGCGATCAGATAGGGATCGACAAAGAAGATATGAAAATGTGCCACCAATTGTAAAGTGGCTAAATCTCCTCCTTACTATAGCCTAATTATTGAGTGTGGTTTTCTGTAGGTTGAGCTATATGGTACCCCTTATCTTAGCCATCCATTTCGGCATCACGATCCGTGCAGGCAAATTTGTCTTTTTTGCTTCTCTTAAATGAAACAACATATAAACTTCAAACATTTCAGAACAATAAAAAATTCTAGCAATAACATGGAAACAAACTTTTGGATTTTTTTTCATGTACTTTAAATGCTTAAAATAATCTTTTAATAAAAAAGTCTCATTTTGTATATTTATGTCAGACCAAAAAAGCTGAATGCTTTTTCACACATTGAAGTTCTAAAGTTTGTTTGATCTGCAAAGTTTGAAGTCCATATGTTGTTTCATTTGAGAGAAACAAAAAAAAAAGTTGCATAGTAAGTTAGTTGGAGAGCACAAATCTCAAAGCAATGTTGTTGGAGGGGTGAGGATAAGGTGTTCTATGTAGCTCAACCTCCACAGGAACTTTCTGCTAATTATTTGAAAATGCAAGAAGATGATATGAAAATTTAATGAAGGAGAGAGCCATAGGGGTGGGAACATATTAGTCCATATTGATTGTATTATTATTGGAAAATATATGTTTGTTTTTTCTCTTCTTCTATGACTACCCGTTAAATCTTAGCATATCATTTTAGCCATTACTTCCTAATTCCATTAATAGAATCATTGTCGATGGTTACAGGTTTGTGAGATATATTGAGCACAATTTCAATTATTCGCTCGGTGCTATACTCATTTATAGCGGATCTTGGGATGGGAGTTGCGTCTTTTAATGTGATCGACTAGGACCGTCAAAGGACAAGATGATACGCTAAAGATCGGAAAAGGATTAAACTTGGTCTCTTCTTAGTAGCTGGAAGACTATGAGAACTTCCATCTGTGTAATCTCTCATTTTATTTTTTGTGTTTGCCACTTCCAGTTTAGGTTTATTTCATATTGGCCATTGTCATCTAATTCGAAAAGGTGCATCTAGTACCTTATTGGATTCTGACGTTTAATGAAAAATGGTCAAGAGACTATGTGTGAACTAAGTGTTATCAAATTTTAGTCCGAAAAGTTGAGGTTTAATCAAATTTATCAATGTTGATGCAAGAATTACATTGATCATGTACATAAGGGCATATGTAGTCCAAAATATGAAGGTGGGCGCGATACAATAACTTTGTTGATGATACTCATCTATTACTAAACTCCCTTTGATCCGGAGCTTCCTGGTGCATCGTGGGCTGTGGGTCGCTATGGGTCCTGCTTGTAAGGGTGCGTGTCCCTATTTAAGAATAACACACCTATATAGTCCCAATGCGTCGACCGGTCTTCCAAGAGAAGGTTCTAGAAGGTATTGCTTGTTTTTCTGTTTTATTCTGCTTTTCTTTACTGATTCTAATATTTTTTTTATTTTTGTTTTTATGCATTTCTTATTCTTTTTAATGTTTTTTCTTTAGTTTTTGTTTCATTTTAAAAAATCATATTTATTAAAAAATTAACATTTTATAAAATTCATGAACTTTTTAAAAATCCACAAATATATTTTTAAGTTAATGATTTTTTTAAATTCTATCAACATTTGAAAATTTAACCTTTTTTCAATTTTACGAACACTGTTGAGACCCCATGAATATGTTTTAAATTTGGAAACATATTTTTTTTTCCAAAATTCAAGGTACTTTTTAATTCAAGAAAGTCATCGTTCATTAGTGAACATCTTTTTATTTAGCAAATTTTTATAAATAAAAACCCATAGTCGGGTTTTCTAAGCTAGGAGCAGAACGAGTGAAAATAAAGCTAAGAGAGCGAGCGAAGCAGGGAGCCGAGCTGAGCGGGCGAGAGCTTCATGGACCGGCCATGTGAGTGTTATGTATCTCCACGATTTTGCTGTGGAATAGAAGCTCACACAACCATCACACACTAAGATCGAAACGTGTAAGAACTCCACCACCATGCATTGAACTGAAGAAAATATGCCCTAGAGGCAATAATAAAGTTATTATTTATTTCCTTATGTCATGATAAATGTTTATTATTCATGCTAGAATTGTATTAGCCGGAAACATAATACTTGTGTGAATACATAGACAAACAGAGTGTCACTAGTATGCCTCTACTTGACTAGCTCGTTGATCAAAGATGGTTATGTTTCCTAGCCATTGACATGAGTTGTCATTTGATTAACGGGATCACATCATTAGGAGAATGATGTGGTTGACTTGACCCATTCCGTTAACTTAGCACTCGATCGTTTAGTATGTTGCTATTGCTTTCTTCATGACTTATACATGTTCCTATGACTATGAGATTATGCAACTCCAGTTTACCGGAGGAACACTTTGTGTGCTACCAAACGTCACAACGAATCGGGTGATTATAAAGGTGCTCTACAGGTGTCTCCGAAGGTACTTGTTGGGTTGGCGTATTTCGAGATTAGGCTTTGTCACTCCGATTGCTCGGAGAGGTATCTCTGGCCCTCTCGGTAATGCACATCACTTAAGCCTTGCAAGCATTGCAACTAATGAGTTAGTTGTGGGATGATGTATTACGGAACGAGTAAAGAGACTTGCCGGTAACGAGATTGAACTAGGTATTGAGATACCGACGATCGAATCTCGGGCAAGTAACATACCGATGACAAAGGGAACAACGTGTCTTTGTTATGCGGTGCGGCCGATAAAGATCATCGTAGAATATGTGGGAGCCAATATGAGCATCCAGGTTCCGCTATTGGTTATTGACCGGAGACGTGTCTCGGTCATGTCTACATAATTCTCGAACCCGCAGGGTCCGCACGCTTAAAGTTTCGATGACGGTTATATTATGAGTTTATGAGTTTTGATGTACCGAAGGTTGTTCGGAGTCCCGGATGTGATCACGTACATGACGAGGAGTCTCGAAATGGTCGATACATGAAGATTGATATATTAGAAGCATATATTTGGATATCGGAAGTGTTCCGGGTGAAATAGGGATTTTACCGGAGTACCAAGGGGTTACCGGAACCCCCCGGGGGCTTAATGGGCCATAGTGGGCCTTTGTGGAGAAGAGGAGAGGCGGACAGGGCAGGGCCGCGCGCCCCTTCCCCCTAGTCCGAATAGGAGAAGGAGAGGGGGGGTGGCGCACCCCCTTTCCTTCCTGTCTCCCTCCTCTTTCCCCCTCCACTCCTAATCCAACAAGGAAAAGGGAGGGAGTGGGATAGGACTCCTCCTGGCCGGCCGCACCTCCCCCTTGCTCCTTTATATATGGGGGCAGGGGCAACCTAGAGACACAACAATTGATCGTTTGATCTTTTAGCCGTGTGTGGTGCCCCCCTCCACCACAGTCCACCTCAATAATACTGTAGCGGTGATTAGGCGAAGCCCTGCATCGGTAGAACATCATCATCGTCACCACGCCGTCGTGCTGACGAAACTTTCCCTCAACACTCGGCTGGATCGGAGTACGAGGGACGTCATCGGGCTGAACGTGTGCTGAACTCGGAGGTGCCATGTGTTCGGTACTTGATCGGTCGGACCGTGAAGACGTACGACTACATCAACCGCGTTGTGCTAACGGTTCCACTTTCGGTCTACGAGGGTACGTGGACAACACTCTCCCCTCTCGTTGCTATGCATCACCATGATCTTGCGTGTGCGTAGGAATTTTTTTTGAAATTACTACGTTCCCCAACAGTGGTATCAGAGCCAGGTTTTATGCGTTGATGTTATATGCACGAGTAGAACACAAGTGAGTTGTGGGCGATATAAGTCATACTGCTTACCAAAGCATGTCATACTCTGGTTCGGCCGTATTGTTGGATGAAATGGCCCGGACCGACATTACGCGTACGCTTACGCGAGACTGGTTCTACCGACGTGCTTTGCACATAGGTGACTGGGGGGTGTTAGTTTCTCCAACTTTAGTTGAATCGAGTGCATACGCCCGGTCCTTGAAGGTTAATACAACACCAACTTGACAAACTATCGTTGTGGTTTTGATGCGTAGGTAAGAACGGTTCTTGCTAAGCCCGTAGCAGCCACGTAAAATTTGCAACAACAAAGTAGAGGACGCCTAACTTGTTTTTGCAGGGCATGTTGTGATGTGATATGGTCAAGACATGATACTAAATTTTATTGTATGAGATGATCATGTTTTGTAACCGAAGTTATCGGCAATCGGCAGAGCCATATGGTTGTCGCCATCGTATGCAATGCAATCGCTCTGTAATGCTTTACTTTATCACTAAGCGGTAGCGATATTCAGAGAAGCATAAGATTGGCGAGGCGACAACGATGCTACGATGGAGATCAAGGTATCGTGCCGGTGACGATGGTGATCATGACGGTGCTTCGGAGATGGAGATCACAAGCACAAGATGATGATGGCCATATCATATCACTTATATTGATTGCATGTGATATTTATCTTTTATGCATCTTATCTTGCTTTGATTGACGGTAGCATTATAAGATGATCTCTCACTAAATTTCAAGATAAAAGTGTTCTCCCTGAGTATACACCGTTGCCAAAGTTCGTCGTGCCTGCACACCACGTGATGATCGGGTGTGATAAGCTCTACGTCCATCTACAACGGGTGCAAGCCAGTTTTGCACGCTGAATACTCAAAGTTAAACTTGACGAGCCTAGCATATGTAGATATGGCCTCGGAACACTGAGACCGAAAGGTCGAGCGTGAATCATATAGTAGATATGATCAACATAGTGATGTTCACCATTGAAAGCTACTCCATTTCACGTGATGATCAGTTATGGTTTAGTTGATTTGGATCACGTGATCACATATATGATTAGAGGGATGTCTATCTAAGTGGGAGTTCTTAAGTAATATGATTAATTGAACTTAAATTTATCATGAACTTAGTACCTGATAGTATCTTTCTTGTCTATGTTGATTGTAGATAGATGGCCAGTGATGTTGTTCCATTGAATTTTAATGCGTTCCTTGAGAAAGCAAAGTTGAAAGATGATGGTAGCAATTACACGGACTGGGTCTGTAACTTGAGGATTATCCTCATTGTTGCACAGAAGAATTACGTCCTGGAAGCACCGCTGGGTGCCAGGCCTGCTGTAGATGCAACTGACGACGTTAAGAACGCCTGGCAAAGCAAAGCTGATGACTACTCGATAGTTCAGTGTGCCATGCTTTACGGATTAGAACCGGGACTTGAACGACGTTTTGAACGTCATGGAGCATATGAGATGTTCCAGGAGTTGAGGTTAATATTTCAAGCAAATGCCCGGATTGAGAGATATGAAGTCTCCAATAAGTTCTACAGCTGCAAGATGGAGGAGAATAGTTCTGTCAGTGAGCATATACTCAGAATGTCTGGGTATAACAATCACTTGATTCAACTGGGATTTAATCTTCCGGATGATAGCGTCATTGACAGAATTCTTCAATCACTGCCACCAAGCTACAAGAGCTACTTGATGAACTATAATATGCAAGGGATGGATAGGACGATTCCCGAGCTCTTCACAATGCTAAAGGCTGCGGAGGTAGAAATCAAGAAGGAGCATCAAGTGTTGATGGTTAATAAGACCACCAGTTTCAAGAAAAAGGGCAAAGGAAAGAAGAAGGGGAACTTCAAGAAGAACAGCAAACAAGTTGCTGCTCAAGAGAAGAAACCCAAGTCTGGACCTAAGCCTGAACCTGAGTGCTTCTACCGCAAATGACCGTCACCGAAGCGGAACTGCCCCAAGTATTTGGCGGATAAGAAGGATGGCAAGGTGAACAAAGGTATATGTGATATACATGTTATTGTTGTGTACCTTACTGAGCTCGCAGTAGCACTTGGGTATTTGATAATCGGTTACATTGCTAATATTTGCAACTCAAAGCAGGGACTACTGATTAAGCGGACAGGCTAAGGACGAGGTGACGATGCGTGGGAAATGGTTCCAAAGTTGATGTGATCGCCACAAGACGCTACCTCTACATCTACCTTCGGGATTAGTATTAGACCTAAATAATTGTTATTTGGTGCCAGCGTTGAGCATGAATATTATATCTGGATCTTGTTTGATGCGAGATGGTTATTCATTTAAATCAGAGAATAATGGTTCTATTTATATGAGTAATATCTTTTATGGTCATGCACCCTTGAAGAGTGGTCTATTTTTGATGAATCTCGATAGTAGTGATACACATATTCATAATGTTGAAGCCAAAAGATGCAGAGTTGATAATGATAGTGCAACTTATTTGTGGCACCGCCGTTTGGGTCATATTGGTGTAAAGCGCATGAAGAAACTCCATCTTGATGGACTTTTGGAATCACTTGATTATGAATCACTTGGTACTTGTAACCATTCCTCATGGGCAAGATGACTAAAACGCCGTTCTCTGGAACTATGGAGCGAGCAACTGATTTGTTGGAGATCATACATACTGATGTATGTGGTCCAATGAATGTTGAGGCTCGCGGCGGGTATCATTATTTTCTCACCTTCACAGATGATTTAAGCAGATATGGGTATATCTACTTAATGAAGCATAAGTCTGAAACGTTTGAAAAGTTCAAAGAATTTCAGAGTGAAGTTGAAAATCATCATAACAAGAAAAGAAAGTTTCTATGATCTGATCGTCGAGGAGAATATTTGAGTTACGAGTTTGGTTTACATTTGAAACAATGCAGAATAGTTTCGCAACTCACGCCACCTGGAACACCACAGCGTAATGGTGTGTTCGAACGTTGTAACCGTACTTTACTAGATATGGTGCGATCTATGATGTCTCTTACTGATTTACCGCTATCGTTTTGGGGTTATGCTTTAGAGACGGCTGCATTCACATTAAATAGGGCACCATCGAAATCCGTTGAGACGACGCCTTATGAACTATGGTTTGGCAAGAAACCAAAGTTGACGTTTCTTAAAGTTTGGGGCTGCGATGCTTATGTGAAAAAGCTTCAACCTGATAAGCTCGAACCCAAATCAGAAAAATGTGTCTTCATAGGATACCCAAAGGAGACTGTTGGGTACACCTTCTATCACAGATCCGGAGGCAAGGTATTTGTTGCTAAGAATGGATCCTTTCTAGAGAAGGAGTTTCTCTTGAAAGAAGTGAGTGGGAGGAAAGTAGAACTTGATGAGGTAACCGTACCTGCTCCCTTATTGGAAAATAGTTCATCACAGAAATCGGTTCCTGTGACGTCTATACCAATTAGTGAGGAAGCTAATGATGATGATCATAAAAATTCAGATCAAGTTGTTACTGAACCTCGTAGATCAACCAGAGTAAGATCCGTACGAGAGTGGTACGGTAATCCTGTTCTGGAAGTCATGTTACTAGACCATGATGAACCTACGAACTATGAAGAAGCGATGGTGAGCCCAGATTCCGCAAAATGGCTTGAAGCCATGAAACCTGAGATGGGATCCATGTATGAGAACAAAGTGTGGACTTTGGTTAACTTGCCCGATGATCGGCAAACCATTGAGAATAAATGGATCTTCAAGAAGAAAACTGACGCTGACGGTAATGTTACTATTTATAAAGCTCGACTTGTTGCGAAAGGTTTTCGACAAGTTCAAGGGATTGACTACGATGAGACCTTCTCACCCGTAGCGATGCTTAAGTCTGTCCGAATCATGTTAGCAATTGCCGCATTTTATGATTATGAAATTTGGCAAATGGATGTAAAAGCTACATTCCTGAATAGATTTCTGGAAGAAGAGTTGTATATGATGCAACCAGAAGGTTTTGTCGATCCAAAGGGAGCTAACAAAGAGTGCAAGCTCCAGCGATCCATTTATGGACTGGTGCAAGCCTCTCGGAGTTGGAATAAACGCTTTGATAGTGTGATCAAAGCATTTGGTTTTGTACAGACTTTTGGAGAAGCCTGTATTTACAAGAAAGTGAGTGGGAGCTCTGTAGCATTTCTAATATTATATGTGGATATTGTTGACTGGAAATTATATAGAATTTCTGGATAGCATAAAGGGTACTTGAATAAGAGTTTTTCGATGAAAGACCTCGGTGAAGCTGCTTATATATTGGGCATCAAGATCTATAGAGATAGATCAAGACGCTTAATTGGACTTTGACAAAGCACATACCTTGACAAAGTTTTGAAGAAGTTCAAAATGGATCAAGCAAAGAAAGGGTTCTTGCCTGTGTTATAAGGTGTGAAGTTGAGTAAGACTCAATCCCCGACCACTGCAGAAGATAGAGAGAAGATGAAAGGTGTTCCCTATGCTTCAGCCATAGGCTCTATCATGTATGCAATGTTAGGTACCATACCTGATGTGTGCCTTTCTATAAGTTTAGCAGGGAGGTACCAAAGTAATCCAGGAGTAGATCACTGGACAGCGGTCAAGAACATCCTGAAATACCTGAAAAGGACTAAGGATATGTTTCTCGTTTATGGAGGTGACAAAGAGCACATCGTAAATGGTTACGTTGATGCAAGCTTTGACATGATCCGGACGATTCTAAATCGCAAAGCGGATACGTGTTTACATTGACCGGTGGAGCTGTCAGTTGGTGCAATTCTAAACAAAGCGTCGTGGCGGGATCTACGTGTGAAGCGGAGTACATACCTGCTTCAGAAGCAGCAAATGAAGGAGTCTAGATGAAGGATTTCATATCCGATCTAGGTGTCATACCTAGTGCATTGGGTCCAATGAAAATCTTTTGTGACAATACTTGTGCAATTGCCTTGGCAAAGGAATCCAGATTTCACAAGAGAACTAAGCACATCAAGAGACGCTTCAATTCCATCCGGGATCTAGTCCAGGTGGGAGACATAGTAATTTACAAGATACATACTGATCTGAATGTTGCAGACCCCTTGACTAAGCCTCTTCCACGAGCAAAACATGATCAACACCAAGACTCCATGGGTGTTAGAATCATTACTATGTAATCTAGATTATTGACTCTAGTGCAAGTGGGAGACTGAAGGAAATATGCCCTAGAGGCAATAATAAAGTTATTATTTATTTCCTTATGTCATGATAAATGTTTATTATTCATGCTTATTAACCCGAAACATAAAATACTTGTGTGAATACATAGACAAACAGAGTGTCACTAGTATGCCTCTACTTGACTAGCTCGTTGATCAAAGATGGTTATGTTTCCTAGCCATTGACATGAGTTGTCATTTGATTAACGGGATCACATCATTAGGAGAATGATGTGATTGACTTGAACCATTCCGTTAACTTAGCACTCAATCGTTTAGTATGTTGCTATTGCTTTCTTCATGACTTATACATGTTCCTATGACTATGAGATTATGAAACTCCCGTTTACTGGAGGAACACTTTGTGTGCTACCAAACGTCACAACGTAATTGGGTGATTATAAAGGTGCTCTCTGGTGTCTCCGAAGGTACTTGTTGGGTTGGCGTATTTCGAGATTAGGATTTGTCACTCCGATTGTCGGAGAGGTATCTCTGGGCCCTCTCGGTAATGCACATCACTTAAGCCTTGCAAGCATTGCAACTAATGAGTTAGTTGCTGGATGGTGTATTACGGAACGAGTAAAGATACTTGCCGGTAACGAGATTGAACTAGGTATTGAGATACCGACGATTGAATCTCGGGCAAGTAACACACCGATGACAAAGGGAACAACGTATGTTGTTATGCGGTCTGACCGATAAAGATCTTCGTAGAATATGTGGGAGCCAATATGAGCATCCAGGTTCCGCTATTGGCTATTGACCGGAGATGTATCTCGGTCATGTCTACATAGTTCTCGAACCCGTACGGTCCGCACGCTTAAAGTTTCGATGACGGTTATATTATGAGTTTATGAGTTTTGATGTACCGAAGGTTGTTCGGAGTCCCGGATGTGATCACGGACATGACGAGGAGTCTCGAAATGGTCGAGACATGAAGATTGATATATTGGAAGCCTATATTTGGATATCGGAAGTGTTTCGGTGAAATAGGGATTTTATCGAGTACCGAGGGGTTACGGAACCCCCCGGGGGCTTAATGGGCCATAGTGGGCCTTTGTGGAGATGAGGAGAGGCGGCCAGGGCAGGTCCGCGCGCCCCTCCCCTCTAGTCCGAATAGGACAAGGAGAGGGGGCGGCGCCCCCTTTCCTTCCTCTCTCCCTCCTCTTTCCCCTCCACTCCTAATCCAACTAGGAAAAGGGAGGGAGTCCTACTCCCGGTGGGAGTAGGACTCCTCCTGGCGCGCCCCCTCCTGGCTGGCCGCACCTCCCCCCTTGCTCCTTTATATACGGGGGCAGGGGGCACCCTAAAGACACAACAATTAATCGTTTGATATTTTAGCCGTGTGCGGTGCCCCCCTCCACCATAGTCCACCTCGATAATACTGTAGTGGTGCTTAGGCGAAGCCCTTCGTCGGTAGAACATCATCATCGTCACCACGCCGTCGTGCTGACGAAACTCTCCCTCAACACTCGGCTGGATCGGAGTTCGAGGGACGTCATCGGGCTGAACGTGTGCTGAACTCGGAGGTGCCGTGTGTTCGGTACTTGATCGGTCGGATAGTGAAGACGTACGACTACATCAACCGTGTTGTGCTAACGCTTCCGCTTTCGGTCTACGAGGCTACGTGGACAACACTCTCCCCTCTTGTTGCTATGCATCACCATGATCTTGCGTGTGCGTAGGATTTTTTTTGAAATTACTACGTTCCCCACCATGAACAACTCCACTCTTCTCTCAGAACAAACATCGTCTTTGACAGCAACCCAACACGATATACAAATGAAAGAAAAACACTACCATACCATATATATGATGGAAATATGCCCTAGAGGCAATAATAAAATGGTTATTATTATATTTCCTAAATCATGATAAAGATTTATTATTCATGCTTGAATTGTATTGATCGGAAACTTAAATACATGTGTGAATACATAAACAAACACCGTGTCCCTAGTGAGCCTCTACTAGACTAGCTCGTTGATCAAAGATGGTTAAGGTTTCCTAACCATGGACATGAGTTTTCATTTGATAATGGGATCCCATCATTAGGAGAATGATGTGATGTACAAGACCCATCCGTTAGCTTAGCATAATGATCGTTCGGTTTGTTGCTATTGCTTTCTTCATGTCAAATACATATTCCTTCCACTATGAGATTATGCAACTCCCGGATATCGGAGGAATACCTTGTGTGCTATCAAACGTCACAACGTAACTGGGCGATCATAAAGATGCTCTACAGGTATCTCCGAAGGTGTTTGTTGAGTTGGCATAGATCGAGATTAGGATTTGTCACTCCGAGTATCAGAGAGGTATCTCTAGGCCTGATACGTCTCCAACGTATCTATAATTTTTGATTGCTCCATGCTACTTTATCTACTGTTTTGGACTATAATGGGCTTTATTTTCCACTTTTATATTATTTTTGGGACTAACCTATTAACCGAAGGCCCAGCCCGTAATTGCTGTTTTTTGCCTATTTCAGTGTTTCGAAGAAACGGAATATCAAACGGAGTCCAAACGGAATGAAACCTTCGGAAACGTGATTTTCTCACCGAACGTGATCCAGGAGACTTGGACCCTACGCCAAGGAACAGAGGAGGCGGTCACGAGGGTGGGGGCGCCCCCCCGCTAGGGCGCGCCCCCTGCCTCGTTGGCCCCCAGTTGCTCCACCGACGTACTTCTTCCTCCTATATATACCTACGTACCCCCAAACGATCAGAGACGGAGCCAAAAACCTAATTCCACCGCCGCAACTTCCTGTATCCACGAGATCCCATCTTGGGGCCTGTTCCGGAGCTCACGGAGGGGCATCCACCACGGAGGGCTTCTACATCAACACCATAGCCTCTCCGATGAAGTGTGAGTAGTTTACTTCAGACCTTCGGGTCCATAGCTAGTAGCTAGATGGCTTCTTCTCTCTTTTTGGATCTCAATACAATGTTCTCCCCCTCTCTCGTGGAGATCTATTCGATGTAATCTTCTTTTTTGCGGTGTGTTTGTTGAGACCGATGAATTATGGGTTTATGATCCAGCTTATCTATGAATAATATTTGATCTATCAAAGATGGCAATACCTAGATCTATCCTTGCTTTTATGCCTAGCTAGGGGCGTTAAACGATAGCGCTTGTTGGGAGGCAACCCAATTTTATTTTAGTTTTTTTGTTTTTGTTTATGTTTAGGAATAAATAATCCATCTAGCCTCTGTTTAGATGTGGTTTTATGTTTTAATTAGTGTTTGTGCCAAGCTAGACCTATTGGATCTTCTTGGATGATAGTTATTTGATCTTGCTGTAATTTCCAGAAACTTTGCGCTCAGTGACCGAATTATTAAAAATCACCAGAACGTGATAAAATACTGATTCCAATTGCTTATGACCAATAAACAAATTGTCTAGGTTGTCTAATTTTGGTAGATTTTTTGGAGTTGCAGAAGTTTGCGTTAGTTACAGATTACTATAGACTGTTCTGTTTTTCGTGTGTTGTTTGCTTATTTTGATGAATCTATGGCTAGTAAAATAGTTTATAATCCATAGAGAAGTTGGAATACAGTAGGTTTAACACCAATATAAATAAATAATGAGTTCATTACAGTACCTTAAAGTAGTCTTTTGTTTTCTTTCTCTAACGGAGCTCACGAGATTTCTATTGAGTTTTGTGTTGTGAAGTTTTCAAGTTTTGGGTGAATTCTTTTGATGGATTATGGAACAAGGAGTGGCAAGAGCATAAGCTTGGGGATGCCCATGGCACCCCCATGATAATCCAAGGACACCAAAAAGTCAAAGCTTGGGGATGCCCCGGAAGGCTTCCCCTCTTTCGTCTACTTCCATCTGTAATTTACTTGGAGCTATATTTTTATTCACCACATGATATGTGTTTTGCTTGGAGCGTCTTGTATTATTTGCGTCTTTGTTTGTTAGTTTACCACAATCATCCTTGCTGTACACACCTTTTGAGAGAGCCATACATAAATTGGAATTTGTTAGAATACTCTATGTGCTTCACTTATATCTTTTGAGCTTGATAGTTTTGCTCATAGTGCTTCACTTATATCTTTTGAGCGTGATAATTTTTGCTCTAGTGCTTCACTTAGATCTTTTAGAGCACGGTGGTGGATTTGTTTTAAAGAAACTATTGATCTCTCATGCTTCACTTAGATTATTTTGAGAGTCGTTAATAGCATGGTAATTTGCTTAATGTTAATATACTTGGTATTCAAGATATGTGAAACTTTCTTTTGAGTGCGTTGAATACTAAGATAAGTTTGATGCTTGATAATTGTTTTGAGATATGAAGATGGTGATATTAGAGTCATGATAGTTGAGTAGTTGTGAATTTAAAGAATACTTGTGTTGAAGTTTGTGATTCCCGTAGCATGCACGTATGGTGAACCGTTACGTGATGAACTCGGAGCATGATTTATTTATTGTTTGTCTTCCTTATGAGTGGTGGTCGGGGACGAGCTATGGTCTTTTCCTACCAATCTATCCCCCTAGGAGCATGCGCGTAATACTTTGCTTTGATAACTTCTAGATTTTTGCAATAAGTATATGAGTTCTTTATGATTAATGTTGAGTCCATGGATTATACGCACTTTTTCCCATCCTTCCACCATTGCTAGCCTCTCTAATACTGCGCACTTTTTGCCGGTATCATACACCCACTATATATCTTCCTCAACACAGCCACCATACCTACCTATTATGGCATTTCCATAGCCATTCCGAGATATATTGCCATGCAACTTTCCACCGTTCCGTTTATTATGACACGCTCCATCATTGTCATATTGCTAGCATGATCATGTAGTTGACATCGTATTTGTGGCAAAGCCACCATTCATAATTCTTTCATACATGTCACTCATGTTTCATTGCATATCCCGCACACCGCTGGAGTCATTCATATAGAGTCATATTTTGTTCTAAGAATCGAGTTGTAATTGTTGAGTTGTAAGTAAATAAAAGTGTGATGATCATCATTATTAGAGCATTGTCCCAAGTGAGGAAAGGATGATGGAGACTATGATTCCCCACAAGTCGGGATGAGACTCGGACAAAAAAAGAGAAAAAAGAGGCCATAAAAAGAGACAAGGCCCAAAGAAAAAAATGAGAGACAAAGAGAGAAGGCACAATGTTACTATCCTTTTACCACACTTGTGCTTCAAAGTAGCACCAAGATCTTCATGATAGAGAGTCTCTCATTTTGTCACTTTCATATACTAGTGGAAATTTTTCATTATAGAACTTGGCTTGTATATTCCAATGATGGGCTTCCTCAAATGCCCTAGGTCTTCGTGAGCAAGCGAGTTGGATGCACACCCACTTAGTTTCTCTTGTTGAGCTTTCATATACTTATAGCTCTAGTGCACCCGTTGCATGGCAATCCCTACTCACTCACATTGATATCTATTGATGGGCATCTCCATAGCCCGTTGATACGCCTAGTTGATGTGAGACTATCTTCCCTCCTTTTGTCTTCTCCACAACCACCATTTTATTCCACATATAGTGCTATATCCATGGCTCACGCTCATGTATTGCATGAAGATTGAAAAAGTTTTGAAAATGTTAAAGTATGAAACAATTGCTTGGCTTGTCATCGGGGTTGTGCATGATTTAAATATTTTGTGTGGGGAAGATGGAGCATAGCCAGACTATATGATTTTGTAGGGATAACTTTCTTTGGCCATGTTATTTTGAGAAGACATAATTGCTTAGTTAGTATGCTTGAAGTATTATTAATTTTATGTCAATATGAGATTTTGTATTGAATCTTTCGGATCTGAACATTCATACCACGATTAAGAAGATTTACATTGAAATTATGCCAAAGTATCACTCCGCATCAAAAATTCTCTTTTTATCATTTACCTACTCGAGGACGAGCAGGAATTAAGCTTGGGGATGCCTGATAAGTCTCCAACGTATCTATAATTTTTTATTGCTCCATGCTACTTTATCTACTATTTTGGACTATAATGGGCTTTATTTTCCACTTTTATATTATTTTTGGGACTAACCTATTAACCGGAGGCCCAACCTGTAATTGCTGTTTTTTGCCTATTTGGTGTTTCAAGAAACGGAATATCAAACGGAGTCCAAACGGAATGAAACCTTCGGAAACGTGATTTTCTCACCGAACGTGATCCAGGAGACTTGGACCCTACGCCAAGGAACAGAGGAGGCGGTCACAAGGGTGGGGGGCGCCCCCCCTAGGGCGCACCCCCGTGCCTCGTGGGCCCCCTGTTGTTCGACCGACGTACTTCTTCCTCCTATATATACCTGCGTACCCCCAAATGATCAGAGACGGAGCCAAAAATCAAATTCCACCGCCGCAACTTCCTGTATCCACGAGATCCCATCATGGGGCCTGTTCCGGAGCTCCACCAGAGGGGGCATCCACCACGGAGGGCTTCTACATCAACACCATAGCCTCTCCGATGAAGTGTGAGTAGTTTACTTCAGACCTTCGGGTCCATAGCTAGTAGCTAGATGGCTTCTTCTCTCTTTTTGGATCTCAATACAATGTTCTCCCCCTCTCTCGTGGAGGTCTATTCGATGTAATCTTCTTTTTGCGGTGTGTTTGTTGAGACCGATGAATTGTGGGTTTATGATCCAGCTTATCTATGAATAATATTTGAATCTTCTCTGAATTTTTTTATGTGTGATTGGTTATCTTTGCAAGTCTCTCCGAATTATCCGTTTGGTTTGGCCAACTAGATTGGTAGTTCTTGCAACGGGAGAAGTGTTTAGCTTTGGGTTTAATCTTGCGGTGTCCTTACGCAGTGACAGAAAGGGTTGCAAGGCACGTATTGTATTGTTGCCATCGAGGATAACAAGGTGGGGTATTTATCATATTGCATGAATTTATTCCTCTACATCATGTCATCTTGCTTAAGGCGTTACTCTGTTTTTAAATTAATATTCTAGATGAATGTTGGATAGCGGTCGATGAGTGGAGTGATAGTAGTAGATGTAGAATCGTTTCGGTCTACTTGTCTTGGATGTGATGCCTATATACATGATCATACCTAGATATACTCATAACTATGCTCAATTCTGTCAATTGCTCAACAGTAATTTGTTCACCCACCGTAGAATACTTATGCTCTTGAGAGAAGCCACTAGTGAAACCTATGGCCCTGAGTCTATTCTCATCATATCAATCTCCATCACTTTTATACTTGCTTTGTTTTTACTTTGCCTTTTACTTTTCACTTTGTATCTCTATACCAAAAAAATACCAAAAATATTATTTATCATCTCTATCAGATCTCACGCTCGTAAGTGACCGTGAAGGGATTGACAACCCCTAATCGCGTTGGTTGCGAGGAGCTATCGATTTGTGTAGGTACGAGGGACTCGCGCGTGGCCTCCTCTTTGGATTGATACCTTGGTTCTCAAAAACTGAGGGAAATACTTACGCTACTTTGCTGCATCATCCTCTCCTCTTCGGGGAAAACCAACACAAGCTCAAGACGTAGCAAGAAGGATTTCTTGCGCTGTTGCCGGGGAGGCTCACGCAAGAGCAAGTCAAGCACCATACCAAGTACCCATCACAATCCCTATCTCCCGCATTACATTATTTGCCATTTGCCTCTCGTTTTCCTCTCTCCCACTTCACCCTTGCCGTTTTATTCTCCCTCTCCTTCCCAATCTCCTCCTCTTTTCCCGTTTGCCTTTTTCCTCGTCCGCTTGTTTGCTCGTGTGTTAGTTCGCTTGCTTGTCGTCATGACTAGTCTCATATCTTCTCCGTTATCTCCCAAGAATGAAGTTCTAAATTTTAAGCAAAGGGAGGGAGAAAATCTAAAAGACGCTTGGCATAGAATTTGCAATGCTCAAAATAGATCTACCAGGAAGCAATCTACTTCAGTTCTTCTTCGTATTTTTTACGCACGTGCTAATCCTTGGTATAGATATATCCTTGTTACCATTACCGTAGGGAATTTCTTGGGTAGCCATACTTTTGATTCCTATAATGCTTTAATAGATTTATTTGGCTCACCACCTCTTTTGGTTAATGGAACTATGTTAACTTTGGAGCATGTTATGCAAAGACTTGAAATTATTGAGAATAAAGTTGCTACCATTGAATCGATTGAAAATCTTGATAAAAAGATCCACAATCAAATTACCCAATATGGATCTAAGGTAGGAATGACTTTGAAAAATATTAAAGAAAATGAACCCATAGTTAATGAGAAAATAAATCTAGATTCCACAAGAATCGATAAACTTGAGGGTATCATTACCAACTTGGGAACCACTTTTTCTTCCGTAAAAAACACTCCAAGTTCGTCTACTAAAAATACTAAGCTTATTTATGTTCCTAAGAATAAGTGTGAATTATCTAGTAAGGAAACTGCGGTTCTTAAATCTATAAGTGTTCATCCCAATCTTTTTGCCATCATTAAGGAACCATTTTCTATGAATGAATTTTTCGATCTTTTGCCTAAAAATTTGACAATTACTAGAAATAAAGAAAATTCTAAAGAAGGTAGATGCCTCATTGAAGGATTGCCTACCAAAGATGGAAATACCTAGATCTATCCTTGCTTTTATGCCTAGCTAGGGGCGTTAAACGATAGCGCTTGTTGGGAGGCAACCCAATTTTATTTTATTTTTTTTGTTTTTGCTTATGTATAGGAATAAATAATCCATCTAGCCTCTGTTTAGATGTGGTTTTATGTTTTAATTAGTGTTTGTGCCAAGCTAGACCTATTGGATCTTCTTGGATGATAGTTATTTGATCTTGCTGTAATTTCCAGAAACTATGCGCTCAGTGCCCGAATTATTTAAAATCACC
Organism: Aegilops bicornis; assembly: GCA_021605145.1. Lineage (NCBI taxonomy): Eukaryota > Viridiplantae > Streptophyta > Magnoliopsida > Poales > Poaceae > Aegilops > Aegilops bicornis. The sequence goes on along the minus strand of CM038673.1, from coordinate 399,794,501 downwards.
AGAACGTGATAAAATACTGATTCCAATTGCTGTTGATCAATAAACAAATTGTCTAGGTTGTATAATTTTGGTATATTTTTTGGAGTTGCGGAAGTTTGCGTTAGTTACAGATTACTACAATCTGTTCTGTTTTTGACAGATTCTGTTTTTCGTATGTTGTTTGCTTATTTTGATGAATCTATGGCTAGTAAAATAGTTTATAATCCATAGAGAAGTTGGAATATAGTAGGTTTAACACCAATATAAATAAAGAATGAGTTCATTACAGTACCTTAAAGTAGTATTTTGTTTTCTTTCTCTAACGGAGCTCACGAGATTTTTATTGAGTTTTGTGTTGTGAAGTTTTCAAGTTTTGGGTGAATTCTTTTGATGGACTATGGAACAAGGAGTGGAAAGAGCCTAAGCTTCGGGATGCCCATGGCACCCCAAAGATAATCCAAGGACACCAAAAAGTTAAAGCTTGGGGATGCCCCGGAAGGCATCCCCTCTTTCGTCTACTTCCATCTGTAATTTACTTGGAGCTATATTTTTATTCACCACATGATATGTGTTTTGCTTGGAGCGTCTTGTATTATTTGCGTCTTTGTTTGTTAGTTTACCACAATCATCCTTGCTGTACACACCTTTTGAGAGAGCCATACATAAACTGGAATTTGTTAGAATACTCTATGTGCTTCACTTATATCTTTTGAGCTTGATAGTTTTGCTCATAGTGCTTCACTTATATCTTTTGTGCGTGATAATTTTTGCTCTAGTGCTTCACTTAGATCTTTTAGAGCACGGTGGTGGATTTGTTTTAAAGAAACTATTGATCTCTAATGCTTCAGCTAGATTATTTTGAGAGTCGTTAATAGCATGGTAATTTGCTTAATGTTAATATACTTGGTATTCAAGATATGTGAAACTTTCTTTTGAGTGCGTTGAATACTAAGATAAGTTTGATGCTTGATAATTGTTTTGAGATATGAAGATGGTGATATTAGAGTCATGCTAGTTGAGTAGTTGTGAATTTAAGGAATACTTGTGTTGAAGTTTGTGATTCCCATAGCATGCACGTATGGTGAACCGTTATGTGATGAACTCGGAGCATGATTTATTTATTGATTGTCTTCCTTATGAGTGGCGGTCGGGGACGAGCGATGGTCTTTTCCTACCAATCTATCCCCTAGGAGCATGCGCGTAATACTTTGCTTTGGTAACTTCTAGATTTTTGCAATAAGTATATGAGTTCTTTATGACTAATGTTGAGTCCATGGATTGTACACACTTTTTCCCATCCTTCCACCATTGCTAGCCTCTCTAATACCGCGCACTTTTCGCCGGTATCATACACCCACCATATATCTTCCTCAAAACATCAACCATACCTACCTATTATGGCATTTCCATAGCCATTCCGAGATATATTGCCATGCAACTTTCCATCGTTCCGTTTATTATGACACGCTCCATATTGTCATATTGCTAGCATGATCATGTAGTTGACATCGTATTTGTGGCAAAGCCACCGTTCATAATTCTTTCATACATGTCACTCATGTTTCATTGCATATCCTGGTACACCGCCGGAGGCATTCATATAGAGTCATATTTTGTTCTAAGAATCGAGTTGTAATTGTTGAGTTGTAAGTAAATAAAAGTGTGGTGATCATCATTATTAGAGCATTGTCCCAAGTGAGGAAAGGATGATGGAGACTATGATTCCCCCACAAGTCGGGATGAGACTCCGGACAAAAAAAAGAGAGAAAGAAAAGAGGCCATAAAAAAAGAGAAAAGGCCCAAAGAAAAAAATGAGAGAAAAAGAGAGAAGGGACAATGTTACTATCCTTTTACCACACTTGTGCTTCAAAGTAGCACCAAGATCTTCATGATAGAGAGTCTCTCATTTTGTCACTTTCATATACTAGTGGGAATTTTTCATTATAGAACTTGGCTTGTATATTCCAATGATAGGCTTCCTCAAATGCCCTAGGTCTTCGTGAGCAAGCGAGTTGGATGCACACCCACTTAGTTTCTCTTGTTGAGATTTCATATACTTATAGCTCTAGTGCATCCGTTGCATGGCAATCCCTACTCACTCACATTGATATCTATTGATGGGCATCTCCATAGCCCGTTGATACGCCTAGTTGATGTGAGACTATCTTCCCTCCTTTTGTCTTCTCCACAACCACCATCCTATTCCACATATAGTGCTATATCCATGGCTCACGCTCATGTATTGCGTGAAGATTGAAAAAGTTTTGAAAATGTTAAAGTATGAAACAATTGCTTGGCTTGTCATCGGGGTTGTGCATGATTTAAATATTTTGTGTGGGGAAGATGGAGCATAGCAGGACTATATGATTTTGTAGGGATAACTTTCTTTGGCCATGTTATTTTGAGAAGACATAATTGCTTAGTTAGTATGCTTGAAGTATTTTTTTTGTCAATATGAACTTTTGTCTTGAATCTTTTGGATCTGAACATTCATACCACGATTAAGAAGATTTACATTGAAATTATGCCAAAATATCACTCCGCATAAAAAATTCTCTTTTTATCATTTACCTACTCGAGGACGAGCAGGAATTAAGCTTGGGGATGCCTGATACGTCTCCAACGTATCTATAATTTTTGATTGCTCCATGCTACTTTATCTACTGTTTTGGACTATAATGGGCTTTATTTTCCACTTATATATTATTTTTGGGACTAACCTAGATATACTCAATCATACCTAGATATACTCATAACGATGCTCAATTCTGTCAATTGCTCAACAGTAATTTGTTCACCCACCGTAGAATACTTATGCTCTTGAGAGAAGCCACTAGTGAAACCTATGGCCCCCGGGTCTATTCTCATCATATCAATCTCCATCACTTTTATACTTGCTTTGTTTTTACATTGCCTTTTACTTTTCACTTTGCATCTCTATACCAAAAAAATACCAAAAATATTATTTATCATCTCTATCAGATCTCACTCTCGTAAGTGAACTTGAAGGGATTGACAACCCCTAATCGCGTTGGTTGCGAGGAGCTATCGATTTGTGCAGGTACGAGGGACTCGCGCGTGGCCTCCTACTGGATTGATACCTTGGTTCTCAAAAACTGAGGGAAATACTTACGCTACTTTGATGCATCATCCTCTCCTCTTCGGGGAAAACCAACGCAAGCTCAAGACGTAGCAAGAAGGATTTCTGGCACCGTTACCGAGGAAGGCTCACGCAAGAGCAAGTCAAGCACCATACCAAGTACCCATCACAATCCCTATCTCCCGCATTACATTATTTGCCACTTGCCTCTCGTTTTCCTCTCCCCCACTTCAGCCTTGCCATTTTATTCGCCCTCTCCTTCCCAATCTCCTCCTCTTTTTCCCGTTTGCCTTTTTCCTCGTCCGCTTGTTTGCTCGTGTGTTAGTTCGCTTGCTTGTTGTCATGGCTAGTCTCATATCTTCTCCGTTATCTCCCGAGAATGAAGTTCTAAATTTTAAGCAAAGGGAGGGAGAAAATCTACAAGACGCTTGGTATAGAATTTGCAATGCTCAAAATAGATCTACCAGGAAGCAATCTACTTCAGTTCTTCTTCGTAATTTTTTCGTAGATGCTAATCCTTGGTATAGATATATCCTTGATACCATTACCGGAGGGAATTTCTTGGGTAGCCATACTTTTGATTCCTATAATGATTTAATAGATTTATTTGGCTCACCACCTCTTTAGGTTAATGGAAATGGAACTATGTTAACTTTGGAGCATGTTATGCAAAGACTTGAAATTATTGAGAATAAAGTTGCTACCATTGAATCGATTGAAAATCTTGATAAAAAGATCCACAATCAAATTACCCAATATGGATCTAAGGTAGGAATGACTTTGAAAAATATTAAAGAAAAGGAACCCATAGTTAATGAGAAAATAAATCTAGATTCCACAAGAATCGATAAACTTGAGGGTATCATTACCAACTTGGGAACCTCTTTTTCTTCCGTAAAAAACACTCCAAGTTCGTGTACTAAAAATACTAAGCTTATTTATGTTCCTAAGAATAAGGGTGAATCATCTAGTAAGGAAGCTGCGGATCTTAAATCTATAAGTTTTCATCCCAATCTTTTTGCCATCATTAAGGAACCATTTGCTATGAATGAATTTGTGCAGGTACGAGGGACTCGCGTGTGGCCTCCTACTGGATTGATACCTTGGTTCTAAAAAACTGAGGGAAATACTTACGCTACTTTGCTGCATCATCCTCTCCTCTTCGGGGAAAACCAACACAAGCTCAAGACGTAGCAGGGCCCTCTCGGTAATACACATCATAAGCTTGCAAGCAAATGACTAAGGAGTTAGTCGCGAGATGATGTATTACGGAATGAGTAAAGAGACTTGCCGGTAACGAGATTGAACTAGGTATGAAGATACCTACGTTGGGCAAGTAACATACCGATAGACAAAGGGAATTACTTATGTTGTCATAATAGTTCGACCGATAAAGATCTTCGTAGAATATATAGGAGCCAATATGGGCATCCAGATTGCGCTATTGGTTATTGACCGAAGAGGTGTCTCGGTCATGTCTACATAGTTCTCGAACTCGTAGGGTCCACACGCTTAACGTTCGTTGACGATATAGTGTTATATGAGTTATATGATTTGGTGACCGAATATTGTTCGGAGTCCCGGATGAGATCACAGAACTGGCGAGGAGTCTCGAAATGGTCGAGAGTTAAAGATCGATATATAGGATGATGGTATTTGGACACCAGAAGTGTTTCGGAACGTACCGGGAAGGAATAGGGTCACCGGAAGGGGTTCCGGGCACCCCCCGGGCAAGTTATGGGCTTAATGGGCCAAAGGGAGGGACAGACCAGCCCACTAGGAGGCTGGTGCGCCCCTCCACTTGTTTGGACAGCCCTAGGGAAGGAAAAGGGGGAGGGCTAGTTTTGCATAAAGGTGGCTGGCGGGTGTCTGTTTCTCCAACTTTAGTTGAATCGAATTTGACTGCGGCCGGTCCATGTTGAAGGTTAAAACAACAAACTTGATAAATCACCGTTGTGGTTTTGATGCGTAGGTAAGAACGGTTCTTGCTAGAAGCCCGTAGCAGCCACGTAAAACTTGCAACAACAAAGTAGAGGACGTCTAACTTGTTTTTGAAGGGCATGTTGTGATGTGATATGGTCAAGACATGATGTGATATACGTTGTTGTATGAGATGATCATGTTTTGTAAAAGTTATCGGCAACTAGCAGGAGCCTTATGGTTGTCGTTTATTGTATGAAATGCAAATGCCATGTAATTGCTTTACTTTATCACTATGCGTTAGCGATAGTTGTAGAAGCAATAATTGGTGAGACGACCATGATGCTACGATGGAGATCAGGGTGTCAAGCCGGTGACGATGGAGGTCATGACGGTGCTTTGGAGATGGAGATCAAAGGCACAAGATGATGATGGCCATATCATGTCACATATTTTGATTGCATGTGATGTTTAGCTTTTATGCATCTTATTTTTCTTAGTACGGCGGTAGCATTATAAGATGATCCCTTAACAAAATTTCAAGATATAAGTGTTCTTCCTGAGTATGCACCGTTTTGACAGTTGTCGTGCTGAGACACCACGTGTTGATCGGGTGTGATAGGCTCTACGTTCACATACAACAGGCACAAGACAATTGTAAACATGCGGAATACTCGAGTTAAACTTGGCGAGCTTAGCATGTACAGATATGGCCTCGGAACACTGGAAACTGAAAGGTCGAACGTGAATCATATAGTAGATATGATCAACATAGAGATGTTCACCATTGATGACTACTCCATCTCACGTGATGATCGGACATGGTTGATACGTCTCCAACGTATCTATAATTTATGAAGTATTCGTGTTGTTATATTATCATTCTTGGATGTTTTATAATCATTTTATAGCAACTTTATATCATTTTTTGGGACAAACCTGTTGACCCAGTGCCCAGTGCCAGTTGCTATTTTTTTGTTTGTTTTTGACATCGCAGGAAATCAATATCAAACGGAGTCCAAACACCATGAAACTTTTTGTGGATTTTTTATGGACTAGAAGACATCCATTGGGCCAGAGCAGCACCTGGGGGGTGCCTCAAGGGGGGCACAACCCACCAGGACGCGCCTAGGGGCCCAGGCGCGCCCAGGTGGGTTGTGCCCACCTTGGTGGCCTCCTGCACCCCCTCTTTGCCCTATAAATTCCCAAATATTCTAAAAACCCTCGGGGTTAACCCTAGATCAGAAGTTCTGCCGCCGCAGGCCTCTGTAGCCATCGAAAACCAATCTAGACCCCGTTCCGGCACCCTGCCGGAGGGGGGAATCATCACCGGTGGCCATCTTCATCATCCCGGCGGCCACCACGATGAGGAGGGAGTAGTCCACCCTCGGGGCTGAGGGTTTGTACCAGTAACCATGTGTTTAATCTCTCTCTCTATCTCTCTCTCTCTCTCTCTCTCTCTCTCTCGTGTTCTTGAGATGTCACAATCTTGATGTATCGCGGGCTTTGTTAATATAGTCGGATCATATGGTGTTTTCCCCTCTCTATCTTGTTGTGAATTGAGTTTTCCCTTTGAGATTTCATTTTATCAGATTAAATACTTTTATGGATTTGAGAGCTCTTAATATATGTCTTGCATATGAATACTCGTGGTGACAATGGGGTATCGTATTGATTCACTTGATGTATGTTTTAGCACTCAACTCGCGGATTCCCGAGGTGACATTGGGGTAATCTACGCATAGGGGTTGATGCACGTTCTTGTCTTTGTTTCTCGGTAGAAATCTTGGGGCACTCTTTGAGGTTCTTTGTGTTGGATTGAGTATAATGAATCTGAAATTATTTGGTGTTATTTTAGTACGAACTCTTGGATAGATCGATCGGAAATAATAGCTTCGAGGTGGTTTCGTACCCTACAAATGATTTCTTCTTATGTTCTCTGCTAGATATGAACTTTGGAGTGATTCTTCATTGCATGTTGAGGGATGGTTATATGATCCAATTATATTAGCATTGTTGAGAGATTGCATTAGTGAAAGTATGGACCCTAGGCCTCATTCTTAAGCATTGCAATACCGTTTTTGTGCCCGTTTACTATTTGCTACCTTGCTATTTTTATTTATTCAGATTATAAAAATATATTTCTACCATCAATAGTACACTTTTATTACCATCTCTTCACCGAACTAGTGCACTTATACAAATTACCATTGTATTTGGTGTGTTGGGGCACAAGAGACTTTTTGTTATTTGGTTGCAAGGTTGTTTGAGAGACCATCTTCATCCTACACCTCCCACTGATTGATAAACCTTAGGTCATCCACTTGAGGGAAAAATGCTACTGTCCTATAAAATTCTGCGCTTGGAGGCCCAACACGAGTCTACAAGAATAAAGTTGCATAGTAGACATTAAGCTCTTTTCTGGCGCCGTTGCTGAGGAGGCTAGGTAAGCGGCACTCACACCCCGTCAACTAAGCTCTTTTCTAGCACCGTTGTCGGGGAGGTGAGTGCATGCAGGTATATCTTTAGATCTTGCAACTGAATCTTTTAGTTTCTTGTTTTTATCACTAGTTTGGTTTATAAAAAGAAAACTGCAAAAAATGGAATTGAGGTTGCATCATATTAGTCGTGTTTATAATGTCTTCCTTGAAAATGATGGAGCGGAAAATTGTGCTCAGTTGATAGAAGAAGAATTCAATAAATGTTTGGCATAAATGATAATCATGATTGAAATGTTGTTAGTATGAATTCTTCGAATATCCATGATGCTAATGATATGCAAAACCATAAGCTTAGGGATCCTATGTTTGATGAAGATGATATTTTTAGACCCCCAAGATTTGATGTGCAAATTTGTTATAAGGATTGCATGCCTCCTATTATGATGATTATAATGATGAAAGTGGATTTGGAGAGGCCATGACTTTATTTAGTGATGAATCCATCATTTTGGATGAGGCTTCAATTGACTATGATAACAAAGTTGCTATCTATGATGATTATGGTGATGACAAGTGTGCTGTAAAGAATAAAGATAACCATGAAACTTGTCATCATGATTTTAATTTTCAATCACATGATAGTTATTGTGTTGAGTTTCCTCCCACTACTATGAACGAGAATGCTGATGTGGAGAGTAATAAAATTTCTATGCTTGTGGATCATGAAAAGAATGCTTTATGTAATGGTTATATTGATGAATCTATTCATGATGCTACTGAAAATTATTATGAGAGAGGAACTTATGATGCATGATGCTCTCTTTATGTTTCAATTCTTTATTTTTATGCGAGCATCATTGAAATCATCATGCCTAGCTTAAAATGCATAAAAGAAAAGCGCTTGTTGGGAGACAACCCAACACTTTTATCTACTATTATTGTGTGTTCACATGATTAGGCTATTGTAGTAATCATGTTTTATTGCTTTTGTTTCAATAAAGTGCCAAGTAAAGCCTTTGGGATAGGGTGGATGATAGTTGACTTGATTCTGTGCAAAAACAGAAACTTTTGCTTCCAGAAACAGAATTATTTAAATTCACTAGTGTCAAAAAATTCAGAATTTTTTACAGATGATTGATATACAAATTTTCTACGTGGTCCTAACTTTTCAGAATGTTTGGATTTGCAGAAGTATGACTAATATTCAGATCTTTACATATTGTTCTGTTTTTGACAGATTCAATGCATAGCTTGCTTGCTTTCTAGTTTCTATAGCTTATATTGCTCAATATAAATTGTGGAAATGATGAGGTACAGTAGGCATTGTGTGAGAACAATTATGAATCTTGTCTTTGACTGTACCAAAGTGAATGATTTGTCTTTATCATACTAACCCATCTCACGAGTTCCGTTAAGTTTTGTGTGATTGAAGTTTTCAAGTTTTGGGTGAGATATCGATACGAGGAGAATAAGGAGTGACAAGATCCTAATCTTGGGATGCCCAAGGCACCCCCAAGGTAATATTCAAGGAAGATCTAAGCAACTAAGCTTGGGGATGCCCCAAAAGGCATCCCCTCTTTCATCTCCAATATTATCAGTAACCTCACTTGGAGCTATATTTTTATCCGTCACATGATATGTGTTTTGCTTGGAGCGTCATTTTATTTTGTTAGGATTTTCTTGCTGTTATTTAGAATAATGTTTTGCATCTTTTATTTCAATAAAAATGTCAAGGATAGCCTTTACCATGCTTATTTTGCAAGTCTACATGTTGCTGTTTAAAAACAGAAAGTTTTCTGTCATTGTCGGAATTCTTTTGGAAAGTAAGAACGTGATAAAATCTTTAAATGTTTACACAATATGCTATGGTAAATTTTCTACAGTGTGGTAATTTTTCAGAATTTTTGGAGTTAGGGAAGTATGATGAATATTGCATTATTTACAGACTATACCGTTTTGGCAGATTGCTGTTATGTTTGCATATGTTTGCTTGTTTAATGATTCTATTTGAGGATAGGAGTATTAAATATTCAGAGGCATTTAGTATGCAATGTTGAATAATAATGTTAGTGATTTGCTACAGTAGAGAATGATAAGGTTTTTGCATTGGTTTATACGAACTTATCTCACAAGTTCTTGTTGAGTTTTGTGTGGATGAAGTTTTTAATATATAGGGAAACCGTGATATAAAAGGAATTAAGGAGACACAAAAGCTCAAGCTTGGGGATGCCCTAGGCATACCAAGATAATATTTCAAGAATTCTCAAGAATCTAAGCTTGGGGATGCCCCGGTACGCATCCCACCTTTCTTCATCAACAATTATCGGTTAGTATCGATTGAGCCTAAGTTTTTGCTTCTTCACATGAGTTGTGCTGTTCTTAAATTGTCATTTTATTTTGTTTTGCTTGCTGTTTGAATAAAATACTTATATCTGAAAGTTTTTAGATAAGAGAGAGTTCTCAAATAGCTACCCATTTACTTAACTACTCGTTTGATCTTCACTTATATATTTTTAGTAGTTTGTCATTTACTATTGTGCTTCACTTATATCCTATGAATAAATTGTTGAATGAATTGAATATCATGAAGTTGAAATTATATGTTCATATCATTCCTAGTGGTAGCTTCACATTGGGTTTAGAAAGTGAAATCTTTTAAAGCTTGACAATCACAATATTGGTCATACAAGCAATTCATGAATGATTAGTAGAAGGAAGAGAACTTTCATATGCAAATACACTATCATGGAAATATTTTGTGATTGTGAGCCCCCATCAAAATATTATATGCCAAAATTGTTGACGTTGGACAATAAGACAACGTAATGGTTTATGTTTGTTCATATTCCCATAGAAGTTATATTGTCATAGATCCTTCAACATGTGGTCCTTGCCCCCCATCTTTGCTAGCCAAAAATTCCGCACCAAGTAGAGATACTACTTGTGCATCCAAAACCCTTAAACCCAAATCTTATTTTCAAGAGTCCACCATACCTACCTAAAGATTGAGTGAGATCCTTCAAGTAAGTTGTCATCGGTGCAAAAAAGCAATAAAATTGCTTCCAAAAGTGTTAGATCATTTAGTGTAAGATAAAATTGAGCGTTGTACAAACTTGTGATAGCAAAGAATAAAAGCGACAGACTGCATAATAAAGGTTGCTATCATAAGGGGCAATATAATGTGACATTCTTTTGCACTAAGGGGTGAGCATACAAACAAATAAGTGCATGGCAACCCCTGCTTCCCTCTGCTAAGGGGCTATCTTTTACTTTTATGCAAGAGTTAAAAAAATTCTCTCTATTCCTTTTTAGTTTTCTCCTTTGGCAAGCATCATGTGGTGAGGAAAGATCTAGGCACATATGTCCAGTTGAATATGGGTAGCATGAGTTATTATTGTTGACATCACCCTTGAGGTGAATACGTTGGGACGTGAAATTATAAGCCCCTATCTTTCTATGTGTCCGGTTGAAACATTTTGCTCATGTGTATGCGGTGAGTGTTAGCAATCATAGAAGACTCTATGATGGTTGAGTATGTGGAGCTCTTACTTAGACTCTGTTGAATAAGTTGAATTGCAATTGCTTGGTGACTGAGAACATAGGTTGTTGAGATTCAAGAGAAATCATTGTTTGAACCTTAACATGTGAATTGGTTGCTACTTTAACATGAGAAGTTTTATAAGAAAGAGTTGCTGTTATGATGCTAGGAAAAGTGATTGAAATTGTCATTGATCAAACTTGTGCACTTTGCTATCATTCACACTTCATAAATTATTTCTTTTATCATTTACCTACTCAAGGACGAGTAGGAATTAAGATTGGGGATGCTGATACGTCTCCAGCGTATCTATAATTTATGAAGTATTCATGCTGTTATATTATCATTCTTGGATGTTTTATAATCATTTTGTAGCAACTTTATATCATTTTTTGGGACTAACCTATTGACCCAGTGCCCAGTGCCAGTTGCTGTTTTTTGCTTGTTTTTTACATCGCACGAAATCAGTATCAAACAGAGTCCAAACACAGCGAAACTTTTTGTGGATTTTTTATGGACCAGAAGACATCCATTGGGCCAGAGCAGCACCTAGGGGGTGCCCCGTGGTACGTCTCCAACGTATCTATAATTTTTGATTGTTCCATGCAGTTATATTATCAATCTTGGATGTTTAATCATTTTATAGTCGTTTTATATCATTTTTTTACTAACCTATTGACATAGTGCCAAGTGCCAGTTGCTGTTTTTTCCATGTTTTTTACATCGCAGAAAATCAATATTAAACGGAGTCCAAATGCCACAAAACTCCACCGAGATTTTTTATGGACCAGAAGGAAGCTATTGGGCCCTGGTTGACTTGGGGGGAGTCCAATTTCCCTTGAGGAAGGGTATGGAACACTTTCCTAGAAAAAAAAAATTGGGCCACCTTATGAATCAATCATGAGGGCATCTTATGGATCTCGAACCAAAGATGACAATACTTAGATCCTTGCTTTGTGCCTAGCTAAGGGCGTAAAACTATAACGCTTGTTGGGAGGCAACCCAATGAATAAATTTTAAGCCTTTTTCTTTCTGTACTTGAGTGTTAGAACAATTATGCTACTGTTATGATTGTGTTTTTTTGTGTTTTAATTAGTGTTTGTGCCAAGTAGAACCAATAGGATCTTCTTGGGTGATAGTTGTTTGATCTTGCTGAAAAAGACAGAAACTTTGTGCTCACGAAAATGATTGTTAAAAATCACCAGAACGTGATAAAATGCCAATTTGTTTTGCAGAAGATTAATATACACATTACCCAGGTGTTCCTAGTTTTTCAGAATTTTTGGAGTTGCAGAATTATTCGAACAAATCAGATTGATACAGATTGTTCTGTTTTGACAGATTCTGTTTTCTTTGTGTTGTGTGCTTATTTTGATGGCTCTATGGTTTTCTTTGATGAGTTTTTGCCATACAAAAGTTGGAATACAGTATATATAATACAAAAAAATAAGAATTGGTTTGATACATCACTTATAGTAGTGATTTATTTTTCTTACACTAACGGATCTCACGAAGGTTTTGTTGAGTTTTTTTGTGATTGAAGTTTTCAAGTTTTGGGTTATCTTACGATGGATGAAGGAAGGATAGAAGTGCCTAAGATTGGGGATGCCCCGGCATCCCAAGCTATTATCCAAGAATGAGCAACCAACTAAGCTTGGGGATGCCCCCCGAGTGGCATCCCCGCTTTCTTCCAACAACTATCGGTATTTTACTTGAAGCTATATTTTTATTATTCACATGATATGTGTTTTGCTTGGAGCGTCTTGTATGATATGAGTCTTTGCTTGCTTTATTTTGTGTTTTAAGTCATCAATCCTTGCTGGACACACCTATTTTAGAGAGCCAAAATTATTTCATGACTTGTTAGAATTGCTCTCTGTGCTTCACTTAAATCTTTTATGAGCTAGAAACTGCTCTAGTGCTTCACTTATATATTTTATAGCACGGTGTGCTTAGTATTTTTGAAGAAATGCTCTCTTGCTTCACTTAGATCTATTTGAGAGTACGTAATTTTTTTGAAGAAATTCTCTCTTGCTTCACTTAAATTACTTTGAGAGAAAGAAAAAAAAATCATGCTCTTGATCTTCACTTATATTTGTTTGAGCTTATGAAAAGCAACTCATTAAAATTAGTCTCAAAGTGATAGATATTCAAGAAGGATAAGTAAAAAAAATCAGGAAGATAATTGGACAAAATAAACTTGATTCCTAGTAATAGTTTTGAGATATGATGATGTGATATGTGAGTTATGTTGATGAGTAATTATGCTTTAGTAAGAATGATGGTGTTAAGGTTTGTGATTCCCTATGCATGCATGAAAGTCAATAATAGTCATGTAATGAAATTATGTCCTACTTGTGGTGAATTATTTGGTGTTACTTATGCTTAATGCTTGCTTATGAGATTATCCGTTTCTTGGTTGGTCGCTTCCCCATCTTTTGCTAGCCTTCATTTTGCACCAAGTATGACCTCTGCTTGTGCATCCAAAATCCTTTAAACCAGTTTTGCCACATGAGTCCACTATATCTACCTATATGCGTATTATTTTGCCGTTCTAAAGCAAATTTGCATGTGCCATCTCTAATTTTAAAAATAAACTTCTCTTTTGTGTGTTTTTGTTTCGCTCATGGAGTGGTGAGGGGTGGCTAATATTTTCCATGTTTGATGTGTTATTCTCACGATGAGTGTTTATTCACTTGTCATTGCACGAGAGTAAGGCAAAGGTTTTAGGGATGCCTAGTCCCGAAATGCAAAAAAGAATTTACTTTATGTTGTCAAACAATAAATTCCTTGGAAAGTGTTGGTATGGAGGGCAACCGTGGATACGGCTAGCCATGGAAAGTGAAAGAATGGTGGAAAAAAGAATACACTTTATTTTCTGTTTGGGAACCGCCTATGGCATATCTAGCATGGAAAGTGTTTGGAACTCTGAGTCGTTTTCGTTGGTGGGATGGATACACCTCCCAAAATGTTTTTATCTCTATTTTTTTGCTTTGAGCTTTGGCACCTCTACAAATCCCTACTTCCCTCTGTGAAGGGCGTTTCTTTTACTTTATGCATTTTTTATTTTTGAATTTGAGTCTCCATCTTCTCTCATAAAAAGCACTAACTAGGAGGCAATATGATTGTACTTAAGTATTGGGTGTAGCTAATATTCAAGTGTGTTTCACGAATGGATCAATGTTTGAGCATGATGGGCTAGGGATAACTTATTTTAGCATTGATATTTTGAAAGACGTGGTTGCTTGTTGATATGATTGAGTATCTAAATTATTATGTCAAAACTAGACTATTGCTTTGATTCAAAAAGAATATGATATGACATGATAGGCAGCATTCCACATCAAAAATTCTGTTTTTATCACTTACCTACTCGAGGACGAGTAGGAGTTAAGCTTGGGGATGCTGATACGTCTCCAACGTGTCTATAATTTTTGATTGTTCCATGCTGTTATATTATCAATCTTGGATGTTTTATAATCATTTTATAGTCATTTTATATCATTTTTTGGTACAAACCTATTGACATAGTGCCAAGTGTCAGTTGCTGTTTTTTCCATGTTTTTTACATGGCAGGAAATCAATATTAAACGGAGTCCAAATGCCATGAAATTCCACGGAGATTTTTTATGGACCATAAGGAAGCTATTGGGCCCTGGTTGCACCTGGGGGGAGTCCCGAGGAGGGGACAACCCACCAGGGTGCGCCAGGAGGCCCAGGCACGCCCTGGTGGGCTGTGCCCACCTCGGGTGCCCCCGGACCGCCTCTTTGCTCTATAAATACCCCAATATTACAGAAACCCTAGGGGAGTCGATGAAATATTCATCCAGCCGCTGCAGAGTCCAGAACCACCAGATCCAATCTAGATACCATCTCGGATGGGGGTCACCACCTCCATTGGTGCATCTCCGATGATGCGTGAGTAGTTCTTTGTCGACCTTCGGGTCCGTTGTTAGTAGCTATATGGCTTTCTCTCTCTCTCGCTGAATTCTCAATACAATGGTCTATTGGAGATCCATATGATGTAACTCTTTTTGCGGTGTGTTTGTTGGGATCTGATGAACTTTGAGTTTATGATCAGTCATATCTTTTTATATCCATGAAAGTTATTTGAGTTTCTTTGATCTCTTATATGCATGATCAATTATAGCCTCGTATTTCTTCTCCGATATTTGGGTTTTGTTTGGCCAACTAGATCTATTTATCTTTCAATGGGAAGAGGTGCCTGGTAGTGGGTTCGATCTTACGGTGCTTGATCCCAGTGACACAAAGGGAAACAACACATACGTATCGTTGTTACTAAGGATCAAACGATGGGGTCTATCTCTACATAGATAGATCTTGTCTACATCATGTCATCGTTCTTATTGCATTACTATGTTTTTCCATGAACTTAATACACTAGATGCATGCTGGATAGCGGTCGATGTGTGGAGTAATAGTAGTAGATGCAGGCAGGAGTCAGTTTACTAATCTTGGACATGATGCCTATGTAATGATCATTGCCTGGATATCGTCATAATTATTTGAGGCTCTATCAATTGCCCAACAGTAATTTGTTTACCCACCGTTTGCTATTTTTCTCGAGAGAAGCCACTAGTGAAATCTACGGCCCCGGGTCTTCTTTCTCATATATTTGCCTTTGCGATCTACTTTATCTTTGCATTTATTTTCAGATCTATTAAACCACAAATAAAAAAATACCACGCTGTATTTTTTTTCTATTTATTTTATTTGGCTTTCGAGCTATCAATCTATTACAATTTTCTCCCGTCCACGCACCGTTTCTGGCACCGTTACCCGAAAGGGATGGACAACCCCTTTAACACGTCGTGTTGCGAGTGGTTGTTATTTGTGTGCAGGGGCTGTTTACGTTGTGTTGCTTGGTTCTCCTACTGGTTCAATAACCTTGGTTTCATATCTGAAGGAAATACCCTACCGCCACGGTGCTGCATCATCCCTTCCTCTTTGGGGAAATACCGACGTTGCTTCAAGCGACATCACCCCGAGGGGGGCACAACCCACCAGGGCGCGCCTGGGCGCAGGTGGGTTGTGCCCACCTCGGTGGCCTCCTACACCCCCTCTTTGCCCTTTGAATCCCCAAATATTCCAAAAACCCTCGGGGTTAACCCTAGATCCGAAGTTCCGCCGCCGCAGGCCTCTGTAGCCACCGAAAACCAATCTAGACCCCGTTCTGGCACCCTGCCGGCGGGGGGGGGGGGGATCATCACCGGTGGCCATCTTCATCATCCCGACGGCCACCACGATGAGGAGGGAGTAGTCCACCCTCGGGGCTGAGGGTTTGTACCAGTAGCTATGTGTTTAATATCTCTCTCTCTCTTGTGTTCTTGAGATTTCACGATCTTGACGTATCGCGGGCTTTGTTAATATAGTCGGATCATATGGTGTTTTCCCCATTTTCAAGCATTGCAATACCATTTTTGTGCCCGTTTACTATTTGCTACCTTGCTGTTTATATTTATTCAGATTATAAAAATATATTTCTACCATCAATATTACCCTTTTATTACCATCTCTTCACCGAACTAGTGCACCTATACAAATTACCATTGTATTTGGTGTCTTGGGGACACAAGAGACTTTTTGTTATTTGGTTGCAGGGTTGTTTGAGAGAGACCATCTTCATCCTACACATCCCACGGATTGATAAACCTTAGGTCATCCACTTGAGGGAAAGTTGCTACTGTCCTACAAAACTCTGCGCTTGGAGGCCCAACACGAATCTACAAGAATAAAGTTGCGTAGTAGACATAAATGGTTTAGTTGATTTGGATCACGTATCATTTAGATGACTTGAGGGATGTCAATCTAAGTGGGAGTTCTTAAGTAATATGATTAATTGAACTTAATTTATCATGAACTTAGTCATGATAGTTTTTGCATATCTATGTTGTAGATCAATGGCCTGTGCCACCGTTCCCTTGAATTTTAATGTGTTCCTAGAGAAAGCTAAGATGAAATATGATGGTAGCAACTACACGGACTGGGTCCGTAACTTGAGGATTATCCTCATTGCTGCACAGAAAAATTATGTCCTTGATGCACCGCTAGGTGTGCCACCCCCAGCAACTGCAGACGTTGTGAACGTCTGGCAGTTGCGTGTTGATGACTACTCGATAGTTCAGTGTGCTATGCTTTACGTCTTACAATAAGGACTTCAAAGACATTTTGAACGTCATGGACCATTTGAGATGTTCCAGGAATTGAAGTTAATTGCTACCTCTTGAGCTTGCGTTGGTTTTTCCCTTGAAGAGGAAAGGGTGATGTAGCAATGTAGAGTAAGTATTTCCCTCAGTTTTGAGAACCAAGGTATCAATACAGTAGGAGACAACACGCAAGCCACCGAATACCTGCACAAACAAACACCAACTTGCACCCAACGCGATAAAGGGGTTGTCAGTCCATTCACGGTTATTTGCAACGTGAGATCTGATAGAGATGGATAATCAGTAAAGTAATTTTTTTGGTATTTTTGGTTTATGGAACGGAAAGTAAAAGATTGCAAAGAAAGTAAATCGGAAACTAGAATTGTAGATCGGAAACTTATAAGATGGAAAATAGACCTATGGGCCATAGGTTTCACTAGAGGCTTCTCTCAAGATAGAAATTATTACGGTGGGTGAACAAATTACTACCGAGCAATTGATAGAAAAGCGCAAAGTTATGATGATATCTAAGGCAATGATCATGAATATAGGCAGCACACGCGTTTCAAGTAGACAAAAACAATTCTGGATCTACTACTATTAATCCACACATCAATCGCTATCAAGCATGCATCTAGAGTATTAAGTTCATAAAGAACGGAGTAACGCATTAATCAAGATGACATGATGTAGAGGAATTAACTCAAGCATTATGATGAAAACCCCATCTTTTTATCCTCGATGGAAACAATACAATTCATGCCTTGCTGCCCCTACTGTCACTGGGAAAGGACACCGCAAGATTGAACCCAAAACTAAGCACTTCTCCCATTGCAAGAAAAACTAATCTAGTTGGCCAAACCAAATCGATAGTTCGAAGAGACTTGCAAAGATATCAAATCATGCATATTATAATTTATAGAAGATTCAAGTAATATTCATAGATAAGCTGATCATAAATCCACAATTCATCGGATCTCAGCAGACAAACCGCAAAACAGTATTACATCGAATAGATCTCCAAGAACATCGAGGAGAATTTTGTATTGAGAATCAAAGAGAGAGAAAAAGCCATCTAGCTACTAGCTATGGACCCGTAGGTCTGTGGTAAACCACTCACGCTTCATCGGAGAGGCAATGGTGTTGATGTAGAAGCCCTCCGTGATTGAATCCGCCTCCGGCAGAATGCCGGAACAGGCCCCAAGATGGGATCTCACGGGTACAGAAGGTTGCAGCGATGGAAAAGTGGTTTTGTGGCTCCCCTGGAAGTTTTTGGGGTATATGAGAATATATAGGAGGAAGATCTAGGTTAGGGGGTCACCGAGGGGCCCACAAGGCTGGGGGCGCGCCCTACCCCCCCTGGGCGCACCCTCCACCCTTGTGGCCGCCTCGTGGCTCTTCTGACTTGCACTCCAAGTCTCCTAGGTGTCTTCTGGTCCAAGAAAAATCATCGCGGAAGTTTTATTCCGTTTGGACTCCGTTAGGTATTCCTTTTCTGCGAAACTCTAAAACAAGGAAAAAACAGGAGGCCTTTGGGCTCTAGGTTAATAGGCTAGTCCCAAAAATCATATAAAATAGCATATTAATGCATATAAAACATCCAAAACAGATAATATAATAGCATGGAACAATAAAAATTATAGATACGTTTGGACACATATCAAGCATCCCCAAGCTTAATTCCTGCTCGTCCTCGAGTAGGTAAACGATAAAAACAGAATTTTTGATGTGGAATGCTACCTAACATATTTATCCATATAATTCTCATTATTGTGGCATGAATGTTCAGATCCGTAAGATTCAAAAGAAAAGTTTAATATTGACATAAAAACAATAATACTTCAAGCATACTAACAAAATAATTATGTCTTCTCAAAATAACATGGCCAGATAAAGCTTATCCCTACAAAATCATATAGTCTGGCTATGCTCCATCTTCATCACACAAAACATTCTAATCATGCACAACACTGATGACAAGCCAAGCAATTGTTTCATACTTTTGGCGTTCTCAAACCTTTTCAACTTTCACGCAATACATGAGCGTGAGCCATGGATATAGCACTATAGGTGGAATAGACGGTGGTTGTGGAGAAGACAAAAAAGAAGGAGATAGTCTCACATCAACTAGGCGTATCAACGGGCTATGGAGCTGCCCATTAATAGATATCAATGTGAGTGAGTAGGGATTGCCATGCAACGAATGCACTAGAGCTATAAGTTTATGGAAGCTCAAAAGGAAAACTAAGTGGGTGTGCATCCAACTTGCTTGCTCATGAAGACCTAGGGCGTTTTGAGGAAGCCCATCATTGGAATACACAAGCCAAGTTCTATACTGAAAAATTCCCACTAGTATATGAAAGTGATATCATAGGAGACTCTCTATCATGAAGATCATGGTGCTACTTTGAAGCACAAGTGTGGCAAAAAGGTAGTAACATTGTCCCTTCTCCCTTTTCTCTCAATTTTTTCTCCTTTTTTTGGGCCTTCTCTTTTTTGGCCTTTCTCTTTTTTTCCTCACATGGGACAATGCTCTAATAATGAAGATCTGCACACTTCTATTTACTTACAACCCAAAATTTACAACTTGATACTAGAACAAAAATATGACTCTATGTGAATGCCTCCGGCGGTGTACCGGGATGTGCAATGAATCAAGAGCGACATATATAAAAAATGATGAACGGTGGCTTTGCCATAAATACGATGTCAACTACATGATCATGCAAAGCAATATGACAATGATGATGCGTGTCATAATAAACGGAACAGTGGAAAGTTGCATGGTAATATATCTCAGAATGGCTATTGAAATGCCATAATAGGTATGGTGGCTGTTTTGAGGAAGGATATGTGGTGGGTTTATGGTACCGACGAAAGTTGCGCGGTACTAGAGAGGCTAGCAATGGCGGAAAGGTGAGAGTGTGTATAATCCATGGACTCAACATTAGTCATAAATAACTCACATACTTATTGCAAAAATCTATTAGTCGTCGAAACAAAGTACTACGCGCATGCTCCTAGGGGGATAGATTGGTAGGAAAAGACCATCGCTCGTCCCTGACCGCCACTCATAAGGAAGACAATCAAAAACGATCTCATGCTCCAACTTCGTTACATAACGGTTCACCATACGTGCATGCTACGGGAATCACAAACCTTAACACAAGTATTTCTCAAATTCACAATTACTTACTAGCATGACTCTACTATCACCATTCTCATGTCTCAAAACAATCATAAGGAATCAAACTTCTTATAGTATTCAATGCACTTTATATGAAAGTTTTTATTATATCCCTCTTGGATGCCTATCATATTAGGACTAATTTTATAACCAAAGCAAATTACCATGTTGTTTAGAGACTTCCAAAATAATATAGTGAAGTACAAGAGTTCATCAATTTCTATAAAATAAAATCACCGCCGTGCTCTAAAAAGATATAAGTGAAGCACTAGAGCAAATTTGCCTAGCTCAAAAGATATAAGTGAAGCACACAGAGCATTCTAATAAATCACGATTCATGCATGTCTCTCCCAAAAGGTGTGTACATCAAGGACGATTCTGGCAAACTAAAAATCAAAGACTCAAATCATACAAGACGCTCCAAGCAAAACACATATCATGTGGTGAATAAAAATATAGCCTCAAGTAAAGTTATCGATACACGAAGACGAAAGAGGGGATGCCTTCCCGGGGCATCCCCAAGCTTAGGTTCTTTGGCCTCCTTGAATATTACCTTGGGGTGCCTTGGGAATCACCAAGCTTAGGCTCTTGCCACTCCTTATTCCATAGTCCATCAAATCCTTACCCAAAACTTGAAAACTTCACAACACAAAACTCAACAGAAAATCTCGTAAACTCCGTTAGTATAAGAAAATAAATCACCACTTTTGGTACTATTGTGAACTCATTATTTATTTATATTGGTGTAATATCTACTGTATTTCAACTTTTCCAAGGTTCATACCCCCTGATACTAGCCATAGATGCATCAAAATAAGCAAACAACACACGAAAAACAGAATTTGTCAAAAAACAGAACAACCTGTAGTAATCTGAATAGTTTGCATACTTCTGTAACTCCATAAATCCGGAAAATTTAGACTTCCTAGGAAATTTGTATATCAATCTACTGTAAAAAATTCAGAGATTTTCCACGCTCCAATAGAAAATAAGAATTGTTTTCCTGAGCGCAAAAATTTCTGTTTTTTCAGCAAGATCAAATCAACTATTACCGTAAGTTATCCCAATGGTCTTACTTGGCACAAACACTAATTAAAACACAAAACCACATCTAACCAGAGGCTAGATGAAAAATTAATTGCTGAACAGAACCTAAAAAGCAAAAAATAAAATAAAATTGGGTTGCCTCCCAACAAGCGCTATCGTTTAACGCCCTTAGCTAGGCATAAAACACGAATAGATCTAAGTGTAATCGTAATAATGATAAGGTAGATCTCGAAAACTCATCTCATACTCCCTTCGTTCAGCGGCAAGTTTTCTTTGTGGTAAGAAAAAGTAATCAAAAGGGCTAAATTTAATAGGATAAGAATCCCCAAGATCAATCTCCGGAGGAATTGGTTCCTCCTTCGGCCCTTCATATTGTATGACCAACTCATCATTATAAGCATTCTTTTGGCAAAAATTCATGAGCTTGCGTCCAAGAGAGAAGCCTAATCCATTGTTTTGAATAGACAAATCATCATTAAGCTCAGAAATCTTATTGACTAAAACATCGGTAGGAACCCTCTTTCTTAAATTTTCGTTATAAGCAACATGATCTAAAGACCGTAAACGCATTATATCCTCTTGATTAAAGAGAATCCCCTCTATGGGAGGGCGACCACCATCTACTTTATAGTGAGCGAAAGTTTCACTAGCTTCTTTCATAATAAATCTAAACTCATGAGCTAGGAATATAGTGGTGGCGCGCTGTGATGCCCGGATAATTAAACTACAGTAACCCTCTCCTAATGATGCCATGTCACCGCTGTCACTGTAGTTAATCTCGCGATGGTTCAAAAAACGATTCAAATTCAAATTTAAAATAAAGACAAACAACAAAAGTTTTCAAACTTTAAAACTAAAATGTTCGAGTTGTGCCAAATAATGCAAAGGTAATTGTGGTGAAGAAACCCCACTTCTATAAAAGCTTTAAATACTCTAAAATGAATAAAACAGTAGCAAAACAATTAATGAAATGCCTTTTATAATTAATAAAATGTTAAACTATTCCATTTAGGGACTAAATTGTTTATGGTAGTGGGTTTAGTGGTAGTACTAATTTAGGGGTCATTTTTTGTACTTTACAAAACTAAAATAAAAGGAGGAACAAAGTAAAACAGAAAAGAAGTAAAATACATATAAGAAAATAAAACTAAAATACAAAAAAGGGCCTCGTGGCCAACTGGACCTCGGCCCAGCCTGTGGCCTAGCTGGCCCCAGCCACCCGAATGGGCCGGCCCACCTCGCGCCCTAGCCTACTAATCCACCCGGTCCGACCGACCGAAACCCTAACCCCTCACCGCCCCCACTCGCCCCCTCCCCCGATCCTCGCTCCTCCCACTTCCCCGATCTGGATCGGGATCCACCTCACGATCACGCCCGCCATCCACCGTGGACGCCTGGATAATTAAGCTACAGTAATTCCTTGCTAATGGTGCCGCGTCACTTCGATTACTATTGCTAATCTCGCGGTAGTTCGAAACCGATTCAAATTCAAATCCAAAAGCAAGCAAAATAATTTTTTTCAAATATTAAAACTAAAATGTTCGGAATGAACCAAATATTGTGCAGGTAATTATGGTGGAGAAACCACACCTTTATAAAATGTTTAAATACTATAAGATGAATAAAACAACAAAGAAAAACAATTATTTAAAAACATTTTGTAATTAATTAAATGTCAAACTAATTTATTTGAGGACTAGACTTCTTGTGACTATACTAAGTTGAAATACTAATTTAGATACTAAGTGCATATTTTACTAAAACTAAAATAATAGAAAACAAAACAAAACAGAAAAAGTAAAGTAAATAAAAGGTAAAAACAAAACAAAACAGAAGAAAGGGAAACCCCCCACCTGGGCTGGGCCACCCAGCTAGCCAGCCGGCCCAAACCGCCCAGGCCGCCTCACTCCTCCATAACCCCCCCCGGCTCAAACCCTAGCCCGACCGCACTACCCCACTTCTCCCCGATCCCCTTCTCCTCCCCATCTGGATCGGGCAACTGCCCCGCCATCGCCCCACGTCGCACGCTCCCCCCAGATCTGGCGAGATCGGGGCAAGGACCCCGACGCCGCCGGGATCGAACCCGTCTTCGCCGGACCACCCCGGCGCCACTCGCCAACATTGTCGGCGCCGCCCCTTCGCCACCACGCTGGCGCTCGCCTCCTCGACCCCTTCCCGCCGACACCTCCCCGCCCCTCTGCCGATTCCGTTTGGAACGGGGGGAGGCCGACCTGACGCCGTCACCGCGTTGCCTCGCCGACACCGTTCCGTCTGCATCGCCACCCGCCACCGCCGCGGCCACCTCGTCGACTCCACCTTGCCGGACTGCCTCCTCCATGTCGCCGTCGTCTCCACCTCCTCCTCGCGCCCGTTGCCCTGGACCCTACGCCCCCTGTGAGCCGCCACCCCCTCCTTCCTATCCTCGCTTTTGTCTGGCGCCGCCCGGCAGCGTCGGCTGCGCCCAGCGCCCAGCAGCGTGGCCATGCCGTCTTGCTCCCCGCCTCCCCACTGGCCGCGCCCCAGGCGCGCCCTCGACCCCGGCCTCCCGCAGCTCTCTCCAGCACAGACCCCATTCGCGCGACCGCGCCCTCGCGCCGTCCAGCCGCGCCCTGCTCCCCCCCTCGGCGCGTCGTGCGCTCGTCGCCGGCGCTCCTCTGTCAGCGTCCGTGCGTTGCCAAGCCATGGCTGCTTGTGCCACTGCCGGCGGGCCCTACCCTGTTTTATTAGTAATAATCATGTTTAGTGCAATCACTAACTAGCCACTGACCTGTGGGGTCCGTTTCACTAATTAGTCCAACTAGACAACTAAAATAACCTGTTAAATAATGTGTCCATGACATGTAGGTCCCAGCTGTAAATAACCCTTCATTTAAAATGTGACACTGACTTGTGGCCCCCATGTCCTAATCAACCTAAACAAAATAAACCTATGTAACTCTAGTCTATGATCTATGGCCCCACATGTCTGTTGGACCAGTCAACTAGGGCTGTTGACTGTTGACTCAACAAGCCAGGTCCCACATCATACACATGCACACACAGCTGGGTACACTTACGTGTACCCATAGCAGTTCTGTATTTAATAATTTCAATTAAAAAACTTTGAGAATATTATTAAAACTTTGAAAAATCATATATAATAAAGCGTAGCTCGGATGAAAATACTTTATACATGAAAGTTGCTCGAGCAGCGAGACGAATCCAGAATCGCAGCCCGTTAAATGCCACACATCCTAGCATAGAAAACACGCAACTTTCCCCCTTCGGTTCATTTGTCTGGAAACGCGAAACACCGAGGATATTTTCCTGGATGTTTCCCCCTTCATCAGTATCACCTCATACCGCGTTAGAACACGTCTAGCTCTGCCTGTTATCCTGTTATGCACTTGCTTGCTATGTATCTACTGTTTCGGCCCCCCTTTTCTCTTGGTAGACCCGTGGCGATCTTTGATGCCCTCGTGGTCGACTACGTCACCGATGACCCCTCCTTCTTGTCTGAGCAACCAGGCAAGCCCCCCCCCTTGATCACCAGATATAGCCTATTCTCTTCTATACTGCTTGCATTAGAGTAGAGTAGCATGTTACTGCTTTCCGTTAATCCTATCCTGATGCATAGCCTGTCCTTGCTACTACTGTTGTTACCTTTACCTGCAATCCTACATGCTTAGTATGGGATGCTAGTGTTTCATCAGTGGCCCTACATTCTTGTTAAATGCCATGCTATACTATCGGGCCGTGATCACTAGGGAGGTGATCACGGGTATATTCTATATACTTTATACATGACACATGTGGTGACTAAAGTCGGGTCAGCTCGTTGAGTACACACAAGTGATTCTGATGAGGGGGCTGAAAGGACAGGTGACTCCATCCCGGTAGAGGTGGGCCTGGGTTCCTGACGGCCCCCGACTGTTACTTTGTGGCGGAGCGACATGGCAGGTTGAGACCACCTAGGAGAGAGGTGGTCCTGGCCCTGGTCGGCATTCGCGGATGCTTAACACGCTTAACAAGATCTTGGTATTTGATCTGAGTCTGGATACTGGCCTATACGCACTAACCAACTACGCGGGAACAGTTATGGGCACTCGGCGTCGTGGTATCAGCCGAAGCCTTCGTGACGTCATCGACTGAGCGGCGCGCGCCGGTTTGGAACGTAAGCCTGCTCTTGTATTAAGGGGGCTAGTTCCGCTTCCGGCCGCCCATGCAATGTGCAAGTGTGCTAAGGGCGATGGGCCCAGACCCCTGTGCACTTAGGTTTAGACCAGCGTGCTGACCTCTCTGTTGGCCTAGGTGGGGCTGCGACGTGTTGATCTTCCGCGGCCGGGCATGACCCAGAAAAGTGTGTCCGCCAAATGGGATCAAGCGTGTTGGGCTATGTGGTGCACCCCTGCAGGGAAGTTAATCTATTCGAATAGCCGTGATCTTCGGTAACAGGACGACTTGGAGTTGTACCTTGACCTTATGACAACTAGAACCGGATACTTAATAAAACACACCCTTCCAAGTGCCAGATACAACTCGGTGGTCGCTCTCTAATAGGGCTACGAGGAGAGGATTGCCGGGTAGGTTTATGCTATGCGATGCTACTTTGAGGACTTCAGTCTACTCTCTTCTACATGCTGCAAGACGGAGGCTGCCGAGCGTAGTCTTCGGCTGTGATTAGCTATCCCCTCTTATTACGGCATTACTGCAGTTCGGTCCACCGATATGGCCCTTTACACATATACCCATGCATATGTAGTGTAGATCCTTGCTTGCAGTACTTTGGATGATTACTCACGATTGCCTTGTTCCCCTTTTCCCCTTTCTTTACTCCGATTGTTGCGACTGCATCGATGGAGCCTGGAGCGACGCCACCGTCGATGGCGACTATTACACCGGAGGTGCCTACTACTACGCAGCCACCGACGACGACCAAGAGAAGTTTAGGAGGATCCCAGGCAGGAGGCCTGCGCCTCTTTCGATATGTATCCCACTTTGTGCTAGCCTTCTTAAGGCAAACTTGTTTAACTTATGTCTGTACTCAGATATTGTTGCTTCCGCTGACTCGTCTATGATCGAGCCTTGTATTCGAGCCCTCGAGGCCCCTGGCTTGTATTATGATGCTTGTAGTGATATCTTCCCGTGAGTCCCTGATCTTGATCGTACACGTTTGTGTGTATGATTAGTGTACTATTGAATCGGGGGCGTCACACCCACGACGCCAGCGCCCGTTCCCGACGCTACCCGGCCGCCGCTGCGGCTCACGGCCTCGACACGCCAGGCCTCATAGACGCTGCCTCTCGCCCCTCGACACCCGGGCGCCAGAGGTCGACGCCGCCAGACGGAGCCCTTCCCTCTGCCGCTAGATCGCTTCCCCGCCGCCTCTCTACGCCATCGCTTCCACCTCATCGGCCGTCCCCGTCAACCTCCCCGAGCCCAGCTGCCCCGTGCCCTACCTTCCCCTCGTGAGCGCCCCACCTCTCTCCTTCCCTCCTGCATCGGCGCTCTACTCCTGCGCCGTCTTGACGCTTGGGCCGCTTCGAATCAGCTGCTCACCCAGGCGACTCCCGCCTCGCCCCGCCGCTTGAGGCCGCCGCCACCTCTTCCCCACTGCGCCGCGCGCCCTGCCGTTGCCTTAACGCCATACGCTTCTGGCCGACCGCCGCCATGCCCACGGCCGCCTCCGGCGCCGACGTCCGCCGTGCGCGCTTAGCCATGCTGCAACCTGCCGGGTCGGCGCCCCCAGCGTTAAACACCCACTCCGTT
The DNA here is from genome assembly GCA_021605145.1 of Aegilops bicornis. NCBI lineage: Eukaryota > Viridiplantae > Streptophyta > Magnoliopsida > Poales > Poaceae > Aegilops > Aegilops bicornis. The sequence goes on along the minus strand of CM038673.1, from coordinate 399,767,374 downwards.
TGGCCCCCTCTCGCCTATGACAAACGGGGCCCACGCCCAGAACGTTTAAAAAAATGGAAATTAAAACTAATAATAATAATAAAATAAATGAATAATAATTTAATTAGTTAATTAATTAACTTTATTAATTTTGATCAATTAAACTAGACAACTAATTAAACTAACTAATCATGATTAGTAGTCTAGTCAATGACGAACGGGACCCACACGTCAGTTTGACCAGTCAACACCCCTGTTGACTGCTGACGTCAGCATGCACTGTTCTGGATAATGTTGAATTAAATTAATTAAATAAATTCTAAAAATGATTTAAAACTTTAGAAAATCATATAAAATAAACCTTAGCTCAGATGAAAGTACTTTCTACATGAAAGTTGCTCAGAACGACGAGACGAATCCGGATACGCAGCCCGTTCGTCCGCCACACATCCCTAACCTATCGAACTCGCAAATTTTCCCCTCTGGTTCATCTGTCCGAAAACGCGAAACACCGGGAATACTTTCCCGGATGTTTTCCCCCTTCGTCAGTAGCACCTACTACTACGTTAGGGCACCTATAGCACCACGTAATGCCATGTTACACTTTGTGATGCTTTGATTGCTCTGTTATTTATTGTGTTCCCCCTCCGTTACTTCTTTTCGGTAGACACCAAGACTGCCGGTGACCCCTAGTTCGACTACGGTGTTGACGACCCTTCCTTCTTGCCAGAGCAATCAGACAGCCCCCCCTGATCACCAAGTATCGCCTATTGCTTCTCTATACTGCTTGCATTTGAGTAGCGTAGCATGTTACTGCTTTCGGTTAATCCTATTCTGCTGCATAGCCTGTCATTGTTGCTACAGTTGTTACCCTTACCTGCAATCCTAAATGCTTAGTATAGGATGCTAGTATTCCATCGGTGGCCCTACACTCTTGTGCATACGCCATGCTATACTACTGGGCCGTGATCACTTCGGGAGGTGATCACGGGCATATGCTATATACCTTATACTGTTACATTACTTATGATACTGTTCGGAGATGGGGGCTGAAGGGGCAGGTGGCTCCATCCCGATAGAGGTGGGCCTGGGTTCCCGATGGCCCCCGACTTTTACTTTGTGGCAGAGCGACAGGGCAGGTTGAGACCACCTAGGAGAGAGGTGGGCCTGGCCTTGGTCGGCGTTCGCGGTTACTTCATAGTAACACGCTTAATGAGATCTTGGTATTTGATCTGAGTCTGGCCACTGGCCTATACGCACTAACCAACTACGCGGGAACAGTTATGGGCACTCGGCGTCGTGGTATCAGCCGAAGCCTTCTTGACGTCAGCGACTGAGCGGCGCGCGCCGGATTGGACCATAAGCCTGCGCTTGTATTAAGGGGGCTAGGTCTGCTTCCGGCCGCGTTCGCAACATGCAGGTGTGCAATGGGCGATGGGCCCAGACCCCTGCGCGCATAGGATTTAGACCGGCGTGCTGACCTCTCTGTTGTGCCTAGGTAGGGCTGCGATGTGTTGATCTTCCGAGGCCGAGAATGACCAAGGAAAGTGTGTCCAGCCAAATGGGATCGAGCGTGTTGGGTAATGTGGTGCACCCCTGCAGGGAAGTTTATCTATTCGAATAGTCGTGATCTTTGGTAACAGGACGTCCCGGAGTTGTACCTTGTCCTTATGACAACTAGAACCGGATACTTAATAAAACACACCCTTCCAAGTGCCAGATATAACCCGGTGATCGCTCTCACACAGGGCGACGAGGGGAGGATCGCCGGGTAGGATTATGTTATGCGATGATACTTGGTGAACTTACCATCTACTCTCTTCTACATGGTGCAAGATGGAGGCTGCCAGAAGCGTAGTCTTCGACAGGACTAGCTATCCCCCTTTTATTCTGGCATTCTGCAGTTCAGTCCTCTGATATTGCCCCTTTACACGGATACCCATGCATATGTAGTGTAGATCCTTGCTTGCGAGTACTTTGTATGAGTACTCACGGTTGCTTTTCTCCCCCTTTCCCCCCTTATCTTTTCTTCCTGGTTGTCACAACCAGATGCTGGAGCCCAAGAACTTGCCGCCACCGTCGACGACGACTCCTACTACACCGGAGGTGCCTACTACTACATGCAGCCGCTGACGATGGTCAGGAGTAGTTTAGGAGGATCCCAGGCAGGAGGCCTGCGCCTCTTTCGATCTGTATCCTAGTTTGTGCTAGCCTTCTTAAGGCAAACTTGTTTAACTTATGTCTGTACTCAGATATTGTTGCTTCCGCTGACTCGTCTATGATCGAGCCTTGTATTCGAGCCCTCGAGGCCCCTGGCTTGTATTATGATGCTTGTATGACTTATTTTATTTTTTAGAGTTGTGTTGTGATATCTTCCCGTGAGTCCCTGATCTTGGTCGTACACGTTTGCGTGTATGATTAGTGTACGATTGAATCGGGGGCGTCACACGCGCTTAACAGAAGAATGCTCAATATTAGAAAACTCTAAAAAAATCCTTTGTATGGACGAATGCATGTGAACAAATTGTCTTTCAAGTTCAATAACAAGCAAAGACATAGCATCTGCAAGGCTACTAGTTTTATAGAGGATAGATCCACCGATAGTGGCGAGTGCATCGGCACAAGTAAAGAAATCTCGAGTAACCCCCTTTCCAATAATATTTCCACTACATATGCGGAATTTCTTAGCGTGCAAATTAGTAGTTTCTTCATGTGGAACAGAATTAGCAAATTCATCAAAGTTTCCCCCATCATTACTACTATCCTTTTCAATAATAAGCTCCCCAGCTTCAGACATGGTGACGGCAAGCGAGCAAACAAAGAAGACGAACGGAAGAGGGTCGAAGAAAAGGCGAATCTTTTCGAAAATCATTTTAGAAGCCGGGGAGAGGAAAACAAGAGGCGAATGGCGAATAATGTAATGCGAGGGCTGAGAGTTTATGATGGGTACTTGGTATGTCTCGACTTGGCGTAGATCTCCCCGACAATGGCGCCATAAATTATTCCTGCTACCTCTTGAGCTTGCGTTGGTTTTTCCCTTGAAGAGGAAAGGGTGATGCAGCAAAGTAGAGTAAGTATTTCCCTCAGTTTTGAGAACCAAGGTATCAATCCAGTAGGAGACAATGCGCAAGCCACCGAATACCTGCACAAACAAACACCAACTTGCAACCAACGCGATAAAGGGGTTGTCAATCCATTCACGGTTATATACAACGTGATATCTGATAGAGATGGATAATCAGTAAAGTAGTATTTTTGGTATTTTTGGTTTATGGAACGGAAAGTAAAACATTGCAAAGAAAGTAAATCAGAAACTAGAATTGTAGATCGGAAACTTATAAGATGGATAATAGACCCGGGGGCCATAGGTTTCACTAGAGGCTTCTCTCAAGATAGAAATTATTACGGTGGGTGAACAAATTACCGCTGAGAAATTGATAGAAAAGTGCAAAGTTATGACGATATCTAAGGCAATGATCATGAATATAGGCATCACGTCCGTGTCAAGTAGACCGAACTGATTCTGCATTTACTACTATTACTCCACACATTGAACGCTATCCAGCATGCATCTAGAATATTAAGTTCATAAAGAATGGAGTAACGCATTAATCAAGATGACATGATGTAGAGGAATTAACTCAAGCATTATGATGAAAACCCCATCTTTTTATCCTCGATGGCAACAATACAATATGTGCCTTGCTGCCCCTACTGTCAGTGGGAAAGGACACCGCAAGATTGAACCCAAAGCTAAGCACTTCTCCCATTACAAGAAAAACCAATCTAGTTGGCCAAACCAAATTGATAGTTCGAAGAGACTTGCAAAGATATCAAATCATGCATATAAGAATTCAGAGAAGATTCAAATAATATTCATAGATAAGCTGATCACAAATCCACAATTCATCGGATCTCAGCAAACACACCGCAAGAGAGTATTACATCGAATTGATCTCCAAGAACATCGAGGAGAACTTTCACTTGTGCGCGTCGGTCCTAAACAACCGGTTTAAAACCCCTTTCCACGACGACATCTGGAACCGTCTCCAAGTGAGTGTGCGCGATAGGGGGATCCTTCCCACACGACCCAGAAACCGTCGGGGATATGCCCTCCTGGCACACACGTTTGGCAAAATGAGGTCGTGTGCGATCGGCGAGCGCTCAAATACGGAAATACATACAGTACAGATAAAAAATACAATTATATGGCGAAATTGTTTCCGGTCGCAATTACATCCCACACAGTCAGTCCCCACAAAATGTTCCGTTCGTATGAACATCCCACATAGTCGCTCCAAGGAAAACGTTTCTGTTCACAGGTATGTGGCACCCCGGCTCAGAGCAACTAGTTTACCTTGTATTGCTAGCCCAGAGACCATCTCTTCTGGCAACACACAACATCTTGGTACAGAATAGAACCGCTCTATTGATGCTAGCGGAACATGATTCATATTACAACGAGTTGCGAGGCCAAGCGGCACACACGGTGCGGCTGGACAATATGTACATTATTTAGTGAACATAAAGGGGCCTCGATCATGACATCTACACGGCAGCGGAACGACGACGAAGCGGGACTCCATAGCACTGGGACACCGATGTGGACACGATCTAGACTCGGACAACACTCCTTTCCAACGAGACTCTCCTGAAAGCTGGGATGACACGCCAGGTCAGTACATTGAATGTACTTGCAAGCTCACAACAAGCATAAACATAATGACAAAAAATATCATGATAATTAACCAATTGGATCCTTAATGCAAAATCATATTAGGAATGCAGTCATCATGATCTCGTGACTTAAGTCCCTCGGACTTGCTTACCAAACGGTGATCCCTCTTGGACCACAAACGGACCAACGTCTTGGTCTTTAATCGGGTTACCTCGTAACCAAACGGTGATCTTACTCGGATCACAAACTGACCAACAACTTGGCCTCCAGCATCAAGATGATTTCTCAACCATCCTCTCCCAAACAGTGCAAGGTTATTATCTTAGTGTGCAAAATTATTTAAACGTTGATCCATGGTGTGACCTACTTTCGAGCATGTCCGTAACCGTGGACTCGGCTATCGATAGATTTAATACACTCTGCAGAGGTAGCGCACTGTACCCACACCACGGAACCCATGGCCTCGCACTCCCATTCGGGTGGACCAACGGCATTCCGATAGAACCCCTCCGTTGCCATGACACTCTCCCGGCCACTCCGACTCACTCCTCACTAGGCTAAGTCCTGGGTGGCCCCGTGCCTACCAAAGACACCAACGGCCACCATCGTGGCAAAACATAAACGGTCCCAAACGGGGACAAGGTACCATAACAAAAACGGGCACACAAGGTTATGCCTGCTTACCAGGCCAGGGTAACGCACGCCCATAATCTTCCCTCGTTGGAGGCACCGACCAGAGGCATGACAATGGACCGAATAAAGGCATTCCCACAAAGGAAAATGTGGTTGCACCGGGGAAAATCTCGATTCAGTGGCACCATGACCCGATCAACGATATGTTCAAGTTGAATTATTATCAGGTTCAACTTAAAGTGAAAGTAACCGGTGTCATGATATGCCATGAAAATGCAACACTAATATATATATACACCACATATCATCGGAAATAACTGGGTCAACTTTATCAAATACTAAGCATAGATATCAATAACTCATAACACCTCTCTGGTTATGTTTACTTAGCAAATTAACCATGACAATATCTTAGCATAATTCTTTTCTCACTCAAGAAAATATTAAGCCAACTAATTCTTTTTCATAAACAACTTACTTCTTCATAATCAAATATTACTTCTAATGACTTAAACTAGCTTAGTTAGTAATTAAACTTCTGTAAACTAAACATATCAACTTAAATAAGCATCCAACATAATATATATATATTTAAGTGATTTAAATGCATGGATTAAATCATTTGTTCAAGTTGAAAAATCACAAATATTGCAATGACACCATGAAAATGTTGATGTGGCTTTCCTTAGTACAGATGAGGTTCACACTCCTCCTGGTGATCCTCAAGACAAGCTTCACCTTCTGAAAACAATTATAAACACAAAAATAAAACATCAAGAACCACTCTGAAATTCACCAGAAAATCTAGACAACAGAGAAAAAAATCTCATTTTTGGTGAGCTGCTAGATCTTTTCATTAAGAACACAATGCAAAAAGAATCAATTCATTTGGACTTATGGTTAAAAAGTCGTACATCTTTGAAGCTCTCTGCAAGAATTTGAATTTGATTAAAGTAAAAACAGAACTGGGGGTGACATCGAAGGCGTAAACCCCGCGGGGCGCCTCTACTCTTACCGCTTTGGGCGCAGCGAGTGTGGCTGACAGCGGGCCCCGCTAGTCAGGTGAGAGGGAGGGGGAGAAGGAAATAGAGCACGGCGGAGCTTCGCCGGAGCACACGCCGGCGAGGAGGGCATCTTGGCCCGAGCTAGAGGGATAGATCGAAGGAGAAGATGGAGGCACACCTACCTGTAGGTTAGCTAGGGGTGGTCGGACTGTGTCGGGACGGACTTCTCCAGTGGCGACACAGAGCGGAGGTCGCCGGAGTTGGGGACGACGGCGACTAGAGGCTGCACCAGTGGCTCCAACCGGGTCGGACAACACCACTGAAGCACGACGGGCCCGAGCCTGGAAGGGGCTGGAGCTGTGGAGACGACCCGAGGGGATCGCCGATGAGCTCAAGCTCGGGGACGGCGGCCCGAGTCCTACCCGGCCTGGCTACGGCTTCCTACTGGCTTGTGGAGTGTGTGAGATGAGCTGGTGATGCTCGAGAGGGAAAGGGAGGGCTGTATTTATAGCCGAGTGAGGTGAGGAGTTCGGGCTCCGCCGGAGGACACCTGGACACAGCGCCCGTCGACGAACGGCGTCAATGAGCGAGGGAGAGGGTGACGCAGCTCACACATGCACTTGAGAGCGGGCGAAGACGAGCACAGGAACGAAGGGGTGGCGACGAACACAGTGCGTGATGCACTGTTGGGTTGGTCGGACCGCGCCCGTGCTCGCTGCAGGGAGCTCCAGCATCGGCGAGTGCCAGACGAGGATGGTGGCAAGGTTTGGCGAGGTGCGGAAGGCAGGGAAGCGAGCACGCGTCGAACAGAGCGCTCGGCGGCACTCAGAGCGCGGCGACAAGCGGTTTGGCACTGTGTACACGCGTGGTCACCACGTGCACTTCGGCATAAAGCCATGGCTGGCCCCAATTTCATGTCTGGCGTGTAGTCCTTAGTGTTTTAAATTGAGCCAACGCTTTGAGTCGAGCTCAGGTGCAGTAAGTTGGAGTTTCACTTCCTGGTAAGTTTCTGGATAGTAACTTTGAGAGTTAACTGTGGTCAAATTACTAGGAGTTGGGAGCTGAGCTTTGGAGGTTAGCAATCATCTAGGAAGGTAGTGATGCACAAGAAAATTCAGCAGCATTGGAGCAAGTAAAATGGTAGTTGCTATAGAAACTACCATTTTTGTCCAGAACAGAAAAAAATTGTAGCAAATATGTTCCAAAAAGTGATGCAATATTTTTGCTTAGGAAGGTGCCCTAGGGTTCAAAGAATATTTGGGAATTTTCTCAGATTTTTGTGGGCAAGAAAAAATGGGGTTGCTTTGGAGCACAAGTGGCTGGTTAGGGTTTTAGAGGAGAAAATGAATATTTTTCATTTAAGAAAAATATTCATAATATTATTTTGAGGTTGACCAGAGAAGAAATGATGGCTAGAGAGAGAAATGAGTCACTTGGGTGAAAGTCAAGGTGGTGCCCAAGTGTTTAAGTCCAACTGAAGTGATTCAAACTCCAAATTAAAATCAAAATCAAATAAAAATTAGAAAAAGAAGAGATAGCCAAAACCAGGCTATCACAAACCTCCCCCACTTAGGATGAATCTCGTCCTCGAGATTCGGTTGCTCGGGAAAACAATTCTGGGTAATGTGCCTTTAGAAATTCTTCTCGTTCCCAAGTTGCTTCTGGCTCTGTGTGATGCTCCCACTGAACCTTGTAAAACTTTCTTGTTTTACTAAGAGTGACCCTTTCCATCTCATCCAAAATTATGAACGGTCTCTCTTCATATGTTAAATCCTTAGCCAACTCTATTTCTTTCATAGCAGTCTTTTTCTCGGGCGGCGATATACATCGCCTCAACTGTGAGACATGGAACACATTGTGCACTTCTGACAATTCTGGGGCCAGTTCCAACTGATATGCAATAGTGCCCACCCTGGACATAATTGGAAATGAACCAATAAACATGGGTGCCAATTTTCCGCGAGTCTGGAATCTCTTGACTCCTTTCATAGGAGTGACTCGGAGGTATACATGTTCTCCGGGTTCAAAACTGATCTGTCGATGCTTTGCATCATAATAACTCTTCTGTCGCGATTTAGCCAATTGCAATCTGTCTCGGATTTCCTTGACTTGATTTTCAGCTTCCATCATGAGACCCGTTTCGAAAATATGGCTATCTCCAGTTTGAGACCAATTCAACGGAGTACGACACTTACAGCCATACAGAGCCTCATAAGGTGACATCTTTAGACTGGTCTCGAAGCTGTTGTTGTAGGAGAACTCGGCATACGGCAGACAGTCTTCCCATTTAGGTCCTTGGGCCAAGGCACATGCTCGAAGCATATCTTTGGGTATTTGGTTTACACACTCAGTCTGTCCATCGGTCTGAGGATGATAAGCGGTACTATATTTTAGCGCTATCCCTAAGGCTTGGTGGAGACGTGACCAGAAAGCGGAGGTAAAAAGTGACCCCCGGTCGGAAGTGATTGTTCGTGGTACTCCATGCAGACTGACTATTCTGGACACATACAGTTGTGCGAGCTGATCGGTTCGGTATGTGATTTTGATGGGGATAAAATGAGTCACCTTGGTTAAGGTGTCCACTATGACCCATACTGCGGCATTGCCCCGCTGAGTCTTTGGTAGCCCTGTGACAAAATCCATGCAGACATCATCCCACTTCCATTGTGGAACGGGCAAAGGTTGGAGGAGTCCGGCTGGTTTCTGGTGTTCTGCCTTCACTTTGTTGCATATGTCGCAACAGGCCACAAAATAGGCAATGTCCTTCTTCATCCCATCCCACCAGAATATTTGTCGAAGGTCTTCGTACATTTACCTCCGGGGTGAATAGAATACGTAGATTCATGTGCTTCTGACAGTATTCTCTTCCTTAAATCTTCTTGCCTGGGTACACAAATCCTTCCACGGAATCGTAGTGTACCTTGTTGATCCTTAGAAAAATCTAAGGTCTGTCCTGCTAACGTAAGCCTGGCATGTTTCTGTAGGACCGTGTCATTTGGCTGGGCCTTGCGGATATCTTCCTCGAGGGTAGGAGTATCTTCCATAATATTAGCAAGACCAGCACGAACTATGACCAGGTTGAGCTGAGCAATCTCTTCTTGAAGTTCAGGAGGCAAGGATTCCATTATGATATTCAGGCTCACAGGCTTTCGGCTGAGTGCATCGGCAACCATGTTGGCCTTACCCGGGTGGTAATTAATTCCCAGATCATAGTCGACTAACTCAAGCCATCTTCTGTCACAGCCCTAGATCAGTCCTTGTTTGTCTTTGCCTGATCATCATGTCATCATGTTTAAATTCAAATGAATTTGAATTGGGGATGTTCAAACCCTAGCACCAAAAAGAATTCAAATAGGTTCAAATAAAATCTTCCTAAAAGAACCCAAAAATGCCTGTTGAAAATGTTCATGATTTCTGGTTAAGGTGGAATCCTGTGCCAAAAATGATGAATATATTTTTAGGTCATTTATGGATTTTTGATTTAACACAAAAGTATTTGAATTGGAGCCATTTAAATGCTATATATATATTAGATGCTCCAAAAATGTTTGGAAATTGTTAAGGGTCACTGGAATAATTCAGAAAGCACCCATAATTATTTCCAAGATTCTATGAAATGGTTTAGTATTTATTTTAAACCAGAACAGAACAACAGAAAATAGAAAAATAAAACAGAAAAGAATTAGAAAGAGAGAGAGAGATAGAGAAAAGCCAACCTAGGCCACTTACCTGGCGGCCCAGTAGGCCAGCCCAGTCGATTGGCCCTGCCAGTCACCACTAACCTCACGCTAGAGGGACGCACCGCGTGTGGCCGCCGCCCGCGAGCATGCGCCTTGCCAGCTCCTGCTTGCTGCCGAGGGCCCGGACGCCTCCACGAGTGCCACGCAGACCCCTCGACTCTCTCCCACTCTCCCCGTGCCTCTCCCCTCTCCTCTGGCGCTCTCCCTCGCATCACCTGAGAGCCGCCGTCGCCGCCGCTCACCGTTGCCGCGCCCAAACCCACCCCTCGCCCCTCTGACGTGCCCATGAGCTCCGCCTCCGTCGTCTACGCCTCCTCGACGAGCCAAGCAACCGGGTACGCGCCGTGTCGCCGCCATCGACATCATCTTCAACCTTGGGCGCCGCCGATCGCCGTTGCCGATTCGTCGTCCACAGCCCGTCCCCGAGCCCGCTGAGACCACCATCCGACTCCCTATGAGCTCCGCCATCGCTACCCACTCTTCCCTGCGTCGATTCCTTGCCGTAGCGTCGTTCCCCGCCATGACCGCAGCTCACCGCTGCCCGGATTTGTTGCCGTCATGGCCTGAGCTCAAACCACCCGCGCCCTTGCACCGCATCATGCTCCTGGTGCCTCCAGGAGGCCGCCTAGCCCCTCTAGTCGCTCGCCTGCTTGCTCTAGCGCCACGCTCACACGGAGCCGAGCTCCGACTGCCGCTTCGCTCGCCGCTGCCGATGCCACGGCCCACCCCAGCACTTGCCATGGCCACCTCCTGAAGCGCAGCAGCAGCCGCTCTCAAACGAACCCAGCCGCGCAAGCTCTCGTGGCCGGAGATGGCCGGACGAGGAGCGCCGCCGCGTCTGCTTACCGCTGGCGATTAGTCACCGGATTAGATGACGTGGCACCTGCTCAATTAGCTCTAATCACCAATTAGCTTAACCCCAAGGGTCAATGATAGTCAGGCCCCACCGGTTTAATTAACCAGCTAACGGAATAAGTTAGGATTAGTTTAATTCGACTGGACCCACGCGTTAGCATTGACCCTGCTGACGTGGCCGTTGACCAGGCCCACTTGCCGGCGACACTAACCAGCCCTGTGGCACTGACGTGTGGACCCCACACGTTAGGTTTGACCTTGACTAGCTTCGTTGACCTGCTGACATCATGGTTATGTCATGCTGACGCAGTAATAATTTATGTATTTAAAATAATTCAGAATTCCAGAAAATAGTTAAAACTTCAAAAATTCATATAAAATCAACCGTAACTCCAAATGAAATAAGTTATATATGAAAAATTATTAGAAAAATCCAATCTATCCATTGATACTGGTTCCATGCATGTTAAAGCAAGTTAAACCTGCTGATCAGGTCAAACCAATTAAATGTCATTTGAATATTAACATATGGAGTTTGAATTTGAACCTAGGGATCAAACCAACTTCATTTAACTTGTTGCTAGTTCCATTAGCTCAATCAATAACATATTGCCATGTCACATTCATGCATCATTTTGTCACATTGCATTGATTGTGTTCCCTCTTGTTTGCCGGTATCTGTTCCCTCTCAGTAGACGTGGTTCCGACGATGAGATCGATGACACCTATGAAGAACTATACTATCTTCAGAAGTGCCAGGCAAGCAAAACCCCCTTGTTCATTCCGATACAATCCCACTCTCTCACTCCTTCTCTCTTTTATTGCATTAGGACAACAACAATTCAAATGTTACATGCTGCGGTAGTTGAACTCCATTCTTCCGCATGACCTGACATTGCCACAGTAAATAGATGAAACCCACTAGCATGAGTAGGAGTTGCTTGAGCACTGATGTGCCTACTCATTCATGCTTGTTTGTCATGCCTGCTATTGCTTAGAGTTGAGTCAGGTCTGATTCATCGGGGATGAATTGGAAAGTTGTGAACATGTCCTACTGTTGAGAGCTAAGTGTGTGAACATGATTTGGTAAAGGTAGCGGTGAGAGGCCATGTAGGAGTACATGGTGGGTTGTCTCATTGAAACCGTCCTCAGGATCTGAGTTCTGTGTTTGTGATCCATGAACAACTACTACCACGCATTGGAATGCTTAAGTTCCCCTCTCGACTTATTAATCGCCTTGATCACTGTCTAGGAGTTGCAACTAGTTTATGGTGTTTGTAGGATATGTGTTGGGGGCCGTGCGTAGCACTGACCCTAGGGGTGGGCTATGATGCGGTAGAGACACGAGGCACGGTGTACCGGGACGCCCCTTTGGTGCCTCGGGAACCCTGCTCTCATCGTTTGGGGCCGTGAGCGACACCCCGGCCGGATCTCCTTGCGGATGGAACCGGAATAGGCGATAAACCTGGACTAGAGACTTGTGTGGTTAGTCAGGTCGTGGCCGACTCCCTCGCCAGGCTTCCGCTTGAAGGTTGCCGAGATACATGATGTGTACATGGTGCTAAGTGGCGAGAGCGTGTGTGAAGAAGTACACCCCTGTAGGGTTAACATCATCTCTTCGAATAGACGCGTCATGATAAAGGACTTCGGGTTGTGCATGCAGTTCATAGACAAGTGAAAGTGGATACTCTAAAATGCGCAAGATAAGCGTGAGTGCTATGGGTGGCGTTATCGTAGGGAGACGGGAGCGGATCCATAGTGGTGTATTGATATGGTGAATATGTGGACTCGTGTGCACCACCTCAAAAGAGTTACATGCAATCCTAGTACAGGATAGCCACTAAGTCAAAGCTGGCTTGCTACTGTTAAACTCCACCACCCCCTTTGTTGATACTGATGCATATGTAGTAAGTTCCGATGTAAGTCTTGCTAGGTACATTTGTACTCACGTTTGCTTAATTTATGTTTTGTAGAGAGACTTCAGTCTCGCTAGTAGTTCCGCGTGTACTTCGACGTTTAGCTTGTTACCTCAGCTACGATCTTGTACCCTCGGTAGGGTCTTGTAGATAGTCAGGCTTCTCAGCCTTTTTCATTTGTAGTTGTCTGTACTCAGACAAGTTAAGCTTCCGAATGTGCTTGTTGCTTGTATGACTTGTATGTTGGGTCATGAGACCCATGTTTGTAATACTTGGCTCCTCAGAGCCTAATGAATAAATACTCTGAGTCGTAGAGTCTTGTTGTGATGCCATGTTGTATTTGCACATATGGAGCATAATTTGTGTATGACTGAAATGGTTGGTATGTGTGGGATCCGACAATCTAGTTGTTTATCCTTGGTAGCCTCTCTTATGGGGAAATGTAGTCTGGTGCTTCCACTGAGCCTTGGTAGTCCGCTATAGCCCGGTTTACCGGAGTCCTGCTAGCCCAGCACTACTGCTCCGGAACACCTAGACTGGCCGGCATGTGATACACTTCGTTCCTGTGTCTATCCCTTCGGGGAAATGTCACGCGATGACATCTGGAGTCCTGCTAGCCTGCTACAGCCCGGGTTCCCGGAGTCCTGTTAGCCCTATTGCTACAGCCCGGATTCACACACTGCTGACCGACATGCTCGATGTTGTTTCATGTATGCTTGCCCCCGTAAGTTTGTGCCACTTCGGGTTCACGACTAATCATGTCGGCCCGGGTTCTCTGTCATATGGATGCTAGCGACACTATCATATACGTGAGCCAAAAGGCGCAAACGGTCCCGGGCCAGGTAAGGTGACACCCGTGGGAATATCGTGCGTGAGGCCGCAAAGTGATATGAGGTGTTACATGCTAGATCTGTGTGACTTAGAATCAGGGTCCTGACAGCTTTGGTATCAAAGCGTGACTGCCTGTAGGATTATCAAGCCAAACTGGTCGAAGTTGAGTCTAGTAATTCTTTAGTTATATAAGGGAATTGAATTTGGATGGGAACACAAGGCTCTTTTTACTCCTTTACCTTATGCCCTTCTGATCCGAGTCATCTTATCTTCCTATGGGGTTAAGGAACTAAGCTTTCTCTTCTTTCTATAGGGATCACATGTTACTTATCCGTAGACTTATAGGATTGTTGGTTTCAAGCCTCGATTCAGTTCCTACTATCTCCCTGTATTGACAGTTGATGTCGGAACCTTGATACTATGATGTTGAGTGGTCATGCCACTATTTTGCAGGATGTCTCAAATCTTTTTGAGCATTTATAGCCGTTATGTTGTCCGAGTTATCCCAGGTTTCTAAATAGTCTGATGCATTTGCAACTTCCTTCTTCCCCTTCCCGATGTTTCTTTGGGGCATTTTAACCACACTAATTGGTGAGTTGAGGTACTCTATTGCCTCGACATATATGTTGGAGTTATTATTATGACCCTAGGTGAATTAGGGGATCATCTAGTAACCTAGCCATGTTTTGTGTTTCCAGTGTGATGATTCTAGTCATCATTCTTGAAAGCATCCCGTGATGTTATTAGTTAGTAGGCATTCTATTCCTGGGTTTTTGAACCCGAGATTCACTCCACTCACCTCCTGTTGATAGTGTTTGCTAGTTCCTTTAGGATATTAGTAACCTTTGCGATAGTCCTCGAGATCCGTGGTATTTCCCTCTTCCAAATACCATGAACCGCTTATGGCAGAAGTTCTTTGAACCAAAAAATCATAACCAGAGTGCTCTTAATGAGTTCTCCATTCTGCATTGTGAATCTGCCAGTCCTACCTTTCTGCATGGATTATCTGGAAGAAATATGTTGAACTTGTTTGACATACTAAATGTATGCATCCACAACTCAGAAAACCATATGTTCCTTTGAGTTATCTCTCTTTAGTTGTATTCTAACCTCTGTCTATCAATTGATAGTCAGGACTAGTTGTGCATTCGTGTTATCGATGCCTATTATTCTTGTGGTCCGTCAAGCCATTCTATTTCGGAATGACTAGGAGAAACAAACTCCAGCACCTCATCCATTTCTTGGACTGGTCAGAGTAGTTGTATTCCGCAGATCAAAATGCCAATCCAGCTTTTGTTCGGTTCTACCTCGGAGTATTACCCCCTTTATGTCAGGATTGCCATGAGGATTGCAGCATCTCTCATGAATTCTTGACGCAGTGATACTTCTGGCCATCATTTTTCATTCCTCGGCCCCGTGTTGTCGCAACCGGAATCCCGACAATTGAAACATGATGTGTGAAATCAGTACTCCTAGCAACCCCGTTGCTTGGTAGTTAATGGACATTAATATCACTCTTAGCGTGTTGGTTATCGAATCACTATTCTAGGATTGATCGTGTTACCTAGTCCATTTTTCCTGGTGCACTCCTTGATCAACGAGTTAGGATTGTGTCAATCCCTCGCTCTTTCGATCATATCGTCTTTCCTTGAAAAAGCAAGATTGTTCTCGAGCTTCATAACATATCGGTGGCCCGTGATTTTCCGAATATCTTCTTGGAAGTATCACCAGGTTGTTCCCTGACAGTTATGCTGAGCTCGTGATCAAATGGTTTTCTTATAAACCACCTCTTTCTCCAAGAATTTGTGTTGGATACCTTGAGCTAGTTGGTTAAGCTAAATAACAACTTGGAGAGTAGGGAGATAAAAGCTTGCCTGACTTAGTTCTTTCCAAAGGATATCTTTTGTGTGTGTGTGTTGAAGAAAGATGATATCTTCATCTATTGGTCCTCGTGATCAGTTATTGGATCTATTGTCTTGTCCAAACTTTGATTGAGTGTGGGCTCTCCTCAAATCAAATCAGAACCAATGATGTTCGTAATGTTGTCTTACTTGTGGTTGATCCCTCGAGCATACACCATTACATCCTTTGGTCTGACCAATACTATTACATTGTTCACATAATGGTGGAATTCCAGTGATATGGAAATTCCGATGAGTTGCTGTTGAGCCCATCAGCAGCATTCTGTCTCCTCCATGATTCATGTTGAACATCAAGCTAGTGTTGGAACCTTTTGTCAGCATTATCTTCGTGTCCTGTTCATGAAGCCTATGTTTGGATGAAAGAAGTGACTTCCTCTAATTCACGTGCATTTGGTGCAAGTTGCCGCCATGAATACGAGAAAGTTAGTTTGGCTTCCTCTGGAATCATCCCAAGTCAGTCATGCATGTGTGAAGTATTCTATGGTTTGATAGGCTCGCTACCTCCACTCCATGTGTAATTCCTAGCACCCCAAGCCACCGACTGATTTGTTCGAGATAAAGGAGTCTGTTCTAAGGTTAATACTTTGAACTTCCGCGCGGAGACTTTGATATCATTAATGATGGTTCCCAACCAGAACTCGGTAGTGTTTTGTTGTAAGACTACTATGTGGTCATGCTTGTCTGGGACAGCGTGCTCACATCTGTGTAGTAGAACCAACTCATATTTTGAAGCTTGTTATCTTAGTTCACTCCCTGAGAATCTCGCAACCCATCTCGTCGATTTGTGCTGTAAACTTTCATTTTTCTTTCTAGACTTGGTGCCTCTGGAATATCCTGACACCACCAGATCTGAATCTCAGGCAGATATGATGATTGGAACATATTCCAAGAATTATAATATTGGTCTCTCTGTAACTAGTAAAGTGGATGTCGTGGCCAACACACCCAGCCGGAAGACCTATTATTATAGTATCTTGATTGAGGAAGTTGGCCACCTCCCCGTAAGGATTTCGTAGGATTTACTCCAGTAGTTGTTCCTTATGGATTCTTGTGCTTCTGAAGTCCAAACTTTTACTTGATGTTCTAGATACCAAACCATATCTATAAATGGGTTACGCTAGCCCATCAAGGAGAACATTAGAAGCGGAGTGCTAAATGTCTCTCGGTCGATCAACCAGATTTTGTTTCCTTGGCCTCGCTAAGGTGAAATCTGAGAAGGTGTTATCTTCCTTTGCATCTGCATCCTCCACATATGTTCATCATGGTAGTACGAGGTGTCCCCAACATCTTGGCACGGATGTTGGTAAGACCTTGATGAGTATGGAGATGCTCAAGTTCTTGAAAGCACACTCAGACACTAGGTTATATCCCCGGTATCAATTGGAATGTGCCTCCCGTATGCCGAGCTGTTCTATAACCGTACTTTCCTTCCCGAACTGAGTATGCCATTTCTTTCAAATTCCTTCAAATGATCAATTGTGAATTGCCTCTGGCTGGTATGAAGTGTTCCAATGATATATGCATCAAAAGTAATTCTTTTTGTCACTTAGGGGAATAATCCTATGAGCCACCTCCCTAAGGTGCCCCGTTATGGAATCATGGAAATTATTCCCTTGCTACCTTGAAACCATGCACCATCTTACTCAAGGGTCAAATTGTCGCCTACCAACTTGAACCTTCGTCATCTGTTATTTTCCATCCCTCTCGATGTATGTTTTGTGTCTCAGCTCAACAGATGTTTCAATGTCTCATTCTGTGAGTTGATCGTGAGTTGCTCGATCTTTGAGAAGATCGATTTCTGTAGAGTTTCTTTCTGTCATCATAGTTGGATGAAAATCTCGAAAGCAAGGATGTCAAAACCAACAGGATGCAATGGATCAACATCTTCGGTAAAGGCAGCTGGATCGAGAAGATTGTGTAGTTTTGTGTCCCCTCTGTCTTCTTACCTCACGTCTTGAATCTCGGGACGAGATTCTTGTTTAGTGGGGATGAGTTGTCACAGCCCTAGATCAGTCCTTGTTTGTCTTTGCCTGATCATCATGTCATCATGTTTAAATTCAAATGGATTTGAATTGGGGATGTTCAAACCCTAGCACCAGAAAGAATTCAAATAGGTTCAAATAAAATCTTTCTCAAAGAACCAAAAATGCCCGTTGAAAATGTTCATGATTTCTGGTTAAGGTGGAAACCTCTGCCAAAAATGATGAATATATTTTTAGGTCATTTCTGGATTTTTGATTTAACACAAAAGTATTTGAATTTGAGCCATTTAAATGCTATATATATATTAGATTCTCCAAAAATGTTGGAAATTGTTAAGGGTCACAAGAATAATTCAGAAAGCACCCATAATTACTTCCAGGATTTTATGAAATGATTTAGTATTTATTTTAAACCGGAACAGAAAAACAGAAAATAGAAAAAGAAAACAGAAAAGAATTAGAAAGAGAGAGAGAGAAATAGAGAAAAGCCAACCTGGGCCACTTACCTGGTGGCCCAGTAGGCCAGCCCAGCCGACTGGCCCTACCAGTCACCACTAACCTCACGCCAGAGGGACGCAGCGCGCGTGGCTGCCGCCCGCGAGCACGCGCCTCACCAGCTCCTGCTTGCCGCCGAGGGCCTGGACACCTCCACAAGTGACACGCAGACCCCTCGACCCTCTCCCACTCTCCCCATGCCTCTCCACTCTCCTCTGGCTCTTTGCCTCGCATCACCCGAGAGCCGCCGTCATCGCCGCTCACCGTTGCCGCGCCCAAAGCCACACCCTCACCCCTCTGACATGCCCATGAGCTCCGCCTCCGTCGTCTATGCCTCCTCGACGAGCCAAGCAACCAGGGACGCGTCGTGTCGCCGCCATCGACATCATCTTCAACCTCGGGCGCCGCCGATCACCGTTGCCGAAGCGTTGCAGCAACCGCTCTCGAACGAACCCAGCAGCGCAAGCTCTCGTAGCCGGAGATGGCCGGACGAGGAGCGCTGTCGCGTCTGCTTACCGCCGGCGATTAGTCGCTGGATTAGATGACGTGGCACCTGCTCAATTAGCGCTAATCACCAATTAGCTTAACCCCAAGGGTCAATGACAGTCGGGCCCCACCGGTTTAATTAACCAGCTAACGAAATTAGTTAGGATTAGTCTAATTAGACTAGACCCACACGTCAGCATTGACCCTGCTGACGTGGCCGTTGACCAGGCCCACCTGCCAGCGACACTAACCAGCTCTATGGCACTGACATGTGGACCCCACATGTCAGGTTTGACCTGGACTAGCGCTGTTGACCTGCTGACATCATGGTTATGTCATGCTGACGCAGTAATAATTTATGTATTTAAAATAATTCAGAATTCCAGAAAATAGTTAAAACTTCAAAAAATTCATATAAAATAAACCATAACTCCAAATGAAATAAGTTATATATGAAAAATTATCAGAAAAATCCAATCTATCCATTGATACTTGTTTCATGCACGTGAAAGCAAGTTAAACCTGATGATCAGGTCAAACCATTTAAATGCCATTTGAATATTAAGATATGGAGTTTGAATTTGAACCTAGGGTTCAAACCAACTTCATTTAACTTGTTGCTAGTTGCATTAGCTCAATCAACAGCATATTGCCATGTCACATTCATGCATCATTTTGTCGCACTGCATTGATTGTGTTCCCACTTGTTTGCCGGTATCTGTTCCCTCTCAGTAGACGTGGTTCCGACGATGAGATCGATGACACCGATGAAGAACTATACTATCTTCAGAAGTGCCAGGCAAGCAAAACCCCCTTGTTCATTCCGATACAATCCCACTCTCTCACTCCTTCTCTCTTTTATTGCATTAGGACAACAACAATTCAAATGTTACATGCTGCGGTAGTTGAACCCCATTCTTCCGCATGACCTGACATTGCCACAGTAAATAGATGAAACCCACTAGCATGAGTAGGAGTTGCTTGAGCACTGATGTGCCTACTCATTCATGCTTGTTTGTCATGCCTTCTACTGCTTAGAGTTGAGTCAGGTCTGATTCATTGGGGATGAATTGGAAAGTTGTGAACATGTCCTACTGTTGAGGGCTAAGTGTGTGAACACGATTTGGTAAAGGTAGCGGTGAGAGGCCATGTAGGAGTACATGGTGGGTTGTCTCATTGAAACCGTCCTCAGGAACTGAGTTATGTGTTTGTGATCCATGAACAGCTACTACCACGCATTGGAATGCTTAAGTGCCCCTCTCGACTTATTAATCGCCTTGATCTCTGTCCAGGAGTTGCAACTAGTTTATGGTGTTTGTAGGATATGTGTTGGGGGCCGTGCGTAGCTTGTACCCTAGGGGAGGGCTATGATGCGGTAGAGACACGAGGCACGATGTACCGGGACACCCGTTTGGTTCCTCGGGAACCCTGCTCTCATAGTTTGGGGCCGTGAGCGAAACCCCGGCCGGATCTCCTTGCGGATGGAACCCGAATAGGCGATAAACCTGGACTAGAGACTTGTGTGGTTAGTCAGGTCGTGGCCGACTCCCTCGCCAAAGCTTCCGCTTGAAGGTTGCCGAGATACACGACGTGTACATGGTGGTAAGTGGCGAGAGCATGTGTGAAGAAGTACACCCCGCAGGGTTAACATCATCTATTCGAATAGCCGCGTCATGATAAAGGACTTATGCGTTGCTCGCATACAGTTCATAGACAAGTGAAAGTGGATACTCTAAAATGCGCAAGATAAGCGTGAGTGCTATGGATGGCATTCTCGTAGGGAGACGGGAGCGGATCCATAGTGGTGTATTGATATGGTGAATATGTGGACTTGTGTGCGCCACCTCAAAAGAGTTACATGCAATCGTAGTACAAGATAGCCACTGAGTCAAAGATGGCTTGCTGCAGTTAAACTCCGCCACCCCCTTTGTTGATACTGATGCATATGTAGTTAGTTCTGATGTAAGTCTTGCTGGGTACATTTGTACTCACGTTTGCTTAATTTATGTTTTGTAGAGAGACTTCAGTCTCGCTAGTAGTTCCGCGTGGACTTCAACATTTAGCTTGTTACCTCAGCTACGATCTTGTACCCTTGGCAGGGTCTTGTAGATAGTCAGGCTTCTCAGCCTTTTTCATTTGTAGTTGTCTGTACTCAGACAAGTTAAGCTTCCGCATGTGTTTGTTGCTTGTATGACTTGTATGTTGGGTGATGAGACCCATGTTTGTAATACTTGGCTCCTCGGAGCCTAATGAATAAATACTCTGAGTCGTAGAGTCTTGTTGTGATGCCATGTTGTATTTGCACATATCTAGCATATTGTGTGTATGATTGAAATGCTTGGTATGTGTGGGATCCGACAATCTAGTTGTTTATCCTTGGTAGCCTCTCTTATGGGGAAATGTATTCTGGTGCTTCTACTGAGCCTTGGTAGTCCGCTTCTGCCATGCCATCGGAGTCCCGCTAGCCCAAAGACTCTCTGCTCGGAACACCTAGACTGGCCGGCATGTGATACACTTCGTTCCTTTGTCTGTCCCTTCGGGAAAATGTCACACGATGACATCAGGAGTCCTGCTAGCCTGCTACAGCCCGGGTTCCCGTAGTCCTATTAGCCCAGTTGCTACAGCCCGGATTCACACGCTGCTGACCAGACATGCTCGATGTTGTTTCGTGTATGCCTGTCCCCGTAAGTTAGTGCCACTTCGGGTTCACGACTAGTCATGTCGACCCGGGTTCTCTGTCATATGGATGCGGCGACACTATCATATACGTGAGCCAAAAGGCGCAAACGGTCCCGGGCCAGGTAAGGCGACACCCGTGGGAATACCGTGCGTGAGGCCGCAAAGTGATATGAGGTGTTACATGCTAGATCGGTGTGACTTAGAATCGGGGTCCTGACATCTTCGTTGGCGGAGATTTAAATCTGGCTGAGTAAATATGTGCTTGAGACTTTTGTGGTCGGTAAATATTTGGCACCTCTTCCCAATGAGGTAGTGCCTCCAAAATTTTAGAGCATGAACCATCGCATCTAATTCTAGATCATGAGTAGGATAGTTTGCTTCGTGGGGTCGTAGCTGTGGCGATGCATATGCTACCAACTTGCCATCTTGCATAAGTACGCATCCAAGACATTGTTTGGAAGCATCACAGTACACATCAAAGCTGCGGTAGATGTCTGGAAGAGTCAACATAGGTGTTGTTGTCAGCCGGATTTTCAGCTCAATGAAACTTTTCTCACAGTCCTCAGTCCATTCAAACTTCTTATCTTTCTTGAGAAACTCTGCCATTGGTTTGGCAATCTTGGAGAAACCTTCAATGAATCGGCGGTAGTATCCAGCTAATCCATGGAAATTCCGGATTTAGGATACTGTTGTGGGTGCCAGCTAATCAAGCACTTCCTTTACTTTGCTCAGATCCACAACTATACCTTCTGCGGACAACACATGCCCAAGAAATCCTACTCGCTTGAGCCAAGACTTGCATTTACTCAATTTGGCGTACAACTGATGGTCACAGAGTCGTTGTAATACGGCTCTGAGGTGTCCTTTGTGCTCTTCTTCACCTTTTGAGTATATGAGTATGTCATCGATGAAGACCACCACAAATTTATCTAGGAAGTCCATGAACACCTTGTTCATCATATGCATGAAGAAAGCAGGGGCATTGGTGAGGCTGAAGGACATAACGGTATATTCATAAAGACCGTACAGGGTAGTGAACGCGGTCTGAGGAATATCTTCGTTTTTAATCTTGAGTTGGTGGTATGCTGTCCTTAAATGAATATTGGAGAATACCTTTTCCCCACTGAATTGATCAAACAAAACATCGATCCTGGGCAGTGGATATTTGTTTTTGATGGTGACATCATTCAGCTGACGGTAATCCACACACATACAGAGACTACCATCTTTCTTATCCACGAATATAGCAGGTGATCCCCATGGTGATGAGCTGGGACGGATATATCCTTTCCGTAGCATCTCATCAAGCTGTTTCTTTAGCTCCACTAATTCTGATGAAGGCATCCGATAATACTTCTTGTATAAGGTGCGGTTCCAAGCGCAAGATCTATTGCAAACTCAAGCTCTCGATCCGGTGGCATGCCTGGCAGTTCTTCTGGGAATACATCGGGAAACTCACTGACCACAGGAATTAATTCCAATTCACCAGCCACAATGGTGAAGACCATTTCTTTCTTGGGTATGCTCCTGCGGGCATAGAATTTTGTAGTCTGCCCTTCTTGACTTGTCAAAGTGACTTCTCGGGTCGCGCAATTAATGCATACTTGATATTGAGTTAACCAATTCATCCCCAAAATAATGTCCAACTTGACAGACTCAATGACTATCAAGGAAGTTGGAAAACGTACTCCGTTGATATTAATATCCAGATTACGACATACCAGATTGCTTCTGAGCAAAGATCCCGGGGATTGTACCAGCATGTTCTTGCTCAAAATCGAACAAGGAAATTTGTTTTGGGCAGCAAAACTCCGTGAAATAAAAGAGTGGGAAGCCCCAGAGTCAAATAAAATTATGGCAGGTATGCTATTAACATAAAACATACCAATGACGACCTCGGGGTTCTCTTGGGCTTCGTCTGTGGAGTGGTGATGGACTTGCCCAGTGATGTTTTGTGGGACAGGGTATGACCCCATAAAGTTGACTTGAGGCCTGAATGGAGCATTAGTCTTGTCGTTCTTGGGATACTGTCTTGCGTAATGTCCGGTTTGCCCACAACTAAAACAAGAATTGTTGCGCTGGCACTCTTCTCGCACCGGGTTGGTCACGACATTCTTGACTTGTGTAGTGGTTTTGTTAACATTCTGCTGCAAATTGGGCTTGTACTCTACTTGAGTATGCTGCCAGGTACAAGCCTTTTGCAGTGGTTGCACGTCCTTCCTTGGCTCGAACGTGCGCTTGTGATAGTTATTTGCAGGCTTATTGTCATGTATAAGCTTGTGCTCCCTTTCAGCAATGAGAGCCTTGTTTACCAGAGTTTGGAAATCAGGGAAGTCAAACATACTAAGGGTGCATCGGAGATGCTGGTTTAATCCCCCAAGAAACCTGTCAATCTTTCTTTCTTAGGTGGCCACATCATAAAGGGAGTAACATGCCAAATGATTGAACTTATGCAAATATTCACTCACTTTAAAAGACTGACTTCCTTAGAGGAGCGCGAGGAATTCATGCTGCTTGACCTTCATAATTCCAGTAGGAATATGGTATTTACGGAACTGATCCTTGAATTTTGTCCAGGTGATTTCTTCATCAGCAGGCCACATGGCTTTTGCATTTTCCCACCATATGGCAGCGGCGCCGTCAAGATAATAAGTTGCAAACGGGACTTTGTCATCCTCTTCGGTACGAGCAATCTCAAGCTTCTTCTCAATGGTTCGTAGAATCAAATCATCTCAAGGCCCAAAGGATCAATAACTGATCAAATCGGGAGGCTTGGTTCTCTGAAAATCTGACAGTTTGGAGTGATGACCATTCTGATTTCCATTCTGCCCAACCATAGCTTGCATACTCCTTAATATTTCAATCAGATCATTATTCCTCCTTTCCTCAAACATACGCAGAATTTGCTCTGTGGAGGGCGGATTTGGCGGTGGAGGCGGTGGTGGAACGCATTTCGGGGAAGTGTCACACTTTGTCATGCGGAGCCATTTAACGGGAACATCCTCACAAGCGTCGCTACTGTTGCCTCCCCGCGTCATCCTATTGTTTGTTTTTTCCAAGACAATGCAGCCGAGATGAGCAACATCCAAAAATATAGTGGAGAAAAAGCCAGCGACAAAACTTGAAAGAAGACGAAATCACGAAGAAAACACGTAGAATAAAATAAAGTTCCAGCATAATTATACATAGACTCGTACATAAAAGATAAATGACATGATAAGTTCAACTACTCTCATACATGAAACGGAACATCATGACTTCTACAACTACATCCGTACATCCACCTAACAACTGCGGATACTCAAGCTCTAGTGCTCGGCTGGTGCTGCGGGGTCCTGTCCTGATGCGGACTCGGATCCTGAACTGACGACGTTAACCGAGACCTCCGGGTTAAAGGTAACACGACAATGCTGCCTCGAGGGCTCTCCCTCCGGAGCAGGTGCATGATGAGGCTGAAGCATCGGGGCCACTGAGGTAGTGAGAAGGGAAACCCACTCAGCAGGAGCACTGAGAGGATTCACGGTCGAGGTGCCCGAGCTACTCGGAGGAGTAACCGGTGAAATAGGTGAACTAGAACTGGATGGAATATAAGGAGTGAACCCCATAGACGATGGAGTAGTGAAAGCTCTAGTAGCGGCTAAAGCAGTGCGAGCACGAGTCAGCTCTCGAGCCAGCTCGTGAACCATAAGATAGCTAGTAGTGATATAACGAGAAAGGTGGCTAGCAGCACTATCAGACTACTGATCAATGATAGGAAAACGGACACGACCATTGTCGTGCAGGGAGGGACAATAGTGGAAACCTGGATGGTTCTGCATTCGGACCTCGTTATAACGCAGCTCGACGAGGACCTCAAATGTAGCAAACTGGACAGCCTGAGAAGCGGTAGGAGCTAAACCGCTCCTGGAGGTGCGAATATTAGTGCTGGAAGATGAAGTGGTGCGCAGAGTAACCACTGCGTGATACTCATACACTAAGTCTGCTAGACGCTCCCGGTACACACGATAGACTGTGTCGTCACCGAGAGGGTACAGCCGACGCCACATGTTATGAAGGAGATGCGGCGACGTGTACGACATCAGCTGCAACTGGCACGGATACGGCACCGGAGCCATCTACACCCACAACCATTAGTAGGTTAGAATAAAAATAAACGAGCGTATGCAATGCAACAACCAGCTACAATCACTACCGGCACTCAACTTATACCCTGACTAACGTCCAGTTAACACGTCGGTAGTCTACCGTGTTCTACAGTCAGCGCGGCTCTAATACCAAGCGTTGTGGCACCCCGCTCAGAGCAACCGGTTTACCTTGTATTGCTAGCCCAGAGACCATGTCTTCTGGCAACACACAACATCTTGGTACAGAATACAACCACTTTATTGATGTTAGCAGAACATGAGTCATATTACAACGAGTTGCGAGGCCAAGCGGCACACGCGGTGCCGCTGAACAATATGTACATTATTTAGTGAACATAAAGGGGCCTCGATCATGACATCTACGCGGCAGCGGAACAACGACGACGCGGGACACCATAGCACTGGGACACCGATGTGGACACAATCTAGACTCGGACAACACTCCTTTCCAACGAGACTTTCCTGAAAGCTTGCATGACATGCCAGGTCAGTACATTGAATGTACTTGCAAGCTCACAACAAGCATAGACATAATGACAAAAAATATCATGATAATTAACCAATTGAATCCTTAATGCAAAATCATATTAGGAATGCAGTGATCATGATCTCGTGACTTAAGTCCCTCGGACTTGCTTACCAAACGGTGATCCCTCTTGGACCACAAACGGACCAACGTCTTGGTCTTTAATCGGGTTACCTTGTAACCAAATGGTGATCTTACTCGGATCACAAACTGACCAACAACTTGGCCTCCAGCATCTAGATGATTTCTCAACCATCCTCTCGCAAACAGTGCAAGGTTATTATCTTAGTGTGCAAAAATATTTAAACGTTGATCCATGGTGTGACCTACTTTCGAGCATGTCCGTAACCGTGGACTTGGCTATCGATAGATTTAATACACTCTGCAGAGGTAGCGCACTGTACCCACACCACGGAACCCATGGCCTCGCACTCCCATTCGGGTGGACCAACGACATTCCGACAGAACCCCTCCATTGCCATGACACTCTCCCGGCCACTCCGACTCACTCCTCACTGGGCTAAGTCCTGGGTGGCCCCGTGCCTACCAAAGACACCAACGGCCACCATCGTGGCAAAACATAAACGTTCCCAAACGGGGACAAGGTACCATAAAAAAAACTGGCACACAAGGTTATGTCTGCTTACCGGGCCAGGGTAATGCATGCCCATAACCTTCCCTCGTTGGAGGCACCGACCAGAGGCATGACAATGGACCGAATAAAGGCCTTCCCACAAAGGCAAATGTGGTTGCACTGGGGAAAATCTTGATTCAGTGGCACCATGACCCGATCAACGATATGTTCAAGTTGAATTATTATCAGGTTCAACTTAAAGTGAAAGTAACCGGTGTCATGATATGCCATGAAAATGCAACACTAATATATATACACCACGTATTATTGGAAATAACTGGGTCAACTTCATCAAATACTAAGCATATATATCAATAACTCATAACACCTCTCTCATTATGTTTATTTAGCAAATTAACCATGACAATATCTTAGCATAATTCTTTTCTCACTCAAGAAAATATTAAGCCAACTAATTCTTTTTCATAAACAACTTACTTCTTCATAATCAAATATTACTTCTAATGACTTAAACTAGCTTAGTTGGTTTTAAACTTCTGTAAACTAAACATATCAACTTAAACAAGCATCCAACAGAATATATATATATATATATATATATATATATATATTTAAGTGATTTAAATGCATGGATTAAATCATTTGTTCAAGTTGAAAAATCACAAATATTGCAATGACACCATGAAAATGTTGCTCTGGCTTGCCTTAGTACAGATGAGGTTCATACTCCTCCTGGTGATCCTCAAGACAAGCTTCACCTTCTGAAAACAATTATAAACACAAAAAGAAAACATCAAGAACCACTCTTAAATTCACCATAAAATCTAGACAACAGAGAAAAATCTCATTTTTGGTGAGCTGCTAGATCTTTTCATTAAGAACACAATGCAAAAAGAATCAATTCATTTGGACTTATGGTTAAAATGTTGTAGTTGTTTGAAGCTCTCTGGAATAATTTGAATTTGATTTAAATAAAAACAGAACTGGAGGGTGACGTCGAAGGCGTAAACCCCGCGGGACGCCTCCACTCGTACCGCTTCGGGCGCGGCCAGAGTGGCTAACAGTGGGCCCCGCTAGTCAGGTGAGAGGGAGGGGGAGAGGGAAACAGAGCACGGTAGAGCTTCGCTGGAGCACACACCGGCGAGGAGGGCATCTTGGCCCGATCTAGAGGGATAGATCGACGGACAAGATGGAGGTGCACCTGCTCGTACCCGTAGGTTAGCTAGGGGTTGTCGGACGGCGTCGGGACGAACTTCTCCAACGGCAACAGAGAGCGGAGGTCGCCGGAGTTGTTGACGACGGCGACCAGAGGCTGCACCAGTGGCTCCAACCAGGTCGGATGGCACCACCGAAGCACGACGGAGGATCCGGAAGAGTGGCCCGAGCCTGGGAGGGGCTGGAGCTGTGGAGACGACCCGAGGGGATCGCCGGTGAGCTCAAGCTCGAGGACGGCGGCCCGAGGCCTGCCCGGCCGGGCTACGGCTTCCTATTGGCTTGTGGAGTGTGTGAGATGAGCTGGTGATGCTCGAGAGGGTTGGGGGGGCTGTATTTATAGCTGAGCGAGGTGAGGGGTTTGGGCTCCACCGGAGGACACCTAGACACGGCGCCCGGCAATAAATGGTGTCAGTGAGCAAGGGGGAAAGCGACGCAGCTCACGCGGGCACTGTGAGCGGGCGGAGACGAGCACAGGAACGAGGGGGTGGCGTGGCGACGAACACAGTGCGCGGTGCACTGTTGGGTTGGCCGGACCGCGCCCGTGCTCGCTGCAGCGAGCTCCATCGTTGGCGAGCGCCAGGAGGGAGTTAAGGGAGTAGAGACGGGGATGGTGACGAGGTTTGGCGAGGAGCGGCAGGCGGGGAAGCGAGCACGCGCCGAACAGAGCGCTCTGCGGCACTCAGAGCGCGGCGGCAAGCGGGTTGGCACCGTGCACACACGTGGTCACCACGTGCACTTCGGCATAGAGCCACGGCTGGCCCCAATTTCATGTCTGGCGTGTATTCCTTTGTGTTTTGAGTTGAGCCAACGCTTTGAGTCGAGCTCAAAGTGCGAAGTTGGAGTTTCACTTCCTGGTAAGTTTCTGGATAGTAACTTTGAGAGTTAACTGTGGTCAAATTACTAGGAGTTGGGAGCTGAGCTTTGGAGGTTAGCAATCATCTAGGAAGGTAGTGATGCACAAGAAAATTCAGCAGCATTGGAGCAAGTAAAATGGTAGTTGCTGTAGAAACTACCATTTTGTCCGTAATGTAAAATATTTTCTGTAGCAAAAATATTCCAAAAAGTGATGCAATATTTTTGCTCAGGAAGGTGCCCTAAGGTTCAAAGAATATTTGGGAATTTCCTTAGATTTTTGCGGGCAAGCAAAATTAGGGTTGCTTTGGAGCACAAGTGGCTGGTTGGGGTTTTAGAGGAGAAAATGAATATTTTTCATTTAAGAAAAATATTCATAATATTATTTTGAGGTTGATCAGAGAAGAAATGATGGCTAGAGAGAGAAATGAGTCACTTGGGTGAAAGTCAAGGTGGTGCCCAAGTGTTTAAGTCCAACTGAAGTGATTCAAACTCCAAATTCAAATCAAAACCTAATAAGAATCAGAAAAAGAAGAGAGGGCAAAAACCAGGCTGTCACAAGGTACATCACACACAATTTTTCCCGTTAAATCATTTGCATTATTGAATGTAGCACACACGGTCCATAGAAGAAACTGTGTGGCAAAGGCTGTCCATGACACACGCTTTTATAGGTAAACGCTTATGCAAGGTGGCCTAACGCAAAACAGCTTTTAAGAGAAAGTCGTGTGTGATTGTTCATTGATCCAACATGGTTTATTCCTAGAAGCTGTATGCGTTCACGAGGCCATCGCCCACGGTATTTTTTCAACAACCGTTTGCAATATCAAAACCCAATTAGCAGGCTAATTCGCCATTAGCAAGCTAATTGCCCTATTATTAATAATCCATTTATTAATCTAATTGACATTCATATTAAGCACACAATTTCCATATTAAGGAAGAAGAATTTCATAATTGAAATACATCAGAGTACAACATGATATAGCTTCAGCACTCAGCTACCCCATTACAAACTGCACCAGCAACAAGTTCCACATGCAACATGTAGAACCTTTCAAAATTAGCATCATAGATGGTATATAGACAGATGCATCTCATCTGGAAAATCGTCAAGGTAAGGCGAATATTGAGCCTTCATTCATGTTGAAGGTCTTTGCAACTTTAGGCCAGTGCCTGCGGATGATTGACCATCCGTCCTTCGACCTCTTCAGGAACACTTCAATATTGAACCGTGGGTGTTGTATGAAAACCTTCCTTGCCTCTTGACCATAGAGGCGGTTTGAGAGGTAATCATCAGTGAACTGCTTTGGAAAGGCCTGAAAACAAAGATGTGCATAAATATCTTCTCTATATTGGAAATGGGGCAACGGAATAAGAAAAAGGCTAGGTATAATAGTTAGTACCATCTTGTAGTGAAATGATGTCTTCTTCATTATGCAGACAAAGATCTTGTTGTTTTTTGTCGCTAATTTCTTTATCCTAACAATCTTCCTAAGTTTCTTGATTTGATTGATATTCATGGACAACTCATTTCCCCATATGCAAAAAGGGTCGAACAGTGGGTCAAAACCTCTGACAGCAGGACCTACATGTGCAAGACCAAATTGTTAAAAACCAAAATATTAGAATGGTTCCTGCAATTGCACAATAATGTGCTATTAGACAACGGACCATGCACGTGCTAACCTCGATTGTAAACCTCAATGCTTCCCATTGTTTCCCTACAACACATATAAGGTAGTTAGTCATCAGGTTAAGTAAGGGTTCGCA
This sequence comes from Aegilops bicornis, assembly GCA_021605145.1. Taxonomy (NCBI): domain Eukaryota; kingdom Viridiplantae; phylum Streptophyta; class Magnoliopsida; order Poales; family Poaceae; genus Aegilops; species Aegilops bicornis. Next base: position 399,737,068 of record CM038673.1, on the reverse strand, counting down.
TGCTATCAAGAAAATATGTTGATGAAAAATAAGCACATTGCAGATTCATCAGATTAATTGAAGCCACACGGAAAACCCATTTACCCAAACCAAGCATGATTAAGAACTAGGAAATATAGCACTTGTATATGTTTCTCATGTATTGAGTGCAGCCAAATTCGATTTATTCCTCACATGCACAACAATACAAAATTCTACCCTCGACAATTGGACATCGCATTGCAGAATTGAACCAAGCAGTTAACTAAACACCACAAAAAATGAACCAAACATTAATTGAGCACCACATTGCACAATATAACATTGAACCAATTAGTTAACTAAGCACCACAACAAATGAACCAAACATTGACTGAGCACCACATGCACAATATAACATACTCCTAATAGAAGATCAGAGAGTTAACCAAACAGTTAACTACAGCCAATTGTAGCAATTGTATTTGTTTCTCATGTATTTACTACAGCCAAATTCAATTTATTCCTCACATGGTATACAATAACAGTAATGCACCCACAATTTTGTAAAGATAAATTATATTTATTTCTCACATGGAAGACAATACAAAATTGCAGCTCAAGAATTGAACATCACATTTACGTAATTGAACCAAACAGTTAATCAAGATGACAACTAATTAACAAAACAGTTAATAAGTGAGCACCACATCGCATTTACATATAGAACATATACACTAGAGCAACAGATTGCATGGTGAAATTAGATAGCACAATTCACTAGATTTTGTGAAGGAAAGGCAGGAGTAGCACACGCAACGGGTCGACCGAGCATGCTTAACCGGCGTAGCTAGCAATTGGCAAGGTGCTCCTCCAAGATCTGGGGGACGACACGAATGGCAGCCATCGCGACCTCATTCGCGCGTGCAGCCGCGAATTGCTTCTCCGCTGCCAAATGCTCCTTGAGGTCCTGGCTATACTACGTGCACCATGGCTTACGCCGGCGCTTATTTGGTGGAGGGGTCGGTGATTTTGGTGGAAGGTGTTACGCTCGCACCGGCAGTCGGGGCATGTGGGATGTGGAAGGAGGAGGAGGATGGGGGTTGGGTGTGGATTACCTGCCTGGATAGAGGAGGCCGAGCAGCGTGAAGGAGGGTCGTCGGCGAGGAGGCGGCAGTGCTGCAAGCAAGGAGTGAAGGTTTCAACTTGGAAAGGAAGGCAGAAAGAGGGGAAATATGGCTTTTTGTAAGGGGGAGGGGGCGGGGAGGTAGATATTTCCGCAAAAGCCGAAAATTTGGAATCACTTCAGCCAAAAAACCGGCGCGCAAAGTGTCAACAGACACGGTACCTTATTCAGAACTGTCTACGACATGTGGACATCACAAATGATTCAGATAGCTTAACCCATGTGTGATGAGTTTGAACGTCAAAAGTTTTGGTTCGAATTTCCATGGTTACAGTGGTCATCCACGTCATTGCATAATTTGGGTACACAAAGGAGACTACAACACACCCACACTTCTTAATCGAGCAAGTTCGGCAATTAAACAGAGCTAGCTGACCTAAACATTACTCTAACAAATTAAAGACCGGCGCTCTTAATTAAACAAAACATAGAGTACTACTACGGCTGGTGCTCGTCGATCTCCGCCGTCGCCTCCATGTCCAGCTCGCGCCGGACGGTCTCCTGGGGAAGGGGCTCCATGGCATCCATCGCACCATACTCGGCAAGCATCTCGCCATCCGCATACGCCATCTCTTTGGAAAAGGCCACCTCGAGCCGGGCGTGGGCGGACGCGATCTGGGCTTGGACGGGCTCCGTCGTCGCAAGGTATGCGACGGAGGAACGGACGGCTGCTTGAACGCTCTCGGCGATTGCCAGCTCTTCGGTCGTGGGTTGCCGACCGTTGTCGGAGAAGCTTCGTTCGATTTGTGCGGTGACCGCCAGGAGTTGGGCGTGGGCGGCCTCGGCATGGTCGTGGGCGGCCTCCATCAGGGCTAAGGCCACCGCTACGGAACAAACAGCTGTTGTGCCGCTCTCGCCAGTTGCTATCCCCGAGGCAGGTGTTGCTTCCGCCACATGAGAAGCAACAACTAGGGGTGGAAAGTGGTAGCGGATAATCCGAAATATCCGATATTCGTATTCGAGAAAATGCCTATTCGTATCCGAAACATCCTCAGTTCGGAAATGGAAATTATCCGTATCCGAATTTATTAAACAAATATAAAATAAAATATGGTAGGAGATTTTGACACAAATATGGATATGGAAGTGGATATATCCGTATCCGAATAAGATTATGGGAGGTAATTTTCAAAATTCTAGACCCAAAGATTCCAATTATCCAACATAAAAGCCAAATAAGGGTCAAATTTTACTCTTTGTATGATTAAACTTATAAATTATTATGCATTACAATATTATTTATTCATAAACCTATTTATCATTGACTTATTGTATGTCACAAGTTGATTATTTTAGGTCACAGAGCTATCGACTAATTTACTTAAGAAATATGTTGATATTATTCGTATCCGTTCCGAATCAAGAAAATATCCGATACGTATCCGTATTCGAATAATATCCGAGCCGCATCCGTATCCGATAACATCCATATTCGGATTCGTATCCGTTTTGTAAATATGAAAATGGAAGTGGTAAGAGCACTATCTGATCCGCATCCGATCCGTTTCCACCCCTAGCAACAGCGGCCGTTTGGGCTGCCTTTGCCGCCCGGTCGCAAATTGAGGCCACGCTCATGCACCTTGTTAGCACGCGCATGGCGGCTGCGGCCACGCTCTCGCCGGAGTAGGCCACCAAAGTTGCCCTCACGACGCGGGTCCACGTGCCCATCTTTCACCGGCGATGATTGAGCAGTGAAATGATATTTGGGGAGAGAGCTAGTGTGTTTGAGACACCGGCTGTGGACTGTAGCCGATGCACCTTCTTGCGTAAGCCATAGGCTTACTATACACCGACGGTGCTCCAAGATATTTTGTACTAGATCTCACACGGTTGCTGATAATAAATTGTGTGCGATCTACTTGATTTTTCATCTTGATTTGAATTACATAATGGGGTCACAGCGGCAATGGACGGTGTTTGAATTGCTAGACCTTTTATCTGGAGTGAACATGCAGCTATATGTGTGTCCTAAAAGAATTGGAATTATTCAGGGTTCATTTGAACATTTTATACATTAAATTGGTTTTCTAGCCATTTCAGGTGAACAATTCAAATTTGAACTACATGCACATGCTCCAGTGCATATAAATTGGCTGAAAATCAAATCTGTGTCCTTGGGTGCATGCTTAAGTCCCATGCAAGAAATGGGAATTAATTTCAAACACCGGGGCACCGTTGATTGCCGGCAAAACATTGAGATGCCTGGTTTTTAAATTCTAGTAAATCCAAAACTCGTCTGAAATTCATGAAACTTGGCATGCCATCATGGAGCGGCATCAACATGCCGTGGTACAAATTTTGTCCCATTTGGGGCAGGTTTGGGTATATGCTTCTCACAAACCGGAGATTCTCACAACAAGCATGATGGTTTTCAGTAGGGAACATCCCACCTTTGGGGACGAAACGATATCCATTGCCTCGTATTGCTTTCAAATTTTTTTCTCATGTCAACATAGAACAACAGGAGTGTTGTGTGATTTTTTGTGATTATTCGGGGTTCGTGTGGCACTCCGATCCGCATGGAGCAGGGGCCTTCGCACGTCAACCCAGGACAACACCTGACGCACGACAGGTCCATGATACAGCATTCCGGTTACAAGAATATTCATCAAATACATGTATATAAGATTACATCATTGATGAATACAATTATCTGGCATAGCCCTAAGGCTATTTAAATGGCAGCGGAAATCTATTCGAATGGCGGCGGAAGTCTTGGTTTGGCAGCATAACAACTCTGGCTGGGCTCCACAACAACTCTGGCTGGGCGCCGTAACTCACAGGACTGGCAAGGTTATGGCCTAGCGCAACCAATCAAGCAAACAATCCAGGAACGACCTACAAACTGGCATGACACGCCAGGTCAGTACATTGAATGTACTTGCAAGACAACCAAATACATAGCATCCAAACAAGCAGAAGACAAAGCAAGAACCAAGCGCATGCAACAACCTTTCTCAGATCAATTACTAAACATGGCATGATATAGTTCAACTAAGCATGAACAGTATCATAGCATCTACTAACATGGCAATGACATGGCATATCAAAACATGCTTCTAACATGGCAATAGCAAAACTTAGCATATCGTCTCAAACATGGCATAATTTAACATAGCAATCAAAGCATGGCATGGCATCATGAAACTATGTTGCGTACAAACTACCGGTCATATTCAAAGCAGACATAACATGTTAACTTTATGCAACCATCTCCTATTCTACCATGGTTCTTTAAATGCAACATATTACTCAAGCAATGCAACAGAACTTGTGCACTGAGTCCCTCGGACTCTCTTACCAATGGGTTTCCTCGCAACCGAACGGTGATCTCTCACGGATCACAAACAGAACCACACTTGGTTCAATACTCACCGAGACCTTGTCTCGTGATCATATCAAAACATCACCGTGACTTCTCATGACTATCCCATGGTCCAAGTCACCACATTCTTGTTAGCACATTAATTAACTTAATTATTTCAGGTTTATCCTCCATCTCGACCAGGACCCGATAGTGTGACCAACTACGAACTGTGTGGCTATCGATAAACTTTATAAACACTCTGCAGAGGTAGCGCACTGTACACACACCACGGAACCCATGGCCTCGCATTCCCATTCGTGTGGACCAACGACGTTCCAACAAAACCGACCTACTGCCATGACACTCTCCCGGCCACTCCGACCAACACCCCTTTTAGGTTCAGTCCTAGGTGGCCCCGTACCTACCAAAGGCACCAACGGCCACCATCGTGGCAAAACAAAACGGTCCCAAACGGGGACATGAGCTCAAAACCAAACCCGGGCACGCAAGGCTTATGTTCGCTACCTGATCAGGGTAGCGCGCGCCCATAACCTTCCCTCGTTGGAGACCCCGGCGAGAGGCACGACAATAGATCACATTAGGGCCTTCCCATAAAGGCATATGTGGCTGCACTAAAAAAGTTCGATTTGGTGGCACTATGATTACATCCCATCGATGACAGAGGAGGTTTGTTATTATTAAGTCATTTTATTATCTTCTCCACCATCATGAACATGAATGCAACAATGAGCATGCATCATACAAATGCTTTAATAAAATACCGAGCATCTCAATTGAACAACAATAGCATAAAGAACATGACAATACCAAGTACGGTGCATTACATAACATTTTATAATGATGACATGATAATAAAGTAGAGTAGTGACATGGCATTATCAATACAACATTCTAATTAACATGGCAAAAGTTATCATGAAATCACAAGCATGCATGATAAGCATAACGGAATAACTGTAGACGAAAATGATAAGGAACAACTGCAACTACACACACACATGGTGCAAGAAAGGTCAACATGCAAGTTTGGGGATCATGATAAGAGGTTGGCTTGCCTGGGGTTGATAAATACTTGGGAAGAAGTGTGAAACGATCGTGGAAAGATTTGTCGGAAACAATTCTCTCCCGGAGGGGGCTGTTAATGGGAAGGGTAAAATGGTCATATTAACTGTGTGAAAACATTATGAAAATGATACCAACGGAAAGAGCTCGACGAACAGAGAACGTGAGCGTTGGAATCACCTCAATCGGAGTTGCGGTTGCAAAGTTGTGGCCCATTCACTTTTTAGGCAGAAAAAGGCACTAAACAGGGAGCGTTCACAATTTAACCTTCTCGGTGGGCGGGGTTGAAAAAGAGAAAGCGCATTCTCAGAAATACGCCTTTGAATAAGTGAAAACGCATTTTGATCTAAAGAAGCGCGAGAATACGCTTTCGGACAACTGAAGACGTAATCTAGAGGATTACGCCTCCACTTATCCACGCCAACAGACCGTCAACACCGTTAGACTGGTGGGTGGGGTCCGCGCGAGGTGGGGCCCGCCTAGCCCTGGCTTCTTCTTCCTCCCGCTTGGGATCGAGCGTGGTCGAGGGAGGAGATCACCTCGACGGCGATCACGGTAGCGTCTGCCACGGCGGTGACGGGCGACCTACCCAGGAGATCAGCAGAGAGAGGCGCTTCTTCGGGTGGTGGTCACTGCCGTCGAGGAGCGCCAGAGAAGAGGCTGTAGGGCCCGCGGCAGAGAGGAGCTTCGGCCACCGGTGAATAGGGTGATCCAGTGAGGGAGAGGGGAGGCCGAGGCTATGGGGCGGCTCGCCGGAGCATGGGGGATGCGGTGGTGGTGAGGAAACGGAGAGAGGGGCGTGGCATCGTTGAAATCGGGCAAGACCCGAGGCGGTGGCCACGGTGGCGGTGGTGGTCAAGGAGAAGCTCCGGGGCGAAATGAGGAGCGCGGGGAGACGTAGAGGAGGGTGGGGAAGCTGCTGAAGGACTCGAGGGGGTCGCGGGCTCCTTATATAGCCGGTGCGACGAGTGGCCGAGCCGAGTGCCGCCGGGCGAGTCCGGCCACGGCTCTGTCGGCCACAGCTGTCACGGGGAGGAGGGGGAAAGCGGCGAGGAGGGTGCGGACGAGCGCCAGAGAGTCACGGAGACGAGCGAAGCCCGCGGACGAGAGGAGGAAGAGGACACCGGGGAGGAAGAAGACGAGCTCACGGGCACGCATTACTTGGTCGTTGGCACGGGTCGCCGGAGAAGAAAACAGAGGGGGCGAGTGGTCCAGAGGGAAGAGGACACTGAGGGGGAACTGTAGGACACTAATGGCGAGGCTGAGCCGTTGGAGCAGCGTTGTTCGACGAGAACAAAGGGCTAAACCACCGCTTTTAATGGCATTGCCGTGTGGTCACCAATCGACAACACGAACTCTGGAGTTTTTACTGATGCCAGCTCATGTCTACCACGTAGTCCGTCGAAGATAGAGTGTTATTACGGTAAAGAAACGGGCAGAGACAAATGAAGCTGAGTAAACTAAGCTTCACTAGTTTGCTGTTGCAAACTTGGCCACATTCTAGAGATAAAACCAGAGAGGTTAAAAGGTAAACCTGATGTCTGGTAGGCTTAGGGTAGCAAAGACTACGATCCTGGGAATTATGAGGTCATTTGGTCAAGTATTTAACATAGTTGCAGTGCAACTACCGAATCTGGTCCAGAAATCAAATGATGAAGAAGCACTCACTAGGAGTGTTAAATTGGGCTAAAACTTGGCACAACTTGATGATTTGGACATACCATGATGCTGTACAAATTTCATACCAAATGGGCTTGCCAAAATGGTACTTCCTTCATCGCTATCATTTTTGCCCGTAAACTTGAGAAAAAATCCTCGTGGCAAATGGTCGATGTAAATGTGCCAAACTTTTGTGGAGATAGGTTATATGGATATGAGAAGACTCGGGAAAAGTTTTCAGCCATAATGAAGCAAGATAAGATGCACTTGCTTCATAAACAAAAAATTGGATAGAAACCAAGAATTGCTCCTGTGCTCACATAGTTCAATGCAATGAGCTGAATTTTGGTGGAGGGTGGTTATATGATCATTAGGGACTGATGGAAAAGTTTCAGCTCATTTTGATCATCTATGAGGGTACTTCCTTCATAGACAAGCAATCTGAATAGAATTTTGAGAAATTTGCCAAGGAAGATTGGATAGATGGATTGAGCTGAGTTTTGATATCTAGAGAGGATTTATCAATGTTAACCATCCTGCCAATTTTCAGCTCAAATGGATCAAGGGTTCTAGCACTTTCTTTGCAGAAATCTCAGATAAGGCGGAAACTTGCATTGGATCATGTGCTCAAATTATTAACTTTGGAGCATGGGTTTGGATGCAAATGGTGGAGATATAGCAAGTACAAGCTCCACAAATTATTTGGGAATTTCCTTGCTATAAAAATGGTAGTTCCTTTGGAAAATGGCAGAAATGCAATATTGACATTAAATAGGAAAAGGCAATTTTCCTTATTTAATTATGGCCAATATATTTGCCAGGGCTTGGATTAGGCATAAATATCAACTCCACAAATTCTCATGAATTTAGGGGAGATGGCTAGCTATGCCTGTGGATTTTATTCCTCTGAAAGGCAAGAAAATGAATAAACCACAATTCAAAAATATTGCATGGGACTTAGCAATATTTTTGCACATCCAAGGTTCAGAAAGATAGGAGGATCTCTGGGAACAATTGGGAGGATCAACAGATCAAGGAAAATGATGGCTCCTATGTAAGCACAAAGGATATATCCAAATTCCAAAATTTTGGTATTTAGGGTTTGAGAGGGTTTGAGATGATGCAAATGAGATCTTGCTCATTGACAAAGGCATGAGCAAGGTCTTGAAAGATTTAAAATGACAAGAAATCTCATAGTCATCCAACAAACTCAGGGGAAAGATTGAAAAACGATTGCCAGGAAGGAATAACAGCACAAAAATTGATAACCCAATTTTGGGGCTGTTACAACTCTTCCTCCCTTAAAAAGAATCTCGTCCTCGAGATTCCTAGGGTTATAGCACAAATGAAAGAATGACCACTCCGGGGAAAAACCTCGGGGTTAATTTTTAACCCTTTGGTTAAATTCAAACGAGATGGGGGCATCGATAATTGGTACACCCGAGGAGGGATATGGCAAACCTAGATATATCCAGTGGTAGGGGCACTCCAGATCAAACTCCAAAAAAACAAAAATGCTAGATGCACTCAATGAACAGTGGTTTCACCTGCTGGCACTTGGGTCCAGGGCCCACTGGCAGCCTCCTTCTTCTACCTCTGGCTTGTTGCTTCTCCTATGCTGCTGCTCCGCGTGCGGCTTGGCGCAACGCGCATCTAGCTCCTAGGGCGATGAGGACCCTAGAGCCATAGTGCGCGGCGTGCACGACGCTGGTGCAGCGAGCACTCACGTCGCGGGCCAGCACCTTGTCGGCACTGTTCACGGATTCACCTCCTGGACGCCGGTGATCGGGCGACGAGAGGTTTTCCTGGACCTCGCTCACCGTAGACCGGGGTTGGGCTATAAAAGACGCCAGCGCGGCTCTCCTCCAACGCACAAACACAATGCCGCTCTACTACCTCATCGGTTTGGGCGAGATCGAGCCGAGCTCCTTCGGCGAGGAGGTGTTCCTGGTGGTGCTACAGTTGTTCCTCATAGCACCGCTAGGCACACTGATCGGCTCGTCGATCCTCCTGTTGATTCTCACCAGGAATGATTGAGCTTGGAACATTGCACGGCTTGGTGTGGTGGCTCGAGATGCGGGAGAAGATGGCGCACCGGGTGGTCCTCCGCCACGCTTGATTCTGCGTCGCTTTGCGCCGGCGGAGTAATCGCGTGCTGCGGTGGAGCGGGTGGCGACTAGCCTGGCATCACACAAGGCTGAGATTATGGTGGTGATGGGGTCCAGATGCAGGTGAGGTGGCTGCGCCAGCTTGAGAATCACACGGAGTACGGAAAATTTTCGCGGATAGCTCCACAAAATGTAGGTGTCGAGGTAGAATCGAGGGTGAAACCTGTATCGCGGTAGATGTAATGGACCGAGGGAAATAAAGTTGGCAGTGTTCCTCCGGAAATGAAATCGGGAAAAAGAATTAGAGACGAGGAATTTCCAGACGGAAATGTCTCTGCGAGGTTCTAGATTTGAAAATCCGGCAGACGGTGTATGCACGGATAGATAGGGACATGTGACTTTGCATTCCCCCGAGTACTGCCCAAATGTAATTGTGGGTGAACCGGGTATGCGTGCAGTATGCAGTATAATCTAAACTAGCAAACAGACAGAGGCAATAATCATGCAACAGAAAAACACACCAGAAAAATCATACTAGAGTGTTTTACGGCTAGTGGGTATATGTACTACTGTTATACATAGACCTACATCAGCGCGCATTTTATTATAGACTCAAGACGAGTCAATGTTATTCAGTGTATGTGATCTACTAATTAAAATCTTGTTAGCAACACAGTGTCAACCCTGTCAAACATTTCTGCTTGACAGAGGGACAAGCAAAAACAACACCAAAACCAAAAACACGAGAACATTCTTAACATATGGGTTACAACAGTGCAAGCATACAACAAAGCACGAACGCGCTACGCGCTAAAAGAAACACTCACCCTGGGATACATGGTTCTATCCTCATATTGGGGATGAACCGACAGACTGATCATCTCATTGCGTGACTGAGGTCATGCAGAGGACTTGCCTTGCTAGGGCTCTCCGGGAGGACGAAGACTGAGCCAATCTCCTTCTTCATCGTTTGACACTACTATGGGTTGGGGTTCGGCTGCTGGGGGTGTGGCTGAAATTGATCCGAGCAAATGCTACTGGTGGATCCGTAAAAGAGCCTTGTCGAGGGTGATGATGTTTGGCTTGGGCCACAACACAGGCTGAGAGGATAGCACTGGTTCGTATGGCGTTGGGCAAACGACTTGAGATGCGAATTTATGAGCCTCACGGTAAGCTTCCTTGACAACTCACACCGCATCGTTGTCCAGAGTTCTAAACTCGGCAGGCATCTTGGCAATCATTATCCCCTGGGCGGTGATATACTGCACCAGGCAAGCGATTGCAGCGTCATCTCCTTGGATAGCGGGAGAAGGCTGCATTCCCGCTTCTGCCACAATGGGGAAAAAGCAAAACTCCCGCCTCGTTGCCACATGCGGGAACTTGGTTCGGAGGTGTAGGATAGCCTCCACAATAGCGGCCTGAATGGCTAAATCAGTGGTAGGCATGGCTCTACCCTAAAAAACCAACGGCTGGCCATTTACTGCGGGACCTAGGCTGATGTGCACTCTTGCATCAAAGCGATGAAGGTGAGGGACGGGTGCCGATTGGAACACCAGGTAATCGGGGCTAGCATTACAGCCAAAGGCTTTGGTGAGCATCTCGGTATGAAGGGGTGGAAAGACAGTGTGGTTGACAACACAGGTGCGGGTGTAATACTTGGAAGCTTTGAAGCTGCTAGTCATGGCTGGAGTGTTGCTAGCTAGGCTTCTCTGCAGGGACATGGCTGACTGCGGGATGAGCGATACGGCGAGCGGAAAGGGGGCTTTTATAGGAAGCTATGCGGGACATGCCCGCATGGTGTGGCCCCTTTCCCTTAATGGTGAAAGGCAAGCGGTGTGGCCGACCAGAAAGGATATGGATGCTATTCGTTCCACGGATAACTAGGTGGGGACAGCAGGGTGAGGACGTGTCGGTCCCGACTGCACCACATGTGGATTAATAGTGGCCATGCTGGATGCCAGGGATGGGTCAAATCACTTAGGGTCATTAAGGTTTAATTGTAGCGGTGATCTAACGCTAGGATAACCTATGCCAGCCTGGCTGCTCTGATACCATGTCCTGTGGCACCCCGATCCGCATGGAGCAGGGACCTTCGCACGTCAGCCTAGGATAACACCTGACACACGACAGGTCCATGATACAACATTCTAGTTACAAGAATATTCATCAAATACATGTATGTAAGATTGCATCATTGACGAATACAATTATCTGGCATAGCCCTCAGGCTATTTAAATGGCAACAGAAATCTATTCGAATGGCGGCGGAAGTCTTGGTTTGGTAGCATAACAGCTCTGGCTGGGCTCCACAACAAATCTGGCTGGGCGCCATAACTCACCGGACTGGCAAGGTTACAGCCTAGCGCAACCAATCAAGCAAACAATCCAGGCACGACCTACAAACTGGCATGACACGCCAGGTCAATACATTGAATGTATTTGCAAGACAACCAAATACATAGCATCCAAACAAGCAAAAGACAAAGCAGGAACCAAGTACATGCAACAACCTTTCTCAGATCAATTACTAAACATGGCATGATATAGTTCAACTAAGCATGAACAAGATTATCATAGCATCTACTAACATGGCAATGACATGGCATATCAAAACATGCTTCTAACATGGCAATAACAAAACTTAGCATATCATCTCAAACATGGCATAATTTAACATAGCAATTAAAGCATGGCATGGCATCATGAAACTATGCTGCGTACAAATTACATGTCATATTCAAAGCAGACATAACATGTTAACTTTATGCAACCATCTCGTGTTCTACCATGGTTCTTTAAATGCAACATATTACTCAAGCAATGCAACGGAACTTGTGCACTGAGTCCCTCGGACTCTCTGACCAACGGGTTGCCTCGCAACCGAACGGTGATCTCTCATGGATCAGAAACAGAACCACACTTGGTTCAACACTCATCGAGACCTCGTCTTGTGATCATATCAAAACATCGCCGTGACTTCTCATGACTATCCCATGGTCCAAGTCACCACATTCTTGTTAGCACATTAATTAACTTAATTATTTCAGGTTTATCCTCCATTTCGACCAAGACCCGATAGTGTGACCTACTACGAACTATGTGGCTATCGATAGACTTTATAAACACTCTCCAAAGGTAGCACACTATACCCACACCACGGAACCCATGGCCTCGAAAAACACTCCCATTCGGGTGGACCAACGGCGTTCTAACAAAACCGACCTACTGCCATGACACTCTCCCGGCCACTCCGACCAACACCCCTTTTAGGTTCAGTCTTGGGTGGCCCCGTACCTACCAAAGGCACCAACGGCCACTGTCGTGGCAAAACAAAACGGTCCCAAACGGGGACATGAGCTCAAAACCAAACCCAGGCACACAAGGCTTATGTCCGCCTACCTAATAAGGGTAGCGCGCTCCCATAACCTTCCCTCATTGGAGGCACCAGCAAGAGGCACGACAATAGATTGCATTAGAGCCTTCCCGTAAAGGCAAATGTGGCTGCACTGAAAAAGTTCGATTTGGTGGCAATATGACTCGATCCCATCGATGGCGGAGGATGTTTTTTATTATTAAGTCATTTTATTATCTTCTCCACCATCATGAACATGAATGCAACAATGAGCATGCATCATACGAATGCTTTAATAAAATACTGAGCCTCTCAAATGAACAACAATAGAATAAAGAACATGACAATACCAAGTACGGTGCATTACATAGCATTTTACAATGATGATATGAAAATAAAGTAGAGTTGTAACAAGGCATTATCAATAACAACATTCTAATTAACATGGCAAAAGATATCATGAAATCACAAGCATGCATGATAAACATAACGGAATAACTGCAGACGAAAATGATAAGGAACAACTGCAACTACACACACACAGGGTGCAAGCAAAGTCAACATGCAAGTTCAGGCCTCATGATAAGAGGTTGACTTGCCTGGGGTTGATAAATACTTTGGGAAGAAGTGTGAAACGATCGCGGAAAGATTTTCCAGAAACATTTCTCTCCCGCAGGGGGATGTTTACGGGCAAGGGCAAATTGTTCATTTTTTCACTATGCGAAAACATTATGAAAATGATACCAACGGAAAGAGATCGACGAGCAGAGAATGTGAGCGTTGGAATCACCTCAATCGGAGTTACGGTTGCAAAGTTGTGGCCGTTCACTTTTTAGGCAGAAAAAGGCACTAAACAGGGAGCATTCACAATTTAACCTTTTCAGCGGGCGGGGTTAAAAAGAGAAAGCGCATTCGCAGAAATACGCCTTCCGATAAGTGAAAACGCATTTTGATCTAAAGAAGCACGAGAATACGCTTTCGGACAACTGAAGACGTAATCCAGAGGATTACGCCTCCACTTATCCACGTCAGCGTACCTGGTCAACACCGCTGTTAGACTGGCGGGTGGGGTCCGCGCGAGGTGGGGCCCGCCTAGCCCTGGCTTCTTCTTCCTCCCGCTTGGGATCGAGCGTGGTCGAGGGAGGAGATCACCTCGACGGCGATTGCCGGCGCGTCCGGCCACGGCAGCTGACGGGCGACCTACCCAGGAGATCAGCAGAGAGAGGCGCTTCTTCGGGTGGTGGTCACTGCCGTCAAGGAGCACCCGAGAAGGGGCTGCAGGGCCCGTGGCAGAGAGGAGCTTCGGCCACCAGTGAATAGGGTGCTCCGGTGAGGGAGAGGAGAGGTCGAGGCTATGGGGCGGCTCGCCGGAGCATGGGGGATGCGGTGGTGGTGAGGAAACGGAGAGAGGGGCGTGGCATCGCCGGAATCGGGCAAGACCCGAGGCGGTGGCCACGGCGGCGGTGGTGGTCGAGGAGAAGCTCTGGGGCGAAATGAGGAGCGTGGGGAGACATAGAGGAGGGTGGGGAAGCTGCTGAAGTGCTCGAGGGGGTCGCGGGCTCCTTATATAGCCGGGGCGAGGTGTGGCCGAGCCGAGTGCCGCCGGGCGAGTCCGGCCACGGCTCTGCTGGCCACAGCTGTCACGGGGAGGAGGGGGAAGGCGACGAGGAGGGTGCGGATGAGTGCCAGAGAGTCACGGAGACGAGCGAAGCTCGCGGACGAGAGGAGGAAGAGGACACCGGGGAGGAAGAAGACGAGCTCACGGGCACGCATTGCTTGGTCGTTGGCATGGCTCGCCGGAGAAGAAAACAGAGGGGGCGAGCGGTCCAGAGGGAAGAGGACACCGAGGGGAAACTGTAGGACACTAATTGCGAGGCCGGAGCCGGTCGGAGCAGCGTTGCCGACGATAATAGTGGCTAGACCACCGTTTTGGGCTGGTATTGCCCGTGGTCACCATCGACAACACACACTCTGGAGTTTTTACTGATGCCAACTCATGTCTACCGCATAGTCCGTCGAAGATAGAGTGTTACTACAGTAAGGAAACAGGCAGAGACAAATGAAGCTGTGTAAACTAAGCTTCACAAGTTTTCTGTTGCAAACTTGGCCACATTCTAGAGATAAAACCAGAGAGGTTAAAAGGTAAACCTCATGTATGGTAGGCTTAGGGTAGCAAAGACTACGATCCTGGGAATTATGAGGTCATTTGGTCAAGTATTTGACATAGTTGTAGTGCAACTACCAAATCTGGTGCAGAAATTAAATGATGAAGAAGCACTCACTAGGAGTGTTAGATTGGGCTAAAACTTGGCACATCTTGATGATTTGTACATAGAATGATGCTGTACAAATTTCATACCAAATGAGCTTGCCAAAATGGTACTGCCTTCACTGCTATCATTTTGTCCAGAAACTTGAGAAAAATCCTCAGGGCAAATGGCTAACTGAAATGAGCCAAAATTTTGTGGAGATAGGTTATATGGATATGAGAAGACCTGGGGAAAGTTTCAGCCATAATGAAGCAAGTGATGCATTTGCTTCACAAACTGAAAGATTGGACAGAAACCAAGAATTGCTTCTGTGCTCACATAGTTCAATGGAATGAGCTGAATGTTAGTGGAGGGTGGTTACATGATCATTAGGGACTGATGTAAAAGTTTCAGCTCATTTTGATCATCTATGAGGGTACTTCCTTCACAGACAAGCAATCTGAACAAAAACTTGAGAAAATTGCCAAGGAAGATTGGATAGATGGATTGAGCTGATTTTTGGTATCCAGAGGGGATTTATCAATATTAATCATCCTGCCAATTTTCAGCTCAAATGGATCAAGGGTTCAAGCACTTCATTTGCACAAATTTCAGATAAGGCAGAAACTTGCATTGGATCATGTGCTCAAATTATTAACTTTGGAGCATGGGCTTGGATGGAAATGGTGGAGATATAGCAAGTACAAGCTCCGCAAATTATTTGGGAATTTGCCTTGCTATAAAAATGGTAGTTCCTTTGGAAAATGGCAGAAATGCAATATTGACATTAAATAGGAAAAGGCAATTTTCCTTATTTAATTATGGCCAGTATATTTGCCAAAGCTTGGATTAGGCATAAATATCAACTCCACAAATTCTCATGAATTTAGGGGATATGGCTAGCTATGCCTGTGGATTTTATTCCTCGGAAAGGCAAGAAAAGGAATAAATTACAATTCAAAAATATTGCATGGGACTTGGCAATATTTTTGCACATCCAAGGTTCAGAAAGATAGGAGGATCTCTGGGAACAATTGGGAGGATCAACAGATCAAGGAAAATGATGGCTCCTTTGTAAGCACAAAGGATATATCCAAATTCCAAAAATTTGGAATTTAGGGTTTGAGAGGGTTTGAGATGATGCAAATGAGATCTTGCTCATTGACAAAGGCATGAGCAAGGTCTTGAAAGATTGAAAATGACAAGAAATCTCAGAGTCATCCAACAAACTCAGGGAAAAGATTGAAAACGATTGCCAGGAAGGAATAACAACACAAAAAATGATAACCCAATTTTGGGGCTGTTGCAGTTCATTTGGACATTTTGATGCATTAACTGAGTTCTCAATGCATTTTATGTGCATAATTCAAATTTGAACTACATGCACATGCTCCAGTGCATATAAATTGGTTGAAAAATCAAATTTGTGTCCTTGGGTGCATGCTTAGGTCCCATGCAAGTAATGGGAATGAATTTCAAACACGAGGGCACTGTTGATTGCTGGCAAAACATTGAGATGCCTGGTTTTTAAATTCCAGTAAATCCAAAATTCTGTTTACCATTCACGTGACGCCACATGTCTTGGTTTTAATGGTTGTAGGAGGTGACATGCGGACAGCTGCTTGACCTTGAATGAACGGGAGGCATGCGAGCGCCGTCCGGTGCGCAGGCTGACCACGAGGTGTGCAAGCTGTCCTTGAGTGCGCAGGCTCACCGGGAATCGTGCGAGCTGTACGCTACACAGGCTCATTGGAAAGCGAGCCCTTTGACTTCCATGGCCGCCCCCTTGCTCGCATCCTCTCCATTAATGGCGCCCAAGCCGCAATTTAATTCGCTTTTTAAATATAAAACACTCATCGCAAATGTTTTAGTTAGTACACCCGTATGAAAACCGATAGCTTCCCCAGGAAGCCAAGAGAAAATGTGCCGAGCAGGATTTCTGCACCTCTTGATCGCAAACGTTTTAGATAGAACACCCGTAGGCAAAGTGAGAGCAGCGCAGGATTTGTGCATCCCTTCAACGCAAACGGTTGTTTTGGATGACCCGTGTGGAACCACGTACAAACAATTTGGTAAGATTTGTCAATCCTTGTAACACTGTGATTTGTCAAAATATGAAGATAAAAATTAGTAGCAGTATCTAATTTTTGCAACTAAAATTTAGTAATTAAGCATAGATTTCATTCATAGATTAAGCAGTCGTTCTTAATTTATACAAACAGTTCAACTTGATAGCTGAACCAACCAAACTTTTCCCCAATTGTTGCCAACCACGTACTGAAATAACTAGTTCAACTATATATACTAGGTGATTTTAAGTATGTTGTACAGTTCCACCACATCTATAGTCAGATGAACTGAACAAAATAGCCCATAAATACTACTACTACTACTGCGGAGGGGCTTTGTACTACTTCCAGTTGCCTCTCCTCTGTCGAGCGCGCTCAGTAAGAGGCGGAGGAGGAGGAGCCTACCGACAAGCTGGGCGACCGCAATGCGGTGCCTGCCGCTAATGCAGATTTAGCGACACTCGCCTCGAACGCCCTCTGCCGCTCCAGACGACCCCTCCCGAAGCGGTGTTTCTCCTCATAGATCTCCTGATTCCTCGCCTCTGAGGCGGCGTGTGCCGCTGCCCCCTGCGGTGGTAAGGCTCTTTGCGTGCTTGACGAGGCGCTCCTCCTCCTCCCTCAGGAACTCGGTGTAGCGCACAAGGTCGTTGTCGCACGTGCGGGCATCCACCTCCACCTCCCACCTTCGGGCGGCGGTGGTGGAGCTGGTGATGACCCCGGCGGTCGACGATGGGCTGGCGGCCATGGTAGCCGACGACGGGATGGCGGCCATGACCACCACCTCCCGCCTTCGGGCCGCGGTGGCGGAGCGGGTGATGGCCACAGTGGCCGGCATCGGGGTGGCGGCCACGACGGCCATCTCCCACCTTTGGGCCGCAGCGGCGGAGCGGGCGATGGCCCTGGCTTACGATGGTGGTGTGGCGGCAACGGCGGCTGGCAACAGATGCCGACGGGCACCGGCGGCGGAGCGTGTGGTGGGTGTTCCGCGCACACCCAACAGGGACGCCACGCGCACTACACTACGCCGGGGACTGCGCCGCCGCCGCGGTGTAGCCTCCCAGCTAGAGCTGTCCAACAATGACGGCGGTGTGGCTAAGCGATGACGACGGACCGGTGCCATTGGCGAATGTGGGAGAAGCAGACGAGATAAGCTACAGGGATGTAGGGGAAATGCGACGCAGGACTCGCCGGCCATGAGGGTTTTTATAGCAGGCCGGTGAGCATTGGGATTTTGGGGGATTTCATCGAGTCGGGCGGAAAGCTTGCGCGGGAACCTACGAGGTTCCGTGGGAACAGGCTCACCGATGATTCATTGGCCCCACCGTTTGGCAAAAAGAATGCCCCCGCGCGCTGCGCAAGCTACTTGTAAGCCGCCTCATGGCAGCGGGGTGACAAGACATGCGAGAGGAGGACGAAAGGCCACGTACACATACGGTTAATAAAAAATGTTTGTGATTTAATTACCTACTATACCACCGTCCTGGTTTATAAGTATGATTTAATTAATAAAATACAATTGCATGTCGCCAAAGATTATATAGTTGGATTTGTATTTGAACATAGTTTCCAATTATATAATTTTTAAAGCATGCATTAACATTTTGTTGGTTAAATTTGAGGGCAAAGTATGGCACGGAATATAAAGGAGACTATACACTAGACGGAGGTGGTACCACACGGCCGCTCTCTATGCAGCGAGGCAACTGTCAGCTGGCTTGTAGGAGACCATTTGCTATGTGTTCAACTGCTCCATGCGTGTGGTTGCTTGCGGTTCAGGCGGCCGCGACGCGCTCTGCTCTCGCGTCCCTCCGGGTGCTCTGCCCTCGTCCCTCCATGCACGCTGCGAGTGTTTTGGGCCGGCGCACGATCACGCACGTTCGCGTGCAAGCGGTTGCGCCGGGCGCGGCGTGATGATGCAGTTACCCGCTACAAAAACTGCCATTCAGACGCGCCGGGAATCCACGTCGCTGATGTCTACTACGCAACCTTCTTCTTGTAGACGTTGTTGGGCCTCCAAGTGCAGAGGTTTGTAGGACAGTAGTAAAATTTCCTCAAGTGGATGACCTAAGGTTTATCAATCCGTGGGAGGCGTAGGTTGAAGATGGTCTCTCTCAAACAACCCTGCAACCAAATAACAAAGTGTCTCTTGTGTCCCCAACACACCCAATACAATGGTAAATTGTATAGGTACACTAGTTCGGCGAAGACATGGTGATACAAGTGCAATATGGATGGTAGATATAGGTTTTTGTAATCTGAAAATATAAAAACAGCAAGGTAACTAATGATAAAAGTGAGCGTAAACGGTATTGCAATGCTAGGAAACAAGGCCTAGGGTTCATACTTTCACTAGTGCAAGTTCTCTCAACAATAATAACATAATTGGATCATATAGCTATCCCTCAACATGCAATAAAGAGTCACTCCAAAGTTACTAATAGCGGAGAACAAGCGAAGAGATTATTGTAGGGTACGAAACCACCTCAAAGTTATCCTTTCTGATCGATCTATTCAAGAATGCGTAGTAAAATAACACGAAGCTATTCTTTCTGTTCGACCTATCATAGAGTTCATACTAGAATAACACCTTAAGACACAAATCAACCAAAACCCTAATGTCACCTAGATACTCCAATGTCACCTCAAGTATCTGTGGGTATGATTATACGATATGCATCACACAATCTCAGATTCATCTATTCAACCAACACAAAAGTACTTCAAAGAGTGCCCCAAAGTTTCTACACTACAAAAAAAGACACATCCGTGACATTTTGGGCCGAACAAATTTTTTTCTGTCATACATATGACACTTCTATGACGATAATTGTGACAAAACCCGGTATCATCATAGATGTGGTGGGCTCCTACTTCTATGACAAAAAATCATGACAGAAAATGGGCTTTTCGTCCTGGGCAGGTCGGAGACGCAGCTGCATGACATTCTTTGGGCCGTCCATGACAGAAAAAACCGTGGTAGAAGCAAGGGCGAGGAAAATTTTGGGGAGTTCCCGGTTACGGTGGGAGGTCGGGGGCCGAGCCATGCGCGTTTCTCTCGTACACGTATGCGCGTGTGTGTGAGGCATTGGCTCTAACTGAACCCGAGCGAGGCGCTGGGCTCTAACTGAACTCGAGTGATTGCACTGCAGGCTATGCGTTACTGAACCCGAGCGATCGATCGATGGCTGTTAACTGAACTCGATCGAGTGATTCTTCGCCATCGCCGCTAATCAAGCCGATCGATTGGATGAACAAAGTGAGCGTTGCGGGGGGTGGATGAGCGGTGGCGGTGGCGTTGCCTCTGGATGAACAGGACCCCGTGGTGTGGAGGGCTGGATGAACAGAGACGGTGGAGGGTGCCCGTGGAGGGGTGGTTGAACAGACCCCGTGGTGAGGAGGGCTGGATGAACAGAGACGGTGGAGGGGTGCCCGTGGAGGGTGGTTGAACAGACCCCGTGGTGTGGAGGGCTGGATGAACAGAGATGGTGGAGGGGTGGTTGAACAAGAGCCGGTGGAGTAGCGCGGTGGAGGCCGGATGAACAGGAGCCTGTGGAGGCTGGAGGAGGTCGACGGTAGGCCGTGGAGGCCGGAGGAGGTCGACAGTGGAGATGAACAGTATCTCGTGGAGTCCTGCTTATGCGTACGCCACACCCTCCCGGCGAACAGACCCCCGTTTGACCTTAGGAGGTCCGTTGGCGGTACACCCCACCTCCCGATCAACAGGACCCCGTTTGACCGTAGGAGGTCCGCTTTCATCTGCTTTTGGCACGCCACACCTCTCCCGATCAACAAGACCCCGTTTCGACCGTAGGACGTCCGCTTTCTCCGTTTTGGCGGTACGCTGCACCCCTCCGTTGAACAGGATCCCGTTTCGAACGTGGCCGGTCGAACACAAGGCCGTTTCCTCCGTTTTGCGGTACGCCAGGCCTCGTTTCCATCGCCTGTTCCGTCCAAGCCCTCCCGATGAACACAACCATGCATTCCGTTCCGACCCAGCCGGTTGGCTCCCACGCATTCCGTTGCCTCCCGATGAACACGACGCATTCCGTTGCCTCCCCATGAACACGACGCATTCTGTTGCCTCCCCATGAACATGACGCATTCCGTTGCCTCCCCATGAACACGACGACGACGTTGTTTCTCCGTTCCGACCCAGCCATGTACACGAGCCTTGGCCGTGCGCGTAGTGAGGCGTTCGAGACCCGCCAGTATGTACACATACATGGCCATATTTTCTTTCTTGCACCCTAGCGGCAGACGTGCAGTACATGCTACGTGCGGCGCCTCTACTACGACACGTGTGCGCCTCTACATCCACCAAAGATATATGCGTACACATTCGCGACCAGAATGATAATGCTACGCACGCTCGACCAGTGGGTCTCATTGTCGTGCACTTCCTTGCCTGCGAAGATGTAGCTGGTGGGTCGCAGCAGTCAGGGGGCGAATCGTTTTTTTTTGCTCGGACGCACTTCCTTGCGTGCGAAGATGTAGCTGGTGGGTCCCAGTAGTCAGGGGCAAACATTTTTTCACGAAATACGGTGGCCCGTCCGGTGGGTCCCCGCCGTCAGGTGGAGGACTAATTATTTTGCACGTAATAAGGAGGCACTTCGTTGCTGCGGCCGTGGACCCGGTGTCGACCTCTCCACGTCTGATCCACGCCCAATGGAAGTCGTTCCTTAACCACGCTGACCACGCCGCGCCGAGAGCACCAGGCGGTGGACGACGGGCGAGGCCTAGGAAGGGGACGACGCGGACCGGGAAGACGCGATGGATGCCCACGCGTAGAGGAGTACGAGGGTTCACCGGTTCGCTGCGGTGTGAGGTCGCCGCCGCAGAATAACAGGGGGTGTGGGTGAGTAGAGGATGGCCTGGCCAGCGATGGGAGTAGTAGGGGGCGGTGAGGCCTCCGCCGCATCGCAGCCGGCCACGGGAGGCAGGAGCACGAGGCACGACCGGCGCTGGTTTGGGTGGCTGGAGCAAGAAGACCGGAGGTTGAAGAAGCACTATGGCCGTTGGATGGACATTGTACGGTCACTGGAGCTAGAATCGTGCATATTGACTAATTTGACAAAGCCTTCCATCCCCGTCAACTTAGTAGGCCCACAAGTCAGCCTGCCACTATATTGGGCCCCAGCTAACAGGGGGAGTATTCATTTTTTTTGTGCGTAATAAGGAGGCACTTCCTTGCGTGCGAAGATATAGCTGGTGGGTCCGACCTGTCAGCGGCGGTAACGTTTTTTCACGAAATATAGAGGCCCTTTCGGTGCGTCCCAGATGTCAGGTGGAGGAATCATTATTTTGCGCGTGATAAGGAGGC
Organism: Aegilops bicornis; assembly: GCA_021605145.1. Lineage (NCBI taxonomy): Eukaryota > Viridiplantae > Streptophyta > Magnoliopsida > Poales > Poaceae > Aegilops > Aegilops bicornis. The sequence goes on along the minus strand of CM038673.1, from coordinate 399,714,777 downwards.
ATTTCCTTGCGGCGTCAGAGACCCGCTTGTCAGCCTCTCCACGTACAGTTCACTTCAGATGCATGTCGGTCGTTGACCATGTTGACCAGGCCGCACCGAGAGCACCTGGGCGGTGGACGACGGCGAGGCCTAGGAAGGGAACAACACGGAGGCAGGGAAGACTTGGCAGTGTTTTCCTACACGGAGGGGAATCTGTTGTCTGAGGGTTTCTTGGTTCGTCTGCCATCGCCGGAGAATAACGGCAGTGTGGGTGAGTAGAAGGATGGCTAGGCCAGCGATGGGAGTATGGTGGGGCGGTGAGGCTGCGGCAGCAGAGCCGGCCGCTGGGAGGAGGGAGCAGCAGCCTCACGGCGCTGCTTGAGCGGCCGAGCAGGAAGAGCAGAGAATGAAGAAGCACGACGGCCGTTGGATGGACATCGTATGGTCACTGGAGCTAGAATCGCTCATATTGACTAAGTTGACAAAGCCCTCCGTCCCCGTCAACTTAGTAGGCCCACAAGTCAGCCTCCCACCATGGTGGGTCCCAGCTAGTGGGGAGTATTCATTTTTCTGTGCGTAATAAGGAGGCACTTCCGGTGGGTCCGAGCTGACAGCGGGGGGAACATTTTTTTCGTGAAATACGGTGGTCCGTCCGGTGGGTCCCTGCAGTCAGGGGCAAACATTTTTTCACGAAATACGGTGGCCCGTCCAGTGGGTCCCAGCAGTCAGGGGGGAAACGTTTTTTCTGTGAAATACTGGTGGCCAGTCCGATGGGTCCCTGCTGTTAGGTGGAGGAATAATTATTTTGCGCGTAATAAGGAGGCACTTCCTTGCGGCTGCCATGGACCCAACTGTCAGCCTCTCCACGTACAGTACTCTTCCGATGGAAGTCAGTTGTTGACCACATTTACCACGCCGCGCCGAGAGCACCACGGCGGTGGACGACGGCGAGGCCTAGGAAGGGGACGACGCGGAGCCGGGGAAGACGCGGCAGTGGATGCCCACGCGGAGAGGAGTACGAGGGTTCACTGGTTTGGCTATGGTGTGAGGCTGCCGTCGCCGCAGAATAATAGGGGGAGTGGGTGAGTGGAGGGATGGCCTGGCCAGCGGTGGGAGTAGTATGGGGACGGTGAGGCCTCCGCGGCAGCACGGCCGGCCACGGGAGGCAGGAGCATGCGGCACGACCGGCGCTGCTTTGGACGGCTGGGGCAAGAAGACCAGATGTTGAAGAAGCACTAGGGCCGTTGGATGGACATCATTGACCATGCCGCGCCGAGAGCACTAGGGCGGTGGACAATAGTGAGGCCTACGAAGGGAACGACACGGAGTCGGGGAAGGCACTGCAGTGGCTGCCCACGCGGTGGACAGTACGAGGGTTGACTGGTTCGGCTGCCGTCGCCGGAAAATAACAGGAGGTGTGGGTGAGTAGAGGGATAGACAGGCCAGGGATGCGAGTATGATGGGGCCGTGAGGCCTGCCCGACAGCACTACCGGCCACGGGAGGCGGGAGCAGGCGGTTCCAACGGCGCTGGTTTGGGCGGCACGGGCAGGAAGATCAGAGACTGAAGAAGCACGATTGCCGTTAGATTGACATCTAACGGTTCCGATTGGTAGAGTCGATTGTCGACTAAGTTTCTTTTTTGAGAAACCTTGTGTACGCATGAACTTAGTAGGCCCACAAGTCAACCTCCAAATCTGTGGCACACAACATAAAGCCCATTTGCTATTTTTTATAATTTGCAGCCCATTTGCTAATTCTTAAGTAATTTATTACAGCCCATTTTCTGCCGAGGACCATGGTCAAAAAGTTCAACCTTATTTTGCATATTTTGGTGGAGTCCGAACTGTTGTAATCCTGAAATGATAAACATTTTTAAGAACTTATTGATTTGCCAAAAAAATCGTTTTGTTTTTGTAAGCAAATAAGACGTGGGACAATTGAGTTGGTTTAAGGGAAAACCATGGAAAAAATCAGCTACCGGGTGGGAAAAACAACAAAAATAAGGATGTAAATATGAAAAGGGAATTTTATGTGTTTTCAATATAATGATACGTGTATATGAACTAGTAAAACTATAGGTAGAGATTAGAAAACGGATGTAGGACATGCGTTTCAAGAGGAAAATAGAACTGGGCTGTGTGTTTGGTTCAGTAAAAAAAAACTGCCTGCGGATGTTGTAAGACAAAATATAACTAATGTTGGCGGGCCAGAGGCCAGTAGATACCTGTTGGATCTTTGTGCCCCGTTGTCGTCATGGGCTGGGCCTGTTAAAAACAAAACCAACCCTGGGCAGTCTACAGCCCAGTTGAAACTTGCTTGACCTGAAAAAAATACGTGCTCAATAAACGAGAGAATTCTGCAAGTACAGACTGATAACTAGGATGCAGCAAGGATATTATTTTTTTATCGTGATAATAAGTGCATGCACTTGTTTCGAAAAAATGGAGAACTAGGAATTCGAACGGCGGGTGCTTACGCTACCCATCAAATAAAAATCAGGTGCCTGAAAATTCATTTCGAAACAAATGATTCAGCTTTATATCCACGTCGACCCTCGGCATGATGGTTGGAAGCAAATGCAAGTTCATACCAAAAGATCGTTAACAACAATACCAACTTGCATACGACAAAGTAGTACAACTACCAATACCAAACTAACTTATAATCTTTGTACTCCTGGCCCTAGTGTTCGTCTGGTAGAAAATCTTGCAGAGGACCAGCTCCCGCTCCTTCTATTGCTCCAGGTCCCCGAGGTGGTACTGGTGCATCACCCAGTTGGTCCTCTCGCTGGTCGAAGTTCTTGTTGGTGTGCAGCACCGTAACCTTTTTGCTGCTCGTCTGCCGCCGTTGACCATCACCGCAAGGTATTGCCGATCTTGTGCCACATCGTGCATGCCGTGACCGATCAGATTCTTGCGACGCGTCACGTGCTCCTTTTGAACGCCTCGAATTGCGCCGAAGAAATGCTTCCTTAGGCCACTCAGTGTGATACCTGCAGTATTGTGGAATACATGTTTTAGTGTACCTAGTAGGCATTTTCATAACATCTTTGGTATGTTGCAGTCACTTGTTTCACTTTTTATTAACTGTCAAATTGTAATTGCTTCACCAGGTCTGTGTCTAAAAAGAAAAATAGAGCTATAAACAAAGGAATATGTTTGTGCAAGTAGACGGCCGATCGGTGTCTTACCTGGAAGTTTCTCAGGTTGGGTGTAGCATATGCCGTGCTTTTGTCGATGGTTGGTATGAACAAATCGACGAGAAACTGAAATCTCGGCTGCCAAAGACTCACTTTGGCCTCAAGGTGCTCGATCATCTCTGATCCGTGGGATCAAACTTGACGCCACCGGCAAAGCACCGCCAATCCTTCTTCGACTTGCATCTGTAATTCCAGTTATATTGTACTCAATGTATGATCAATCGACTGTTTTAAGTGAATGATGAAAGATTTCGACAGATAAGTGGTACTCCAAATCTGAAGTCCAGAATACCCGAACACGCCGCCGGGATTCTTGTGTCACCTCACGTGCAGCGTGTTGTCACGTCAATTCAATGTGTGGACATGATGAATAATTTGACAGACGTATACTAGTACTGCTACTGTACTACTTACTAGTCGTATTTAGTGTCACAATTTATACATAGGTTTAACTAACAATTACACACTTGAATATTGCTTCTGCACAACATCTCCATCATCATTATCAGTACATCCTACGCAGGTGAGTTAGGATGCACTTGATCCCAGGAAGGTATCTATCCTTCAAACCAGAGGAGTGCTTCAAACTAACAACAGTACATAATATCCAACAAAAGAGGGTCATGCTACAACAGCAGAATACATGGCTTAGTCTAGATATCAGTACGAATCAAGTTGTGCATATTTGCTGTTGGCATGAACCACATCACCGCATGTCGGGTTTGCAAAAGCCATCCATCGCATGGAAGCTTGATGCCTTTCACACACTAAAGATTATATGGCAACAAGTTGTGTCGACGAATCTCAGGATATGGTGATTCATGAAACCCATGGTATGATGTGTAAACACAGCCCCCTCGCGAATGGAAGTTGCATAGCACAATAATCATCGCCGGTGATATGATCGATGATTGGTTGGATGATCGGATTGAGCCCGAGGAACAAGGAGTGGTTGCCGAGGCTGTAAACCCGCCTCCAGTTGAATACGCCTAGCCCAACGGAGCTGGGATCTTTCTCGAACACGAAGTAGCCATAGCCATTAATGTGATGAACGCCCCATGCATTGTACTGCATGTGGTTTGATGTAATGGTTTGGTCAATTTGGTACGTGCGAATGAGCATCAAATGACCGTCGTCAGCTGAACGAGCGATAAACCACCACCCATCGGCTGGTATGATTCCAGGTCCTGGAATCATGAAGGCTAGCGCATTTGCGTCTGCTACAAGAATTCAAATTGGAGACCAAAAGGACAAAAATAAACAATCTTGTTCAGAGTATGTGCGGAATTAAGATTATTATAACAGTGACACAAATCATAGACAGAGAATTGCAATGCCGTGGTCATAATCATACCCCAAGTTAAAAAAATAAGCCAATGGCTTTCATATTCTAGCAATATGTCATGGTTCAAACATCATGTAACAATGAGAGGAAAACAGCTATGATAGCGCCTACTCATATTCTACCATAGCACTTACTACTACTGTTCTCATATCAACTCTAAGTAATAACATGCATTGTTATAAAAATCTTGTAAACGAGAGTAACGTATAGCAATCATGATGTTATGCTCATAATATGTATTCTAACAATCATTAGATGCCAATTGTTCACATATCAACTCTAACAATAACATGTGTGGTCATAAAAATCTAGGAAATGAGAGGAACACATAGCAATGATGTGGTTATAGACATGCTATGCATTCTAAATTTGTAACAAATGAACAGGCAGTCGTATTCATAATGTAAAGATGAGATGAGATAGAACAATTACACGACGATAGATTCCACTAGTATAGGCAGCCAATCTATGTGTCGACCGTGTAAACGATGCCATCGTGCACTATAGCATCAGGCAGAAATGTTGCCTCAACAGGATTGATGATGAGCCATAACCATGTATGGCGACCGGATTCCAGATAGACAAATCCCATGTTGAACAAGGCAATGAGCTTGTAATCCATGTAGTCTTTTGATGGTGTGGGCACTTCGCAGATTACAACTTTACGCAAGCAGGTCGAGCCAAAAGCTTGACGTGTCTCGTGCGTAATAGGCAGGAGTGTCCGGCGGGCCGCGAGGCTCGATGGCGGCGGTATCCAACGATGGAAGGGTGATCTCTCGCTGGGTGTAGATATCCACGAGACGCCACATACTACCGGTGTGGTGGATGAGGATGATCGAGTTGGCCTTCATGCCCGCCCAGTAGTGGCCGCGCATGAAGGACAGGTGGAAGGGTAGTGGTAGCATGTCGCGGGGCACCACGACATCCTCCGTAGGATCGTCAAGTCGGTGTCTGGGCCACCTGCGAGGATCGGGCATCAGCAAGCAGGGTGTCTTGAAAAGAGCCAGCCGGTTGCAGACGAGTAGACGGTACAAAGACACCGAGCATGCGGCCAGACGGACGGTGCTGAGTAGGTCCATACGACTACAGATCTGCTCCAAGAGAACATCGGGGAGGGAATTCCAATCGCGGCTCTGCATGTCAGTCGGTTCTGCCATTGGGGTTTTCGGTGCCTGCGAGCCAGCGGGGAAGTGGATTTGGGCGGGCGAGCGAAGAAGCTTCTCCTCGTGTTGCCGAGCAGTGAGCGGGAGGATATGGTACACGCGAGCTACAAAGGAAGATGGCGCGGGCGAGCGAGCAGTGAGCGGGGTAAATGGTGTGCGGCCGACGATGGGGAAGAGAGGAGGAAGAAGAAGAGAGGAGGAAGAAGAGTGGAAGACGGGGAAGAAAGTGCATTCAATCTCAATTCTACTAGTACTACTACCAGGATATACCGTCCTTCGGAGTGTAAATAGTTAAATCGATGACATGTGGGTCTACCACAACAGGGCCCATATGTTAGTTAATGGAGGACAGAGGTGCGTAGGCATATTTGCGGAAGTGTGCTCTACTGGCAAACATGATGGCAGTACTTGGTATGGCTGTTTTAGTAATACCAACACGCTGGTTCAGCTTATTAATTACGTGTCCCATCTGCTGCAGCGTGTATTGTCACTTCACTGCAAAGACTAGTTGAATAGTTCTCTCTGACCAAGATGGGAATAATGGATCACGAGGACTTCCTTTCTATAGTATCCCTATGCCTCTACGCTCACTTCACTCATTTTGCTCTGTACCTAGTCACTTGTTGAAATCTGTAGAAAGACAAATACTCCGTATTTGGGAACAGAGGGAGGCTTTTACTCCGTACTATTTGGGAACAGAGGGAGTATCACCATATGGAGGGAACATAGGAAGCTTGAAATATGAACATGCCAATGGGAGGGAGTAAGCCCCATGCATGCATGCATGCATGCAACATGCAACACTCACACGTACACATGGACGCACGCAACACTCACGCACCCATGCGGCACACAGCACACGACGCAACACACACACTCACGCTCAAGTGCTCAACCTACTCCCTACGTCCGTGAAAGACTGTACATTTAGAGATTTACACATTGACCGGGGCATAATTAACGCCCAAAAGTAGCAGACTTATGTGTGCATGTGACCATTGAGATAAGAAGATTAAATGAAGGTCGTTGCATGCTGTAATTAAGGATAGACATATAGCCTATACCTACAAAGACAAGTTGGTGCATTAGTCAATCAATATCGATTTAGATTAAAGGCTAAATGCATTGGAAGTGTAGATGTACATCATGTACTACACTCTTTGTTTTATAGGCGATGTACACTCTTTGTTGGAAGACCGAGGGAGGACACGTGCATGCACTCACATACACAGCCAGGGCGGTTCGCGCGCAAGGGTTGGACTCGTGTCGCTACGCTGCGTAAAGTTTTGTTTAACTGATTTCTTTGCTCGCCAACCGGCTGTGTGGGACCCGAAACCAAGAGACAATTTAACCAGTCAACAAAGTGCCACGTCGACTATGTGGCCGGCCAGTAGGGTGCAATACGGTGCTCTACGATGAGCTAGTGATCGTATAATCGCCGCAAAACTATATATAGTGACCGTAAAGAGCGTATTATTGCATACATTGACCGCCAGTGTATATTTCTCATTTCAACTTAAGCTATATTAATCGGAAAGGACGCAATATGGACTACTACAACTAGTACTAGTACTGCTTTGATGTGTCCCGTCAACTCGCCGAACGAGGAGAAGCTTGCTTACTACACCTCTCCCTCGCCCACGCGCGCGGTGGTTCGCAGGACGAGGAGAGGGTTTTGACTACAGCGCCCTCTCCCTCTCCCTCTCCCTCTCCCTCGCCCTTGCCCTCGCCCTCGTGGTGGACGTGCAGCAGTTCAATCGGTGTTAGATTGCCAGAAGCATATTGTACTGTAGTATCATCATTGTTGGACCTTCCGAAGAGGCGAAGAGCCAAGTGCAAGGTTCACACGAGTACGAACTGTTGAACCTCCCGAAGAGGCAAAGAGCCAAGCGCAAGGTTTTATAGGATTTGTCGTCCTAGTAGGAGTGTACTACAACTATAACGAACGATGCTACTGTATGATGCCGCCACGTCACGTATATCCAAAGTTGTGCCACCTTTTTTCTCAAAGAGCGTGTCGGAGCCCGTGCAACAACCACACAAGTTGCGCGTACACATAACACATTTACTAGTAATAAATTGTAAAGGACAAATGCCAGTATGCCACACAAGTTCATCTCCAATTCATGTGATAAATTTGTGCACGACTAGTCTACATATATTCACAGCGCTACCGTTCACAATTACCGTACTCCACTTACACGTTATAGATGGGCTACATGTCCTCCTCCGTGTTCCGGTCTGTGTGTTCTTCATGGATGGCACAATCCATAGCGGTGGACAATGGGAATCATTATCGCAGCTTTCTAGTCCGGTTCCACACGATGGAGGCTCATCCAAGCAGAAGCGGCATAAATCAGGGATAGCGTGTCCCAGCATGTCGTTCATCCGGCGGTGCGCACTGAAGACACAACCATGCTTCATGAACGGCAGGCCTTACGTATGCGTGCACGGAAGGTGGCATCCGCTTCACAATGGGGTAGCTGTCCCGGCGAAAAGCGTAGTACTCTCAAGAGTGTTCCTCGGCACCCACGTAGCATCACGGGGGTCGAACTCGGCGCCGTTCATCTGGTACACGCGGCATCCCAGATCTGGACACATGGTGACGTACATAGTCAAGGTCCATGCATAATAATGTTGTGCTCAAATATGGCGGTCAGTAATACTGTGCAGCAAATAGTACTACTCTGGAATAGAGGAAGTAAAATAACCGACTTATTATATATATAGCCACTCTTGGCTACATGGATGAGATAGTAAGACATGGAAAAACAAAAATGGTGGCAGCTAGTGGGTTCAAGTCTTCAAGGGCCTAGCTAGCTATATGCGTCCTCCAAGGTAAAAAGTACTCCTACTAGTACTACAAAGTATACTACTAGTACAACAATGAAAGAGAAGGCGAGAGGGTTAAAAATGGAATACACAGGTAGATGGTGACGGTCCGATCGTGGTAGAATGTGTGACCATGTTGCACATCAGTGGTACCTTGGGTAACGACGGCTAAGATAGTTTAACCCAATATCCCAAAGTCAGCTACAAGGTTCCAGGTTAGACCGAATCGTGGATGCAAATGCACATCCAGGATCGGCGATCTTATTTTGATCAGGGGATGACTGGTCCCTTCAAAATAATGGAGTACCGTTAGGGATGCAAATGATGGTTTGTGCATTCCTTTTGTAATCTCCCGTACCGTAGGATGGCAACCAGATGAAACAAGCCCCCTGGCGTGTCACCGCGAAGATGCGGCCTAGATGGCGCACGACATCTTCGAACGTGTAGGGGTACAAATCTGCTGCCGCCAACATGCGACAGCCTCTGCCGTTACTGCCTCTTGCATTGATGGCAATCCTTATGTCGAACACCGTGATGAGATAGTAATCGTCGTAGCCGCGTCTCTTTGTCGGCGGGTCCGCAATTGCTATCTTCTTCAATCTCATGTAGGCATCATCATACGTATTAAAGCCCAGCCAGTGCGGAAGGCCGATCCCAATGGTGGAGAAGGGCTCTACCAGAACGGCCGCACTGCTGTGGATGTTGTGCAAAATGATGGTGGTATCCGGCCGGAGGTATGCAAGACAATCTTCGTTGGCACCGACCCAGACCTATATATATATATAAGACGGTGGGCAGCGGAGAAATTACGGGATGGAAATGGAATAACTAAGTACTACATGATCAAACTCCATTACTGACCTGCTCATCGGACAAAATCCGACTACCTCTCAACATCGGCAACTCTAGCGGAGTTAACGTGCAACCATGGCCAGGGAGCGGTGGACTGTTCGAAGGATTGTCCCATAGAAGAACCTTCCTCTCAAGGACGCATGGAAGACCAACAAGCATGGCCTTTTCCCAAGCCTGTTTAAGCAGCGTCTTGAAAAAGTTGGTGCAGGAAGCACCGAGTCTTGCGGAGGTGAGGACATCGGAGCGTCGTGCGATTTCTCCCAGAGGAACGCCGTCCAAGGTCTCCCAGCCCCGACGAGGAGGAGAACCGCCTGGCGAATCCATGGGAGCAGCGACGAACTGCCTTCTCTTCGGGGAGGGAACTGGCGAGGAGGAGATAAGAGCATAGTAATCAAGAGGCCTCGTCCCTTCCAACTGTAGATCGTTCCTCAGTGAAGGGGTGAGGCTATTATTTACCACTAGTACTAGCATTATGGAACGTTATGGGATTGCATTATACTATAAATAATAGCACTAGTAAGAAATTTTTGGCACTAGGTAGTATTTTTTTGCGTGGATTAAGAAATTTTCGGTATGTTTTTGCCATTTTTTGTACATGCCAACTAGTGTCAAAAAACGTCTTACATTATGTGATGTCGAGTACTTTCGTCTTGCATCAGAAGCGATACTAGTACTACTTTTCTCAACTAGTAGTGCGATGTCTTGTACTTCTAGTCTAGTCTAGTATAGTGCACCCGTTTTGAACTCTTGAATCTCGGGCCAAGGAGCTACAGGTTGGAAGTGGAGGGTACTACTGTTCTCTAGAACCATCGCTGTACTATCAATGCAGGGGAAGTACACCTGCGTAGTGGCCTAGTGGGTACTCTCGGTGCTCTATTCAGCCGCTCCTCTCATGTAGCTGGCCTACTCAGACGCTCCTCTCACGCACACACTAGCAGCCTGTTCATCGACGATTCTTGAGGCAAGAACATTTGAGTTATTTGATACAACGAGACTAGGCTTTTCGCTTCCATTTGTGGAGGTGTAATGGATCTCGTCGAACTTTGTTAGTAGTTCCTTCTTTATGAATGAGATGAAGCAAAGCTTTTGCCTCCGTTTCAAAAAAACACGTCAAGGGGAATTTCTTTTATAGTAGAGCCGATAATGGTGTGAAGTCCATGCGTAACGCCACAAGCTCTGAGTAGTAGTAGAGCACTTTACGTACAGAGCCATATTGCATAGTTCCCAATGCCCCGCCAGGCTTTTCCGGCTCCTCGGGCTTAATTGGGATGCGCTAGTTTAAATATGCTACTAGCTGGAAGCTGCAAGCGAGGTGCGGCTAGGGCGAGCACGCGAGCCACGGGATGCTGGGAAGGAAAACCCGTTCACGTGGCTAGTCTGTCCAAAGGCACCCAGATTAGGGGCGCACGTCCGCTTGACTTCAAAACTCAAACTACCCGTGTAAAATATTGGCTCGCAGCAAAGTGTAGTAGTACTATTTAAAAGGCCGCGATGCGTTCGGCCGGATCGAACCCACAAAGCGAGGTATACACTCCCGCGACCACTAGTAGTACTCGTTGGAGTACAACGCAACCTAGAATCGCCTTTTGTCGCTAGTAGTACGTACATTGTTCCTTACAAGAAACCCCTAAGAGCATGGTTAATAGTATAGCCAACTGCTGGCTATAAGCCAGTGCCATGTCATCTACAGCCCATCTTATAGCCAACATGTACAATAATAAATCAAAAGAGTGTACTACTTTTTTATTATGTGGCCCTCATTCTCACAAAGTGCCTAGGAGCACGTGCTAGAGCTGGCTCTTCACGAAGAGCCCGCTTACCTTCTCTCTCCTCTTCTCTTTCCTCAAACTAAGCAGAAATATACTAGTTTATTTCTTCTAGCCCGCTGACTCAACTCTATTGTACTTGCTCTAATAATGCAAGAAACCACTAAAATGCCAAGAAACTACTACCACTTGCATACATGGCAGACTTAAGATAAGACTACCTTATCAACCATTGTACATGCTCTTACCAACAAAATCCTCGAGTGACCTCCTACCTCCAGCCCGTCCACCTCGTCATCCTCGGCCATGGGACGCAGCTACCGCCATCGGCAGAAGGCGAGGTCAAAACCGCCGGCGGTGCGCAGCCCATGTTGCGGCGGCCGGATGATGCCACCGGCCCAAATTGCTTATGCGCAAGGTTTGCTAGCTAGATTGGCACGGCAGCGTGGCGGCTTGCCCGCGCGCGCCGCGCTAAGGCCAGCAATCTGGCTCGAGCGAAGGCTAGCGCGGAGGCTTGCTCGCTCGTGAGTCACGCTCGGGCCACCGCCAACCTGCGGAGGAGGCCAGCGGCGTCCGCCCGTCCGGCGGAGCGGCGGCCAACCCGCTCATCACCGGCTCCACCGACGAACACGCATCAGTATTGTTTGAAGTAATGTTCAGGAAAAATAATGATTTGAGGGGGAGTAACAGGATAGAAGGTCAGATGTGGGTCCCTCGTGTCAACGGTCAAACAAAATGTGTTGGTTTACGCTGCCTCGTCAGCACGGACGTGTGGACCAACCCTGTCATAAATGGGTTTAAACGAACCTAATCAGTAGGAGTACTAGGTAGTTTTTGGTGTGGATTAAGAAATTTTGGGTATGTTTTTGCTATTTTTTGTACAATAGATTCTTCCTACGGCTGGTTGAAAGTGGTAGTTTTTTGTTAAATACTCTACATATTGTAAGTAGGAGTGAAAGTTAAGCTTTGGAAGCCAATAAGCAAGGCTAGTTACATAGTGCATATGTGTACATGATTGAAAGTAAATATCAACCATGAGTGACTAATATCTTGATGGAAAACTCGAAACTATGGAATACTAGGAAAAATATGCATGGTTGGAAATACTAGCAATGTTCATGTCTGTTGCAACGAATCATAATTAGAATAATACTTATTCATAAACTTGGTACAAAACACTCTAATTTTGATATACATATGTCACTAGAGATATATTATGTTTCAATTAGAATATATTCCTTGGCTGTTTTGGTGAGGTCAGGGAGGGATGTGGTTGGTTTTAAGATACTAATTATGGGTTTTTCTGCAAATTGGTAGACAAGTGGGATGTTGGTGAGAAAAGACAACAACTTACCTCACAATCGTTAGATGTAGATCTAATGGTCAGAAATGATGGATGGCAGACACACCAGCATCACCAACTTAGTCTTGTGTAGGAGTACTAGCAAGATCCGTGCATTGCACGGAACATCAACATGCATTTTTTTTATAAAACACTTGTTGTGATTGACCCTCACGGGAGTAATCCCATGTGTAAAAACTAATGATATCTCGAGAAATATGAGATAAGGTGAAGAGGAGTGGGGTGTGGTGGTGGTTGGTGGTCGAACTGAGCGGAGGCATGGGGATTGACGACGCCGGCAGCGGCCACTAGGCCAGTTTGTTCCAGAGTCTTCCTTTCTTAATTGCTCAACAACGAGGTATGTTGGAGATAAGGATGAACGAGGGAAGGCCTTGTCTGCAAATGTGGAGAGGGGTGTGGGTATCTTTTAGTTTAATTTCCATTCGTCAGATATAGATCGGACGGTCTATATTGCAAGATGGCACACGTACCATCATCACCAACTCGGTTTTTTATAAGAGAAGAAATATAAGTATGGAGATACAAACGTATTATCGATACTTGCTTCCATAAACTAGCATCTACATTCTATTCAACGCCTCAGCATGTGGGGCCTTAGCACAATGACTTCTTGACCGTGTAAAACAAAGATTTTCCCATCACCGACAAGGAGGGGGTGACGGCGGCGCGCTTTTTGGCTTGCTCTAGTCCTAGTAGTCATACTAGGTGGTCTAAGCACGTGTAGATTTATTCTTTTTCACGTCCCGTGTTCGGCCAGATTGCCATGACTGTTGATGAATAGACGATAAGTTATTCACGGGAAACCCTTGTTGAGCGTGTTTAGAGAGAGAGAGAGAGAGAGAGAGAGAGAGACAGGTGTGCGTGTGTGATATGTTAGAGACTGAGGCAATGATAACAGATTCTTTGTGTCTATGTGTGTGGAGGATAGAGAGAGACATGTACATGGGGCTTTGTGTTGTGTAACGTGGAGACACATATACATAATTAGAGAGTGAGTGTGTGAGATACACATGCGGACATGAGGAGAGATGAGGATCCAGATAAATGGGTGTTTGTGCGTGTTTGTGTGTGTTTGTGCATACGTTTGTGTGTGAGAGGGAGAGAGTGTATGTGGAGTAGAGAGACCACTGATGATGTAAACCTAGTATAAGGGAAGAGGGAATGGTGTGACATGTGTAGTAGCGAGATAGCACGGGTGCGGTGGGGAGCAGACTTTTGGAAGAGACATCGAGTGTGTGTGGGAGAAGGGTGAGAGCGAGATACAGAGAGAGCTAGTGACGGAGAGAGAGAGAGAGAGAGAGAGAGAGAGAGAGAGAGAGAGAGGAAGAGAGGGGGCGAGAGGGGTCGTTTGTGTACATAAATGGCGTATAGATAGGGAGACAATGTTGATGTTGTCCGAACTTGGCCTATGAACGGAGAGCAAGGGAAGCGAGTCATCGTGTGTGTGATAGGGACTTCATGAGAGATCTAGAATAGATGGTGTAGAGAACAATGTGGGAAATCGAGAACGATTATACATTAGGGAGCTATGCAAAGAGTCACGACATATATGTATACAGGGAAGGAGCTGGGACGGGTCCGCATGTGGGAGAGATAGAAAGAGGAGAGTGGTGCACAAGGAGACAAAGTGTGCTTGTTTGCAGTGGGGGTGGTGTGTGAGGTGAGTCTTGAGAACCACATAACTAGGGAGATAGACGTTTGGGGGTGACGTTTTGTGTGTATGGGAAATATACACTCTACATAGTGTGTGTGCTTGGGTAAGAGAGATAGCGGGAGACCTAGAGAGTGAGGGAAGAGATGTGTGCATGCCCGAGAGACAAAGTGATAGAGACCTATGTTGGGGTCCGGACATTACAAGAGAGAGGGGTGTTAATGTGCTCGTGTGTTGGTGTTTGGGGGAGAGAACGACTTCTCTATGTGTGTGTGTGTGTGTGGTGGGGGGGTTGACTTCAGATAAAGAGTGAGGTGTCTATATTTGAGGGACTTTAGCGTAATTGAGATATTGTGCACTCATGGTTGATCAATTTGTTTCACAGTTTGTACTATGAGATAACGATACTTTTGAACATGCGTGATATACCTTGATGTACCAGAATTATAAACCTAATATTGGAATTTTGGAATTCGACTCCATCATTAGCTTTTGTAATTCATTTAAGAGGTACATTTTTTAAGCCGGGATTTCGTGATTTCAAATTCATATATCAAACCTAGAGATATACACATACCGGCATGTTCAAACTTTATAATCATCCACTTTATTCATACACATACACATTTTTGCTTTTGCATCATATTTAGGATAAACACATTTGGAATTTCATTTGAATTGGACCGTATGATGGTATTTGCTTGTAGTAGTTCAATGATCCATATTTGAATTGAATGGACAATCTAAGTTTCGAGTTGGAGACATTGATTTTCAAAACTTGCACATTTTTTTGCGTGCAAAACAAACAAATTGTCGGCCATGATATCATAGTTGGCCGTACGAGAGCAGAATACTTATAATTTTAGGCGCCAAAAGCTTTCAAACTTCCCGCTCACATCGAAATATCACGCGCCCGAAAGTTTAGCCTGCGATATTCCTGTTTTACCTGCCACATGAATGGAAAAGGGCTGCTTTGGTAACTCCATTGTTTTCCCTCTTTGCCCCAACATTCTTCCCAGAGCCTCCGGCCCCCAACCACGGCAAGCCACGAATCTAGTCCTCCGCCGCAGCGGTGGACCTCACACCCCGTCGGATCTACCTTCCGCACCTTGGAACCCCAACTGCCAACTCACCACTTCACCGGAGCCGCTTCAGCGACTGGCTTGTCCACCACTCCAGATCTCCTTGACCGCCATCATGGTCCATCGCACCGGATCTGCTTAACCGGCGCCCTCGTCCACCACAGCGTAGGCCCTTCACTGACTCCCTCGTCTGCCCCTTCGCTGGCCCTTCATACAAGCCCTCGTCCGCCGCAACAGATCCGCCTCACCGAAAGCACTGTACAACGCGCCCGCCGAAGCCTTCATCCACTGCACCGGACCTGCTCCACGGACGCCATATTCAACTCCACCGGCCCTGCTTTACCAACGTCGCAGCCTCATCAGGTTATTTCAATTTGTACTCCTTCGATTTTTCTCTTTATCGTGCAACTGTTCACTTACCACAGATGAGCTTTCTTGTATGTCGACAGGTGCCGCAATCACCGTAACCGAGCCGCTTCAAATGCGACGGCCGGCCCAAACTCAACCACAACACGAGCACCATCGACGATCCTTAGCTATCAAGTATGACAACGATACCCATACGACACCGAGAATCAGGTACTATTATCCAACGGCCGGCGCCTACATTCACTTTCCTAGCATAAGCACCGCACCTTTGAATTTCTTTAGGGCATCATTCAGTTTTTCATGAGACGCGTTATTCTGCTTGCACCTGTAGGGCCATACTTACAGCGGTGAACATGTTACATGTGCTAAATTACATACCAGGTGCACATATAGTTAATATGCTTTAGTTTTTGTTACGATGCCACCCGTTGGTTCCATCGCATCGCTTAATGTTCTCTATGCTTAATTACACATCAGCAAACTAGCATGTGGTTCCGCTGCTTTTTGTTTGTTTTACCCTACATTTTACGATGCTAGCTATTACATCACTTGCTCCGAGCCTCTGTTCATTACTTGTTTGTGTGTTCTTGATCTTCCCAAGTTGCATGACTAATTTGATGCTTCTATTAATTATGGAGCTGCCAACCCCATCAAGCAAAATATTTGTTCTTTTGGGGCTGGCACCTCGAACAACCATAAAAATAGAGGGAAGCAGATATATTGTCGTGTATGCACACACCCTTCTTTCATTAGTTTAGATGAACCATTGATGATCAATTCGGACCAGTGCATGTGATTAAAATTAATTTTACCTAAATAGATGGTGGAGAATAAACTACAACAACTAGATTTGCAACCACGGGATCTTGTGATATCTTCAAAGAACATTGCAAAAGCAGCTAGGCTTCACGGCAACATATGGTAAGCCAGTGTGTTTTAGTACATG
The DNA here is from genome assembly GCA_021605145.1 of Aegilops bicornis. NCBI lineage: Eukaryota > Viridiplantae > Streptophyta > Magnoliopsida > Poales > Poaceae > Aegilops > Aegilops bicornis. Next base: position 399,698,229 of record CM038673.1, on the reverse strand, counting down.
TGAAATGTAATGCGAGTGGGCTGCTTTCTTGGCTTGTGCCCTCAACGTGTAATCCTACCGAACTACAAATAGTTCAGTTGTCTGCTTTGCTGTATTGCTTGATTTGAATGCTTATTTGTTGTTACGTTATACCTGAGTTGGCCAATATGTTAGCAGTGCCTGTTGTACTATCGTAAAGAAATGCATGCCTATTTCATTTGAGTCCCTAACTTTTCCTCTCAACTTCATCACAAGACTATCTTCGTAGTTTATATGAGGCCACCTTTGTTAAGTGCTTTCTCAGATTATTTCAACTGCTTAGATGCCTTGGCAACTTAAATATAGCGGTTGTACACTCCCTTTCAACTAGGGATGTCAACTGGGTCCCGTTTAATCCCGATTAAAGTCCACTAGTGGTAATAGCTCAAAGGAGTTTTTGTTTTTTGAGGAAAATGAACTAGGGAGGTAGCAAAAACTAACTAGATGGGACTGGCAGATGTCGTTTATTTTCCACTTACATCCCTAGTTTCATCTTACCATTTTAATTTCTTTTCGGCTGATGCTGCTTTGAACCATTTAAATATAGTTTGCCATGCTCGGCAATAATTAGGTAAAATCGTTTACCATGTAAGCTTCTTGCTGGATCATACGATAACTATCTCTTCTTGATGTCCGGTGAAACCTTTCGAGGATGTCGTACTAGGACACAATGTACAACCAGAATCTATTTGTGGAAGCGGTCGCCATCCATGTTACCAGATGGTAGCGATTCGGAGAAACAACTTCTTGGGAGAGCGATGCGAGTACGAATATTATAGTGCTTGAGGCTCTACTAGAGGCAGAAAGAGATGGTGTGGCTGCCATGAATGAGTTAATCTTTATCTGAGGCTGGAAACTACGGAATTAGCGGCACGCATTATGCAAGCAACCCAAGAATTGGAGGAAGTAAGAATGTTGCATTTGAAGACGGAGGAGGTCCTGCTTGTTTACGCTCTGAAGCCCAAGGTAATCCAGGTTCTTATTTAGATACCGGTTGAAATTGTCATTAGATTATTGTACTTGCATGTTGTGTCATGTCTCTGAATGGATTATGTTGCAAGACCCCTTTGTTGTCAATGTGTTGTAATGATCCGAATTTTTTAGGCGTGGTAATCCTCATTACTTTTATGATTGACATTCGGTGTACTGTTTTTCGTGTGAGCATATTGTATTGGATGAAATAACTGTTTGACTCAGAGTGTATCCAACCTACTGAATTCGAAGATCATGACATTTCTAAATCATAATCATATATAAAGATGGAATAAATCTTTGTTGTGGTTTTGAAGAAATAAATAACAAAACGTATAATTATCTGTGGATATTCGTAATCGAATACAAATTGGATTTGAATTTAGTTTGCGGGTCCTGTGGCAAACGTGAATGCTAATTCTCCCAAGTTTTGAACAAAGCGGCTAAACACCCACTATAATTTGTGGGCTGCCCAAAGCAAGTGTTTGAGAGATGGAAATTACTGTCTACCCCTGACACTTGACATCCTTATCAACCGGATTTACACTGCTGTCGATAGGGGTTGTAACGCCCCGGATTCGATGCGCCAGGTGTTTGCCAGTTATTCGCCGTTGTTTCCATGTCATGTGCTTGCGTGTTGCACTTTGCATTCTCATCATCTGCATTTCATATCATGTCATCATGTGCATCTCATTTTGCATATGTGTTCTTCTCATGCATCCGAGCATTTTCCCCGTTGTCCGTTTTGCAATCCGGCACTCCTATGTCATCCGGCGTCCCCTTCTCGCCTCTCTTCGGGAGTGGGTGTTGAACGTTCTCGAAATGGACCAAGGTTTGCCAAGCGGCCTTGGTATAGCAGCGGTAGACCGCCTGTCAAGTTTCGTGCCATTTGGAGGTCGTTTGATACTCCAACGGTTAACCGGGTAACCGCAAAGCCATCTTTGAGTTGCAGCCCAACACCCCTTCCAAAGTGACCCAAAACCCATCCAAACCCCCTCCATGCTCTCTGTCGTTCGATCACGATCGTGTGGGCGAAAACCGCTCCTCTTTTGGACTCTCCTACCTCCCTCTATCTATAAATATGTGCCCCTCCCGGATTTTTCGCGCAGTCCAAACCCTAGCCATCTTCCTCCTCCCGCAGCCGGACATGTCCATTCCGCCGCCGGACGTGTCCACCGCCTCCAGCCACCTCACTCCGGCATATCACAGGCCGCCACGTCATCGTCGCCGCCGTCCCGGCCAACCCGCCCCCTCCACGTCGCCCCCAACCAGCTCCCACCGCTTGCATGGCCCACGGGAAGCCCGCCTGGGCGCGACTGGCCCCGAGAAGCCCGTGCGCGCCGCCGCCCGTCTTCCTCGCTCCCCCGAGCGCTCCGCTCCTCCCCTGGCTCGCTCGATCCCGAGCTGGATCAGGAGCGCCGCCCGCTGCCGCCGACTCGGACCTCGCCGGAGCCCCGCCGCCGGCGACCCTGCAGGGCGGATCCCGCCTCCTGCTCCTCCCTCGTTCCCCTGCCTCTCCTTTCTCTCTCCCCTCACGAACTCTCTCTCTCCTGTTGTCTACATGGAGCTGCCCCTCCATGGCAGCCATGGATCTCCGCGCTCGTGCCGCCCCAAGCCTCCTCTCTGCCAAAAATGGATTCGCCATGGCCAACTCCGTCGTAATCCGGCCGGGCCCCGCCGGATCGGGCCGTCCCCTCGCCCCCATGTCGCCAGAACTGCCGCTGCCATGGCCTGCTTCTTCCTCCAGCGACATGGATCTCGTTTTCGCGCTGGGTAAATTCCACCAAGTCCTCTTCTCTGTAACATTTTCATGCCCTGTTTGACCTGCCATATCTCCTAGCATACTGCTCGGTTTCGTGCGTGTAATATGTCAAATTGTTCGCCTAGACGAGTACTTCATTTAATTCCATTGCATCATGTTCATTTGAGTCCATTTGGATGCGCGAATCATTATTACAAGAGTGCTATCTGATGTTAATCTGCTGAAACTGTTATAACATGCTCATTTGTCATTTTTGCCATGTTTGATGCGTGCATCCTATGAGGTTGATGTCTACATGTTTCTTGAACTATGTTATGCCATCTTTACAGGGGTGCTTGCCATGTATTTTTGGGAATCTTTTACTGAGTGAATCAAGCTTGTTAAGTAGGATACTTGCTGTTGCTGTTTTGCTAGGCTGTTTCTGTTATATCATGTTGCTTGGTAAACCTGCTGTTACAAGTCATTCTATGCATAATATTGAGATGTTCACTAAGGATGTTGTGTTATACATGTCTTGCTATATCCATCCATGCCCTTTGTTGCAATTATAGTCTGCTGTAACTTGTTGTAATCTTGCTCTCAAATTGCTAAATAATGTTGTTGTCAGCCTGTTAACATTAAGTTTAATGTTTCCATGATTGTTCTTAGTGATCCATGCACTCTATGAACTTTCTCTTGCCATGCTTAGCTTCATAAACATGTCTTCTTACTGTGAGTTGCCTTGCCATGCCATGTATTGCTCTGTGGTGAGTGGTTCAAGCTCACCAACATGTCTACTTATTGTTGTTCCTGCCATGTATGAATCTGTAATATAACTTGATATGTTTATATGGGTGCCATCATATCTTCTGATCCTTTTTGGCTCATGGTCAGTAAAGGACATTTGTTATATGAAATTAGTAGATTCATGCCATGCCTTTTTTTGCCATGATAAGTTCCTATAGCATGTTGTTTGATAGCTCTAAACATTGCAACCTGATGTTATTTCCTGATAAGTCTGAAACTGTTATTATTTGCAATCATTCCATGTCCTTTTGAGCATGTTCTAGTGATTTCGGGAGATAGCTCAGTGTTCATGTTTTGTTATGCTTTACCTGTACTTCATGCCCATGCCTTTTGTTATTACGTTGAGATGATGTAGCTTGTTGTTTTGATGCTTGCAATATGCCTAGTTGCTGTTTTGGACAGATTGTTGTCATGACGTATAGGGTGTATGTGTTGAACCGTTGCTCCGTTTTGAGTGTGCTCTATATGAAACTTGCTTGATTTTGCATGTAGTTTCATATTATCATGTTGCATCCTTGTTTTGAGGTGTTTGCTTGATGTTTGTATGCATTTTGCATCAATGCCATGCTTATCTTGTTTTGTTCATATCTTCTAGGCCGTAACTCCGAATCTAATGAACTTTATATGTAACTTGACTAGAATTTCGTGTAGATCATCGTGGTGCATCTTAACTTCATGTTTAACAACTTGAAAATAAGGTTTATTCAGATCTGGACCAACTTCGAAATTTGCATATGAGGACCTACCGGAATTGTTATATGTTGTTCCCGGCCTCATTTAAACTTGCTTTGATGTGTTGGTCTTGTATGCATCATCTCTTGCCATGAGTAGCTTCATGTAGCCTTGTCATGCATCATGCTTGGTTGTGCATCATGTCATGTCTATGTGTGGTGTGTTTACCATGTTGTGTGCTTCTCCTCAATAGTTCCCGTTTCGTTGCGATCGTGAGGATTCGCTCGTCTACGCTTGGTTCGTCTTCGTGGCTTCGTCTTCTTCATGGACGCGTTCTTCTTCCTTGCGGAATTTCAGGCAAGATGACCGTCACCTTGGATCTCATTACTATCAATGCTATGCTAGTTGCTTCGTTCTATCGCTATGCTGCGTTACCTACCACTTGCTGCTCAAGCCTCCCAAATTGCATGAACCTCTAACCTTTGTTACCCTTCCTAGCAAACCGTTGTTTGGCTATGTTACCGCTTTTGCTCAGCCCTCTTATAAGCGTTGCTAGTTGAAGGTGAAGATGAAGATTGCTCCATGTTGGATTATGTTTATGTTGGGATATCACAATATCTCTTATATTATTAATGCATCTATATACTTGGTAAAGGGTGGAAGGCTCGGCCTTATGCCTGGTGTTTTGTTCCACTCTTGCCGCCCTAGTTTCCGTCATATCGGTATTATGTTCCCAGATTTTGCGTCCCTAACGTGGTTGGGTGATTTATGGGGCCCCCTTGACAGTTCGCTTTGAATAAAACTCTTCCAGCAAGGCCCAACATTGGTTTTACCATTTGCCTCACCTAGCCCTTTTTCCCTTGGGAGTCGCGCTCTCAAGGGTCATCTTCATTTTAGCACCCCCGGGCCAATGCTTGTCTAAGTGTTGGTCCAAACTAGAGCCACTTGCAGCGCCACCTCGGGAAACTTGAGGGCTGGTTCTAGTTATGCGTCTGCTCATCCGGTCGTGGCACGAGGCGAGATCTGTGCGGCTACTATCGAGGATGTCGACACGCGGGGAGGTCTTGCTTTGGTCTTGTTTTATTCTTTGTCGAAATGTCTTGTAGCCGGGATTAGAGACTGATTGGGTCTTCCCGGGAGAAGGAATATCCTTCGTTGATCGCGAGAGCTTATCATGGGCTATGTTGGGACACCCCTGCAGGGTTTGAACTTTCGAAAGCCGTGCCCGCGGTTATGTGGCAGATGGGAATTTGTTAATGTCCGGTTGTAGTAAACTTGAAGTAAACTCTTCTAAAATACACCAACCATGTGCGTACCGTGAGTATCTCTTTTCGGGGTTGATCGAGAGGAGAACACGGTTTCTGGGTTATGTCTGACGTAAGTAGGAGTTTAGGATCACTTCTTGATCATTACTAGTTGACGACCGTTCCTTTGTTTCTCTTCTCGCTCTCATTTGCGTATGTTAGCCACCATATATGTTTAGCCGCTGCTGCAACCTCACCACTTTATCCCTTCCTTTCCCTTTAAGCTTTGCTAGTCTTGATACCCATGGTAATGGGATTGCTGAGTCCTCGTGGCTCATAGATTGCTACACCAACAGTTGCAGGTACAGGTTATGCGATGATCATGACGCGAGAGCGATGTTTGCTTGTTCGGAGTTCTTCTTCTGCTTCTTCTTCGATCAGGGGATAGGTTCCAGGTCGGCAGCCTGGGCTAGCAGGGTGGATGTCGTTTGAGTTTCTGTTTATGTTTCATCCGTAGTCGGATGTTGATCTTGTATGATGTATTGTTGTATTCATGTGACATTGTATGTCTGGGTTGTATCCCCACTATTATGTAATGTTGATTTAATGATATCCACCTTGCAAAAGCGTCTTCAAGATGCGCTTCTATCCTTGGTGGGACCTTCGAGTTCCTTTAGGATAGGGTCGCATCTTGGGCGTGACAGGGGTAGACTAGTAACTTCAATCACACGTGACATGACGGCCTCTGAGCCCATTCAGACACGGTGGACGCCAAACGTGGGTGGCAAAACACATTTGATTCAAGCTCGTCCGAAAGACATGTGTCTCTTCCTCCATTTCCCCATTCATACATGGTGGGCGGCAAAACAAACTCTCCTCGTCCGAAATCGATGTAGGCTAATATTTTAAATAGGGGCAGATGTGTAACTTCCATCAGACGTGACACAACCGCCCTACCTGTCAGCCCTGTTCATACACCGTGGGCGCCAACCGTGGGCGGCAAAACACCCTCTCCTCGCAAATATTTGCGAGATGCGAGATTACCGTCCTATCCCCAACCGACACGATGTCCGAAATTTTAAATGGGGAATAAGTTCGTAACTTTCCCCCATTTCAGAGAAGCGCGTCCCAAAGTTTGAGATGCCCCCTCCCTCCATTTCCCCATTCATACACCATCGGTGCCATGACAACCTCCGCACTGCGGCCAGCCTCCTCCTTCCGCCACCCCATCCTCCACCTTGCCGGAGCCGCTACCCCTACCCGTCGTCCACTTTGCAAGAGATTGGCGTCTCTCATCCTTCGCTGGACCAGGATCCTTTCATCGCCTCCTCTCGCTTCATCGGCATCGTCGTCCACCTTGTCGTTGCCGCTCCTACGACCGCCTTGTCCACGGCAACAGGATATATCCCCCGACCCGGCCGTCTGCCGTCTAAAGTCTTCTTCCCCGCTGCCGACAGCCATCGCACCCGCAGCACCCTCAACGTATCAGCATAGGCCTACACGGCATCGCAGGAGAGGTGGTACTCTTCCATATGTGCTTATGTTATTGATCTTACCCGGAAAATAGATCGTAATTTGTTTACTATACTTTTCTTGTCCGTACCAAATCATAGTGGTTAGTTGAAAGCAAACATTGGTTGCGAAGTAGCTTTGTCCGGTTTGCACCTTCAGATCCGCCATGGCACGGGCACTATACTCGTAAAGCTTATGGTTTCCCCCTTTATATTCACTACCATCATCGTAGGTGCTTCGTGGTCGTGCTAGCACTGCTCCTCAAGACCTCAACCCAAAGCTTACGTGTTGAAATCTGAATCTGATATGATGCTCATATCACTAAAGCGAAGAGCGTTTAATTGGTCACCTAATGTTCCTATATTCGTTTGAAAAGCATGTGCGCCACCCATTGGTCGATTAGTTCCACTTTCCTGATTTTTCTCTTGATGCTTAGGGTTTTCCCTTTTATCTACTCTACTATGATCTGCGAGGTGCTTTACGTCGTACTAGCATTACTTCACCCTTCAAGCTAAACAACACAACAATCAGAATTCGAAAGCTTAGTTGTTCAAATATGATTGTGATATGATACTGATATTAGTTAACCGACACATTTAATTGGTTAGCTAAAGGTCCCACTTGAGTTTCCAAATGCATGTCGCGACATATAGAGACAGCATAATTGCATTTCTTTGTCACTTGTTGACCGTACTTTCTTGTCCATACCAAATCTTAGTTGTTATTTCAAAGCAAACATCGGTTGCTAACTACCCTTTGCGCGGTTTGCAGCTTCAGATCTGCCATCCCACTGCCACGGTCAACACTGTACTCATCATGCTTATGTTTTCCCCATTTTATGATGACCACAATCAGCCTACGTGGTTTGTGTCGTAATAGCACTGCTCCACTCATCGAGCTAAACAAGCTTAGTTGTACAAATTCATACCTGATATTATTGCTGATATTAGTAAAACTGAGAGAGGGTTAATTGGTTAGCTAAATGTTCCTACTTTTGTTTGAAATGCATGTGAGCCACATATGGAGAGACCGGAAAGAATAGTATTTCTCGTGCGATCGCTGCCTCAATCGATTCGACTTCTTGGTCTCAACTTAAAGCGGAAAGGCTTGCTTCGGCTCAGCTCCGACTTGAAGTCAAAGATGCAATGAAGATGTCGAGGAGGACTGCCGTCGCACCATCATGCCTTAAATCTAGTTTTGATGCATCTATCGTTGACACAACTGAGGTCTACTCAGCTTCTTCAGCTGTTTGGGGGCCCGACCTGGCCAGACCTAGTGCCTTCTGAAGTGCTTTCAGTTTTGTATATTCTTTTGTCGGTGTGTTTATTTGCACTGGTGGCGAACTTTGATGCACAATGGATGTAATATGTGTGATAGCCGTGATAGCCTAGCGTAAGTTGCTTGCTTATTTATTTCCTTGTTGTCTTGTTTATATGTTTGCTTGTAGTCATTGCAGTTTTTTTCCGCAGTTTGCTAGTGGCTGCAATAACCTATTTTTTAAAACTAGGACACAATAACCATGGGCTAATATTTACTGTAGTGACACTCGGCCTGCTACGGGCCGTAGAAACAGTGGGCCTTCTACGGGTCAGAAGCGATGGGCCTTCTACGGGCCGTAGAAAGCGATGGGCCTTCTACGGGCCGTGAAAACAATGGGCCTTCTACGGGTCATAGAAACAATGGGCCTTCTACGGGCCGTATCATCAATGGGCCTTAATCGGGCAGTATGATCGATTGGCCAAACATGGGTGATACGTCTCCAACGTATCAATAATTTTTGATTGCTCCATGCTATATTATCTCTTTATTTTTGGACAATATTGGGCTTTATTATCCACTTTTATATTATTTTTGGGACTAACCTATTAACCGGAGGCCCAGCCCAGAATTGTTGTTTTTGTCTATTTCAGTGTTTTGAAGAAAAGGAATATCAAACGGAGTCCAATTGACCTGAAACTCCACGGAACTTATTTTTGGACCAGAAGAAACCCACGGAGTACCGGAAGCTCACAAGTGGAGTCTCGGACTGCCCACGAGGGTGGGGGGCGCGCCCCCTGCCTCGTGGACAGCCCGGAGGTCCACCGATGTACTTCTTTCACCCATATATACCCACACACCCTAAAACTCCCGAAAACGAGAATAGATCGGGAGTTCCGCCGCCGCAAACCTCCAGAGCTACGAAAAACCAATCGGGACCCTGTTCTGGCACCCTTCCGGAGGGAGGAACCCTCACCTGTGGCCATCTTCATCATCCCGGCGTTCTCCATGGCGAGGAGGGAGTAGTTCACCCTCGGGGCTGAGGGTATGTACCAGTAGCTATGTGTTTGATCTCTCTCTCTCTCGTGTTCTTGATTTGTACGATCTTGATGTATCACGAGCTTTGCTATTATAGTTGGATCTTATGTTGCTTCTCCCCCTCTACTCTCTTGTAATGAATTGAGTTTTCCCCTTGAAGTAATCTTATCGGATTGAGTCTTTAAAGATTTGAGAACACTTGATGTATGTCTTGCCGTGCGTATCTGTGGTGACAATGGGATATCACGTGATTCACTTGATGTTTGTTTTGGTGATCAACTTGCGGTTCCGCCATGAACTTATGCATAGGGGTTGGCACACGTTTCGTCTTGATTCTCGGTAGAAACTTTGGGGCACTCTTTGAGGTTCTATGTGTTGCTAGAATAGATGAATCTGAGATTGTGTGACGCATATCATATAATCATACCCACGGATACTTGAGGTGACATTGGAGTATCTAGGTGACATTAGGGTTTTGGTTGATTTGTGTCTTAAGGTGTTATTCTAGTACGAACTCTAGGACTGTTTGTGACACTTATAGGAATAGCCCAACGGATTGATTGGAAAGAATAACTTTGAGGTGGTTTCGTACCCTACAATAATCTCTTCGTTTGTTCTCCGCTATTAGTGACTTTGGAGTGACTCTTTGTTGCATGTTGAGGGATAGTTATATGATCCAATTATGTTATTGTTGTTGAGAGAACTTGCACTAGTGAAAGTATGAACCCTAGGCCTTGTTTCCTAGCATTGCAATACCGTCTGTGCTCACTTTTACCACTTGTTACCTTGCTATTTTTATATTTTCAGATTACAAGAACCTTTATCTACCATCCATATTGCACTTGTATCACCATCTCTTCGCCGAACTAGTGCACCTATACAATTTACCATTGTATTGGGTGTGTTGGAGACACAAGAGACTCTTTGTTATTTGGTTGCAGGGTTGCTTGATAGAGACCATCTTCATCCTACGCCTCCCACGGATTGATAAACCTTAGGTCATCCACTTGAGGGAAATTTGCTACTGTCCTACAAACCTCTGCACTTGGAGGCCCAACAACGTCTACAAGGAGAAGGTTGCGTTGTAGACATCAAGCTCTTTTCTGGCGCCGTTGCCGGGGAGGTGAGTGCTTGAAGGTAGATCTTTAGATCTTGCAATCGAATCTTTTTGTTTCTTGTTTTATCACTAGTTTAGTTTATAAAACAAAACTACAAAAAAAATGGGATTGAGGGTACCTCATATGCTTCATCTTTTTAATATCTTCCGTGAAAATAAGGATTCCGATAATTGTGCCAAAGTGTTAGAAGAAGAATGCATTAAAATGTTTGGCACTAAATATTTGAATGATTGAGCATGATTGAAATGTTGTTAGTATGAATTCTTTGAATATCCATGGGGATATGCAAAGCCACAAGCTTGGGGATGCTATGTTTGATAAAGATGATATTATTTGTCCCCCAGGCTTTGATGAGCAAATTTACTATGATGAAAGCATGCCTCCTATCTATGATGATTATTGTGATGACACGTATGCTATAAAGAATAATGATAACCATAAAACTTGTCATCTTGATCTCAATTTTCAATCACATGATAGTTATTTAGTTGAGTTTGCTCCCACTATTATTCATGAGAAGAATTTTGCTTATGTGGAGAGTAATAAAATTTCTATGCTTGTAGATCATGAAAATAATGCTTTAGGTGCTGGTTATATTGCTGAATTCATTCATGATGCTACTGAAAATTATTATGAGAGAGGATCATATGCTTCTACACATTGCAATAATATCAAGTTTCCTCTCTATGTGCTTAAAATCTTGAAGTTATGCTTGTTTTACCTTCCTATGCAAGTTGATTCTTGTTCCCATAAGTTGTTTGCTCAAAAAATCCCTATGCATAGGAAGTGGGTTAGACTTAAATGTGCCAGTCATATTCTTCATGATGCTCTCTTTATGTTTCAATTCCTATCTTTTATGTGAGCATCATTGAAATCATCATGCCTGGCTAGGGGCGTTAAATGATAGCGCTTGTTGGGAGGCAACCCAATTTTATTTTTGTTTCTTGATTTTTGGTTCTGTTTAGTAATAAATAAATCATCTAGCCTCTGGTTAGATGTGGTTTTATGTTTTAATTAGTGTTTGTGCCAAGTAGAACCTTTGGGAAGACTCGGGTGAAGTCTTTATGATGATGCTGTAAAAACAGAAATTTAGCGCTCACGAGATGAGCTAAAACTTTTTACTGGAGAGTGATATTTAGTTGATTCTTTTTGCAGATGATTACTAGAAAAATTACTCAGGTCCAAAAAAAATTCTAGAATTTTTGGAGTTCCAGAAGTTTGCGTTAATTCTGATTACTACTGCATTACATTTTTTTGACAGATTCTGTTTTCATTGTGTTGTTTGCTTATTTTGATGACTCTATGGCTAGTAAAATAGTTTACAAACCATAGAGAAGTTGGAATACAGTAGGTTTAACACCAATATAAATAAATAATGAGTTCATTACAGTACCATGAAGTGGTGTTTTGTTTTCTTTCGCTAACGGAGCTTACGAGTTTTCTGTTGAGTTTTGTGTTGTGAAGTTTTCAATTTTTGGGTAAAGATTCGATGGACTATCGAATAAGGAGTGGCAAGAGCCTAAGCTTTGTGATGACCAAGGAACCCCAAGGTAATATTCCAGGACAATCAAGAGCCTAAGCTTGGGGATGCCCCGGGTGGCATCTCCTCTTTCGTCTACTTCCATCGGTAACTTTACTTGGAGCTATATTTTTATTCACCACATGATATGTGTTTTGTTTGAAGTGTCATTTTATTTTCTTTAGCTTTGCTTTCTTTTATTTAGAATAATGTTTCGCATCTCTAGTTTCAATAAAAATGTCAAAGATAGCTTTTACTATTCTTATTTTGCAAGAATACATGTTGCTGTTTGAAAAACAGAAAGTTTACCGTTGTTGCAAAAATTCCCTAAACAATTAAGAATGTGATAAAATGTTGAAACCTTTTGCATAATAAGCTCTGATAAATTTACTAAAGTGGGAATTTTCTTTCATAATTTTTGGAGTTAGGGAAGTATGATGAATCTTGCATTCTTTACAGACTGTCCTGTTTTGGCAGCTTGCTGTTAAGTTTGCATTGTTTGCATATGTTTGTTTGTTTAATGATTCTATTTGAGGATAGGAGTATTAAATATGCAGAGGCATTTAGTATTCAATGTTTAATAATAATTTTAGTTATTTTCTACATTATATTATGATAAGGTTTTTGCATTGGTTTATACTAACTTATCTCACGGGTTTTTTTTTTAGTTTGGTGTGGATGAAGCTTTCGAGATTTAGGAAACCGTGCTATGAAAGGAATTAAGGAGACGCAAAAGTTCAAGCTTGGGGATGCCCAAGGCACCCCAAGATAATATTTCAAGAAGTATCAAGCATATAAGCTTGGGGATGCCCCGGTAGGAATCCCACCTTTCTTCTTCGACAACTATCGGTTAGTATCGGTTGACCCTAAGTTTTTGCTTCTTCACATGATGTGTGCTATCCTTGAAATGTCGTTTATTTAGCTTTGCTTGATGTTAGAATAAAATACCAAGATCTGAAATTATTAAATGGGAGAGTCTTCACATAGTTGTATAATTATTTAACTACTCATTGATCTTCACTCATATCTTTTTGGAGTACTTTGTCGTTTGCTCTAGTGCTTCACTTATATCTATTAGCGCACAATGGTGGTTTTATATTGAAGAAATAGATGAAATCTCATGCTTCACTTAGATTATTTTGAGAGTCTTAAATAGCATGGTAATTTGCTTAAATAATCCTAATATGCTAAGCATACAAGATTTGTAAGAATTCTTATGAGTGTGTTGAATACTAAGAAAAGTTTGATGCTTGATAATTGTTTTGAGATATGAAGATGGTGATATTAGAGTCATGCTAGTTGAGTAGTTTTGAATTTGAGAAATACTTGTGTTAAAGTTTGTGATTCCTGTAGCATGCATGTATGGTGAACCGTTATGTGATGAAGTCGGAGCATGATTTATTTATTGATTGTCTTCCTTATGAGTGGCGGTCGGGGACGAGTGATGGTCTTTTCCTACCAATCTATCCCCCTAGGAGCATGCGCGTAATACTTTGCTTTGATAACTTGTAGATTTTTGCAAAATGTATATGAGTTCTTTATGACTAATGTTGAGTCCATCGATTATACGCACTCTTCTTCCTTCCACCATTGCTAGCCTCTCTAATACCGCGCACTTTTCGCCGGTATCATACACCCACCATAATCCTTCCTCAAAACAGCCACCATACCTACCTATTATGGCATTTCCATAGCCATTCCGAGATATATTTCCATGCAACTTTCCACCGTTCCGTTTATTATGACACGCTCCATCATTGTCATATTTCTTTGCATGATCATGAAGTTGACATTGTATTTGTGGCAAAGCCATCGTTCATAATTCTTTCATACATGTCACTCATGAGTCATTGCACATCCCGGTACACCGCCGGAGGAATTCATATAGAGTCATATTTTGTTCTAAGTATCTTGTTGTAATTCTTGAGTTGTAGGTAAATAAAAGTGTGATGATCATCATTATTAGAGCATTGTCCCAGTGAGGAAAGCATGATGGAGACTATGATTCCCCCACAAGTCGGGATGAAACTCCGGACGAAAAAAAAGAGGCCATAAAAAAGAAAAGGCCCAAATAAAAAAATAAAAAAATGAGAGAAAAAGAGAGAAGGGGCAATGCTACTATCCTTTTACCACACTTGTGCTTCAAAGTAGCACCGTGATCTTCATGATAGAGAGTCTCCTATGTTGTCATTTTCATATACTAGTGGGAATCTTTCATTATAGAGCTTGACTTGTATATTCCAATGATGGGCTTCCTCAAAATTCCCTAGGTCTTCATGAGCAAGCAAGTTGGATGCACACCCACCTAGTTTGTTTTGTTGAGCTTTCATATACTTATAGCTCTAGTGCATCCGTTGCATGGCAATCCCTACTCACTCACATTGATATCTATTGATGGGAATCTCCATAGCCCGTTGATACGCCTAGTTAATGTGAGACTATCTTCTCCTCTTTTTGTCTTCTCCACAACCACCATTCTATTCCACATATAGTGCTATATCCATGGCTCACGCTCATGTATTGCGTGAAGATTGAAAAAGTTTTGAGAATGCCAAAAGTATGAAACAATTGTTTGGCTTGTCATTGGGGTTGTGCATGATTTAAATACTTTGTGTGGTGAAGATAGAGCATAGCCAGACTATATGATTTTGTAGGGATAACTTTCTTTGGCCATGTTATTTTGATAATAAATAATTGCTTAGTTAGTATGCTTGAAGTATTATTATTTTTATGTCAATATGAACTTTTGTCTTGAATCTTTCGGATCTGAATATTCATACCACAATTAAGAAGAATTACATTGAATGTATGCTAAGTAGCATTACACATCAAAAATTATCTTTTTTATCATTTACCTACTCGAGGACGAGCAGGAATTAAGCTTGGGGATGCCTGATACGTCTCCAACGTATCTATAATTTTTGATTGCTCCATTGTATATTATCTACTGTTTTGGACAATATTGGGCTTTATTATCCATTTTTATACTATTTTTGGGACTAACCTATTAACCGGAGGCCCAGCCGAGAATTGTTGTTTTTTGCCTATTTCAGTGTTTCGAAGAAAAGGAATATCAAACGGATTCCAATTGACCTGAAACTCCATGGAACTTATTTTTGGACCAGAAGAAGCCCACGGAGTCTAGGAAGCTTCGCCGGGAGTCGGGCTGCCCATGAGGGTGGGGGGCGCGCCCACCCCCCTAGGGCGCGCCCCCTGCCTCGTGGACAGCCCGGAGGTCCACCGACATACTTCTTTCACCCATATATACCCACGTACCCTAAAACTTCCGAAGACGAGAATAGATCGGGAGTTCCGCGCCGCAAACCTCCGTGAGCCACGAAAAGCCAATCGGGACCTGTTCAAGCACCTGCCGGAGGGAACCTCACTGTGGCCATCTTCATCATCTCGGCGCTCTCCATTACGAGGAGGAGTAGTTCACCCTCGGGGCTGAGGGTATGTACCAGTAGCTATGTGTTTGATCTCTCTCTCTCTCTCGTGTTCTTGATTTGGCATGATCTTGATGTATCGCGAGCTTTGCTATTATAGTTGGATCTTATGTTGCTTCTCCCCCTCTACTCTCTTGTAATGAATTGAGTTTTCCCCTTGAAGTAATCTTATCGGATTGAGTCTTTAAATATTTGAGAACACTTGATGTATGTCTTACCATGCGTATCTGTGGTGACAATGGGATATCACGTGATTCACTTGATGTTTGTTTTGGTGATCAACTTGCGGGTTCCGCCCATGAACTTATGCATAGGGGTTGGCACATGTTTTCGTCTTGATTCTCCGGTAGAAACTTTGGGGCACTCTTTGAGGTTCTATGTGTTGCTAGAATAGATGAATCTGAGATTGTGTGACGCATATCATATAATCATACCCACGGATACTTGAGGTGCCATTGGAGTATCTAGGTGACATTAGGGTTTTGGTTGATTTGTGTCTTAAGGTGTTATTCTAGTACGAACTCTAGGACTGTTTGTGACACTTATAGGAATAGCCCAACGGATTGATTGGAAAGAATAACTTTGAGGTGGTTTCGTACCCTACCATAATCTCTTCGTTTGTTCTCCGCTATTAGTGACTTTGGAGTGACTCTTTGTTGCATGTTGAGGATAGTTATATGATCCAATTATGTTCTTGTTGTTGAGAGAACTTGCACTAGTGAAAGTATGAACCCTAGGCCTTGTTTCCTAGCATTGCAATACCGTTTGTGCTCACTTTTACCACGTGTTACCTTGCTGTTTCATATTTTCAGATTACAAAAACCTTTATCTACCATCCATATTGCACTTGTATCACCATCTCTTCGCCGAACTAGTGCACCTATACAATTTACCGTTGTACTGGGTGTGTTGGGGACACAAGAGACTCTCTGTTATTTGGTTGCAGGGTTGCTTGAGAGAGACCATCTTCATCCTACGCCTCCCACGGACTGATAAACCTTAGGTCATCCACTTGAGGGAAATTTGCTACCGTCCTATAAACCTCTGCACTTGGAGGCCCAACAACGTCTACAAGGAGAAGGTTGCGTAGTAGACATCAATGGGCCAATAACAGGCCGCATTATGGCCGTAAACGGTCTAGAGTTGGAATCATCCGTTCATGGGCCAACCATAACGGGCCATCGTTAATAGGCCGTATTTGATGACGCTATGAAAACGACCCAACGTATTAACGGACCACAAACGGGCCGACTGTAACCACGGGCTGAATTTGGCCCACAAGCAGAAAATGACAGTAACGGGCCGTAAATAAACGAATGCTGGAAATGATCCCAAGAATAAATGGGCTCTAAGAAGGCCGAAAGATAACATGGGCTGGAAACGGCCCAACGAAATAACGGGCCGTAAATGGGTATAAAGTGATACACTGTTCATTACGGGCCAATTTCACCATGGGCCGTTAATGGGTGTAAAGTGATACACTGTTCATTACGGGCCAGTTTCACCACAGGTCATTAATAGGCCAAGAGTTACATAGGGCCTCATATGAGCCGAAAGACGTCATGGGCCATAGATGGGCCAGAAGTGAAAACGGGCTGGAATCATATTGGGTGGCCAAGATGACGCTACTGGCCTAATTCGGATAGGGCGTAACGGGCCTTAGGTTAGCAGGTTGTAAATGGGCTATATGCGAACAGGCCGTTAACAGGCTTTACATGGTCCAGCCCGCCACCTTTTGACCAAGTCAAACGGGTCGGCCTTTTCACAGGAATGGGCCTCTGTTGGGCCGTGCCACGTGTCGACGTATCATAGGCGCCTATACATCCAATGAGTGGATGACACCTGTCCCAGCGATGAGCCGACACGTGTTTCCTCCAGCCAATGATGATTTTACACGTGGAAAATCCCCATTGGTCGGGGCTGTTAACGGGTTATCGGATCCAAAACCCGACCCGATAGCTTAACGGCGTTCCATTACGGTGGATGCCACATGTCGGTCACCCTTGACGAAAGCACTTCTGTGACGCATGATTTATCGTCATGGAAGTGGACACTTCCGTGATGATAATTTTGGTAATGTCATGGAACACTTCTCTGACGACAGGTATGACTATCTTGATTCTGTCATAAAATCGTCATGGATGTACATGCATGACAGAAAATGCGACCTACTGTGACAAACATGTATCACCACGGAAGTGTATTTTTTTTGTAGTGCTACCGGAGATTCAAGACGAAAAGGTGTGCCAACCCCTATGCATAAGTTCATTGAACCCACAAGTTGATCACCAAAACATACATCAAATAGATCACGTGATATCCCATTGTCACCACAGATAAGCACATGCAAGACATACATCAAGTGTTCTCAAATCCTTAAAGACTCAATCCGATAAGATAACTTCCAAGGGAAAACTCAATCCATTACAAGAGAGTAGAGGGGGAGAAACATCATAAGATCCAACTATAATAGCAAAGCTCGCGATACATCAAGATCGTACCATCTCAAGAACACGAGAGAGAGAGAGAGAGATCAAACACATAGCTACTGGTACATACCCTCAGCCCCGAGGGTGAACTACTCCCTCCTCGTCATGGAGAGCGCCGGGATGATGAAGATGGCCACCAGTGAGGTTCCCTCCTCGGCAGGTCTGAACAGTGGTCTGATTGGTTTTTGGTGGCTACAGAGGCTTGCGACGGCGAAACTCCCGATCTATTCTGCTCTCCGAAGTTTTTAGGGTATATGGATATATATAGGCGAAAGAAATTGGTAAGGGGAGCCACGAGGGGCCCACGAGGGTGGGGGGTGCGCCCAGGGGGGCAGGCGCGCCTCCCTGCCTCGTGGCCACCTCAAAGCTTCCTTGACTTCAACTCCAAGTCTCCTGGATCACGTTCGTTCCAAAAATCACGCTCCTGAAGGTTTCATTCCGTTTGGACTCCGTTTGATATTCCTTTTCTGCGAAACACTGAAACAAGGGAAAAAACAGAAACTGGCACTGGGCTCTGGGTTAATAGGTTAGTCCCAAAAATAATATAAAAGTGTTTAATAAAGCCCATAAACATCCAAAACAGATAATATAATAGCATGAATACTTCATAAATTATAGATACGTTGGAGACGTATCATTATCCCCAAGCTTAATTCCTGCTCGTCCTCGAGTAGGTAAATGATAAAAGAAATAATTTATGAAGTGTGAATGCTAGCAGGTGCACAAGTTTGATCAATGATAATTTCAATCACCTTTTCTAGCATCATTTTATATCATAACAGTAGCTCATCTCATAAAGCTTCTCATGATCAAGTAACAAGCTATTCACATGTTAAAGTATAGATCATAAACTTTCTTGAAAACTAACAAACTATATTATCAGTCATCAAACAATTACAATTCATCTTATTTTCAGGAAGAGTCTATGTCAGAGCTTTGATTTAGCAAACCCCACACACTCAACTATCATATAGTCTTTCACAATTGCTAACACTCACGCGATATTTATGGGTTCAAAGTTTTAATCAGACACATAGAAAGATAGGGGCTTATAGATTCGCCTCCCAACCTTTTACCTCAAGGGTAATATCAACAATAATATCTCATGATGCCTTACATCCAATTGGATATATATATATATATATATATATATATATATATATATATATCAGAATCTTTCCAACACAATGTGCTTGCCAACGGATAAAATGTAAAAAGGAAAGGTGAAGATCACCATGACTCTTGAATAAGGTAAAAGACAAGAATAAAAGATAGGCCCTTCGCAGAGGGAAGCAGAGGTTTCCATGCGCTTTTATAGTTGGATGCACAAAATTTAATGCGAGGGAACATCACTTTATATTGCCACTTGTGATAGGGACCTTTATTATGCAGTCCGTCGCTTTTATTGCTTCCATATCACAAGATCGTATAAATCTTATTTTCTCCATACTAAAATATCATACATATTTAGAGAGCAATTTTTATTGCATGCACCGATGACAACTTACTTGAAGGATCTTACTCAATCCATAGGTAGGTATGGTGGACTCTCATGGCAATACTGGTTTAAGGGATGTTTGGAAGCACAAGTAGTATCTCTACTTGGTGCAAAGAATTTGGCTAGCATGAGGGGGAAAGGCAAGCTCAACGTGTTGGGCGGTCCATGACAATATACTTCATTTCGAATATAAGAAAACATAACCCATTACATTGTCTTCCTTGTCCAACATCAACCTTTTAGCATGTCATATTTTAATGAGTGCTCACAATTACAAAAGATGTCCAAGACAGTATATTTATATGTGAAATCTCTCTTCCTTCAATATTCTTTCATGAATTGTTCAAGTGACCAATACAATGTTTGCTAACCTTCAATAAATTTACCACCTCTACTTATTATATGTAAAGTCATTACTCCCCATGGGATAAGCATTTGAAACATATATAATTTCAGATTTATGATATTCAATTCATTCAACCATTTGCTCATAGGATATAAGTGAAGCACACGAGTAAATGACAAAACTACTCCAAAAAGATATAAGTGAAAATCAATGAGTAGTTAAATAATTATGTAGCTTTGTGAAGACTCTCTCTCATTTAAGAATTCCAGATCTTGGGATATTATTCAAACAGCAAGCAAAACAAAATAAAGTGACATGACGCTCCAAACAAAACACATATCATGTGGTGAATAAAAATATAGCTCCAAGTAAATTTACCGATGGATGAGGACGAAAGAGGGGATGCCTTCCGGGGCATCCCCAAGCTTAGGCTCTTGGTTATCCTGGAATAGTACCTTGGGGTGCCTTGGGCATCCCCAAGCTTAGGCTCTTGCCACTCCTTATTCCACAGTCCATAGAATCTTTACCCAAAACTTGAAAACTTCACAACACAAAACTTAACAGAAAACTCGTAAGCTCCGTTAGTGAAAGAAAAGAAAACACCACTTCAATGTACTGTATTGAACTAATTCTTTATTTATATTGGTGTTAAAATTATTGTATTCCAACTCCTCTATGGTTTATAAACTCTTTTACTAGCCATAGACTCATCAAAATAAGCAAACAACACACGAAAAACAGAATCTGTCATAAACAGAACAGTCTGTAGTAATGTGTAACTAACGCAAACTTCTGGAACTCTATTCTGCCAAAATAGGACGACCTAAATAATTTGTTTATTGATATGATGCAATTGGAATCAATATTATATCACATTCTGGTAATTTTTAACAATTGTTTTCGTGAACAGGAGGTTTCTGGAATTATCATCCAAGAAGATCCTGTAGGATTAACTTGGCACAAACACTAAATAAAACATAAAACCACATCTAACCAGAGGCTAGATGAAATATTTATAACTAAACAGAACCAAAAAGCAAGAAACTAAAATAAAATTGGGTTCCCTCCCAACAAGCGCTAACGTTTAACGCCCCTAGCTAGGCATGATGATTTCAATGATGCTCACATAAGAGATAGGAATTGAAACATAGCGGGAGCATCATGAAGAATATGACTAGCACATTTAAGTATAACCCACTTCCTATAAATGGGGATTTTGTGAGAAAACAACTTATGGGAACAATAATCAACTAGCATAGCAAGGCAAAACAAGCATAACTTTAAAACTTTAAGCACATAGAGAGGAAACTTGATATTATTGCAATTCTTACAAGCATATATTCCTCCCTCATAATGATTTTCAGTAGCATCATGAATGAATTCAACAATATAACCAGCACCTAAAGCATTCTTTTCATGATCTACAAGCATAGAAAATTTACTACTCTCTAGACAAGCAAACTTCTTCTCATTCGGAATACTAGTTGGAGAAAACTCAACAAAACAACTACCATGTCATTGAAAATTAAGATCAAGATGACAAGTTTCATGGTTATCATTATTATTCATAGCATATGTGCCATCACAATAATCATCATAGATAGGAGGCATGCTTTCATCATAGTATTGCTCATCAAAGCTTGGGGGACAAAAAATATCATCTTCATCAAAATAGCTTCCCCAAGATTGTGGCTTTGCATATCATTAGCATCATGGGTATTCAAAGAATTCATACTAACAACACTGCAATCATGCTCATCATCCAAGGATTTAGTGCCAAACATTTTAATACATTCTTCTTCTAACACTTTGGCACAATTATTGGATTCCTTATTTTCACGAAAGACATTAAAAAGATGAAGTATGAGGCAAACTCAATTCCATTTTTTTGTAATTTTCTTTTATAAACTAAACTAGTGATAAAACAAGAAACAAAAAGATTCGATTGCAAGATCTAAAGATATACCTTCAAGCACTCACCTCCCCGGCAACGGCGCCAGAAAAGAGCTTGATGTGTACTACGCAACCTTCTTCTTGTAGACGTTGTTGGGCCTCCAAGTGCAGCGGTTTGTAGGACAGTAGCAAATTTCCCTCAAGTGGATGACCTAAGGTTTATCAATCCGTGGGAGGCATAGGTTGAAGATGGTCTCTCTCAAACAACCCTGCAACCAAATAACAAAGTGTCTCTTGTGTCCCCAACACAACCAATACAATGGTAAATTGTATAGGTGCACTAGTTAATGAAGAGATGGTGATACAAGTGCAATATGGATGGTAGATATAGGTTTTTGTAATCTGAAAATATAAAAACAGCAAGGTAACTAATGATAAAAGTGAGCGTAAACGGTATTGCAATGCTAGGAAACAAGGCCTAGGTTCATACTTTCACTAGTGCAAGTTCTCTCAACAATAATAACATAATTGAATCATATAGCTATCCCTCAACATGCAACAAAGAGTCACTCCAAAGTCACTAATAGCAGAGAACAAAAGAAGAGATTATTGTAGGGGACAAAACCACCTAAAATTTATCCTTTCTGATCGATCTATTCAAGAGTCTGTAGTAAAATAACACGAAGTTATTCTTTCCGTTTGATCTATCATAGAGTTCATACTAGAATAACACCTTAAGACACAAATCAACCAAAACCCTAATGTCACCTAGATACTCCAATGTCACCTCAAGTATCCGTGGGTATGATTATACGATATGCATCACACAATCTCAGATTCATCTATTCAACCAACACAAAAGTACTTCAAAGAGTGCCCCAAAGTTTCTACCGGAGAGTCAAGATGAAAACGTGTGCCAACCCCTATGCATAAGTTCATTGAACCCGCAAGTTGATCACCAGGACATACATCAAGTAGATCATGTGATATCCCATTGTCACCACAGATAAGCACATGCAAGACATACATCAAGTGTTCTCAAATCCTTAAAGACTCAATCCGATAAGATAACTTCCAAGGGAAAACTCAATCCATTACAAGAGAGTAGAGGGGGAGAAATATCATAAGATCCAACTATAATAGCAAAGCTCGCGATACATCATCTCAAGAACACGAGAGAGAGAGAGAGAGAGATCAAACACATAGCTACTGGTACATACCCTCAGTCCCGAGGGTGAACTACTCCCTCCTCGTCATGGAGAGCGCCGAGATGATGAAGATGGCCACCGGTGAGGGTTCCCCCCTCCGTGCAGTCTTAACAGAGGTCCCGATTGGTTTTTGGTGGCTACAGAGGCTTGCGGCGGCAGAACTCACGATCTATTCTGCTCTCCGAAGTTTTTAGGGTATATGGATATATATAGGCGAAAGAAGTCGGTAAGGGGAGCCACGAGGGGCCCATGAGGGTGAGGGGCGCGCCCAGGGGGGCAGGTGTCGTGGTACTTAGAATAGGGGGGTAGTGTGGAGAGGCAAGATCCTAGGTATGGCGAAGTTGTACACACGAGTTTTACGAGTTCAGGCCCTTCTCAGAAGGAGTAACAGCCCTACATCTCGGAACCCGGAGGTGGTCGACTGGATTATGCGTATGTGTGTTTACAGGGGTGCGAACCCTTGTGCATGTGGAGGCGGGTGGCTTATATAGAGTGCGCCAGGACCCCAACCAGCCCACGTTACAAGGGGTTTAAGGTACATCAAGAGAGGGGCGTTACTGGTAACGCTAGTAATAAAGAGACATAATGACCATTAAAGCTATGGTGTAATGTCCGACCGTTGCAGTGCAGAGTGGCTTTAGATCTTCTAGCGGTCGAGTGACGGTCTCCATGGTCGAGTGACTTCGAGTCTTCCGAGTGGAATGCTTCATGGTCGAGTGGATGGTGACTCCTCTTCGAATGCTTCTGGTTTTAGGGTCATGTCCTTGGGAGGGGTATCTAGGTCAGGCCTATGACCCTACCCTAGGTACATAGCCTCATCATTAGCCCCCAAATGGATCAGGGTTTGAGTGGAGAAGGAGTTGGAAATACTTCCGACTCACTTTTCGCACTTCGGATGTGTCTTGTTCGGATCGACGGACCAGCATGATGACACCAACTTCTTTTTCAGTCGCCTTGGTCCATTCCTGGTTTTCTCAAGTGAACTTTTGCTGAAAGGGCTTCGAGTGTTAATATGGAGAAGATCTTCCGTCTGACAGGTTGTTCTGCTATCCGCGGATCTCGCCAGAATCAAATTTTGGGAAGCGCGCGGGGCAGAGGAGGCCACAGTAATCGGGCTGGATAAGGCAGGGTCGCCTCGATTTCCACGCCACCTTTTTTGCCACGTATCACGCGCGCGATTGTTGTGGGATTTGATAAGATCGCCCGGGCCTACATGTCAGTCACTCGGAAGCAACCTCATATAAGGCGCCGGACTGGGGTTTTTTGAACAGTGCACCATCATTCTTCTTCCTTCCTCTCAGTTTTCCCCACTGCGTCCGTTCCTGCTCCAGCGCCGCCGCTCCGTTCGAGCTTTGTCCGCTGTGATGGGGAAAGAAAAGACGGAGGCCCTGGAGCGCGCGAAGAAGATGACGGCGAAGGCGAAGGGGAAGAAGTCCAGCCGGGCGGATCCTCGTCGAGGTCCGGGTTCGCGCTGGCTGGATCGAGGCGGCTGGATCCGGTCGATGATCCGCCAGGACGACAACGACGATCTGGCAGAGGAGGGACTGATTCCCCACGGATCCGCACGGCTCCCGGAGAATGAGACTGAGCCTCGACCACAGGAGGGTGACTGTGTCCTCCTCGCCACCCACATCGACCGCGGGTTTTCTTTGCCTCTGCACCCTATTTTCCGAGCTTTCTTGATCTTGTTTGGGGCACAACTTCACCACTTTTCCCCCAACACCATTGTGTATCTTGCTGCTTTCGTGTCTCTATGCGAAAATTTCTTGGGTTGTCAACCACACTGGGGCCTCTTCAAGCGCATTTTCACGTGTCGCTCCCAGTCTGTCCAAAATGCTCATCCGAGTGACGAGAAGACAAAAGTAATTCAGATGTGTGGGGGTCTTGGAATTCAAATGAGGGGTAAGAGCTCTTTCCCAGCCATAATCCTTCCCGAGTCAGTCCGAGGGTGGCAGTTGACCTGGTTTTACTGCAAAGACCAGCCGACTCCAGGACAGTCGACTGGACTTCCTCCCTTTTCCATTGCTCGCGTGGAGAAGCCCTCCGCCTTGAAACTGGCCCCTGTTGGAAATATGCCCTAGAGGCAATAATAAAAGCATTATTATTATATTTCCTTGTTCATGATAATTGTCTTTTATTCATGCTATAACTGTATTATCCGGAAATCGCAATACACGTGTGAATACATAGACCACAATACGTCCCTAGTGAGCCTCTAGTTTACTAGCTCGTTGGTCGACAGATAGTCATGGTTTCACGACTATGGACATCGATGTCATTGACAACGGGATCACGTCATTAGGAGAATGACGTGATGGACAAGACCCAATCCTAAGCATAGCACAAAGATCGTGTAGTTCGTTTTGCTAGAGCTTTTCCAATGTCAAGTATCTCTTCCTTAGACCGTGAGATCGTGTAACTCCCGGATCTTTGTAGGAATGCTTTGGGTGTACCAAAGCGTCACAACGTAATCGGGTGACTATAAAGGTGCATTACAGGTATCTCCGAAAGTGTACATTGGGTTGACACGGATCGAGACAGGGATTTGTCACTCCGTATGACGGAGAGGTATCATCGGGCCCACTCGGTAATGCATCATCATAATGAGCTCAAAGTGATCAAGTGTCTGGTCACGGGATCATGCATTACTGATGCGAGTAAAGTGACTTGCGATAACGAGACTAAACGAGGTATTGGGATACCGACGATCGAAGTCTCGGGCAAGTAACATACCGTCGACAAAGGGAATAGCATACGGGTTGCTTGAACCCTCGACATCGTGGTTCATCCAATGACAACATCGAGGCGTGTGGGAACCAACATGGGTATCCAGATCCCGCTGTTGGTTATTGACCGGAGAGCGTCTCGGTCATGTCTTCATGTCTCCCGAACCCGTAGGGTCTACACACTTAAGGTTCGGTGACGCTAGGGTTAATAGGAAGACTTGTATGTGATTACGAATGTTGTTCGAGTCCGAATGAGATCCCGGACGTCACGAGGAGTTCCGGAATGGTCCGGAGGTAAAGATTTATATATGGGAAGTCGTCAAGCGGACACCGGAAAAGTGTCGGGTCATATCGGTATTTTGGAGGGTCCACCGGAAAGGTTCCGGAGGACCCCCGGGCGGGGCCACCCCTTTGGGGGGGCCACTTGGGCTGCGTGGGAGGCAGCCAGCCCACAGTGGGCTGGGCGCACCTCCCCTTGGCCCATGCGCCTAGGGTTGAGGGAACCCTAAGGGGCGCCCCTTGCTTGGGGGGCAAGCCCCTCCCTTGCCGCCCCCCCCTCTAGATGATCTAGAGGGGCCGCCCTCCTCCCTTCCCCTATAAATAGAGGGGTGAGGGAGGGCTGCAAACACCATTGAAGTCGCAGCCCCTCCCTCCCCAACACCTCTCCTCCTCCGCATAGGCTTGGCGAAGCCTGTGGGAGAACTGATCCTCCATCTCGCATCACGCCGTCGTGCTGCCATTGGAGTTGTCTTCCTCAACCTCTCCTTCCTCCTTGCTGGATCAAGGCAGAAGGAGACGCCGTCGTCCTGTACGTGTGTTGAACGCGGAGGTGCTGTCCGTTCAGCACTTGGTCATCGGTGATCGGAATCACGTTGAGAACGTCTTCATCATCACCACTCCCTCGAACGCTTCCGTACTCGATCTACAAGTGGTATGTAGATGCAAACTCTCTCTCTTGACTCGTTGCTTAGATGAACTCATAGATAGATCTTGGTGAAACCGTGGGAAAATTTTAATTTTACGCAGCGTTCTAACGGTGGCATCATGAGCTAGGTCTATGCGTAGTTCTCTATTGCACGAGTAGAACACAATTTAGTTGTGGGCGTGGATCTTGTCAATTTACTTGCCGCTACTAGTCTTATCTTGCTTCCGCGATATTGTGGGATGAAGCGGCCCGGACCAACCTTACACGTACGCTTACGTGAGATCGGTTCCACCGACGAACATGCACTAGTTGCATAAGGTGGCTGGCGGGTGTCTGTCTCTCCTACTTTAGTTGGAGCGGATTCGATGAAAAGGGTCCTTATGAAGGGTAAATAGAAGTTGACAAGATCACGTTGTGGTTATTCGTAGGTAAGAAAACGTTCTTGCTAGAACCCAATTGCAGCCACGTAAAGATGCAACAACAATTAGAGGGCGTCTAACTTGTTTTTGCAGCAATTGTCATATGATGTGATATGGCCAAGTTGTGATGAATGATGAATGACACATTGTGATGTATGAGATCATGTTCTTGTAATAGGAATCACGACTTGCATGTCGATGAGTATGACAACCGGCAGGAGCCATAGGAGTTGTCTTTATTTTGTATGACCTGCGTGTCATTGAAGAACGCCATGTAACTTACTTTACTTTATTGCTAAACGCGTTAGCCATAGAAGTAGAAGTAGTCGTTGGCGTGACAACTTCATGGAGGCACAATGATGGAGATCATGATGATGGAGATCATGGTGTCATGCCGGTGACAAGATGATCATGGAGCCTCGAAGATGGAGATCAATGGAGCTTTATGATATTGGCCATATCATGTCACTACTATATATAATTGCATGTGATGTTTATTATGTTTATACATCTTGTTTACTTAGAACGACGGTAGTAAATAAGATGATCCCTTACAACAATTTCAAGAAGTGTTTCCCCTAAGCGTGCACCGTTGCTAAAGTTCGTAAGCTTCTAAGCACCACGTGATGATCGGGTGTGATGGATTCTTACGTTCACATACAACGGGTGTAAGACAGATTTACACGCGAAAACACTTAGGGTTTACTTGACGAGCCTAGCATGTACAGACATGGCCTTGGAACACGGAGACCGAAAGGTCGAACACGAGTCGTATAGAAGATACGATCAACATGAGAATGTTCACCGATGATGACTAGTCCGTCTCACGTGATGATCGGACACGGCCTAGTCGACTCGGATCGTGTAACACTTAGATGACTAGAGGGATGTCTAATCTGAGTGGGAGTTCATTGAAATAATTTGATTAGATGAACTTAATTATCATGAACTTAGTCTAAAACTTTTGCATAATATGTCTTGTAGATCAAATGGCCAACGCTCATGTCAACTTGAACTTCAACGCGTTCCTAGAGAAAACCAAGTTGAAAGATGACGGCAAGAACTATACGGACTGGGTCCTAACACGAGGATCATCCTCATAGCTGCCAGAAACAATATGTCCTAGAAGGACCGCTAGGTGACGCTCCGTCCCGGAAGAACCAAGACATTATGAATGCTTGGCAAACTTCATGATGATTACTCCCTCGTTCGGTGCGGCATGCTTCTGACTTAGAACCGGGGCTCCAAAAGCGTTTTGAGCATCACGGAGCATATGAGATGTTCGAGGAGCTGAAACTTGTTTTCCAAGCTCACGCTTGGTCGAGAGATATGACATCTCCGACAAGTTCTATAGTTGTAAGATGGAGGAAAACAGTTATGTCGGTGAGCACATCTTGAAGATGTGCAGGTTGCACAACCGTATGACCCGGTGAACATTAACCTCCACGATGAGGCGGTCATTGACAGAATCCTCGATCGCTCCCACCAAGCTACAAGAGCTTTGTGATGAACTACAACATGCGGGGGATGGTAAAGACCATTCTGAAGTGTTCTCTATCTTTGAAGTCACCGAGGTTGAAATCAAGAAAGAACATCAAGTGTTGATGGTCAATAAGACCACTAAGTTCAAGAAGGGCAAGGGCAAGAAGAACTTCAAGAAGGACGGCAAGGAGGTTGCCGCCCGGTAAGCAAGTTGCGGGAAGAAGTCAAAGAATGGACCCAAACCCGAGGCCGAGTGCTTTTATTGCAAGGGAGGGAGTCATCGAAGCGGAACTGCCCCAAATACTTAGCGGACAAGAAGGCCGGCAACGCCAAAGGTATATCTGATATACATGTAATTGATGTGTACTTTGCCAAGACTCGTAGTAACTCACAGGTATTTGATACGGTGCCGTTGCTCATATTTGTAACTCACGGCAGGAGCTGCGGAATAAGCGGAAAGCGGCAAAGGGCGAGGTGACGATGCGCGTCGGGAATGGTTCCAGAGTCGATGTGATCGCCGTCGACGCTACCTCTTCATTTACCTACGGGATTAGTTATGAACCTTAATAATTGTTATTTGGTGCCAAGTTTGAGCATGAATATTGTATCCGGATCTCGTTTAATGCGAGATGGCTACTCATTTAAATCCGAGAATAATGGTTGTTCTATTTATATGAGAGATATGTTTTATGGTCATGCTCCGATGGTCAATGGTTTATTCTTAATGAATCTCGGCGTAGTATTGCACATGTTTATAGCGTGAATACCAAAAGATGTAAAGTTGATAACGATAGTCCCACATACTTGTACTTTGCCGCCTTGGTCACATTGGTGTCAAGCGCATGAAGAAGCTCCATCTTGATGGACTTTTGGAGTCTTTAGATTATGAATCATTTGACACATGCGAACCATGCCTCATGGGCAAGATGACCAAGACTCCGTTCTCCGGAACAATGGAGCGAGCAACCAACTTGTTGGAAATCATACATACCGATGTGTGCGGTCCAATGAGCGTTGAGGCTCATGGAGGATATCGTTATGTTCTCACTCTCACAGATGATTTGAGTAGATATGGGTATGTCTACTTGATGAAACACAAGTCTGAGACCTTTGAAAAGTTCAAGGAATTTCAGAATGAAGTAGAGAATCAACGTGACCGAAAGATAAAATTCTTACGATCAGATCGTGGAGGAGAATATTTAAGTCACGAATTTGGTACACACTTAAGAAAATGTGGAATCGTTTCACAACTAACGCCGCTGGAACACCTCAAGCGTAATGGTGTGTCCGAACGATAGAATCGCACTCTATTGGATATGGTGCGGTCTATGATGTCTCTTACCGATTTACCGCTATCATTTTGGGGATACGCTCTAGATACAGCTACATTCACTTTAAATAGGGCACCGTCTAAGTCCGTTGAGGCGACCTTTGTATGAATTATGGTTTGGGAAGAAACCTAAGCTGTCGTTTCTAAAAGTTTGGGGATGCGATGCTTATGTCAAGAAACTTCAACTGAAAAGCTCGAACCCAAGTCGGAAAAATGCGTCTTCATAGGATACCCTAAAGAAACCATTGGGTATACCTTCTACTTAAGATCCGAGGGCAAGATTTTTGTTGCCAAGAACGGAACCTTTACGGAAAAGAGTTTCTCTCGAAAGAAGTAAGTGGGAGGAAAGTAGAACTCGATTAAGTACTACCTCTTGAACAGGATAGTAGTGCAGCTCAGGAAAGTGTTCTTGTGATGCCTACACCAACTGAAGAGGAAATTAATGATGATGATCAAGGTACTTCGGATCAAGTTGCTACTGAACTTCGTAGGTCCACAAGGACACGTTCCGCACTGCAGTGGTACGGCAACCCTGTCCCCGGAAATCATGTTGTTAGACAACGGTGAACCTTGAACTATGAAGAAGCGATGGCGGGCCCAGATTCCAACAAATGGCTAGAAGCCATGAAGTCAAGATAGAATCCATGTATGAAAACAAAGTGTGGACTTTGGTGACTTGCCCAATGATCGTGACGATAGAAAAAAAATGGAAGTTTAAGAAGAAGTCGGACGCGGATGGTAATGTCATCGTCTTTAAATCTCGTCATGTCGCTTAGGGTTATCGGCAAGTTCAAGGGATTGACTACGATGAGACTTTCTCTCCCGTAGCGAAGCTTAAGTCCGTCTGAATCATGTTAGCAATTGCCGCATACTATGATTATGAGATATGGCAGATGGACGTCAAAACAACGTTCCTTAACGGATATCTTAAGGAAGAGCTGTATATGATGCAGCCGGAAGGTTTTGTCGATCCTAAGAATTCTAACAAAGTATGCAAGCTCCAGCGATCCATTTATGGGCTGGTGCAAGCATCTCGGAGTTGGAACATTCGCTTTGATGAGATGATCAAAGCGTTTGGATTTATCTTGGACTTATGGATAAGCCTGCGTTTACAAGAAAGTGAGTGGGAGCTCTGTAGCATTTCTCATATTATATGTAGATGACATACTTTTGATGGGAAATGATATAGAATTCTTGGACAGCATTAAGGCCTACTTGAATAAGTGTTTTTCAATGAAGGACCTTGGAGAAGCTGCTTATATATTAGGCATCAAGATCTATAGGGATAGATCGAGACGCCTCATAGGTCTTTCACAAAGCACATACCTTGATAAGATTTTGAAGAAGTTCAAAATGGATCAGTCCAAGAAGGGGTTCTTGCACGTGTTGCAAGGTGTGAGATTGAGCTCAGCTCAATGCCCGACCACAACAAAAGATAAAGAAGAGATGAGTGTCATCCCTATGCCTCAGCCATAGGATCTATTATGTATGCCATCTTGTGTACGGACTGATGTAAACCTTGCCGTAAGTTTGGTAGGAAGGTACCAAAGTAATCCCGGCAAGGAACTTGGACAATGATCACGAATATCCTGAAGTACCTGAAAAGGACAAAGGACATGTTTCTCGTTTATGGAGGTGACGAAGAGCTCGCCGTAAAGGGTTACGTCGATGCTAGCTTCGACACAGATCTGGATGACTCTAAGTCACAAACCGGATACGTGTATATGTTGAATGGTGGAAGCGAAGAAGCTGGTGCATTTTGCAAGCAAAAGCGTCGTGGCGGGATCTACATGTGAAGCGGAATACATGGCAGCCTCGGAGGTAGCGCATGAAGCAATTTGGGTGAAGGAGTTCATCACCGACCTAGGAGTCATACCCAATGCGTCGGGGCCGATCAAACTCTTACGTGACAACACCGGAGCTATTGCCCTTGCCAAGGAGCCGGGTTTCACAAGAAGACCGAGCACATCAAGCGTCGCTTCAACTCCATCCGTGAAAATGTTCAAGATGGAGACATAGAAATTTGTAAAGTGCACACGGATCTGAATGTCGCAAATCCGTTGACTAAACCTCTCTCGCGGGCAAAACAAGATCAACACCAGAACTCTATGGGTGTTCGATTCATCACAATGTAAACTAGATTATTGACTCTAGTGCAAGTGGGAGACTGTTGGAAATATGCCCTAGAGGCAATAATAAAAGCATTATTATTATATTTCCTTGTTCATGATAATTGTCTTTTATTCATGCTATAAGCTGTATTATCCGGAAATCGTAATACACGTGTGAATACATAGACCACAATACGTCCCTAGTGAGCCTCTAGTTGACTAGCTCGTTGGTCGACGGATAGTCATGGTTTCACGACTATGGACATCGGATGTCATTGATAAGCGGGATCACGTCATTAGGAGAATGACGTGATGGACAAGACCCAATCCTAAGCATAGCACAAAGATCGTGTAGTTCGTTTTGCTAGAGCTTTTCCAATGTCAAGTATCTCTTCCTTAGACCGTGAGATCGTGTAACTCCCGGATACCGTAGGAATGCTTTGGGTGTACCAAAGCGTCCTGGCAACGTAACTGGGTGACTATAAAGGTGCATTACGGTATCTCCGAAAGTGTCTGTTGGGTTGACACGGATCGAGGCGATTTGTCACTCCGTATGACGGAGAGGTATCATGGGCCCACTTTCGGTAATGCATCATCATAATGAGCTCAAAGTGATCAAGTGTCCGGTCACGGGATCATGCATTACGTCTGAGTAAAGTGACTTGCGATGCTTGAGACTAAGCGAGGTATTGGGATACCGACGATCGAGTCTCGGGCAAGTAACATACCGTCGACAAAGGGAATAGCATACGGGTTTGCTTGAACCCTCGACATCGTGGGTTCATCCGATGACAACATCGAGGCGTGTGGGAACCAACATGGGTATCCAGATCCCGCTGTTGGTTATTGACGGAGAGCGTCTCGGTCATGTCTTCATGTCTCCCGAACCCGTAGGGTCTACACATAAGGTTCGGTGACGCTTAGGGTTAATAGGAAGACTTGTATGTGATTACCGAATGTTGTTCGAGTCCGGATGAGATCCCGGACGTCACGAGGAGTTCCGGAATGGTGGGAGGTAAAGATTTATATATGGGAAGTTGTCAAGCGGACACGGAAAAGTTTCGGGTCATATCGGTATTATGGAGGGTCCACGGAAAGGTTAGGAGGACCACCGGAGGGGCCACCCTTTTGGGGGCCACTTGGGCTGCGTGGGAGGCAGCCAGCCCCTAGTGGGCTGGGCGCACCCTCCCCTTGGCCCATGCGCCTAGGGTTGAGGGAACCCTAAGGCGCCCTTGCTTGGGGGCAAGCCCCTCCCCTTGGCCGCCCCCTCTAGATGCATCTAGAGGGGCCCTCCTCCTTCCCCTATAAATAGAGGGGTGAGGGAGGGCTGCAAACACCATTGAAGGCGCAGCCCTCCCTCCCAACACCTCTCCTCCTCCGCATAGGCTTGGCGAAGCCCTCACGGAGCTTGAACACTCCATCCGCATCACGCCCGTCGTCTTGCCATTGGAGTTGTCTTCCTCAACCTCTCCTTCCTCCTTGCTGGATCAAGACGAAGGAGATGCCGTAAATCCCGTCACGTGTGTTGAGCGGAGGTGCTGTCCGTTCAGCACTTGGTCATCGGTGATCGGAATCACGTTGAGAACGTCTTCATCATCACCACTCCCTCGAACGCTTCCGTACTCGATCTACAAGTGGTATGTAGATGCAAACTCTCTCTCTTGACTCGTTGCTTAGATGAACTCATAGATAGATCTTGGTGAAACCGTAGGAAAATTTTAATTTTCTGCAACGTTCCCCAACAGCCCCGGGGGAGAAAGCGGAGGTGAAGGTGCTGGTTGAGCAAGTGGTCTATCTCATCCGTGAGGGCGTGACCGGTATGGATCTGCTGGAAGTCTTCCTCAGACGACGTATTCAGCCACTTCAGGCCCGTGACCATCCGATGTGGATGTATTCGGGCATTGAAGATTCTACTCGGGTGCATCCAGAAGAAGTCGACAAGGACACAGTGGAGAAGTGGTTGAGGGGTATCACTGGCAACAAAGATAACCCCAGAGGGGCCAGGAGAATCCCTCCACTCGACCAATCTTATGAACAAGACAAGGTCCAACTCTGAATTACCGAGCGTTATCCTGATTTATCATGCAATTGTTTATAGTCCACTGACTGATTTTATCCTGCTTGTTTTCTTCTAGGCCATTACTTAGATGTATTCGATGCCCAACGGAGAGCAGGAGCAGGACCCGGAAGGGGAGGCAAGCGGAGGTGAAAGCGGCGAATGGCATTCTGACGGTGAAGGGGACGAGGAGAGAGACGACCTGAGTGGTGAAGAAGAGGTCGACTCACCTCCCCGCAGGGAAAGGCGGTCCAAGCTCACCCACGATCCGGCAAGCGCCCGCGACAAGGCGACCGTTCAGACCGGGAAATTGTCAAAGCGTCCTCGGACGTTGTCTCCAGCGCCGACTGAAAAGGCCCCGAAGCAGTCCAAGGTTGTAGTGCAGAAGACCCGGAAAGCGCTGCCCAGAATCAAAATTGACATCCCTATTGCCTTTGCGTGAGTGTCCTGTCTTCATTTTACCCGAAGTTTTGTGTTGTCCATTTTTCCTTGATTTGACCGAATGAATCTTGAAACTAGCAGTGCCGCTACCTCTGGGACCTCAGCTTATAAAAACGAGGATGAGGACATGGAAGATGTGGTCACCTCCAACCCAGGTATAATCTTTGTGATCTTGTCTTAGATTTGTCGATTGAACTGCGATATAACCAATCGGGGATGAAATTTTGGTGACTGATCTTTTTACAGCTCCTCTCAACGTCATTGCTGATGACGACGAGGACGAGCCACAGAGGCCCTTGGGGATAAGAAACAGGAAAACGTCCGCTGGCAAGACGCCTCAGTCGACGCCGGTGGCGGAACCGGTAATTCAGGACGCCGGTGATGCCAATCGGACTTCCGTCTCCTTCGCCATACTGCTGTCGAGTGCTCAGCCTTCAACGTCAGCCACGCAGACTCCCGCCGATTCACCATCACTTTTTGCTGCACATTACATCCCAGAGGACCAAGTGTGTGCTGCAAAAGAGGCTATACGCCAGGCGGGCATTATGATGGAGAAAATGAAGATGGTGCGGGAAGCCAGCCAAGCTGCTTATGATGCCAGCTCCGCTCTCCAGAGCAACGTCCAGGTTAGCAGATTGTCGACTGACTCTTTTGGCTTGTTCTGTTAGGATATGGTACCTGAAAACTTTCTTTCAAAGAATCTTTTCATTTGTCTGCGCTTCGCATCTGTACACCCACTGGGTGTTTTGATTTGCCACTGAGCAAACTCTCACTTTCAGCTGACTATGTTGTTGTCGATTGAATCTTGAACCAGTGGGGGCACGCTGAGTGCACCCAGCAGGTGTAATCCCCGAGACCATAGTTGATTGCGGGCGATCGCGTGGTCCGAGAATCGGATTTTTTCGCCTGGATATTCCACGTCAGTGGAAGCCCGAATCGATGGGGCACGCTAAGTGCACTGCGGGTGTAATCCCAAGACCATGGTTGACTGCGGGCGATCGACTATGGTCCTAAAACAACTTGATTTTATCGAACTATTGTTCAAGTAATCGATCTTTCCATCATCGATTGACTGTCCCTTGATTACGTAAATCTTGTGAACTCGGAGTTTGTTATGCTGAACTGGAGAAAAAATAGATTCAGCTCAACCTCGATCTGGAACTGGCCAAGACAAATCTGCAGAAGGCCAAGGATGAAGCTGTTGGTAAGAGAAAGCTTGCCGACCGGTTTGTCTTTGTACCAGGTTCTATTTTACTTTTTCTGAACCGAGCGTTGTTTCCTTCAGAGAAAATGAATCAAGCTTTGGCGAAAAAGGACCAAGATCTTGCGGCCACCCAGAAAGCAGCTGACGAGAAAACTGCACTCGCCGAACAGAAGCTAGCTTCAATCGGCAAACTGGAGGAAGAAAATGCCAAGCTGAAAACTGCCCTTGATGAAGCCAATAAGGAAGCGACCCGTCTAAAGAAGGATAAGAACAATCTGAACAATAAAATGGAAGGCATTGCTCGCAAGAGGGACAATCTGGAGAATTATCTGGGAGGTCTTGCCAAGAAGTTGTTCGTCATGCTTGAAGGTATTTTCTTTGAACCGGTGACTTATCATTGTCGACTCGATATACAACCGCTGACTCATCGTTGAATCGTACGTGTAGAAATTTTCTGGAACTTCGAGGAAGAGACTGGGTTAGTTGAGACAAGCTTGGACCCCATCCATTCTCCGGTGAAGGACGAGGCTGCCATGAATGTACTCCGATTGGAATCTCGTGTTGCTGGTGTTGTTGACTATCTTGCTCGACTAAAGGTCACGATGTCGCGGATCGACACAGCACTCTGGCCAAGGGCAACACTCCAGAATGACCTCGAGTCTTTGATGAC
Source organism: Aegilops bicornis (assembly GCA_021605145.1). Taxonomy (NCBI): domain Eukaryota; kingdom Viridiplantae; phylum Streptophyta; class Magnoliopsida; order Poales; family Poaceae; genus Aegilops; species Aegilops bicornis. Next base: position 399,662,087 of record CM038673.1, on the reverse strand, counting down.
TCGACTTAAAGATTCCTGGTCGAGTGCAAGAATGGAAGAAGTCTTTTGCCCGGTGCAACGCTGATGTGGCCCTGTCTTTGGTTCGTGTCCACTGCAAGGAAGCACGAGAAGAGAAGCTGGCAGCGATCAAGGTTGCCAACACCAAGAAGCATGACTTCCAATCCTTCATGGAGACCTTCGTTGCTGCCGCCACTTGAATTGCCGATGGAATTGACCTGGACGAATTCGTCGAGCCTGCCAGCCTTCCTCCTGCGGAGTGAACAAACTTTTATGCTCCACCTTAAATTTGCCTCGGGGTGCCGAGTGATTTTTGTAACCGTTAAACTCCTTCAGGCTTGATGCCCGAGTACTTTAATCCACGATCAGAACCTTAGGATTCATCTGGATTTGGTTTATCTCCGAATATGCTTGTGCTTGCCTTCAAGTGGAATTTATTCTTCACTCGGAACATTTTTGTACTTGAGATGCAGCTCTAAGGAGGGGTTTCCAGTCGACCTGCACCTCATCCTCCTTGCAGATCGGGATGGAGCACACGTTGTACTTGTGGTGCAGCTCCGTAGGAGAAGGTTGCAGTCGACCTGCACCTCATCGTCCTTGCGGATCGGGATGGACCGCACGTTGTACTTGTGGCGCAGCACCGAAGGAGAAGGTTGCAGTCGACCTGCACCTTGTTGTCCTTGCGAATCGTGATGGAGCGCATGTTGTACTTGTGGCGCAGCACCGAAGGAGAAGGTTGCAGTCGACCTACACCTCGTCGTCCTTGCGGATCGGGATGGAGTGCATGTTGTACTTGTGGCGCAACACCGAAGGAGAAGGTTGCAGTCGACCTGCACCTCATCGTCCTTGCGGATAGGGATGTGTTTTGAACTTAGGCGAGTACTGGACTGCAGCTAAGCCCCCGAGTGAGAGGATTGCTCACCACTTGGTAGGATTTTACAAACTTAGGTGAGTAATGGACTGCAGCTAAGCCCCCGAGTGGGAGGGTTGCTCACCACTCGGTAGGATTTTTCAAACTTAAGTAGTCTTGGACTGTAGCTAAGCCCCGAGTGAGAGGATTGCTCTCCACTCGGTGAGGATTTTACAAACTTAGGCGAAATCTTGGACTGCAGCTAAGCCCCGAGTGGGAGGTTGCTCTCCACTCGATGGGATTTTACAAACTTAGGCAAATCTTGGACTGCAGCTAAGCCCCGAGTGGGAGTGTTGCTCTCCATTCGGTGGGATTTTTAAAAGGCTAATCTTGGACTGCAGCTAAGCCCCGAGTGGGAGGGTTGCTCTCCATTCGGTGGGATTTTTAAACTTAGGTGAGTCTTGGACTGCAGCTAAGCCCCGAGTGAGAGGGTTGCTCTCCACTTGGTAGGATTTTTAAACTTAGGTGAGTCTTGGACTGCAGCTAAGCCCCCGAAAGTGAGAGGCTTGCTCACCACTCGGTGGGATTTTAAACTTAAGTAGTCTTGGACTGCAGCTAAGCCCCAGTGAGAGGCTTGCTCACCACTCGGTGGGATTTTAAACTTAGGTAGTCTTGGACTGTAGCTAAGCCCCCAGTGAGAGGCTTGCTCACCACTCGGTAGTATTTTTTAAACTTAGGCGTAGTCTTGGACTGCAGCTAAGCCCCCGAGTGAGAGGCTTGCTCACCACTCGGTAGGATTTTTTAAACTTAGGCGAGTACTAGACTGTAGCTAAGCCCCCGAGTGAGAGGCTTGCTCACCACTCGGCAGGATTTTTTAAACTTAGGCGAGCACTGGGCTGCAGCTAAGCCCCCAAGTGAGAGGCTTGCTCACTACTCGGTAGGATTTTTTAAACTTAGGCGAGTACTGGACTGCAGCTAAGCCCCCGAGTGAGAGGCTTGCTCACCACTCGGTAGGATTTTTAAACTTAGGCGAGTACTGGACTGCAGCTAAGCCCCCGAGTGAGAGGCTTGCTCACCACTCGGTAGGATTTTTTAAACTTAGGCGAAACGGATTCGCAGCTAAGTCCCCGAGTGAGAGGCCTGCTCACCACTCGGTAGGATTTTATGAACTTAGGCGAAAAGGATTCGCGGCTAAGTCACCCACTGGGGGATTTCAGACACAAGTGTAAGCAGCGACAATCATTCTTAGAAGACTGTAAAACTCTTGTCTCTAATAAACAAACGACAAAGGCATTTCTTATTACAACTCAACAGAATGAGCGCTTAAAGGGGCGGAGCAGCTCCGCATTCCAAGCCCGTGGCTCGTCTTTCTGATGTTCGACATTGTAAAGATGATACGCCCCATTGTGAAGCACTCTGGTGACGATGAAGGGACCTTCCCAAGCAGGGGCGAGCTTGTGTGGTTTCTGCTGATCCACTCGAAGAAGCAAGTCTCCCTCTTGAAACGCTCGACCTCTCACATTTCTGGCGTGGAATCGGCGCAAGTCTTGCTGATAAATGGTCGATCGGATTAAAGCCATCTCTCTTTCCTCTTCTAGGAGATCAACTGCGTCTTGCCGGGCCTGTCCTGCTCCATCTTCAGAGAAAAGCTCGACTCAGGGTGCGTTGTGAAGCAAGTCACTCGGTAGAACAACTTCAGCTCCATAGACCAAGAAGAATGGAGTTCGGCCAGTCGACCGATTGGGAGTTGTCCTCAATCTCCGAAGAACTGATGGAAGTTCATCAACCCACGCGTCTGCTGCGTGCTTGAGATCACGCATCAATCGGGGTTTCAGTCCTTTGAGAATCAAGACATTTGCTCTTTCTGCTTGTCCATTCGACTGGGGGTGGGCGACTGAAGCATAGTCGACTCGAGTGCCTTGGGAAGCACAAAAGGCTCTGAACTCATCAGAATCGAAGTTTGATCCGTTGTCAGTGATGATGTTGTGCAGAACCCATATCTGAATGTCAACTCTCTGATGAAGCTGACGGCAGTACTGGCTTCAAGATTCTTGATAGGCTTGGCTTCAATCCATTTGGTAAACTTGTCGACTGCTACAAGCACAGGAGTGAAGCCGCTCCTACCAGTCCTCGGGGGCCCAACCATATCTAACCCCAAACAACAAAAGGCCGACGAGTGGAATGGTCTTGAGGCTGATGTAGGCTTGTGGGACATGTTGGAGTAAAACTGGCAGCCTTCACATTTGTCGACTATATCTTTCGCCATTTCATTTGCTCGTGGCCAATAAAATCCAGCTCGATATGCTTTGGCCACAATGCTCCGAGAGGACGCATGGTGTCCACAGGTCCCCGAGTGGATGTCGTTGAGGATCACTCGACCTTCTTCTGGTGTTATGCATTTACGGTGACTCGGTCACACTTTCTCTGAACAGTTGTCCTCTTATCACAGTAAAGGCTTTGGATCGACGGACCATCTATCGAGCCTCCTCTTCATCCTCTGGGAGTTCCTTCCTAAGTATATACGCAATGTATGGCACTGTCCAGTCGAGAGTTACGACCAAAACCTCCATGATCAAGTCGACCACGGCTGGGACTTCGACTTCAGTCGGATCTGTGGCACTTTTAGGCTGCGGGGGCTATTCAGTGAAAGGATCTTCTTGAACTGAAGGTGTATGAATGTGTTCCAAAAACACATTGCTGGGAATAGCTTCCCTCTTGGAACCTATCTTTGCTAAATCATCGGCTGCTTGATTTTTCAGTCGGGGTAAATGATGGAGCTCTAACCCCTCAAACTTCTTTTCCAACTTCCTCACTGCATTACAATAACCAGTCATAGCTGGGCTTCTGACGTCCCACTCCTTCATCACTTGATTGACTACCAAATCTGAGTCGCCGTAGACCATGAGGCGGACGGACGCCGAGTGAAATGGCCATACGTAACCCATATAAGAGTGCTTCATATTCAGCTTCGTTATTGGAGGAACCAAAATGAATTGGAGAACATATCTGAGCTTGTCCCCTCGGGGGGATACCAGTACCACCCCAGCACCGGAACCATTCAGCATCTTGGAGCCATAAAAGAACATGGTCTGGTGCTCCGAGTGGACTTGATTCGATAGCTGCTGTTCGATCCACTCGGCGAGGAAATCTTCTATTGCTTGGGACTTGATAGCTTTCTTTGCCTCAAACTTGATATCCAAGGGAAAGGAGTTCAATCGCCCACTTTGCCACTCGACCAGTTGCATCTCTGTTGTTCAAAATCTCTGATATGGAGCGTCGCTGACGACTGTAATGGAGTGGTCAGAGAAATAGTGTGCAACCTTCTTCGTGGTCATATAAATCCCATAGACAAGCTTCTGATAATGTGGATATCTTTGCTTGGATGGAGTCAGAACTTCAGAAACATAATATAATGGGCGCTGAACTTTATAAGCTTTTCCTTCTTCTTCCCACTCAACCGTAAGTATTGTACTGACAACTTGTCCAGTGGCTGCAATGTAAAGCAGTAAAGGCTCTTTGCTGATTGGGGCAGCAAGCACCGGCTGGGTGGAAAGCAGGGCTTTGAGCTCTACAAATGCTGCATCAGCTTCAGAAGTCCACTCGAACTTATCAGACTTCTTCATCAGTCGGTAAAGAGGCAATGACTTTTCACCGAGGCGAGAAATGAATCGACTTAAGGCGGCCAAACAACCAGTAAGCTTTTGGACATCGTGCACACGCATAGGGCGTTTCATCCGGAGTATAGCACCAACTTTCTCTGGGTTAGCGGCGATTCCTCGTTCGGAAACGAGGAAACCAAGTATTTTCCGCCAGGAACTCCGAATGTGCACTTTGATGGATTAAACTTGATATCATACCTTCTGAGGTTGGCAAAAGTTTCAGCAAGGTCAGCCAGCAGGTCAGAACCCTTATGTGACTTGACCACAATGTCATCCATGTATGCTTCCACATTCCGACTGATTTGAGTGAGCAAACACTTCTGAATCATCCTCATGAATGTGGCTCCAGTGTCCTTCAGGCTGAATGGCATGGTGACATAACAGAAGCACCCGAATGGAGTGATGAAAGCCGTTTTTATCTCATCGGGTCCATACAGTCAGATCTGATGATACCCGGAATAGGCGTCCAAAAAGGACAAGCGCTCATACCCCGCAGTCGAGTCGACTATTTGGTTGATGCGGGGGAGAGGAATATGATCTTTAGGGCAGGCCCGATCGATATGCTTGAAGTCAATGCACATGCGAAGTGAGTCGTCCTTGCGAACCATGAAAACATTGGCGAGCCACTCGGAGTGGTAAATCTCTCGGATAAACTCAGCTGCCAGGAGCCGAGCCACTTCTTCACCAATTGCTTTTCTCTTCTGTACGGTGGACCGTCGAAGATGTTCCTTGACTGGTTTCACTTTTGGGTCGACTCACAAACGGTGCTAAGCCAGCCCCCTGGGAACACCCGGCATGTCAGAAGGTTTCCATGCAAAGTTGTCCCAGTTCTCACGGAGGAACTAGGTGAGCGCTTCTTCCTATATGGAGTCAAGTGTTGTCGAAATGTGAGTCGGAGCAGCATTGGGATCGGTCGAGTGAATATGAATCGGCTTCGTTTCACCAGACGACTGAAATGCAGAGTCTGTGGCAGGCTTCTTGGCTCGTAGCAAATCACTCGGATCTGCATTTTTCGATACTCTTGCAATTCTACTATCGCCATTTGTGCATCGGCGATCTTTGAGCCCTTGGAAGCACTCTTCCGCCTATACGCCGATTGCCGGTGATAGTGATCACTCCTCTGGGACCAGGCATCTTCAGTTTGAGGTACACCTAACATGGTCGAGCCATAAAACATGCATAAGCAGGCCTACCCAGAATAGCGTGATAAGCACTCTGGAAATCCACGACCTCAAACGTCAACTTTTCCTTGCGGTAATTTTTGGGATCACCGAAAACCACGCCAAGGGCGATCTGGCCGAGTGATTCAGCCTTCTTGCCAGGTATGACGCCATGGAAACTCAAATTGCTTTCACTGAGCTTGGACATCAGAATGCCCATTCCCTTCAAGGTCTCCGCATACAGGATATTTAGGCCACTACCACCATCCATCAGCACTTTAGTCACTCGAGTGCCTTCAACAACTGGGTCGACCACCAGCGCTTGCCTCCTAGGGGTGGCTATACGTGTTGGGTGGTCAGACTGGTTGAATGTGATGGCAGTTTGGGACCACTTCAGATAACTGGGTGTCACCGGAGCAACCATATTCACCTCTCTGTTTATAAATTTCAATCGACTTGTGCTTTCAACATCAGCAAAAATCATCAGAGTGGAATTGACATTGGGAAAACCATCTTCTTCTTCTTCTTTATCCTCACCCTTGTCCGACTCCATTTCCTTCTCCTTGGGCTATTTCTCTCGGAACTGTTGAATCAGGAGCTGACATTGTCAAGTGGTGTGTTCGGGGTAAATCAGGTTACCCTCCTCATATTTCTTGGTATGAATGTGACAGGGTAAATCCAACACATCATTTCCATCTTGTCCTTTCACTTTCTTGGGATTCCCCCTTTGGGCTTCCCCTTGAACTTTCCTTGAGTCACGGCTAAGGCTTCACCAGGAGCAGCTGGCTCGGCTTTGCGCTTCTGCTTCCGACTGGAGTTCCCTCCTCCGGTTTCGTGGGCGACTGTTTTGTGCTTGCCACTCCGGAGCCGATCCTCCTCTTCACCATTAGCATACTTGGTGGCAATTTCCATCATCCGACTCAGAGACATATCCCTAGTCCGACCGAACTTCAGGTTCAATTCTCGATACTTGACACCTTCCTCGAAGGCACAAACTGCTTGGTGATCTGACACATTCTCCACCGTGTGGTGCAACGTGATCCATCTCTGGATATAATCTCTCAAGGTTTCATTCGGTTTCTGCACACAAGACTGCAACTCTGGTAACCCTGCTGGTCGTTTGCATGTACCTTCAAAGGTCCTAACAAACACTCGGGCGAGTCCCTCCCAACTATATATGCTGCCCGGTGCTAACTGATTCAACCATGCTCTGGCCGAGCCTTCCAACATCAAAGGAAGGTGCTTCATGGCCACTTCATCATTGCCGCCACCAATCTGAACAACCACTCGGTAGTCCTCAAGCCAAGTGTCAGGCTTGGACTCACCAGTGAACTTGTTGACTCCAGTCGCCAACCCGAAGTTGGGAGGAATCACTGCAGCCCTGATGGCTCTGCTGAAACACTCGGGACCTGAAACATGCACTCTGCTGCCAGTCAGGTAATCTCTGTCATGGCATTCTCTGTGTGCTCTGTTCCTGTCAACCATACCTTGAACGAGAATAGATCTCGCATCAAAGCCCGGCTCCTGGGGGTCGACTGGAATCCTTCGCCCACCACTGTGAGGGCGTCTGTCATCGTGCTGCCGAGGCACGTATGACCCACTCCTTGGGGGAGGCGTGGGCACTCGACGACGATCATCGTGGTCGAGTCGATGATCATACTGCTCACGGTTTCTGTACTGATCTCGTCGGTCTCCACGTCCCTCACGCCTCGGGGGCGATCTTGGGCTGTGAGCCGACTCGACTGTGTCTGCTACCAAGGATCTACTATGGATCCTATTCCGCGACTGAGATACTGTTGTGTTTTGTTCTCTCGCTGCCCGGAGTAAAGCCCTGATCTGCATCAAACCTCTGCCAGCTTCTGACTCTGAATCGACTCTGCTATTCGGGCTGCAGCTGTGAGATTCAGAATCGGAGTTCGGTATACCTGAGTTGGAGGTGGAAAAAGTTTTCGTCGAATGGACTCAGGAATCCGCTACCGAGCACGCTCATCAAGTGCATGCTGGAGATTCTCCAGTCGAGTGCGCTCAGCCAAGTTGGCCAGGTGCGCCTCCTCCAAGGCCCGGGCCTCGGGGGTTTCTCCAACGATAGGAGTGTGAAGCGCATCCATGTTACGGCGACGAAGTTCCTCCCTCTGTTGCGAAGAGAGGGGCTCGGGGCGGTATTCCTCGTGGAAGTGCGACGGATCGCCTCCGCCATTGCCACCATCGTCACGGGGGAAGCCAGGAGTACTGCACGGTCCGTTGACCATCAAGATTTCCACCGCGGGGTCGCTGCTGTCGCACTCGGATGCAGTCTCGACGGAGCCAGTCGAAAAGGCCGTAGAGAGTTTCGTCGGGATCGATTGCCACGACTTGCGGGGTGGCCGACTAGCGAGCCACCGCGTACCTCACCTACCGCTGGAGCGCGACCGACCGGAATGCTTGCACCGGCGAGTAGCAGGGAGCGAGGGCGCCATAGGAGTCGACCGATACTGAGTCGACGGCTACCGCAGAAGGACGCCGCGGACGCACGCGCGAAAGTGCGTTGCCCCGCGGACGGGGAGCGCCTCGATGTCGAGTGGAGCCTCTTGGAGCCAAGCGGAGTCGTCGGCGACGAACACGAGCGCGCCGAGACGGATCTCGCGGCCCTCGGCCAATCCTCCGCCAGAAACCATGATGATGGGGATCAGAAAAATTGCAACTTCTCCAATAAGTCGCTAAGACACCTGCCCCACGGTGGGCGCCAACTGTCGTGGTACTAAGACTGACAGTAGAATAGGGGGGTAGTATGGAGAGGCAAGATCCTGGCTATGGCGAAGTTGTACACACGAGTTTTACGGGTTCAGGCCCTTCTCAGAAGGAGTAACAGCCCTACGTCTCGGAGCCCGGAGGCGATCGACTGGATTATGCCTATGTGTGTTTACAGGGGTGCGAACCCTTGTGCATGTGGAGGGGGTTGGCTTATATAGAGTGCGCCAGGACCCCAGCCAGCCCACGTTACAAGGGGTTTAAGGTACATCAAGAGGGGGGCGTTACTGGTAACGCTAGTAATAAAGAGACATAATGACCATTAAAGCTATGGTGTAATGTCCGACCGTTGTAGTGCAGAGTGGCTTTAGATCTTCTGGCGGTCGAGTGACGGTCTCCGTGGTCGAGTGACTTCGAGTCTTCTGAGTGGAATGCTTCATGGTCGAGTGGATGGTGACTCCTCTTCGAATGCTTCTGGTTTTAGGTGATGTCCTTGGGAAGGGTATCTAGGTCAGGCCTATGACCCTACCCTAGGTACATAGCTTCATTAGCAGGCGCGCCTCCCTGCCTCATGGCTACCTCGAAGCTACCTTGACTTCAACTCCAAGTCTCCTGGATCACGTTCGTTCCAAAAATCACGCTCCCGAAGGTTTCATTCCGTTTGGACTCTGTTTGATATTCCTTTTCTGCGAAACACTAAAACAAGGGAAAAAATAGAAACTGGCACTGGGTTCTGGGTTAATAGGTTAGTCCCGAAAATAATATAAAAGTGTTTAATAAAGCCCATAAACATCCAAAACAGATAATATAATAGCATGAATACTTCATAAATTATAGATACGTTGGAGACGTATCAGCCGCCCGGCCCCCTTTTATTCCTGAGGCCATTTACCTTCATCTCTCGTCTCACACGTCACAATAAGCACACCCATGAGGACACATACAGAGAGGATATCCAGCGGTTCCAATGGCGCTCCCCGTGGATCCAATGGCACTCCCAGCGGCCGACGATGAAAATGGCGGTAAGTTCACCACGCACCACGTAGTGGACACCCACGTGAGGGGGAAGGCCCTCTCGGTGGTGTACACGAATGATCCGGTCTCAATGGAGAGCTCCATCCAAACTATGGAGCAGTTCCTTGCCGAGGAAAAGTACCGAGTGGTCGGCTTCCACCTCGAGTACACCATCGGTCGTGCCGGGCGCGATCAGAAGGTTGCCATCAGCCAGTTGTGCATGTGACCTGACATCCTCGTCTACCACTTCCACCTTGCCACAAGGCCTTGCGAGCATTTCTCCAGGTTTATCAAGAGCTCCGACTACAGTTTCGCTACGGTGGACACCGCCAACGATCTAAAAGCGCTCAAGGTTTCGGACTTCAAATGCCCGAATCTTGTCAACATCCAGCACCACTACAAGGTCTGGGGCACCGACAAAAGCAAATTGAACTCCCTGGTTGACCTCGCCTCGGCCATCATCGACCCCTACTATGCGAAGATGAAGCAAGAGAGCAATAAGGACAAGAACGCCTGGCACAGTGTGTGGCATAAGAGACTGGATGAACAACATGTCAAGTACGCGGCCATGGACACATACACAAGCTACGAGATGTACAGGCGGATCGTTGACATGAGGAACTGCCTTCTTCCGACCAGACGAGGGATCAAGCCACATAGCGATGGCGGGGAGCGTCACAAGAAGTAGATGACTAGACGATCGTTTCTCCTACTTTAGAATGCATGCAATTGTTTATTGAGGTGTGTGTGAATGATCTGTATAGTCACTTATGTAATTGGATGTTTATTTCAGTTATATATATATATATATATATATATATATATATATATATATATATATACATGTTATTCTACTATACACAAAGCAATTCACACGGCTTATTAGCAGCAATCGTCTGTGTTATTATTGGTCTTCGCACACATTTCAGTTTATGGACCTGTTTGCCGCGTATCACACATTGTCGGTGTCAAAACCGGCGGATCTCGGGTAGGGGGTCCCGAACTGTGCATCTAAGGCGGATGGTAACAGGAGACGGGTGACACGATGTTTACCCATGTTCGGGCCCTCTCGATGGAGGTAATACCCTACTTCCTGCTTGATTGATCTTGATGATATGAGTATTACAAGAGTTGATCTACCACGAGATCGTAGAGGCTAAACCCTAGAAGATAGCCTATGGTATGATTGTTGTTGTCCTACGGACTAAACCCTCCAATTTATATAGACACCGGAGGGGGCTAGGGTTACACAGAGTCGGTTACAAGGGAGGAGATCTACATATCCGTATTGCCAAGCTTGCCTTCCACACCAAGGAGAGTCCCACCCGGACACGGGATGGAGTCTTCAATCTTGTATCTTCATAGTCCAACAGTCCGGCTAAGGGATATAGTCCGGCTGTCCGAGGACCCCCTAATCCAGGACTCCCTCAGTAGCCCCTGAACCAGGCTTCAATGACAATGAGTCCGGCGCGCAGATTGTCTTCGGCATTGCAAGGCGGGTTCCTCCTCCGAATATTCCATAGAAGATTTTGAACACAAGGATAGTGTCTGGCTCTGTAATACAAATTCCACATACCACCGTAGAGAGAATAATATTTCCACAAATCTAATCCGCTGACACATTCGGCAGCATGACATCACACCACGGCCCGGTCATTATTCGAACCGTTTTTCTCAACCAGCTACTGCATACATTGTGAGGCGGTTTTCTTGGCACGTCTTGTCGAAGCAGAGATCGTGTCCCCTTATTACGGGATTCTCATCAATATGGGTGTGGGTAACCCAACCGCACCATCAATTACAGCGCTTGGGGAATAAGCGAGTTTACCAGGTAGGTAGGGAGGCGTATAGTTTCTTCCGCCCTTATAAAGGGACAAGGATTCCTATTTTTACCCACGCCCGCTTCCTCCTTGCTCATCCATTCTTGCGCACTCGAGCTCCAGCGCCCAAGTTCGCATTTCCTCCTCAAACCACTCCAAGCATGTCCGGAGCGGGAGGCAAGTGGATGGTCTCCTCCCTTCACGGAGGAGAACATCACAAAGCTACGGGAGCCGGATATGTGGCCGCAGATATCGCACACCAGCTGCCAGATACGGGGCAGATCGTCCCTACCCCAGAACACCATGAGAGGGTGGTTTTTCTTACCCACTTTGTCCGCGGACTGGGATTTCCCCTCCACCCGTTTGTCTGCGGGCTCATGTTCTACTACGGGCTGGATTTTCACGATCTGGCCCCCAATTTCATCCTCAACACCTCGGTGTTTATCGTCGTGTGCGAGGCCTTCCTCCGCATCAACCTCCACTTCGGCCTGTGGCTGAAGACCTTCAATGTTAAACCGAAGGTGGTGGTCGGCCAGCAAGTGGAGTGCGGAGGCGCCATGGTGGGCAAGATGCCCAACGTCACCTGGCTCGAAGGCTCCTATGTGGAGACCATAAAGGGGTGGCAATCGGGGTGGTTCTACATCACCGAGCCGCGTGACACCAACTGGGTGGCAGCCCCCAAATTTTGATCCGGAATCCCCATGTGGCTCACCTCCTGGAAAGAGAAGGGCCTATCCTGGGGTTCCTCGGTAGAGCTGACCGGACTCCAGACATGCATCAAAAACATGATGAGCAAGAAAATCAAGCTCGTTAACATGGTCCAAGTCATGCTCTTCCGCCGGATCCTCCCATGTCAAAGACGGGTATTCAATTTGTGGGAGTTCGACCCGGCCGAGCACCAGACGCTGCGAGAGCTCTTCGACACGATGCACAAGGACATCTGGAAGGTTCTATTCAAGGGCGCCGAGGTACCTCCTCCCCTCACCGAGGACCGCGGACTCAGCGCAAAGCGCCCTGCCAATCCGGTAAGTCTTTTACATTTCATAAGATGTTCTTTTCCCCAGTATAACCACGCGCGGGATCTAAGCCTCCACGCCGTTTAACAGGACTGGGTAGCGACAACGGAGCAAATCGATTGTCCGGCTCCCCTGCCCGAAGATCTGGCAGATGCTCTCCTAACGGAGATGCTGGTTCCGGCGCCTTATGAGGTGCCGGAGAAGAAGGCCACGGGGACCAGGAAGGGTCTCCGGCGCAAGTTTATATTGGACTCATCGTCCGAAAACACCAACGCACACTCCTCCAACGAAAACAAGGAGGAAGAAGAGGAAAGTTCTCCCCCCCCCCCCCCAGCCGGGGGAGGGGGACAAGAAAAGGAAGGCCGCCCCATCAGGGGAGGCCGAAGGGTCCAAGAAGGGAAGGACCCTCCTCCCGGACTGCTCCACGACGGCCGCTTTCAGCGACGAGGAGTGGTTACCCAGGGACAAGCCCCTAGCAAAGTCGTGAGTATCCGGATACCCTAACAATTCTTGGTACGTCTTATTGTACTGTTTCTTATCACACAGCATATGATTATGCCGCCCATCCCGAGCCCACATCGACGTATCTTCGTCAGATGATTCTTTGGGCCCGTCGGATATGAACAGCGATTCGCTCTCGACCGCCTCCTCCCCCCGCCCTACAGACGATGCCGAGGTGTTGTCTCGAAGGGGACTGAACCAGCGGAAACAGTTCCGGAGGAGCTTCAAGACGACATTCCAGGCGCTGGGCGCACGAGGGGCAAGACTCCTCTAGGCCCTAACATCGTGGGCAGCAAGTCTAGCCCCGAGCCGAATACGACGCCGGAACCTCCAGTCGTTCCGGATTCTGTCCGGCAGCCCCTCGCTAAGGGGGGCAACCCGTCTGTGCCGATGGCCTCTGTTCATCCAGAGGCATCGGACAACTTGTTGGAAGTGCTTCTTGGCGCTTCCATTGATGAAGAGCACTGCACCATTATGAGTGCGGTGGTCAAGAAGGTTCAGTCCGCCAAGAGCGGACTGACTGAAGCCTGTGTCAGCCTCCTAATAGGCTTTGAGGTAAGTAATCAGATTATAAGATAATGTTACCGCATAGACAGTAGCCCCTGATGCTCTATTTGGCGTTCGCGAAGAAAGGCCGAATAGAGGATCAAATAATAACCGCAGGAGTCTAATCGGAATATGTCTATGTGCATATGCAGGCTTCCTTCTTGGCCGCTGCAAGACGCCTGAAGGTCGCCAAGATCAAGCGGGACCTTGAGCGGTCCAAGGAAGAGCTCGGCCTTGCCAAGAGGCAGCTCGAAGAGAACAAAGGTAAGTGATACCCCGCCTGTATATTATAAAAAAATTGGTTTGAGAATAATAGGATCGTCATGAATTTTGCTAGGGGCCACAACCGAAGTGGCATCCCTGCAGAGGGCGCTACCCGAGGCCGAAGACAAAGCGACCAAGGAGTGCATCGAGCGAGAAAAGCAAGAAGCCCGAGTAGGCGAGGTGCAGCAAGAGCTCCAGGCTCTCGCCAAAAAACACGAGTCCTTGGAGCTTGACTCTAAGACACAAGGGTCCGAGCTTGCGAAGGCCCTCCACAACATGCCAAGGTCGAAGCCCAAAAGGCCCTCTAGGAGATTGAGGCGGTTAAGAAGATAGCGGCGGATAAGGCATTAATTATGCAAAGCAAGCATGTGAAGGAAACTTTCTTTTTACTTACCCGAGTTCGGAGCTCTCCAGGAGCGTTCGCAGATCTACCCCGCAGTGTGTCAGATGCTGCGGAGTTCTACCGGGCCAAGGAGGGGAGCTCGACGGAGAAGTTGTTCTGGTCTCAGTATACTGGGACCGAACACCCCATGCCCTTGAGCGACCAGCTGAAGCAACTGCTCGAGCTCCACAAGGCGGCCGAACAGGCCATGAAGGGTCTTATAGTCCAGGTGTGGCACAGCGATCCCCGCACGATAGCTACTTTGGTCTGGTCAGGCGGCTTGTGAATGCCTGCCCACGACATGAATTTATAAAGCGGACCATCTGCATCGAGGGTGCGCGCAGGGCTTTTGCCCGGGCGAAGGTGCACTAGGCGAAGCTGGACGCCGAAAAGCTGGTGAAGGAGGGGCCGCCGGAAGGCACGGAGCATCGCCACCCCGAGAAGTATTATGACAGTGTCCTGAAGGGTACTCGCCTTGTGGCGAAGGAATGTGCTAAGGATGTAATATTCGAATGAATGTACTCATGTGATCCTGTAATATGAAACGAGTTCAAGTGCGCTATGCAACGCTTGTTAATTTAAAATATTACCTTCTGTGCGGCCGTTTATGAATTTTGAGAGTTGGCGATTAAACCTACGCCCCCATGTAACTAATCTTGAGGTGTTCGGGATAAACCTGAGCACTCTTTATCCCAATGTTGGGTCCTTCGAAGGAGGTGTTCAGCACAGCGAACCAGGCAATCGGACCATAAAGCTTTATCACTCTCACTTAGCCATAGAAGTCTACAATTTTAAATTTTGGCGAAACCCCTAGTATTCGGAAGGCCGAATTTGGGGCGCTATATATATACGCCTAAGTCGGGCAAGGCCGACTCCTCGCCCAAAGCGGAAAAAGTCTTTAAGGACTTGAGACCTCTCGAACAGCGACCAGCTCTCGCCTCATCATGATAGTCAGTTTTCGGCTTTCTCTACTGAGGTGCTCGTCCGGAAGAACCGGGACACAATCGCAATAGTTTTCCCAGTGCTACCTTAGCCGATATTGCGGAATGTAAGGTACCAAAACATGGGAGCCGGGAAAACCCAACTATTGACCCAAGACATGATTCGGAGCTGATGCATATAATGCTATAAGTTCGGGGTGCCGACCTTGTCGAAAGTGTTCGGACTTCTCACGCCCGTATTTATGGGGTATACTAAAGCCCTGGCGTCTTGGTCGTACCAGAATATGCAGTTGCGATTTTTAAGTAAATAAGCAGGCAAGGAAAAAAGAAAAGGTAATGCAATAATAGACTAACGCTATGCATTGTTATTAAATAATACGTCGAAGCGTACGGATACAAGTAGTGCAATAAGCAAAAAAATAGGACTATTTGACATGTCCTATCCAAGGGCAAGCTGCATATGGGTATTTAAAACAAGTATTTCGATTGTTATCAGAGACCACCTGGGGATTCCCTTGTACGTCGAAGCTTCTTGCTTCCTTGGTATTTCCTTCCCGTAATGGGTCCAGCAATCAGACTGCTGAAAAGGGTTTCCAGAGAGTAAGGTCACGAAGAGAAAAAAATGATAAAGGTATCTGACACACAGGCGGTTGAGCCGCATTGTGGGGCGATGCTCGCCGTGCCCCGCCTATGCCCATGGTATTTTTAGTGCGTAATTATGTACGCTGACACAGATTTCCTCGCTTGATAGGACTAGGGCGGGGCCGAATTGCTAGGCGAGCTCTGAACGTGCCAGACGATCCTGTTGCAGGTTACTCCGGACTCGCTTGAAGGTGTCCGGGGGCTTTACCGCCAAATTGGCGGTTTGCCTTAAAAGGCTGCTTTGTGCTTCTGCTACGAGGGCTGCAGTGTGCTCCTTCGTGCGGAGCGAGCGTTCTGTGTTTCGATTGACTGTTATAACCCCACGAGGTCCTGGGATTTTGAGCTTGAGGTATGCATAATGTGGTACCGCATTGAATCTGGCAAATGCGGTTCGCCCGGCAAAGGCATGATAGCCATCATGAACGGGACGATATCGAAGATTAACTCCTTGCTTCGGAAGTTGTCCGGAGATCCGAAGACCACGTCCAGTGTGACTGAGCCCGTGCAATGGGCCTCTACACCTGGGATGGCACTTTTAAAGGTGTTTTTAGTGGGTTTAATCCTCGAGGGGTCTATACCCATTTTGCACACTGTATCCTAATAGAGCAGGTTCAGGCTGCTGCCGCCGTCCATAAGGACCGGAGTGAGGTGAAATCCGTCGATGATGGGGTCAAGGACCAATGTGGCAGATCCGCCATGACGGATACTAGTGGAGTGGTCCCTGCGATCGAAGGTGATCGGACAAGAGGACCATGGGTTGAACTTTGGGGCGACTGGCTCCATCGCATAGACGTCCCTTAGTGCACACTTCCGTTCCCTCTTGGGAATGTGGGTTGCGTATATCATGTTCACTATTTTCACTTGTGGAGGGAACCTCTTCTGTCCTCCTGTGTTCGGCATCCGAGGCTCCTCCTCGTCGTCGCTAGGCAGCCCCTTGTCCTTGTTTTCGGCGTTCAACTTACCGGCCTGCTTGAACACCCAGCATTCTATGTTAGTGTGATTGGTTGGCTTATCGGGGTGTCGTGAATTTGACACGAGCGATCGAGTATGCGGTCCAAACTGGACGGGCCCGGATTGCTTCTTTTGAACGGCTTTTTCCGCTGACCGGATTTAGAGCCACTGAATTCGGCATTGACTGCTGTGTCTTCGGCCTTATTGTCGTTGTTGTGACGCTTGTGTCTGTTACGACGTGGTCTGCCGTTAGTATCTTTGGCATCTGAAGTGCCAGGATTCCTTGATGTGTTGTTGCTTCGAGCCAGCCATCTATCCTCGCCCGCGCAAAAGCAGGTCATGAGTGTCGTGAGGGCTGCCATGGACTTCGGCTTCTCTTGGCCGAGGTGTCGGGCGAGCCACTCATCCTGGATGTTATGTTTAAATGCCGCTAAGGCCTCTGCATCCGGACAATCGACAATTTGGTTTTTCTTAGTTAGGAACCGGGTCCAGAATTTTTTGGCTGATTCGCCTGGCTGCTGAGTTATATGGCTTAAGTCATCAGCATCCGGTGGTCGCACATAAGTGCCCTGGAAGTTGTCAAGGAATGCATCTTCCAACTCTTCCCAACTGCCAATGGAGTCTGCTGGCAAGCTATTCAGCCAATGTTGAGCTGGTCCTTTGAGTTTTAGTGGGAGTTACTTGATGGCATGTAGATCATCACCGCGAGCCATGTGGATGTGGAGGAGGAAATCCTCGATCCATACCGCGGGGTCTGTTGTACCATCATATGATTCAATGTTTACGGGTTTAAAACCCTCCGGGAATTCGTGATCCATTACTTCATCAGTGAAGCATAGGGGGTGTGCGGCGCCTCTGTGTCGGGCTATATCACGACACAGTTCATACGAGTCTTGTCTACTATATTCGGCCCGGCCGGATTTGCTTTTAGTATATCCAGTGTGACGATCATCGTCCCGCGTTGGGACGCGCCCCCGTGATCCGTAGATCGATCTTGTATGTCCTGCTTTGTTTTCCAATACGTTTTGCAGGTCCCGCGTATTGCCCCGGGCCTTTGTGTTTTTGTTTGTCTGGCGACGGGGTGCGGGCTGGACTTCGGGCTGATATGCCCCTCTGTCTCGGCCACGAGGTGGCCGATCAGCCATATCATACACTGGTGATGTGGGTTTTAATGCTTCCTCCGCGAGTTGGGGTAGAAACCTGCGCTTTGGGTAACTCTTGGTTGGGCACTCGAGTTCGTATTCCTCGGCCGCGAGGACTTCAGTCCATCTGTCCGCTAGCAGATCTTGGTCAGCTTGAAGCTGTTGTTGCTTTTTCTTTAGATTGTTTGTTGTGGCTATAAGCCAGCGCTTGAAGTGCTCCTGTTCGACGGGATCCTCAGGCACGATAAATTCTTCGTCGCCGAGGCTCACCTCGTCTTTGGAGAGAGGCATGTAATTGTCATCCTCCGATTCTTCGTCTGCTTTGCTGTTAGGAGGGCTAGCTTGTTCATCCTCCTGCTCTAGGTCTGGCTGGAGGGGATTGTCGTCGTCCTCGGCACTATCCGGAGCGTTATTGTCTCTTGTGCCGGTATCGCTGCTTTTGCTATGGCGGGACTTAGATCGGCGCCGCTAATGCTAGTGCTTGGATTGCTTCTTGGAGGGATTATCCTCCACTGTCTTATCGCCATCGCCTTCTATGGGAGTGTCCACCATGTATATGTCATATGATGAGGTGGCAGTCCAGCACCCTGTGGGCGGTGGTTCTTGTTCGTCTCCTGCATCGTCATCCATACCGTCGATGTCTTCGGAGCCGAAGTTGAGCATGTCAGTTAAATCGTCGACAGTGGCTACTAAGTGGGTGGTGGGTGGGGAGCGAATTTCTTCATAGTCCGTATCCCATTCTAGTCGGACATAGTTCGGCCAAGGGTCTCCTGACAGGGAGAGAGACTTCAATGAGTTTAGCACGTCGCCTAAGGGCGAGTCTTTGAAAGATATCATGAGGTAAACTCCATGATCGGTGCCCAATAGGATTCGATAGGCACGGATGCAGGCGGCTCGGAGCCCGTGGCCGGGGACGAATCCAACGGTACGGCAACACGGGTCTCGTAGGAGGTGAAGTCGGTATTCGGCTCTATCACCACTGAGTATGAGGCCCCCATGGCAGGGTCCATCCACCCATCCTCAGATGGTGCAATTTGTTCCGGATCGAGGTCCGGAGTAGTTGCAGGTGTGATCTCCCGAACATAGTCCGGCGGCAGAGCTAAGTCATGCTCGTCGTGATTGTGCGGCGCACCTAACATGGGCTCGAATCCGTCGAAGATCAAGTCTCCGCGGATGTCAGCAATATAGTTCAACTTTCCAAACTTGACCTGATGGCCAGGGGTGTAGCTCTCGATCTGCTCCAGCTGGCCAAGCGAGTTGGCCCGCAGTATGAAGCCGCTGAATACGAAGATCTGTCCAGGGAGAAAAACCTCATCCTGGATCGCATCGTTGCCGATGATGGAAGGAGCCATATAGCCTTACGGTGACGCACAGTGGAACTCTCAATGAAAGCACCAATGTCGGTGTCAAAACCTGCGGATCTCGGGTAGGGGGTCCCGAACTGTGCGTCTAAGGCGGATGGTAACAGGAGGCAGGGGACACGATGTTTACCTGTGTTCGGGCCCTCTCGAGGGAGGTAATACCCTACTTCCTGCTTGATTGATCTTGATGATATGAGTATTACAAGAGTTGATCTACCACGAGATCGTAGAGGCTAAACCCTAGAAGCTAGCCTATGGTATGATTGTTGTTGTCCTACGGACTAAACCCTCCGGTTTATATAGACACCGGAGGGGGCTAGGGTTACACACAGTCAGTTACAAGGGAGGAGATCTACATATCCGTATCGCCAAGCTTGCCTTCCACGCCAAGGAGAGTCCCACCCGGACACAGGACGGAGTCTTCAATCTTGTATCTCCATAGTCCAATAGTCCGGCTAAGGGATATAGTTCGGCTGTCCGAGGACCCCCTAATCCAGGACTCCCTCACACACATCTTGTTCAGTTGAACCATTTCCATTGTGTTGCCTAATCACACACAGTTCATCCCAGTGAACTGTATGATGTATATCGCACACTCCTTCATCTGGCTACCCGTTTCTTTTGTGCCTCCTCATCACAAAAAGTTCATTGAGCTGAACCGTATACCGTGCATCGCACATGCAACTAAATTCTGAACAGTGTTTGATACATCTGTCATCGCAAACGTTTTGCACCTTTTTGACGGGTTTTTTACACCACCGTTTGCGATTATGACATCGCACACAGTTTCGTCGAAGGGTCTCTGATCGTAGTGTCACGTTTGGACCATCCTGCAGTAGTGTTTGTATTGAGAATCAAAGAGAGATAAGAAGCAATGGACCCATAGGTTTGTGGTAAACTACTCACGCTTCATCGAAGAGGCAATGGTGTTGATGTAGAAGCCCTCCTTGATCGAATCCCCCTCCGGTGGAATGCCGGAAAAGGCCCCAAGATGGGATCTCACTGGTACAGAAGGTTGCGGCGGTTGGAAAGTGGTTTCGTGACTCCCCTGGAAGTTTTTGGGGTATATAAGAATATACATGAGGAATATCTAGGTCAGGGGGTCACCGAGAGTCCACAAGGTTGGGGGCACGTCCTACTCCCACAGCGCGCCTTGCACCCTTGTGGCCGCCTCGTGGCTCTTCGACTTGCACTCCAAGTCTCCTGGATGTCTTCTGGTTCAAGAAAAATCATCGCGAAAGTTTTATTCCGTTTGGACTCCGTTTGGTATTCCTTTTCTGCGAAACTCTAAAACAAGGAATAAACAGGAACTAGCACTGGGCTCTAGGTTAATAGGTTAGTCCCAAAAATCATATAAAATAGCATATTAATGCATATAAAACATCAAAAACAGATAACGTAATAGAATGGAACAATAAAAAAATTATAGATATGTTGGAGACGTATCATTAATATTTCAAAAAAATTCCCGAGATGAGAGATATGAAGTCTCCAAAAAGTTCTATGGCTGCAAGATGGAGGAGAATAGCTCTGTCGATGAACACATACTCAAAATGTCTGGGTATCATAATCACTTGACCCAACTGGGAGTTAATCTTCCAGATGATAGTGTTATTGACAGAGTTCTCCAATCACTGCCACCAAGCTACAAAAGCTTCGTGGTGAACTACAATATGCAAGGGATGGATAAGACAATTCCCGAGCTCTTTGCAATGCTCAAAGCTGCGGAGGTAGAAATCAGTAAGGAGCATCATGTGTTGATGGTTAACAAGACCACTAGTTTCAAGAAAAAGGGCAAAGGAAAAAAGGGGAACTTCAAGAAGAATGGCAAGCAAGTTGCCACTCCCGGGAAGAAGCCCAAGTCTAGACCTAAGCCTGAAACTGAGAGCTTCTACTGCAAAGGGACTGGTCACTGGAAGCGGAACCGCCCCAAGTATTTGGCGGATAATAAGGATGGCAAAGTGAACAAAGGTATATGTGATATACATGTTATTGATGTGTACCTTACTAATGCTCGTAGTAGCGCCTGGGTATTTGATACTGGTTCGGTTGCTCATATTTGTAACTCGAAACATGGGCTACAGATTAAACGAAGATTGGCTAAGGACGAGGTGACGATGCATGTCGGGAATGGTTCCAAGGTCAATGTGATCGCCGTTGGCATGCTACCTCTACATCTACCTTCGGGATTAGTTTTAGACCTGAATAATTATTATTTGGTGCCAACGTTGAGCATGAACATTATATCTGGATCTTGTTTAATGCAAGATGGTTATTCATTTAAATCAGAGAATAATGGTTGTTCTATTTATATGAGTAATATCTTTTATGGCCATGCACCCTTGAAGAGTGGTCTATTTTTGTTGGATCTCGATCATGGTGATACACATATTCATAATATTGATGCCAAAAGATGCAAAGTTGATAATGATAGTGCAACATATTTGTGGCACTGCCGTTTAGGTCATATTGGTGTAAAGCGCATGAAGAAACTCCATGCAAATGGACTTTTGGAATCATTTTTGATTATGAACCATTTGATGCTTGCAAACCATGTGACTTATTGGAAATAATACATACCGATGTATGTAGTCCGATGAGTGTAGAGGCTCGCGGCGGGTATCGTTATTTTCTGACCTTCATAGATGATTTGAGCAGATATGGGTATATCTACCGAATGAAACACAGATCTGAAACATTTGAAAAGTTCAAAGCATTTCAGAGTGAAGTGGAGAATCATCATAACAAGAAAGTAAAGTTTCTACGATCTGATCGCGGAGGCGAATATTTGAGTTACGAGTTTGGTCTTAGTTTAAAACGATGTGGAATTGTTTCACAACTCACGCCACCTAGAACACTACAGCGTAATGGTGTGTCCGAACGTCGTAATCGCACGTTATTAGATATGGTGCGATATATGATGTCTCTTACCGATTTACCACTATCATTTTGGGGTTATGCATTAGAGATAACAACATTCATGTCAAATAGGGCACTGTCTAAATCCGTTGAGACGACGCCGTATGAACTGTGGATTGGCAAGAAACCTAAGTTGTCGTTTCTTAAAGTTTGGGGTAGCGACACTTATGTCAAAAGGCTTCAGCCTGATAATGCTTGAACCCAAATCAGAGAAGTGCGTCTTCATAGAATACCCGAAGGAAACAATTGAGTACACCTCCTACCACAGATCCGAAGGCAAGATCTTTGTTGCCAAGAATGGTATTTGGACACTGGAAGTGTTTCGGGACGCTCCGGGAAGGAATCGGGTCACTGGAAGGGGTTACGGGCACCCCCGACAAGTTATGGGCTTAATGGGCCAAAGGGAGGGACAGACCAGCCCACTAGGGGGCTGGTGCGCCCCTCCACTTGTTTGGACAGCCCTAGGGAAGGAAAAGGGGTAGGGATAACCTCTCCTGCCTTTCCCTCTCATGGGAGAAAGGAAAGGGAGGGGCGCCACCCTCCCCTGCCTTTCCCCGCACTCCAAATTAGGAAAGAAGGGGGTGCGGCTTGGGAGGGACCCCAAGTAGGATTCCTCCTACGTGGGCGCCTCCTTTGCTGCTCCTCCTCCCTCCCACCTATATATATATATATATATATATATATATATATATATATATATATATATATATATATGTGGGAGGGGGCGCCTAGCACAGACCAACATTTGTTAGCCGTGTGCGGCGCCCCCTCCACAGTTTACACCTCCGGTCATATCTTCATAGTGCTTAGGCGAAGCCCTGCGTGGATCACTTCACCATCACTGTCACCATGCCGTCGTGCTGACGGAACTCTCCCTCAACACTTTGCTGGATCAAGAGTTCGAGGGTCGTCATCGAGCTGAACGTGTGTAGAACTCGGAGGTGTCGTACATTCGGTGCTTGATCAGTCGGAACGAGAAGAAGTTCGACTACATCAACCGTGTTGTCAAACACTTCATCTTTTGATCTACGGGGGTACATGGACACACTCTCCCCGTCTCGTTGCTATGCATCTCCTAGATAGTCTTGCGTGAGCGTAGGAATTTTTTTGAAATTGCATGCTACGTTTCCCAACAATATAAAACCCAAGTGAAAGTACAACTAATTCGCGGGTGGTTTTGGTAGAACAAATATGTTACTGAAGTAATGCCTATTCAAAGATCATTTCAGGAAAGTTCAATGTAGGCATGGCAAAAACATGTGATTGTGGACCCCTCAAAATGCAAATGACTGCTACTTGTGAGCTGCGTTGGGATTTCCTCGAAGAGGAGAGGATGACGCAGTACAATAGAGATAATTATTTCCCCCGATTAGGAACCAAGGTTATGAATCTAGTAGGAGAACCACGCAATACCTTGTTAGTAGTACCTACACACAAAATAACAGATACTTGCACCCAACACGGACAAGGGGTTGTCAATCCCTCGGCGGTTAATTGCAAGGATCAAATCTCGTACTGATAGATAGATAATTAAAACACAAAATAAAATAAGTAAAAAAATGCAGCAAGGTATTTTGATTTTAATATATGATAAAAAGTAGACCTGGGGGGTATAGTTTTCACTAGAGGCTTCTCTCTTGAAAATAGCCTACGGTGGGTAAACAAATTATTGTTGGGCAATTGATAGAAAAACAAATAACCACGATGATATCCAAGGCAATGACCATGTATATAGGCATCACGTCTGAGACAAGTAGACCGACTCATGCCTGCATCTACTACTATTACTCCACACATCGACCGCTATCCAGCATGCATCTAGAGTATTAAGTTCATAAAGAACGGGGTAACGCCTTAAGCAAGAAGACTTGATGTAGACAAAGTAAACCCATGCATGAATGAACCCCATCTTTCTATCCCTAATGGCAATGATACAAATACGTGTCATGTCCCTTCTGTCACTGTAATTGAGCACCGCAAGATCGAACCCATCACAAAGCACCTCTTCCATTGCAAGAAAAATCAATCTAGTTCGCCAAATCAAATAAATAGATCAGAGAGAAATACAAAGCTATAATAATCATGCATAAAAGAGATCAGACAAGACTCAAATTTTATTTATGGATAGTCTGATCATAAACCCACAATTCATCGGATCCCAACAAACACACCGCAAAAAAGTCATTACATCGGATAAATCTCCAAGAACATCGAGGAGAACATTGTATTGAAGATCAGAGAGAGAGAGAGAGAGAGAGGAAGCCATCTAGCTACTAGCTATGGACTTGTAGGTCTATGGTAAACTACTCACACATCGTCAGAAGGGCAGCAAGGTTCATGTAGAGCCCCTCAATGGTCGATTCCCCCTCTGGCAGAGTACCGGAGAAGTCCTCCAGATGGGATCTCGCGAGAACATAAACTTACGGCGACGAAAAAAGTATTTCGGGTGGTTCACTGATGCCAGGGGAATATTTTAGAATTTAATAGTCAAAAAAAATATCTGAGATCTTATAGAGGCGGAATTAGGTCAAGATGTGCCACGAGGGGTCCACAAGCCTGGGGCGCGCCTCCCGAGCTTGTCGCTGCCTCGTGGCTCGTCAGGTCTTCTCCCGAACCTTTTAAGGTCTCTTCTGGTCAAGAAAAAATTAGTCCAAAGTTTTTTCTCTGTTTGGACTCTGTTTGATATTGATTTCCTGAAAAGGCAAAAACAAGCAAAAAACAGCAACTGGCACAGGGCACTAGGTTAATAGGTTAGTCCCCAAAAATGATATATAATTGCATATAAAACTGTTGGGAATCGTTGCATGGAAAACAAAAAAAATTCTACGCACACGCAATGATCTATCCATGGAGATGCATAACAACGAGAGGGAGAGTGTGTCTACGTACCCTCGTAGATCGTAAACAGAAGTGTTTAACAACGCGCGACACCTCCACGTTCTGCACGGGTTCAGCTTGGTATCGTCCTCGCCATCTTGATCCAACAAGCGGGGCAAGGTAGTACATGAGTTCCATCAGCATAACGGTGTGGTGACGGTGGTGGTGAAGCAATCCTGCAGGGCTTCGCCTAAGCACTGCGATGATCTAGAACGAAGGAGTAAATTAGAGGCGGAGGGGTGCCGACACACGGCGTGGAATAAGCTGTGTATTGTGTGGAACCCCTCCCCGTATATATATAGTGCGACGCGGAGACGACAGTAGAAACTCCCCGACCCATCGCCAATCTAACCCGCCTCCTACCGCCGCAGGCAGCCGTCGCGGGCGAGCGAGCGACGGCGGCAGCCGGAGCGAGGGAGCCCGCGGCGCCGTGACGGGTAGCTCCTCCGACACACGCGCTGCCGTCGGCTGGCTGTCCGCACGCCTCCCTGCCGACGGGCTCGCCGGCCCCTCCCCGCGCGGCTTCCCTTCGACAGGCGCCGCTCCCTCCACGCGCACCTTACCGTCGATGGGTGCCGGATCCTCCTCGCACGCCTCCCCTCCAACGGGCTCGCTGGCCCCTCCCCGCGCGCCTCCCCTCCGACGGGCGCCGGCGCCTCCCCACCGACGGGCGCTGGCCCCTCCCCGTCCGCCACCCCCAGCTTCGAGAGCCAGTGCCCATCTACGGATTCGAGCGCCGCCGCCCACCCCCGGATTGGGCGGGTCGGGCACCACCGCCTCCCCCGTGCACTGCTTCAGCGTAGTCCCCTTCCAGTTATGGTGCTTACCAAAGTCCAGCTCTACCTCCCTTGCCCGTTCGAGCTCAACAATTCTGACTACCGATGCTACAAATTCGAGTCTAGTGCGCCACTGAGGCTACAAGTTCGAGTCTAGTCCTCCACCGAGGCTATAAGTTCGAGTCAAATTACTGCAACAATTCAGAGAAGGGAACCAGAGAAGTTCAAAAGAAAAACTCACATCAGAAGTATAATCTAGTTTACCTCGTTGGTGCTATTCCTATGTAATCTAGTTTGTTCGGGATTGGGATACTAGTATGTAATTGTTGAACTAAGAATTTGGGAAAACTAATTGGATTACATATGTCATCTCTTGCTGAATTGTTGGTGCTAGGCCTAGGTCGAGTGCGGAGTGCCGCTCCAGTTCGTACTTCGGCGCTGCGGCATGTGGTAGGGATGCAGAAGGAACACCTCGGCTTTGGTGGGCAAGCACACCACGAGGTAATGGAAAAGCTCCAATGCACACCTACAATGTATTTTGTGCTGAACGTGTTGTTCTAATATGCTGTCATCGCAAGCTGCTATGATGTGTTGTCACCATTTATAATCTGTTAATGACCGGTATGTTCTTGTCAGTTCATGTGTGTCCTCGTTGTCAGGTCGTGTTCATCTTTTATAATCAGTTCGTGTACATGTGTGTTCTTTTCAGTGCATTATACTTGGTTCCGTTCAATTTCTAATTCTAGTTCAGTCCAATTTCTAAATTTAGCTCAGTCCAAAACTTATTCTAGATTCATTTCATGTCAATTCTTACTTTAGTCTATATATCTTGTGCGTCCATACAATCTGTATCAAGTTTTGCTTGTGTGATACATCATTTTTAAAATCGAAAACATTTGCTATTGCTAGATAACAAAAAATAGTATCGTTTACTTATTATTTCTTCTTCAGTCAGTTCAATTACTTGATGTACCTATGTTGTCCAATTTCTACTTTCAATGTCCCTGCCACCGCGTACAAGCAGTTCCCTACTGCCAGCCCTGTCCGTTCAATGTCGCCGCCATGGACGCGTCCCGCTCCAAGGCCATGGCTTATGCTTCAGCGGCAAAAAAGTGGAGCCTGTTGGAGGAGTCGCGGGGTCGAGGACCTCTAGCTCAACAGTCCAACTGCTTCCTCTATGGCCGGTCGCTCAAGGAGCTGAGTGCAAGCCGCTCCTTGCTGCAAGCTGCTGCTGCACCTAGGACTGCCCGACACAGCCGCATCCTTTTCTGCTGCTGTTGATGCATGCCCACTACTAAGAAGCTACCAATTGCTGCTATTGTTACCTTATTTTCTATCTGAAGTTTAGTTTAGTGCAGTGACTAGCAAAGGTACACAGGTACTGAAGGTTGATTCGAGCATAACCCTTACTCTCTGAAAATTTGGCAACAGTTCGATGAAAAGGTTTACCTCAGTACAAAAGTATGGGTACCCAACCAATTTCTGAACAATGTGTCTACTTTCTGCAGGTCCTTGTTGGGATGAGAGGGATGACTAGAATGCTCAGAGAAACATCTTTACTTGACCCAGATCTTTCATTGCTTGTCTTCAGTCACCTAAATAAGTTCAAGAAAAATCTGTAAGTTTAGTGCGTGTGCTGCTACAAATCTAAACTTCTTGTCCAGTAATTCTAGTACTGATGAGCGTCGAGTTGATTGAAATCATGTACTCCTAGTTGGTTTCTGAGAACCTTGCTGGCCCTTCTATATATAGAAGTTGTGCCTGATAGCCATACATGACTTTTGTGTATGACAAATGGTGCGAAGAAATTCTGAATACATGGCACGGGCGCTCTTGGACAGTAAACATTTATATGTTATTTATTTGTGCAGCAAGTCTGTGCTTCTTCAGTTCTAAAATTCCCAGAGCGTCAGTGCAACTACATATCAGGGTATACTATGTTGATTCTATAATTTTCCGTATGCTTGCATGTACAAAAATAAGGTATATTTACTGCTTCATTTTCTTGTGGAGCGAATGTTGTATATTTACTGCTTCATTTTCTTTGCGCCACTTAGGTCCGACGAGCCGCTGCAGGCAGGATCCTCTCTGTGCTAGCCTCGGTGCTGGCCCTACACGTTGGCACGACATCGTTCACTGCTTCCACCATGGGCTATTCAATGACACAACGTCGAGTCGTTCGACACCGCAGCTCAGGAGTTTGCCTCCTTTCCCAACCTCCACTATGCTCCAGCTAAGGTCTCTCATGTTCTCCTCTCTCCCGTAACCTCTGTCTATTCTTTTGCTTGAATTCCTGCTAATGTTAGCTGTAGCTTGAATTGCTAAAATAATAATGTATTTTTACTCTGCTTGAAAATGCTTGAAATGTTGCTGATGCTTCCCTATGCATGACAATTCTGATTGTTTAGCACAAAGGGGGACGGGTACTTGTTGTAATGCTTGACATCAATCTACTATCAGCAGTTAGAGAAAGAATAGTAGAAAGTCCAAGCTCTCTTTGAGTGGAGGTACATAACCAATTCAAATGCTTGTTCTGGTTATGTTTAAGGAAACTCATAATTTTTATCTTTGTCCACTGTTAGCTATGTAAAACAACTCAATAAAAGTTCACTTTTCAATGCTTTAATAGTTCAATTGGTAAAAACAGTAGGTGTTCATTCTACAAAAAAAGCATTGACTTTTATATGTGTAAAGAAAGAAATGGAAATCTGTAAGTACATACAGGGACATATATATGCTGAACTTGTGTCCAGCACATGAGCATTTGCGTCCACCACTAAGGGGCATTTGCATCCCGCACATCAGCTACATGCTCAACAGTTGCACACTGCCGCCATGGACATGCACAAATGATATTAAGTAGAAGTTTGTTAGTTCAGTTTTTATTGATTTACCTTGTCTAAGTAGTAGTGCAGCAATAAAAGTTGTAGTTGTACTGAGTTTTAGTTTCTATATG
Organism: Aegilops bicornis; assembly: GCA_021605145.1. NCBI lineage: Eukaryota > Viridiplantae > Streptophyta > Magnoliopsida > Poales > Poaceae > Aegilops > Aegilops bicornis. Next base: position 399,633,586 of record CM038673.1, on the reverse strand, counting down.
GGGAACCCAGTGGCCATTTATTTTGGTTTACAGTCCAGCTTGTCTATTCTTTTCAGTCTGTATGCTTTATTGTGCATAATCTTGAGGAAATCCCCAAAAATCATTTGTGCACTCAAGGTAATTAAGTGGCTTTGTAAATTCTGACAGTCCATCCCAGACTGAGCAAAACAGTACATGTTAGTCTTGGTTTGTGGTTGGACATGCAATATGGTTTCATAGATTCTTTTGCTCAAACTGGAAATACCATGTTTTAGGTAATCCTACTAGTTCAGTGCTAGTACTTCTATTTTATGTTTATCTTACAAGTGGAAAATGTTGAGGCTGGTCCTGTTGCCAATTTTTCATAGATTTTCTAAGTAGCCTGAGACCCATCATGTCCTCTATACAGATTCAGAGTTTAACACGTCAATGGAAATTTGTTCTCAAAACTGAAATTGTTCTACATGTACTGATAGATTAGTTGTTAATTATTGGAGTGTTTCATTCTTGCAGAATAAAAATATGATGTATGCATTGCTTCTTGGCCCAGCTGAGAGAACACTCATGTTAAAAAGTAGAAAGCAGTTTTGAAGCAATTCCCAGTGTCTTTAGAAGCATTCATGGTTAAAAAGCAACAACGACAACCTCCTCCGTTCAAGCTGAGCACTGGTCATAGTCCAAGTTGAGCAGTAGGTGCCGTCCAAGTTCAAAGAGGGTTGTATGCAAGTACAGAAGTTTGTTTGAGTGAGAAAAAATGCGGGGTTTTGACAATATTCTGTATGATTCATTTGTTCATCCTTAGAACTTGGCAAAATTCAGTCTATTTTTCTATGATGGAGGCACACATGAAGTCCTGTGCAATGGTTATCCCCCTTGTGCTTCTAAGATTTGTATTTTGTTTCTTCAAATGTGTTGTGCGCCTATTTGATGAGGTAAAACAAAGTAAAAAAGTGAAAATGTCATTAAAGACACTTGGAAGTACGAATGTAAAAAATAAATAAGTTCTGATTCTTGTCAGTAGAAAGTTTTGGAGAAGAAAACATAAGCTTTTAAAAGAAGGAATGGTAAAAATGTAAGTCTGTTCAACTATATAAACCATAAAGGTACGATGGTGATGACATTGACAGTAAGGATAAGGGTGGTAAATAAAATTAAAAACTAAAAGTAAAAGAACATAGAGTGAATATTTTTTTAGAAGTACAAACTCTCTAGTACCATCAGTACCATAAATTAGAAATTAAGAATCGGAAAATTCAAATGGGAAAAGTTCAAGTCGCAAAACGCGAGAAATCCAAAACATTGTTGATAAAAAATTGAGTTCAAAACATCGTTCAAGTATTTTTTCCGGAACCATTCAGAATTAATCTGTGAAAAATACCTCCTCAGTACAAACACCGCACAAAGATCAGTACGAGTACAACATGACTAAGTTTCACATTTTCGATAGCTTTGCACCGTTGGACTGAAATCTTTGGCCTCTTTTGAAGTTTTGCATTTGACAAATTTTTGTGAAATTTCTTTGCCCACCTACCGCGAAAGTTTCGCAAAATACGAGCTGCCATTTTATAGCTCGTATGGTGCTCAGTCTCATGTCAAATACAGTAGCAAGTAACAACCATTAGCCCCTGAATCAAATACTACTATAGTAGCTCCACCAGCAACAACATACTGCAGTATAATTAATTAGCGACGGAATCTCCTCTGCTCACGGTACAAAAATACCTAACTCCAAAACAGAGCTGCCCGGTGTTCCTCCGATTGTCCAAGCCGGAGCACCCATCGCGATCGGCTAATTGAATTCTGGCGGCGAAAAGTTGCGCCGCCTAACTCCGTAATCCACGAATCAAGCAAGAACGCAGCTCCTCGGGCATTCCCAAAGAACGAAAAGCGCCGCTAACTCCAATCCAAGGATCGAGCAAGCTGGCTCCTCAGTTCGGTAGCCGGCCGGCGAGCAGGCACCCCGGCCACCGACCACGGCTCGAAATCGGAATCGGGGCGGCCGCTCCACTCGCTCGGGAGGCGGGGAGCGGGAAGAGGGCGCCTCTGAGCAAGAAGTCGTTGGAGCAGCCGGGGATCTTAGGCGCGTCGTCGTCTGGCTGGGCGATGTCGCCGTCGGCCACCCCGACACCCATCGATGCGCCTAGGGTGGAGCACAGGTTCTTTGGGAGGGAGGCGGGCAGGTGGATGGATCGGCCGCAGGCGGTCGGTCGGCAATTTGGAGTGGCGGCGGAACGGGAAGCGAGTGGGAAGGGCTCTTATTTACTCTTCTAATAAAACGATCAGTTCAACCAAATGACAACATCAAGACAATCGCTCAAATCATCGGTTCAAAAGGATAATGTAATAGCCGGATGTATATATATATATATATATATATATATATATATATATATATATATATATATATATAGGTGTGGGAGGGGAGGAGGCAGCCCTAGGATGCCTCCAATAGGGCCGGCGGCCACCCTAGGGTTTTCCTACTGGTGCCCCCCTTCCATATAATGCACTAGGGAGAAGGAAAGGGGGAGGCGCCCCTTCTCTTTCCTTTCTCCCTTCCGGAGATATGGTAGGAGGAGGTGGCGCCTCCCCCTTCCATCTAATTGAGCGTGGCTGCCTTAGGGGGGCGCACCAGCCCATGTGGGCTGGTGTGTTCCCTCTACATGGCCCAATAAGGCCCAATAATCTCCCGGTGCCTCCGGAACCCCTTCCGGTATTCCGATAACTTTCTGGTGCATTCCGAAACCATTCCGAAGACCAAATAGCATTGTCCTATATATCAATCTTTACATCCGGACCCTTCCGGAGCCCCCCGTCATGTCCGTGATCTCATCCGGGACTCCGAACAATATTCAGTCACCAAACCACATAACTCATATAATACCAAATCGACATCAAACGTTAAGCGTGCGGACCCTACAGGTTCGAGAACTATGTAGACATGACCGAGACACCTCTCCGATCAATAACCAATAGCGGAACCTAGATGCCCATGTTGGCTCCTACATATTCTATGAAGATCTTTATCGGTCGACCCGTTATGACAAACATACGTAATTCCTTTTGTCTATTGGGTATGTTACTCGCCCAAGATTCGATTGTCGGTATCTTCATACCTAGTTCAATCTCGTTACCGGCAAGTCTCTTTACTCATTCCGCAATACATCGCCTTGTGACTAACTCCTTATTCGTTTGCTTGCAAGCTTATGATGTGTATTACCGAGAGGGCCCAGAGATACCTCTCCGAAGCTCGGAGTGACAAATCCGTCGGGGATAGGCTCTCCAGTCGCACACGCGGGGCGAGGCATCGGAAACAATTATACACGCCCAATCATTTTCGTTCGTATGTACATCCCACACAGTGAATCCCAGAAAAACGTTTCCGTTCGTATGTATATCACACACATTTTTTTATGTGGAAACAATTGTGGAAGGTGGCCTAACGCAAACACTTCTCTGGTAGAAGCCGTGTGTGATTGTTAATTGATCCAACAAGCCTACTTTCTTGAAATCGTGTGGGTTGTATGAGTTCATTGCCCATGGTGTTATCAGAGAAACCTTCTGCAATAGAAAACCCCGATAAGCATGGTAATTGGCCTATTATTGATAATCCTGTTAGGGAACGTAGCATGCAATTTAAAAAAATTCCTACATTCACGCAAGATCTATCTAGAAGATGCATAGCAACGAGAAGGGGAGAGTATGTCCACGTAACCTCGTAGACCAAAAGCGGAAGTATTTACTTAACGCGGTTGATGTAGTAGAACGTCTTCTCGATTCAACCGATTAAGCACCGAACGCACGACACCTCCGAGTTCTGCACACGTTCAGCTCGATGACGTCCCTCAAAGTCTTGATCCAGCAAAGTGTCGATGGAGAGTTTCGTCAGCATGACGGCATGGTGACGGTGATGGTGAAGTGATCCGCGCAGGGCTTCGCCTAAGCACTACGACAATATGACCGGAGGAGTAAACTATGGAGGGGGGCACCGCACACGGCTTGGAACAATTGATGTGTGTTAGAGGCGCCCCCAACCCCATATATAAAGAAGGGAGAGGGGAGGAGGCTGGCCCTAGGCGCGCCCCAAGTGGGAGGTGTCCCACTCTGGCTCCTAGTAGGATCCCTCCTTCCTTTTATCGGAGGGGGAAAGGGCGAATGGGAGAGAGAGGGAGAAGGAAAGGGAGGCGCCGCCCCCTCTCCTTGTCCAATTTGGAATCCTCCCTTGGGGGGCGTGCCACCACTATGTGGGCTGGTTTTCCTCCCTCCTATGGCACATATGGCCCATATCTTCCCCGGGGGGGTCCGGTTACCCCCCCCCCCCCCCCCCCCCCGATACTCTAATATGTACCCGATACAATCCGAAACACTTCTGGTATCCGAATACTATCATCCAACATATCAATCTTTACCTCTCGACCATTTTGAGACTCCTCTTCATTTCTGTGATCTCATCCGGGACTCCAAACAACATTCGGTCACCAAATCACATAACTCATAATACCAATTGTCATCGAACATTAAGCGTGCGGACCCTACGGGTTCGAGAACTATGTAGACATGACCGAGACACCTCTCCGGTCTATAACCAACAGCGGAACCTGGATGCTCATATTGGTTCTGACATATTCTATGAAGATCTTTATTGGTTAAACCGTAATGACAACATACATAATTCCCTTTGTCATCAGTATGTTACTTGCCCGAGATTCGATCATCAGTATGTTTATACCTAGTTCAATCTCGTTACCGGCAAGTCTCTTTACTCATTCCGTAATGCATCATCCCGCAACTAACTCATTAGTCACATTGCTTGCAAGGCTTATCATGATGTGCATTACTGACAGGGCCCAGAGATACCTCTCCGATACTCGGAGTGACAAATCCTAATCTCGATCTATGCCAACCCAACAAACACCTTCGGAGATACCTGTAGAGCATATTTATAATCACCCAGTTACGTTGTGACGTTTGATAGCACACAAGGTATTCCTCCGGTATCCGGGAGTTGCATAATCTCATAGTCAAAGGAATATGTATAAGTCATGAAGAAAGCAATAGCAACAAAAACTTAACGATCATTATGCTAAGCTAACGGATGGGTCTTGTCCATCACATCATTCTCCTAATGATGTGATCCCGTTCATAAAATGACAATGCATGTCTATGGTTAGGAAACTTAACCATCTTTGATTAACGAGCTAGTCTAGTAGAGGCATACTAGGGACACTGTGTTTTGTCTATGTATCCACACATGTATCAAGTTTTCGGTTAATACAATTCTAGCATGAATAATAAACATTTATCATGATATAAGGAAATACAAATAACAACTTTATTATTGACTCTAGGGCACATTTCCTTCAAATCCATGTAGTAATCAAATTGACATTTCTTATAAAACACACCATATATTTCATATCCATATAATGGAAACCAGGATTTCATAATCGAATTACATCATATAGCTTCAGCATTGAAAGGATCGATATGGTTGATTAGAGGGGGTGAATAGGCAACTAACAATTTTTAGCTTTTCTTCACAAATTAGGTTTAGCAACAAATAGGTTGTCTAGATGTGCAACTAGGTGAGCAACCTATATGATGCAAATAACAACAACGAGCACAAGTAAAGGATACAACACAACAATAGCTTGCACAAAGTAAAGGAAAGAGATAACCACAAGGGGAGCCGGTGGAGACGAGGATGTGTTACCGAAGTTCCTTCCCTTTGAGGGGAAGTATGTCTCCGTTGGAGCCGTGTGGAGGCACAATGCTCCCCAAGAAGCCACTAGGGCCACCGTATTCTCCTCATGCCCTCACACAATGCGAGATGTCGTGATTCCACTAATGGTGCCCTTGAAGGCGGCGATCGAACCTTTACAAACAAGGTTCGGGCAATCTCCACAACTTGATTGGAGGCTCCCAACACCACCACGGAGCTTCACCACAATGGCATGTGGCTCCAAGGTGACCTCAACCGTCTAGGGTGCTCAAATACCCAATAGTAACAAGATCCACAAAGGATAGTGGGGGAATCAAATTTATCTTGGTGGAAGTATAGATCCGGGCCTTCTCAACAAATCCTTAGAAAATCTACAAGTTTGATTGGCTAGGGAGAGAGATCAGGCGAAAATGAGCTTTGGAGCAACAATGGAGTTTGGGAAGGAAGAGGTAGATCTTCTTGGGTAAGAAGACCCCCTTTTATAGTGGGGGACAAATCCAACCGTTATGCACCTCTCAGCCCGCAGACAAGCGGTACTACCACTCCCTGAGTGCTACTACCGCTCCCTGAAGGATGCACATGAGATAAAGAGAAATAGGGAAAAACAGAGGGACGGGCGGTGGTAGCCGCGGTAGTGGGGGCGGTACTACCGCCTCAACTACCGCTGCTACAACCGCCCATTTTCTAGGGACAAGCAGGCAAGACGGTAGTAGCTTGAGGCACCACCATTGAACCCGACACGAAAAATCAAGGTCCCAAAGAATGAGCAGTGGTCTGGCGGTCTTGGCAGCAGTACTACCGCCCATAGGCGGTACTACCACTCCAGTCCATGGTACTACCGCTTGTGACTCTTCTCCCCCTGCTTCGATGCAAATGAAGGATAACTCCAAAGAAACGGAAGGGATCGATGGGTGCAATATGAGTGTGTACGTGTTGATTCCACCCAAACCTTTTTGACGCGGACCCCCTCTTGATAGTACGGTTTTCCCTACGACTCAAGACCACCAGAAAAGAAACGCGGGAAACAAAACCGTCTTCTCTTGGAACTCCGAGGGATACGAATCGTCTTGTGCCATATGCTTAGTAGTCTGAAATGCTCAATGCACACGATTAGTCCGCAAACATGTTGTCATCAATCACCAAAACCACTTTGGGAGAAATATGCCCTAACAAGCACTCAGTTACACCATATAGGGATATAGCTAGCTATGACATTACACAACAGCACCAAGTTTCACATGCAACATCGAAAACCTTTGGAAAGTAGCATCATACACAGTAAATAGGCAGATGAATAATTGCCCGCCCAATCTTCGTCCTCTTGAGGAAGACTTCAATATTGTACCGTGGGTGTTGAATGAATACCTTCCTCACCTCTTGACCATGAAGGTGGTTTAAGAGGTAATCATCGGTGAACTGCTTTGGAAAGTACTGAAAAGAATGATATGCATAAATCAATGTTATAAATTTTGAAATGGCACAAGGGGAAAACAAGGTAAAAGAGTTAGTACCATCCTATAGTTGACTGATGTCTTCTTCATTGTGCAAAAAAAGATCTTGCTATTGTTTGTCACAGGTTTATTTATCCTAACAATCTTTCTGAGTTGCTTGACTTGACTGATATTCATGGACATCTCATTTCCCCATGTGCAAAATGGGTCGAACAGTGGGTCTAAGCCTCTGACAGCAGGACCTACATGTGCAAGACCAAATTGTAATAAACCTAAATATTAGAATGATTCCTGCAATTGCACAATATTGTGCTATTAGTGAAAGGATCATGCATGAGCAAACCTCGATGGTAAACCGCAGTGCCTCCCACTATTTCCCTGCAACACATATAAGGAAGATCTTGATCAGGTAAACTGAGAGTTGTCATACTATCAGTACAATATATTAATGAAAAATAAACAAATTGCAAATCCAACAGAATAAATTGAGACGCATGGAAAAGCCAGTTAAACTAACCAAGCATGCTAAACAACTTGGAAATAGAGCAATTATATATGTTTGTTGTGTATTGAGTACAGCCAAATTTGATTTATTTCTCACATATAACAATACAAAATTGTACCCACAATAAATGAAAATCAAACTGCAGAATTGAACCAAACAGTTAACTGGGCAACAGAACAAATGAACAAAAACAGTTAACTGAGCACGACATTGCAGAATAGAACATATACTAGAAGATAAGACAGTTAACGAAACCAAGAATGCTTGAGAACTAATACAAAATGTAGCAATTGTTGGACCAAACTATTAAGTGAACATTACATTTCAGAATATCAGATTGCATATTAACATTACAGATTACAAATCACTAGAAGGCACTGGTGGTGGCCTGGAGAAAACAACATGAACTGTATTTTAAAGTAGACAACTGCATGGCGGTGTCGACGGTGGCCTCGAAGATGAGGTGCTTCTTCAAGATCTCGCGGTCAGCACACATGGCAGCCATCGCGACTTTATCGGCGTGTGTGGCCGCGATTTGCTTCTCTACTGCCAGATGCTACTGAGCTCCACGCTATATTGCGTGCAAAATGGCTGTGGGCGCTTAATTCGAGGACGGGGTAGTGATTTGGGCGAAAGGTGTTGCGCCGTCGGTCGGGGCATGTGGGATGGGGAAGGAGGACGATGGATGTGGGTGGGGTGTGGATTACCTGACCATATCGACGAGGCCGTGCAGCAAGAAGAAGGGTCGTCGGCGAGGAGGCCGCGCGGCAAGAAGAAGGGTCGCTGGCGAGGAGGCGGCGCTGCAAAAAGAAAGTTCGCTAGCGAGGAGGCGGCGCTGCCAGTAAGCACCAGTGAAAATTTGAACTTGGAAAGCAAGGAGGAACAGTGAAAATGTGGCTTTTGGTGGGGGGGCGGGGAGATAGATATTTCCGTGTTGGCAGAATTTTTTTTGCTCGGTGCCGCGAGAAACTGGCGCGCAAGTGTGATTCAAGCACGGGCGGTGGACTGTAGACGACGAAGCTTCCTGCATAAGCCAACAAGACGGTGCGCTAAGATATTTTATATCGCATCCCACACGATTCTTGCTAGTAAATTGTTTGTGGCATACCTAATTTTTTCATTCTATTTTGAAAGACAAAATAGTGTTATGAAGTTAAAGGATGGTATTTGAATTGCTAGAACATTTATCTGCAGTGAACATGCAACTATATGAGTGTCGTGTTAAAATTTGGAATTTTTCTGGGTTCGTTTGGCCTTTTTTGTGCATTAATTGAGTTTCTAGGCATTTAATGTGCATAATTCAAATTCGAACTGCAAGCACATGTTCCATTGCACCAAAGTTTGTTGAAAAGTCACATGTGTCTTTGGGTGAATTTATAGGTCCCTTGCAAGAAATGGAAATGAAATTCAAACATCTAGGCGTCGTGGCTCGGCCGAAAACATTGAGAAACTTGGTAAAAGGCTGGTGGAGGAAACCATGGATGCTCTCAAGCAGCGTATTGAGGACACGAAAGAGCTCATCGCTGCTCGCCGTGAGAACTAGTCTTCGTGGCCTATAGCAACACATCAAGAAAGTAGAGATCATCGTTTTCTGTGTCTTCTTTCTTCTTTTGCCCTTGTCTATTTTGTGTGTTGCCACCTGTGGCATTTTTAATTATCTTCCTAAATATGTAAGAAAATTATTATCCACTATCATTGTCCTTATATATTCATATCAGTCTTGCTATAAGTTGCAGTCGATGCTATATATGTCCGTCAGATCTTACATCAATATCCGTGCAAATTTTTTTTTCCAGATTTTCTTTTTTCTTCTTAAACCTTAGTCAAGTGAGGCATAGCCACGCCATAAAACAGGGGCTCGGGCGCCATTATTGAAGACGTTGGGAGAGAGGTGGGCGGCAGATGGAGGTCAAAGGGTTCTCCTCCGGATAAGCACACGTAGGGGTCTGATTGCACGCCTCCCGTACTCAAATAGCTACCCCGCATGGCACCCCCTAGCCAATAAAAAAAGGGACGCATGGTGGCATGAAAATGGTAAGTAGATCGCCCACGGTTTCAATAATACTTGTGTTTCCGATTGTAACATGATAACACTTGCTCCAAAATGACTTTGTTGGTTGTTAATGTGTGTGCCTCTGCAAATAAAAAAAAATTACCATGGCATGTTGGTGTCATGTCATGGCACCATGCCAAGTTTCATGATTTTCAGGTGAGTTTTGGATTTACAAGAATTTAAAAACCAAGTTTCTTGATGTTTCCGGCCGAGCCACGACGCCCAGATGTTTGAATTCCATTCTCATTTCTTGCATGGGACCTAGAAATTCACCCAAGTACACATAAATGATTTTTAACCAACTTTGGGGCACTAGAGCATATGCTTGTAGGTCAAATTTGAATTATGCACATTAAATGCCTAGAAACTCAATTAATGTACAAAAAGGCCAAACGAACCCGACATAATTCCAAAATTTAGCACGGAACTCCTATTGGTCTATGTTGCCTCTGTAAAAAAATCAAGGCGGGAAAAGACAGTGTATATCGTTTCGCACACGAAAGTGACAGTTCCCTCTCGGAACCACGAGCCTTCTTGAGAGAAGCTTCGGTTTGCAAGAAGCTTATACCAAAGTTTGTCTCAATTCGGCCAAAAAAATTACCACAACATATTGGTGCCATGTCATGACATCATGCCAAGTTTCATGATTTTCATGCGTGTTTTGAATTTACAGGAATTTAAAAACCAAGTTTCTCAATGTTTCCGGCCGATGCCCAAATGTTTGGATTTCATTCCCATTTCTTGCATGGGACCTAGGAATTCACCCAAGGACACACATGTGATTTTTCAATCAACTTTGGTGCACTGGAGTATGTGCTTGTAGTTCAAATTTGAATCATGCACCCTCTTTTGCTTGAGATATCATCACGAGGCCAATTTCCACCTAGTGGTAGACCTTGAAGAGGACTCCAAACCTTTACAAACTTCGGGGCAAATCACAAATTGATTCATCATCAAGACTCCTACTTCCTAGGAGCCTCCAAACTCCACGAGTAACAAACTTCGTAAGCACAAGTATGGGGATCACTGATCACAGTTTCCTTTGGTCAAAGAGTAGATAGAGTGATCATCTTTCAGTCCTCGATGTTTGGGAAGATTTGAGTGGAGAAATCAATGGGGGTGATCATTTTCGAGTTCAGCAATGGAGGCAGCTCAACTTGGAAGAATAGGGTTGGATGCACAAGGAGTGGCTTATATATAGCCCCCCAGCCGCCGTTTCCAGTCGTTATGCACGCACTTAGTGTACCTCCGAGACTCGGCCACAGGACCTAAAAAATCCATCACATTTAGAGGACAAGCCAACTGTCACAGGAGATCCGGCTCCTCCAGAGAAGGTGCGGCGCATATTACCCAGAGATCCGGGGTCTGGACCCCCAGAGTTCTGGCCCCTCCAGAGAAGAAGCTACGGGAACCCTAGATATCTAGGGTGGGAGCCCCGGAGTTCCGATCCTTTCAGAGAGGAAACCATATGGACCTTAGAGATTTGTCCCTTCAACACCAGAGATCCAGGGGCATCAGAGAATGTGCATATTCCGAAAAGGCTTTCTCCCCGCTTTATATATAAAGCACCGATCGATCACAACTCAGTTACAAACGCACGCCGGCACAACACACGCACGCACCCAAGGCAGGATACAAAGGCGCTAAGCGCAGCAACACTACCCCTAGTTCTACAAGAGCAACCGGAGTCCTCAACCGTGAGCATGCTACCGCGAAGAGATGAAGCCGCCTATGACGAACCGTGTGCTCCAAGGCGGTGCCTTCAGGAAGGTTACGACACCAGAGCGCCGCCACCGTCCGACCCGAGGATCAGAGTTTCCCCTGGAGCAACACGACGGGCAATGAGAGTCGCGACGACGCCTTCAAGAAGGGAACGAGCTTCGCCGCCGCCGGTCCATCCACGGATAGATCAGGTTTTCACCCCGGCCAACACTCACCACCACCGGACGCCACACCCCAGCAACCATGCCGCCAACACGACCATTGGCCACTGGGCAGCATCTAACCACAGGCTCTTCCCATGAGCACCGCGGAACCACCACCACGGCTACCACCCCGGCATCCCAGACCTTGACACCACCTCGCTCGAGACCGACCGCAACCCCAACCAAAGATACGGGCGGAAAGGGCCGCCTTTCGCACCACTGAGCCGCCCCCAACGCCGAAACCCAATAGGTCAGCCAAAACTGGCCTCCATCGACCCGTCCAGGGCACCGGGCGCGAGACGAGCTCGGTCCTGCTGCCGGGAGCGAGACGGGCACGGTCCTGCTACTGGGCGTGAGACGAGGTCGGTCCTGCTGCCGGTCGCGAGACGAGGTTGGTCCTGCTGCCGGGCGCGACACGAGGTCGGTCCTGCTGTCGGGCGCGAGACGAGCGATGGACCATTGTCGGTGGAGGGCCGAACCTTCGACGAACGTAGCAACTGGACGGTGAGGAGAGGGCCGAAGGTCGAAACGGGCCGCCTACATACGAGCCGACACCGGAAAGCCAGCCGCCGTCCCAGCCGGCCCGCCGAGCTGCCGTGATGCCGGCACGACGAATGGAAGCCTCCACACTGAGAGAGCCGACCCACCATGCCGCCACCGCCCACAAGCGGAGCAACAACCACGCTGGGCCGCCGGCCCAACCCGCGCCGCCCGCCCACCATACGTCGGCAAAACGGACACGCACCACCACCACCACAACACCAGCGCCACCGCGCCCTGGCCAGGTCCAGCCGGAGCACCCCCACCCCACCGGAGTAGACGGACCCCAGCTGCAGCGCCACCACCTAAACACGGCCGCCGGCCACCACTGCCACCGCCAATCACCACACCGTCCGGATCAGGGCCGGGGCCAGATCCGCCACCAGCACGATCCAGGGGGTTGGGATCCCCACGGGCTGCGCCAGAGAGGTAGGAGGCGGTGCCGCCGGCCACCAGAATGCCAGGGGCAGGGAGGGAGCTGAGGCAGGGCCGGCCGGACGGCCGCCACCACCGAGCAGAGGAGGGACGCCCCGCGACGGCCCCCATCTGCGCGCGGGAGGGAGCAGCCCCGCCGCCGCCAGCGCCACGCGGCCTTAGGCCGGCGACGCCCCCGGCGGCGGCGAGGCGGGAGGCGTAGGTTCCTCCCGGGACACAAGGGGGCGCCCGGGAGGAGGAGCTACGACCAGCAGTTTTTTCACTCAAGCCACTCAGAATGTGCATACTAGAGGGAATTTGAGATGCTCAGATGATGTCAAGTGTATTCGACTTTGTGTGTCGGTGAAGAGATTAAATGAGTTCATAATCTCCACACTTGGCATTACCTTAGCCCCTCTTAATGGTGTGGTTTCCTATAGACTCAAAAGATAAACCCAAAATCTTGCCAGCACCTTTTCTTCCTTTTTGAATTGGGGCCCCTCTTTCCTCCATCCTCATCAACATAAGGGCCCTAACACCTCAATTACTCCGTGGAGGTATTAGTCACTCTTGGCATACGTCATCATCACTAAAACATGATTAAGATGCGGTATGCTCTTTCAACAGCCTCTAGGCGTGAAGGCAAGCTAGAAGGTCATATTTGAGAAGGTCCCAATATTTTGGAAGAAAGTGAGACCGAAAACGTCAGGCCTAGGGCTGGAGATGTTGTTCATGGAGAAAACAGTTTGGCGAAGCTTGGGTAGGCTGAAAGGGCGGATGTGGCTGGCAGCTTGGGAACTATCGAGGGAGTTGTTGGCGAGAAGTTTAGAGAGGTCAAAGCTGAAGGAGCACCAATCACGGGTTCCCTAGAGTTAGTGGAAAAACCATGAAGCATGGCAGCTTTCACTTGGTGGGACGAGGTAAAAGACCGATTTGAATTTGGTTCTTCCCAAGATGAACAGAGGCACGTAACTGGAAGTAGAGGGAGTGTTCATCACCAAGGACACAATGCTTGACTTTTGCACGTTGTCGTGAGTAGGAGGCTTTTAAGTTAATAAGACGGCTGAGGGAGATTTTTGCACGTTGACACCGGTAACAATGGTGAAGCCACATAGAAGCTGGTAGTCTTTTTTGGAAAAATATAAATTCATATATCTGACCACACAACCTTAAATTTGACTACATAAGATTAAAGTTTTGACGCCACCACTCACCAGCATGATGTTTTTTAAGTTGACAATGGGTAAACAGAGGCCTATGGTCTTCAAGGGCGTCCAGGAAGGCAGATAGACTGAGTGAGTGCAGGCCTTCCGGCTCCAACACTTTGCTTCAGCCTAGTCAAAGGCGGCACAAGGAAGGGGGGGGTGATCGCGCACGCTTCAACTACGTGTAGGTTTTGCAATGCGAAACCCCAACATAACTTTTTTTTACGTTGCTTTGGTTGCGCTGATATTTTATGTAAGTTAGCAAAATCAGAATATTTTATTACTGAAAAATCTTGAAACAATTGTTGCACGTAGGCACCAATCCATGTGCAAACTTACCCCTGAAAATTTTGTTTCTACAAAGGCAAGAATGTTCTGGACCCGTGTATAAAATCACATGATGAATTGCTGCAGAACATCAATCAAGAAAATAAAGCTAAAAGTCAAATGGCAGCACACATTCTTCTAAGATTTACCCTAGGTGTCGATGTCAACTACTCACTACATATATGTGTTGCTTCCACACATAATTCTGATTTTGACGCTACTTTACTGAAATACAAGTACAGGCACTATAACTCAAACATGAGAGCATTTTTGCCAACGGTTAGAATCTAGACCTCAACAAAGTCTTGTGGCCTTTTTATCTGAAAAAGCAAGTTCTACAGCTCAATGCTTCACATGCTAAGACCAATCTCACCACTGATTCCATTTTAGAATGCAAATCATACCAGACATGCAACATCTTTGAGGAGAATCAAGTCAAATACTACTAAACTCGACATTCAGGGCCAGGCAATCAGCGCACAGATGCAGGTAACAAGATAACACGAACACATAACAACTGAAATTCGATGATGACAGCAGGAGAAAATCCATGTCGAAACAACACAGGCAAACAGGTCAACCTGGTGCCAACTCCAGAACAAATCAAAGTCTCAAGTCTAAATTAACATACAACGAAAGATAACAATTCTTGAAGAAAATTGTCTGCGCATTTCAGGTTCCATCCATGCAATGCCGTCGCCGATGCTGGAAAACACTCTGATGTTTCCTGGCACGGGACGGTCTCACAGCAAGCTGTCCGTTTTCGCCGGTAGCCTCCTGAAGAAGTTGAGGGGAGCAGATGGAAGCCCGTGGCGGCGGAACCTGGGATGCCTCAGCACATACAACCCAGCAATGAGCACAACCATGCGAAACGGCACCAGGTACAGAATCACAGCAGCGATCAAGCAGAAGGTCACAAAGATAGCAGTGGCCCTTGGATCCCGCCAGTTGAGCAGGGACTGCAGCCTCTCACCTTGTGTTGCCAAGTCACCAACAACTGTCTGCACCCTGCCTGCAATGCTCCTGAGTCGATCATACCTCATCCGAACGACATCATGTGCACGGGATGTAGGGAAAGTATCAAACTCCTCATCAAACTCATCAGGGTTGGAGGTCTCGGCATGTGAAAGACGAGTGTCCATGTGAGGTGGCTGCCTTGGCCTCCACCGGTAGAACCAGACCCCAATCAAGAACAGATACAGGGAAACGGTCGGAAGGATCAGCTCTGGAAACATAACCAAAATGATGAACAGGAGATGAATCAACACAGTGGTCAGCGGATTCTTCCATTCACAAATCTTATCAAACCATTGAGCAGCTCCAACAAGGGGGTTCAACACTTTCATGATCCTGAAGAAGTTTGCCTTGCTCTTCCTCATGCTCCACATGTGAGAATCCACATCCAACATGTACTCAACAACTTCCTTCCTGAGAGGTGGCTCGGCACGGCTCAATTTCGTCGAGACCATGTGAGTAGCCTGGAGCCTCAGAACATCAAGCTGCATGACAGAGAGAGGGTAAACATAGTGCATCTTCGGCAGCAGCGGCTGAGAGTACAGCTGCATCATGTTCACCAGCGAGTAGCATGTGAAGCGCACAGCAAGCTGCACTTCACCCATCTTCTTCACGCCCGTAGGAAGCAAAATGATAAGAGGGTACGAGTGCGTGTAGACTCTGCCGGACTCAAGAGTGGACAGGCGGATCCGTACCTTGCCAATTCTGCTGTCCTTGTTTCCTTTGGACTTCTCCCCTTGCAAGTGGCAGTTATCGAACACACCAACTGTTATCACCGTACAAGGATCATACACGTCCCAGGTGTATTGTTCATTCCATTTTGGGCTGAAACTGTCGATGATGGTCCTTGTTCTGACCCACTTGTGCCCGTACTTCGCAACACAGTAAGAATCTGTGGTGCCATGCCCATCCTTAGTCTTCATTGCCAGTAATCCTTGAGCATTTAGGATTCCTAGCTCAAGAACCCCAATGCTAGGCTTCCACAGCTGTTTCTCAGTGGCCCTCAGATCGCTACTGTAATGTGCTGACTCATCCAGAACATGATACCCACCATCCAAAGAAATCCTGAGGTGAATACGACTAGAGAACTTGACATCTTTTTTCTTCTGTTCCCCATCTCCCGCTACATGCTTCTCAAGATTACACCACCGGCTGTGCACTGGCCTGTGGTCGGGCCTCCTGTCTACATTCTGCAGTGGAATACATGCTTTCCCTAATACCTCGTCCTTGTTTGGTGCAATCTGATCCTCGACGCTAAGAATCAAGTGCTCCTCAAATGGTTCAGCTGCCACAAACATCAGATCCTCATTCCACATGGGGTTAACACTCTTGCTTGCAGATATCCTTGTCCTCAAGGACTGATTCCCAAGTGTAGCTTTCACATAAACTTCTGGATAGCGGCACTTGTCACTTGGTACCAGGTCTTGTGCCTCAATAACATTTACCCTGAGATACCAAAGCTTAGGAGTTAAATACACCTTAGACCTTATGCTTGCTAGACCATCGCTAGGCACTGTCGCAGCATCAGCATGCCAAGCTTCTGGGAAAGCTTCATCTGCCTGTGAACCCATCCAGACAGCCAACATTAGCTCTCCGACCCTTCCCTCCTTCCGACCCTCAAGACGGTACCACTCTGGTGCTAAAGGACTGTCAGGTGGGACTCTCTTTGGAACTTCATTGAGGTCAAAGATGACTCGCCCAATGATATCATCCTTGTCTTTGACAGTGATCTCAATATAGGAGGACTGGATGCGTTCCTTGGGAAAGGCAAAGACTTGGTTCCACTCCGGGTTAGTATTCTTCTCAAACTGACGGGTGGTGCACCTGTAATTCCCAAGCTTGATCTCTACCAATGGGTCACAGCTCCCAGACCCATCCTTGGCATGGAGGTCTTTGGCCTTGACAGCGCGCACGTAGAGATATGGCATCTGCTCCACAAGGTCGTATGTACTTGTGCGCTTGTCCCCTGCTGCCATAAAACCCCCAAGGCGGGGTGTTGTCTCTTTCAACGAGTAGTCCTCAGGCCGCGGCTGCGGTGGCTGCATCTTGCCAGTTCACAGAAGGTCAGGCTTGTGCCTGCAACAAAATACATGACAATGTATTATCAAGAAGTGCTTCCCGTATGGTAAAAGTAACACAATCATAACAAACAGCAGTGTATGATTTTCTAATGATAAAATGCATGTCATGTGCATAATCAAATATCATCTACTGATACTTTTCTTTTTACAATAAAAGGTGGTGGTTGTGACAGGTTGATGGATGGAGAGAGCACAAGGAGGCCTAGCAAAGGCATGACCCATTCAATGTGCCAAATGGTGTGCCCTGCTATCTTAGGAAAAACCAGAACTTGTATCCTGCTTTGGTATTCTATCCAGATTTGTGCATCTATCTGCATCTACGTGTAACAGGTAATATGACAGTGTGTAACAGGTAGTGCTACCGACATTGCAAAACAAGGAAAGTATGGCGACCAATTGCAGCCATGTGCATCCTTGTCAAGGAGAGATGAGCAGCAAACATGGTGTCCCTTTTGACCAATTCCTTCAGGTTTTCCTACTGCAGAGCAGAGGATCCCAACCCCAAACGTTTTCCTATAATAAGGGGGTACTCTAGCGGAGCATTGGTATCGTCATTGACCAAAAACAATGATCAGTCATTCACTCGTCACCCAAGTAGCCCACTAATAAAAACAAGACTCACTTATTATTGGCTGCAATAACAAAATCACCCTGCCCTGAGACGTGTAAAAGATCATCAGATCCCGATGATAACAGAGTAGCTGCTGCTAAATCTAATCCTCGCCTCAAATCTCGTGCTTTTGGTGTTTCCGGTAAAAGAAAATCACAACAACAAAAAAGGCTACAGCATTCATCGTTTCCTAGCAACCCAGGGACGTAAGCACCATCTCAAAAAAAAATAACAGGGGCCGCACATAAAATTCCGAAAAATCGAATCTTTGAAATTTCGAAACCCCTAAAAGCACGCAAGCAAGAACACACCGACCAATTTAGCTAATGAAACCCTAGAAAATGACTGCACGGCTCCCTTAACCCCTACACGAACACACATGGCCATCCCCACGGGAGAAAAAAGTGTACCCTAAACTATTAAAAAGGACCCAAAACCCCCACGAGAATCCTCTAAAACCCCATCCCTCCGTACGGGGGCGATTCGAAAAGGCACGATCCTCCCACCCCACGCGGAGGATCGCCGACGAGGAGGACCGGAATGCAGGCAGCAAACAGATGGACTACAAGGTCAAGAACCACCGAGACGGCGGGAAAGGAGGCGCACGGACCGGCCGGGCACACGGACCTCACCAGCAGACGGCGGACGGGCCAGTCGGAGAAGCCTCTAGCACCCCCGCGCCACGGCCGCGTGCACGCCGAGGAGCACGCGACGCGAGGAGCAGGAATGCCGGGGGCGAGCGGGGCGGAGTCAGGGGAGGCGAGAAACGGAAGAGGTGAGAAGTGGCGAGAGGGAGGGACGGAGGGGGGGCATGGAAAGGAAGGCAAAAAGGCCCTCTTTTCTCGCCGGCTTCTTTTTTCACTTCGCAGGCGGGCGGCACGGGACGGGAGGCGGAGCCAGCGGGTGAGGCTGCAAGGTGGGACCAGAGGTGGAACTGGCCAGTGAGAGCGCGGGTTCTCTGGTGGGTCCCACTCCGGTTCGTGCAGGCTCGGGAGGACGTTGGTGGTCTGGTCCCATTTGCGTCTGGCACCCTCTGGTTCGACTGAATTCTGCTGGTGGGGCTGCTGCAAAGGAAAGAACCCAGCACTTCTCGGCCGTGTCACGTGCACTTTTTTTCCCTTGACCAGGCGACTTGGGTGTACGTGCTTGTAGAATACCCTAGAAACGCCGGGGTGAAACGGTGAGTGAAGCTCTTCCATGTTTGCTGCAATGTATGGGAAAACCTGCCAACTTTTAAAATAACCACAAAATTTTATATGTTTTCATGCAAAATTCTTAAGTTTTACTATGGGATTTATCAAAAGAGCCCTCGTTTAAATGTTCTATCATCAATGGTGTCTTTTTTTAGATATGTGCCAATAAAGGCTCTATGTTTACTCGAATTTGCGGTTGGTGTCTTGTTTGGACTCGGTCAGTGGTAACTGACGTGCCAGCCCAGAGCCGTAATGGCAGTAGTAACGGATGTGTCGGTACATGGTCGTAAAGTCGAAGGTGACGAATGTGCCAGCCCATAGCGTATTATGGACGCCAGGACGGCAGCTGGCGGTGCACTTTTAATTGTGCACAACCCTTTGCAAATATTTTGCCATTAATCGTGTATTCTTTTAGATGTATGCCAGTAAAACGGTGCATGGAGATATGCTTTTGTTGAAACTTGCTGTTGGAGCCTCATTCTTGAAATTCGATCATTAGTGACGGATGTGCCAAATTTGATTGTGATATGGACGCCAGACAAATGGCGGTGCACTTTTAATTGTGCACAACCCTTTGCAGATATTTTGCCATTAATCGTGTATTCTTTTAGATGTGTGCCAGTAGAATGGTGCATGGAGATATGCTTTTGTTGAAACTTGCGGTTGGAGCCTCATTCTTGAAATTCGATCATTAGTGACAGATGTGCCAGCACACAGTTGTGATATGGACGCCAGGAGGGCAGCTGGCGGTGCGCTTTTAATTGTACACTATCCTTTACAAATATTTTTCCATTAATCGTGTATTCTTTTAGATGTGTGCCAGTAGAATGGTGCATGGGGATATGCTTTTGTTGAAACTTGCGGTTGGTGCCTCATTGTTCAAACTCGGTCATTAGTGACGAATGTGCCAGCCCATAGTTGCGATATGGACGTCGTTTCG
Organism: Aegilops bicornis; assembly: GCA_021605145.1. Taxonomy (NCBI): domain Eukaryota; kingdom Viridiplantae; phylum Streptophyta; class Magnoliopsida; order Poales; family Poaceae; genus Aegilops; species Aegilops bicornis. The sequence continues at coordinate 399,613,630 of CM038673.1, read as the reverse complement.
GTACCTTGCATTGTCCTTTTAATTGTACACAATTCTTTGCAAATATTTTGCCATTAATCCTGTATTCTTTTAGATGTGTGCCGGTAGAACAATGCATGGGGATATGCTTTTGTTGAAATTTGCGGTTGGTGCCTCATTGTTCAAACTCGGTCATTAGTGACGGATGTGCCAGCCCATAGTTGATATATGGACGCCAAAACGGTACCTGGCAGTAAGCTTTTAATTGTACACAATCCTTTGTAAATATTTCGATGTATTCTTTTAGATATATGTTAGTGGAATGGTGCATGGGGATATACTTTTGTTGAAAATTGCGATTGGTACCTCATCAATTCGAACTCGATCGGTCATAGTGACGGAAGTGCCAGCCCACGGCCATGATATGGACATCATAAGATTGGACGATTGGTTGGTGACGGTGTCCTGGGCTAGGGGGTCCTAGCCCAGCCGGACTACCAGCCCATTAAGGAAGGAAGGCTCCGGAGGCCTTCAAAGTGTGGCGACCGAAGACATGGCATGTACTTCAAGCATATTTGACTAGATTCGGCATGTAAATCCTTAGATGGCAACCGACCATGTGTAACTCTAGTTATCCCTAGTGCCTATATAAACCAGGAGGTGTAAGTGCATCTAGTGCCACCCCTAGTTGGTTTTGGAGTATTGACGACAAACGTGGTTGAGGGACTAATGTGTTTGTGAGAATTGCAGGATAACACGGTTAGAAATCCCTCATTGATTTGGTTTACCTACTAGAGATGACCCCTAAAAATATATGAAGACATTGAAGACAATGGTGGTTCATGAAGACATTCATGTCGAAGATAATGACGTGTGAAGACATTCACTTGAAAACAATGGAGTGTGAAGACATAGTTTCTTTCGTAGTTTCATTTCTTCTTTCTTGAGTCATAGGAACAACCGAACTATTAAGTGGGTTCCAAGTGAACAAAGTCAGAAAAGTGAGATGTGATGCTCAACCCAAATCTTATGCCTTCGAGTGAAGACAATGAGAGTAAATCTTATCTAGAGTTGGATGAGTCAGCTTTGCTTGTAGCCCAAGTCAAGCTGTCGCGTGTGTTTGAAATCCGACCGTTGGACACGTGTCGGTTCCTTAGTGACCCAGGGTCATTTCAGACATATCATGTCGGGTTGCCTCCTGGCTATAAATAGCTCACCCCTACACCATAAATTGGTGGCTGATACGTCCATTTTGCATCATGCTTTTATATCGATATTTATTGCATTATGGGTTGTTATTACACATTATGTCACAATACTTATGCCTATTCTCACTTATTTTACAAGGTTTACATGAAAAGGGAGAATGCCGACAGCTAGAATTCTGGGCTGGAAAAGGAGCAAATATTAGAGACCTATTCTGCACAACTCCAAAAGTCCTGAAACTTCACGGAGGCATGTTTTGGAATATATAAAAAATACTGGCGAAAGAATCAACCAGAGGGGGCCCAACACCCTGGCCACGAGGGCGGGGGGCGCGCCCCCTGTCTTGTGGGCCCCCTAGCAGGCCTCCGGTGCCCATCTTCTGCTATATGAAGTCTTTTGTCCTAGAAAAAATAAAGAGGAAGCTTTCGGGACGAAGCACCGCCATCTCGAGGCAGAACCTGGGAAGAACCAATCTAGGGCTCCGGTGGAGCTGTTCATTGGGAAACATCCTCCGGAGGAGGAAATCGTCACCATCATCATCACCATCGATCCTCTCATCGGGAGGGGGTCAATCTCCATCAATATCTTCACCAGCACCATCTCATCTCAAACCCTAGTTCATCTCTTGTATCCAATCTTTGTCTCAAAACCTCATATTGGTACCTGTGGGTTGCTAGTAGTGTTGATTACTCCTTGTAGTTGATGCTAGTTGGTTTATTCGGTGGAAGATCATATATTCAGATCCTTTATGCATATTAATACCCCTCTGATTATGAACATGAATATGATTTGTTAGTAGTTACGTTTGTTCCTCAGGACATGGGAGAAGTCTTGCTATAAGTAGTCATGTGAATTTGGCATTCGTTTGATATTTTGATGAGATGTATGTTGTCTTTCCTCTAGTGGTGCTATGTGAACGTCGACTACGTGACACTTCACCATTGTTTGGGCCTAGGGGAAGTCATTGGGAAGTAATAAGTAGATGATGGGTTGCTAGAGTGATAGAAGCTTAAACCCTAGTTTATGCGTTGCTTCATAAGGGGCTGATTTGGATCCATATGTTTCATGCTATGGTTAGGTTTACCTTAGTACTTCTTTTGTAGTTGCGGATGCTTGCAATAGGGGTTAATCATAAGTGGGATACTTGTCCAAGGAAGGGCAGTACCCAAGCACCGGTCCACCCACTTATCAAATTATCAAAGTAACAAACGCGAATCATATGAGCGTGATGAAATCTAGCTTGACGATAATTCCCATGTGTCCTCGGGAGCGTTTTCCTTTATATAAGAATTTGTCCAGGCTTGTCCTTTGCTACAAAAAGGATTGGGCCACCTTGCTGCACTTTACTCACTCTTGTTACTTGTTACCCGTTGCAAATTACCTTATCACAAAACTATCTGTTACCGATAATTTCAGTGCTTGCAGAGAATACCTTACTGAAAACCGCTTGTCATTTCCTTCTGCTCCTCGTTGGGTTCGACACTCTTACTTATTGAAAGGACTATGACAGATCCCCCATACTTGTGGGTCATCAAGACTCTTTTCTGGCGCTGTTACCGGGGAGTGAAGCGCCTTTGGTAAGTGGAAATTGGTAAGGAAAAATTTATATAGTGTGCTGAAATTTACTGTCACTTGTTACTATGGAAAGTAATCCTTTGAGGGGCTTGTTCGGGGTATCTTCACCCCGACCAGTAGAGCAAAGAGTTGCTCCTCAACCTAATGAACCTACTGAAAATGTTTACTTTGAAATTCCTTCAGGTACGATAGAGAAACTGCTAGCTAATCCTTTTGCAGGAGATGGAACATTGCATCCCGATTTACACCTAATCTATGTGGATGAAGTTTGTGGATTATTTAAGCTTGCAGGTATGCCCGAGGATGTTATCAAGAAGAAAGTCTTCCCTTTATCTTTGAAGGGAAAGTCATTGACATGGTTTAGGCTATGTGATGATATGGGATCATGGAACTACAACCGATTGAAATTGGAATTTCATCAGAAGTTTTATCTTATGCATCTTGTTCATCGTGATCGTAATTATATATATAATTTTTGGCCTCGCGAAGGAGAAAGCATCGCTCAAGCTTGGGGGAGCCTTAAGTCTATGTTATATTCATGCCCCAATCATGATCTCTCAAGAGAAATTATTGTTCAAAAAATTTATGCTCGGCTTTCTCTCAATAATCACTCCATGCTCGACACTTTGTACTGGTTCTTTTATGATGAAGACTATTGAATTCAAATGGGATTTATTGGAAAGAATTAAAATCAACTCTGAAGATTGGGATCTCGAGAAGGTAAGGAGTCAGGTATAACACTTAAGTTTGATTGTGTTAAATATTTTATGGATACCGATGTTTTCCGTGAATTGAGCACTAAATATGGACTTAACTCTAAGATAGTAGCTTCTTTCTGTGAATCCTTTGCTACTCATGTTGATCTCCCTAAGGAGAAGTGGTTTAAATATAATCCTCCCATTTAAGTAAAAGTAGTTGCACCTATTAGAGTTGAAGAAAAGACTATCACTTATAATGTTGATCCTATTGTTCCTACTGCTTATGTTGAAAAACCACCTTTCCCGGTTAGAATAAAGGATCATGCTAAGGCTTCAACTGTGGTCAACAAAAGTAATATTAGAACACCCAACCCTCTGAGCAAACTAAAGTTGAACCTAGTATTGCTATGGTTAAAGATCTCTTGGTTGATAATATTGATGGGCATGTTATTTACTTCTGTGATGAAGCTGCTAGAATTGCTAGACCCGATACTAAAAATAAACATAGACCTGTTGTAGGCATGCCTGTAATTTCTGTTAAAATAGGAGATCATTGCTATCATGGCTTATGTGATATGGGTGCTAGTGTCAGTGCAATACCTTACACCCTATATAAAGAAATTATGCATGATATTGCACCTGCTGAGATAGAAGATATTGATGTTACTATTAAGCTTGCCAATAGAGATACTATCTCACCGGTTGGGATTGTTAGAGATGTAGAAGTCTTGTGTGGGAAAATTAAATATCCTATTGATTTTCTTGTTCTTGCTTCCCCACAAGATAACTTTTGTCCCATTATATTTGGTAGACCCTTCTTGAATACTGTTAATGCTAGGATAGATTGCGAAAAGGATATTGTTACTATTGGTTTAGGGGATATGTCTCATGATTTTAATTTTGCTAAATTTCATAGACAACCCCATGATAAAGAATTTCCTAGTAAAGATGAAATTATTGGTCTTGCTTCTATTGTTGTGCCTCCTAATGATCCATTAGAACAATATTTGCTAGACCATGAAAATGATATGTTCATGAATGAAAAAGGGAAATAGATGAAGTATTCTTTAAACAGGGACCCATTTTGAAACACAACTTGCCTGTTGAAATCCTAGGGGATCCTCCTCCACCCAAGGGTGATCCCGTGTTTGAGCTTAAACCATTACCAGATACTCTTAAATATGCTTATCTTGATGAAAAGAAGATATATCCTGTTATTATTAGTGCTAACCTTTCAGAAAGGTGAAGAGGAGAAATTATTGAAAACTCTAAAGAAGCAATCTTTGCTATTGGATATACTCTTGATGATCTTAAGGGCATTAGTCCCACTCTATGCCAACACAAAATTAAATTAGAGAAAGACGCTAAACCGGTTGTTGATCACCAACGATGGTTAAATCCTAAGATTAAAGAAGTGGTAAGAAATGAAATACTAAAGCTCCTGGAGGGAGGTATAATTTATCCTGTTGCTGATAGTCAGTGGGTAAGTCATGTCCATTGTGTCCCTAAGAAGGAGGTATTACCGTTGTTCCTAATGATAAACATGAATTGATCCCGCAAAGAATTGTTACGGGTTATAGAATGGTAATTGACTTCCGCAAATTAAATAAAGCTACTAGAAAAGATCATTACCCTTTACCTTTTATTGATCAGATGCTAGAAAGATTATCTAAACATACACATGTTTGCTTTCTAGATGGTTACTCTGGTTTCTCTTAAATATCTGTGTCAAAAGAGGATCAGGATAAGACCACTTTTACTTGCCCTTTCGGTACCTTTGCTTATAGACGTATGCCTTTTGGTTTATGCAATGCACCTGCTACCTTTCAAAGATGCATGATGGCTATATTCTCTGATTTTGTGAAAAGATTGTTGAGGTTTTCATGGATGATTTTTCCGTATATGGAACTTCTTTTGATGATTGCTTGAGCAACCTTGATCGAGTTTTGCAGAGATGTGAAGAAACTAATCTTGTCTTGAATTGGGAGAAGTGCCACTTTATGGTTAATGAACGTATTGTCTTGGGGCATAAAATTTCTGAAAGAGTATTGAGGTTGATAAAGCTAAAGTTGATGCTATTGAAAAGATGTTGTGTCCTAAGGACATCAAAGGTATAAGAAGTTTCCTTGGTCATGTTGGTTTTTATAGGAGGTTCATTAAAGACTTATCAAAAATCTCTAGGCCTCTGACTAATCTATTACAAAAATATGTTCCTTTTGTCTTTGATGATGATTTTGTAGAAGCAATTGAAATACTTAAGAAAGCCTTGATTTCTGCACCTATTGTTCAGCCACCGGATTGGAATTTACCCTTTGAAATTATGTGTGATGCTAGTGATTATGCTGTAGGTGCTGTTCTAGGACAAAGAGTTGATAAAAAATTAAATGTTATTCAATATGCTAGTAAAACTCTAGACAATGCCCAAAGAAATTATGCTACTACTGAAAGAGAATTTTTAGCAGTTGTATTTGTTTGTGATAAGTTCAGACCTTATATTGTTGATTCTAAAGTAACTGTTCACACTGATCATGTTGCTATTAAATATCTTATGGAAAAGAAAGATGCTAAACCTAGACTTATTAGATGGGTTCTCCTACTACAAGAATTTGATTTGCATATTATTGATAGAAAGGAGCCGAGAACCCCGTTCTGCATAACTTGTCTAGGTTAGAAAATGTTCTTGATGACCCACTACCTATTGATGATAGCTTTCACGATGAACAATTGGCTGTCATAAATGCTTCTCATCTCGCTCCATGGTATGCAGATTATGCTAATTACATTGTTGATAAATTTATACCACCTAGTTTCACATACCGCAAAAGAAAAAGTTTTTCTATGATTTAAGGCATTACTTCGGGATGACCCACACCTTTAGAAAGAAGGAGTAGATGGTGTTATTAGGCGTTGTGTACCTGAGCATGAACAGGAACAGATCCTACGCAAGTGTCACTCCGAGGCTTATGGAGGACACCACGCTGGAGATAGAACTGCACATAAGGTATCGCAATCCGGTTTTTATTAGCCTACTCTCTTCAAAGATGCCCGTAAGTTTGTCTTGTCTTGTGATGAATGTCAAAGAATTGGTAATATCAGTAGACGTCAAGAAATTCCTATGAACTATTCACTTGTTATTGAACCATTTGACGTTTGGGGCTTCGATTATATGGGACCTTTTCCTTCCTCTAATGGGTATACACATATTTTAGTTGTTGTTGATTACATTACTAAGTGGGTAGAAGCTATTCCAACTAGTAGTGCTGATCATAACACCTCTATTAAGATGCTTAAATAAGTTGTTTTTCTGAGGTTTGGAGTCCCTAGATACTTAATGACTAATGGTGGCTCACATTTTATTCATGGTGCTTTTCGTAAAATGCTTGCTAAGTATGACATTAATCATAGAATTGCATCTCCTTACCACCCACAATCTAGTGGCCAAGTAGAGCTGAGTAATAGAGAGATCAAATTAATTTTGCAAAAGACTGTTAATAGATCTAGAAAAAATTGGCCAAGAAACTTGATGATGCATTGTGGGCCTATAGAACTGCATATAAAAATCCTATGGGTATGTCTCCGTATAAAATGGTTTATGGCAAAGCATGTCACTTACCTCTCGAACTAGAGCATAAGGCATATTGGGCTATTAAAGAGCTCAATTATGATTTCAAACTTGCCCGGTGAGAAGAGGCTATTTGACATTAGCTCACTTGATGAGTGGAGAACCCAGGCCTATGAGAATGCCAAATTATTTAAAGAAAAGGTTAAAAGATGGCATGACAAAAGGATACAAAAGCGTGAGTTTAATGTAGGTAATTATGTTTGCTATACAACTCTCGTTTAAGATTTTTTGCAGGAAAACTCCTCTCTAAATGGGGAGGGCCTTACGTTATCGAGGAGGTCTATCGTTTCGATGCCATAAAAATCAACAACTTCGAAGGCACAAATCCAAAGGTGGTGAACGGTCAAAGAATCAAACATTATATCTTGGGTAATCCCATAAATGTTGAAACTAATGTTATTGAAACCGTAACCCAGGAGGAATACATAAGGGACACTTTCCAGAATGTTTCAGACTCCGTAAAGGAATAGGTATGAGGTACGGTAAGTAAACCGACTCCAAAATAGTTCTAATGGTAATTTTTCTCTGTTTTGGAATATTTAAGAAAACAGGAAAATAAGAAGTAGTCCGGGAAGGACATGAGGCGTCCACGAGGGTGGAGGGCGCGCCCTACCCCCTGGGCGCGCCCCCCTACCTCGTGGCACCTCGTGTGCTCTCCGGACTCCGTTTTCTTGCAGGATGCTTCTTTTGGTGAGTAAAAATTCATTATATAATCTCCCGAAGGTTTTGATCCTCGTATCACGCAAATATCCATTGTTTTTGTTTCGGGCTGTTTTTTGTCATAGTTGTCAAGGCCAGGCATCATGCTGTCCCCCTCCTCCAGTAATGAGGGCAATGATGCTTGGCTAATGAAGATGGAGCTGAAGAGAGAAGAACTCGGGGAGATCAACAAGGATGATGGGATCAAGAAGGCCATGGAGGATTAAACTCCGACAGCAGAAGGAGAAGACATCCTTCAACCTCATCACAATCTTCTTTCCCCAACTGAGATTGAAGCTTTCAAGATGATTGAGTTAGCTCATATACAAAACAAGTATCTCACACGTGAAAATATTTTGTTGAAGGAGCATATCACCGCACTGGAGGGCATTATCCACAAATTGGAGGATCTCCTACGCTCGATGTGCGACTACCCATCATCACCACTACCTTCCTCACCTCCGAAGAAAGAGACATAATCACATGGATATGGGCACTCCCCTTGGCAACTGCCAAGCTTGGGGGAGGTGCCCCGGTATCGTATCACCATCACACTTCTATCTTACCATTTTTCTTAGTTCGATCCTTTTAATAATATCTGGATCTAGTAGAATAAAGTTTAGTATGGTCTAGTTTTGAGTTTTGCTTTATGATCCCTCTATGTAATCGAGTCCGTGAGCTATATATAATAAAGATTAGTTTTGAGTCAAGGGCTTGATTATCTTGCTATGATCTTGAGGGAATAATAGAAAAAGAAAGAACAAAAAGAAATAAAGAGATCATATAGATCTTATGAAGAGTAATGACTTAACAAATAAAGAGTAGGATGAATAAAAGTTGTTGGGAGTTGACAAACATAGTTTTGGTCATCGTTGCAATTAATAGGAAGTAATAAAGAAAGAGAGATTTTCACATATAAATATACTATCTTGGACATCTTTTATGATTGTGAACACTCATTAAAATATGACATGCTAAAAGTTGAGGTTGGACAAGGAAGACAACGTAATGGGTTATGTTTTCTTATATCTGAAATAAAGTATATTGTCATGGATCATCCAACATGTTGACCTTGCCTTTCTCCCTCATGCTAGCCAAACTCTTTGCACCAAGTAGAGATACTACTTATGCTTCCAAATATCCTTAAACCCAGTTTTTCCATGAGAGTCCACCATACCTACCTATGGATTGAGTAAGATCCTTCAAGTAAGTTGTCATTGTTGCATGCAATAAAATTGCTCTCTAAATATGTATGATTTATTAGTGTGGAGAAAATAAGCTTTATCGATCTTGTGATGTGGAAGAAATAAAAGCGACAGACTGCATAATAAAGCACCATATCACAAGTGGCAATATAAAGTGACGTTCTTTTGCATTAAGATTTTGTGCATCCAACCATAAAAGCACATGACAACCTCTGGCCTATCTTTTATTCTTGTCTTATACCTTATATAAGAGTCATGGTGATCTTCACCTTTCCTTTTTACATTTTATCCTTTGGCAAGCACATTGTGTTGGAAAGATCACGATATATATATCCAATTGGATGTAAGTTAGCATGAGCTATTATTGTTGACATTACCCTTGTGGTAAAAGGTTGGGAGGCGAAACTATAAGCCCCTATCTTTCTCTCGTGTCCCATTGAAACTCCATACCTATAAGTATTGTGTGAGTGTTAGCAATTGTGAAAGACTAAATGATAGTTGAGTATGTGGACTTGTTGAAAAGCTCTTACATGGACTCTTTCCGATGTTATGATAAATTGCAATTGCTTCTATGACCGAGATTATAGTTTGTTAGTTTTCAATGAAGTTTCTGATTCATACTTGACATTGTGAATAGATTGTTACTTTAGCATAAGAAATCATATGACAATATGTATATATGTTGATGATATAAGAATGATCATGATGCCCTCATGTCCGTATTTTATTTTATCGACACCTCTATCTCTAAACATGTGGACATATTTTTCGTTATTGGTTTCCGCTTGAGGACAAGTGAGGTCTAAGCTTGGGGGAGTTGATACGTCTATTTTGCATCATGCTTTTATATCGATATTTATTGCATTATGGGTTGTATACATTATGTCACAATACTTATGCCTATTCTCTCTTATTTTACAAGGTTTACATGATGAGGGAGAATGCCGACAGCTGGAATTCTGGGCTGGAAAACGAGCAAATATTAGAGACCTATTTTGCAAAACTCCAAAAGTCCTGAAACTTCATGGAGGCACGTTTTGGAATATATATAAAATACTGGCGAAAGAATAAACCAGAGGGGGCCCACACCCTGGCCACGAGGGTGGGGGCGCGCCCTACCCCCTGGGCGCGGCCCCCTGTCTCGTGGGCCCCCTGGCAGGCCTCCGGTGCCCATCTTTTGCTATATGAAGTCTTTTGTCCTAGAAAAAATAAAGAGGAAGCTTTTGGGACGAAGCACCGCCGTCTCGAGGCGGAACCTGGGCAGAACCAATCTAGGGCTCCGGCGGAGCTGTTCTGCCGGGGAAACATCCCTCCGGGAGGAGGAAATCGTCACCATTGTCATCACCATCGATCCTCTCATCGGGAGGGGGTCAATCTCTATCAACATCTTCACCATCACCATCTCATCTCAAACCCTAGTTCATCTCTTGTATCCAATCTTTGCTTCAAAACCTCATATTGGTACCTGTGGGTTGCTAGCAGGGCCGGTCCTGAGATTTTGGGGGCCCGGGGCGAACCAAAAATTCAGGGCCCTTAATAAACATATTATAGTAATAAAAATGAATCAATGTTTATATGAAAAATTACCAATAACACTTAAATTCATCCAAGCTTAATATACGTATCAAATAATTTATACATATTACCTTAAAATTTTCTTCTAACAATCCTCGGTGTAAAGTCACTTATGATGGGGTTGATGGCAATCACATCTAATAATTTCCTCTCAATGCATAATGTAGCCAAACCATTTAACCTCCGTTGATTCATTGTTGTCCTCAAATAATTCTTCAACAATTTCAATTCCGAAAACCTTGTTCAAGTTCATTATCACTTAATGACTTAAGGGTGCCCGAGCTCAATAAAAATCCAAATATATTTTTAACCACCATGAGTTCTTTAAATCTATCCTTCAAAGAAGTGATCTCCATATCAACCAAAACCAAAAAATTAACAAATACTTAACGTGGAAATCCTTCTCAACTTCTAGAATTTATTCTTCACAATCACTTTAAATCAAGCTGTTGACATTTTCTTGTTGCTGATCAAACTCCGAATTCCTATTAGACTGTTGATCTTCCTCTATGACAACCATCGGTAACTCATCATCTGGGTTTACCAACATAGTGGAACCACCCATACTACTCTTGAGATATGTATGAATATGTCTGTGCTGTGATTGTATCAATTTATCCACAACCTTCTCCCTTTTTCCTTTTAGTACTACTCGATGCATAGTTCCTGTTTCTCACCGACATCATAACACACAATCCTGAAAAAGAAAATCATCGGATCAATTATTGAACGATACTGCACATGCATCAAGGAATGGCAAATCACCAATATGATATACCTGATCCTGATGGTCGAATCTGTGATGAGCGTGAGTCTGTGTACTGTGTGCAGCACCTAGAGTCGGAGAGCAATTGACCAAAGACGGGCATGGCGATGGGCTCCTTGAACTGAAATCAGCAGTTAACTCGATCAGGAAGGAGATTAGCGCCAGGCGGCAGGAGTGTTGGCGTCGCCGCCTAGAAATTTGGGAGCGTGGGAATCGCTGCGTGATGAATTGGGACGGATCGAACTGTGGAGGGGATACGTTTCCAAAAAAACTGCTGTGGAGGGGATCACGATCTCTTTTTTTAGGTAAAGCCGTGAAACCTAGAAGGGATAGCTACTGCTCTTTTTTCTACGTGAAAAAAGGATGAGGGAAGCTATTGCTATCGTGTCGCTTGACTTGTTTAAGCTAAGCCTTTGAGTCTGCATGAACGCTGAAGGGCCAGCGCCTTTGACTTTTTTTCTGACATGAGCCTACCTAGGCCTGCTATACACCTAGTACCTTGGTGGGGGCCCCTAGATGGTGGGGGCCCGGGGCGGCCGCCCCTGCCCCCCCTCAGGGCCGGCCCTGGTTGCTAGTAGTGTTGATTACTCCTTGTAGTTGATGCTAGTTGGTTTATTCGGTGGAAGATCATATGTTCAGATCCTTTACGCATATTAATACCCCTCTGATTATGAACATGAATATGATTTGTGAGTAGTTATGTTTGTTCCTGAGGACATGGGAGAAGTCTTGCTATAAGTAGTCATGTGAATTTGGTATTCGTTCAATATTTTGATGAGATGTATGTTGTATTTCCTCTAGTGGTGTTATGTGAACGTCGACTACATGACACTTCACCATTGTTTGGGCCTAGGGGAAGGCATTGGGAAGTAATAAGTAGATGATGGGTTGCTAGAGTGATAGAAGCTTAAACCCTAGTTTATGCGTTGCTTCGTAAGGGGCTGATTTGGATCCATATGTTTCATGCTATGGTTAGGTTTACCTTAATACTTCTTTTGTAGTTACGGATGCTTGAAATAGGGGTTAATCATAAGTGGGATAATTGCCCAAGTAAGGGCAGTACCCAAGCACTGGTCCACTCACATATCAAATGATCAAAGTAACGAACGCGAATCATATGAGCATGATGAAAACTAGCTTGACGATAATTCCCATGTGTCCTCGGGAGCATTTTCCTTTATATAAGAATTTGTTCAGGCTTGTCCTTTGCTACAAAAAGGATTGGGCCACCTTGCTGCACTTTATTTACTCTTGTTATTTGTTACCCGTTGGAAATTACCTTATAAAAAAACTATCTGTTACCGATAATTTCAGTGCTTGCAGAGAATACCTTACTGAAAACCACTTGTCATTTCCTTCTGCTCCTCGTTGGGTTCGACACTCTTACTTATCAAAAGGACTACGATAGATCCCCTATACTTGTGGGTCATCAGTGGCTGCTCAGAGTTAGTGCACGGCTTTTGTCATTTGAGAGCAACCCACCTCTGAAGCCTTTGAGAGAGAAACCTTGCGAGGACAAAGCCCGAAACACCTAGAGCCAAAGATTGTTAATCATCACTGAAGTCTTTCTGTCCACGTGATATGAAGACTTATTACACTTGAAGACTGTGTATCTTCTAGTCGGTTAGGCGTCACATTCTGAGGATCCAAGAGCCATTGTGGATCGTCGGTGAACGAAGTCTGAGAAGGTTTGGAAGTCTACCTTGAATATTTACCAGAGTGATTGGGCGAGGACTGAGTGTCCTTAGCTCAAGGGGAATAGGGTGAAGACGCGGTTTTCTGAGTTCAATCTCAGCCTCCCTAACCTGACGTACAGTTGTCACAACAGCTGGAACTGGTCTACCAAATCATTATCTTCATCAAGCAACTGGTTCTATCACTTCACCCTTACTTACTGTTTAGCTTCGTGAAGTCATTGATTGGTTGCCGTGTATGACTTCACTGTGTGAAGACATTCTCTCTGATTGCATAATTGGCTTCATACCGTCTTCCTATTCTTTTTTTGGGGGTATACTGTCTTCCTATTCTGATCCACTCTACCTAGCTGCTATTTGTCTTTGTGCTTACCCAGTACTATTTCTTAGACTATGGCTTGGCTAGTGTAGTTTATCCTCCGCTGCATACTGTGTAGGTTGTATTTCATTGTCTGTCTTCGAAGACATTGCCTCTCTTGGAGACTTCCATAAAAATTGCCTACTCACCCCCCTCTAGTCGATAACTAGCCCTTTCAATTGGTATCAGAGCAAGGTGCTCCCTTGTTCTGTGTGATTCGGTTTAACCACCTAGAGTTTTAGCTATGTCGACTACAGGGATAACCAAAGTCTCCATAGTGTGCCCAGTCTTCGATGGCACTGATTACCCCTACTGGAAGAATAAGATGCGCACGCATCTTGAAGCCATTGACAACGACCTCTGGTATGTCGTCAAGACTGACGTTCCCAAAGTCGGTGAAGGTGTCACCCCTGCTGATGTCAATAGGTTCGCGCTACTGGACTCAATCGCCAAGAACATCATCTGTGGTCATCTGACCAAAGGGCAGTATGGCCATGTAAGTGCTCTGGAATATGTGAAGCTAGTATGGGACTGGCTGTCCAAGGTCAACGAAGGCGTCTCAACACAGAGAGACTCAAGGATTGATGTGCTTCGCAATCTCTTCAACCGGTTCAAGAGAAATGACAATGAAAATGTCCAGCTCACTTTCGACCGCCTCACTGATATCCCAAATGAACTTCGTGTTGTGGGCGCCACTGAAATCACCAAGCATGAACTCATGAACAAGCTACTTGTAGGATCAAAAGTAGGTCTAGAGGGGGGTGATTAGACTACTTGACCAAATAAAAATCTAACCTTTTTCCAATTTTAAGTGTTGGCAGATTTTAGCAACTAGTACAAGTCAAGCAATCAACCTACCCATGCAATTCTAAGAGTGTAGCAGTGGAAAGTAAAACATTGCAGATGAAGGTAAAGGGAAGGGTTTGGAGAAGGCAAACGCAATGTGGACACAGAGATTTTTGGCGTGGTTCCGATAGGTGGTGCTGTTGTACGTCCACGTTGATGGAGACCTTCAACCCACGAAGGGTAATAGTTGCACGAGTCCACGGAGGGCTCCACCCATGAAGGGTCCATGAAGAAGCAACCTTGTCTATCCCACCATGGCCATCGCCCACGAAGGACCTGCCTCACTCGGGTAGATCTTCACGAAGTAGGCGATCTCCTTGCCCTTACAAACTTCTTGGTTCAACTCCACAATCTTGTCGAAGGCTCCCAAGCGACACCTAACAAATCTAGGAGACACCACTCTTCAAAAGGTAATAGATGGTGTGTTGACGATGAACTCCTTGCTCTTGTGCTTCAAATGATAGTCTCCTTGACACTCAACTCTCTCTCTCTCACACACAGATTTGGCTATGGTGGAAAGATGATTCGAGTGGAAAGCAACTTGGGAAGGCTAGAAATCAAAAATCTTGGGGTAGGATTGGAATATCTTGATCTCAACACATGAGTAGGTGGTTCTCTCTCAGAAAATGTATGCTGAAAGTGTAGGCACCTTCTGATGGCTCTCTCTCAAATGGAGAAGGAGGTGGAGGGGTATGTATAGCCTCCACACAAAATCCAACCGTTACACACATTTGACCCAACTCGGTCAGACCGAATAGAAGAACTCAGTGAGACCGATTTAGTTCAAAATGTGAACGTTAGGAATATCGGTGGGATCGACTGGAACAACTCGGTGGGACCGATGTGCTAGAGCTTAGGGCAAACATCAACTCAGTGGCACCGATTGCATCAATTCGGTTAGACAGAAGTGAACAGTAAGGCAATAGAGGGGGTGTCAAGCAAACTCGGTGGGACCGATTGCATATTTCAGTGAGACAAAAATAATTGCAATAGGAATCAGAGAGTTTGCAGGGCCATCTCGGTGAGACCAAGATCTGTATCGGTGTGACCGAATTGTATAGGGTTTCTGGCAGTGGATATGTCAACTGAACTTGGTGGCGCCGGATAGGTCATTTCGGTGGGGCTGAGTTTGACTTTGAGTTTTGGACATATTTGGAAGAGAAAGTGGTTGAGGGTTTTGGAGCAATATCACTAAGCACTTTGAGCAAGTAGACCATTAAGCAACACCTCATCCCCTTTTAATAGTATTGGCTTTCCTATGGACTCAATGTGATCTTGGATCACTAAAATATAAATGAAAAGTCTTGAGCTTTTGCCAATCTTTGTCCTTAGCATTTTGAGGGGACCACATATGTAGTCCATGCCGTGCCAATCATTGAACTTTCTGAGATATTTAACTTGAATGAATATTAGTTCAATGAGCTATATGTTGTTATTTATTACCAAAACCACCCAGGGATTAGTTGCACTTTCAATCTCCCCTTTTTGGTAATTGATGACAACATATAGATCAAAGCTTCGACAAATGATAATATGAATGAAATACATCATTGCTTTGAGAAGTATGTGATAAGCAAGAGCTCCCCCTAAATTTATGCATTATCTAAAATTTGCTTTTGAATGCAAATGCACAATTGATTAGGATCATGGGTCACTCTTCCATGTCACATACATCTTGGTGGAGCGCTCAAAATGATAAAAGTTAAATAACATGCACTCGTCACCAAGGATAAAAGTGATTAATCATACACAAATTCATGGATATAAGCAAGCAACCACACATTAAGCATAGTATGATCAAACACATGATCACATAATTATCTCATGAGCATAACACAAATTGTAGCATTGGAATCAAACAACCAAACAAACAAAGTGGCAAGAGAAGCAAATGAACAAATGAAA
Organism: Aegilops bicornis; assembly: GCA_021605145.1. Lineage (NCBI taxonomy): Eukaryota > Viridiplantae > Streptophyta > Magnoliopsida > Poales > Poaceae > Aegilops > Aegilops bicornis. Next base: position 399,597,523 of record CM038673.1, on the reverse strand, counting down.
GGCAAGACACACACACTCTCTCTCTCTCTCAGCCTATGATCTATACACTTTCTCCCCCTTTGGCAACAAGTTACCAAAAAGTTTGAAAACATATAGTGCTATGTGGCACTCTAGGCATGATCTTCAGGAGCTCTTGAAGGGTCTTCTGGCTTGTCGCTCCGGTGTGCATAGACGGCGTGGAGATGAGTCCATCTGCAAATGCTTCGGAAGATGTTTGTGGAGCTGGAGGGGTTGACACTAGAGGTACAACTGTGGCAGTTGCTGCAGGTGCTAAAGTAGTAGTCCTGGAGTCTCTGACAAATGGCACTGCTGATGACCTTTGTGCCCTTGGCACTCTCTGGAAAGTATCTGTGGTTGGTCTATCCTCCCTGTCCTCAGCTTCTTCTTGGAGCTTCTCCACAATGGTCTGTATCTCAGTGACCTTCACATCTAGGTCATGAAATTTAGTCTCAATGATCCTCTCAAGACTTTCTTGATTTTGAGTCAGGGTGGCCAAACCCTTCTCAATTCTCACTGTAGCCTCAAGCAGATAACTGAGTTGATCTTGCTTGGTCTTGAGCATCACTGTGGAGGCATCTGGTGCACTTGCTGCCTTTGCTGCTTTTGCAGCCTTTGCTTTCTCTCTCTCTTCTCCTGGGCTTCTGCACAGGTAGGATGGGATGCATCCATGGCAACCTCTTTGTCCTCAAAATCTGGCCTTGGGGGAAGATGCTCTCTATCAATAAGATATGTCCCGGTTCCCATCTTGGAATTGATCAACATTTGAATGTGAGGGGCATATCCACACGATCTCTTCTGATCAGCAGTTGTTCTCTTCACAGTCTCAACAATCAAGCTCATTACCTTGAACTTCTGAGGTATATCAAACAAGTGGAGCAAGTTGATGGAGTGACCACGGATCATTCTATGATCTTCTGACAGTAGATAGTATATAGATCCAAGCTTGTGAGTCTCCAAGGCTTCATCAGGAATAGTATTGTACATGTTAGCCATGGAGTTGTGATCCTTCCTAGGCTTGGCATACACATCAATGTCATTCTCCTCTTCCTTTGGGGCATTGATCAGCTTGTCCCATTCTGAGATAGTTGATTGATACCTTATTCCTTCAGTCATCCAGAGAATCTTTCCATCAGGGTAGAACTGAGTAGTGGAGTAGAATTGCGTGATCATCTCATCGTTCCACTTAGTCAACTTCTGACCAACAAACTTGTCAACTTCATTCATTTTGAAGCTCTCATGCACACTTGGGAAATAGTCCTCATTGTCATCAATGTATTTCCAGTCAACCCATTTCATATCACAAACTATGGGCTTCTTGTCCAACAAGACTGTCTCATAGAAATCCTGTTGTTCCTTTGTGTGAAAGCGGTAGTCCACATCAGTTCTCCTCCTGGTGGCATAGGGATCAGTCTTTCTCCAAAGTCTTTGACCTGCGTCCTTTCTTAGCTTCATATTTTCTTCCACAGGATGATCATCACTATGATCTAGAATCTTGGGCTTCAGCTTTTTGAGCACTTGTGACTCTTCTTCTTCTTGAGCTTTAGGCACTAGGGCCTTGTTCTTTTTAGCAGCAGGGATGTTTCTTATTGAAAACGTGACTCAATTGGTCTTAGTTAGTCTTCGGGACGGAGTGGAAGAAGGGCGGAGACTCTCGAATGAGGAAAAGGATCCCTTCGAAAGAATTGACCGAGGAGCCGTATGAGGTGAAAATCTCATGTACGGTTCTGTAAAGGGACAGTAAGGCTTGGCGGCAGACTTGGGCTTAGATGGAGCAGCCCCAGTCCTTATGGCATCCCCCATAAGATTTTGAGTCTTTGCAGGAGGTTTAATAGGCTTTTCCTCCTCCTATTCTTCATGAGAATCTCTTATCATAGAAGGTTTGCCAATGACTTTGGCAATAGTCTTTCTTACTCTTTCCTTCCTCTTCTTTCCTTCAGCAGCCTCTTCCTCTCTTGGTTCAAGAGTGAATTCCATAGTTTCTTGAGTTGAGGCTTTGGCTTTGGACATTGGAGCTCTCCTAGGTGGAGCTTTCTTGGGCATTCCAGGATTTGTTGCAGCAGCAACATACTCTTTCTTGAGTACCTTTTTCTTGGAGGTCACCTCCTCCTTAATAACAAAGTCCTCATCCTCATATTCATATGTCCTCTTATTCCTTGTCCTGGTTGCTGCCTTAGGCAAGTTGATGGGAGTGCTTCTGCTTCCCTCATCATAGCTGCTAGATGGACTAGTGCCCTCACTGAGGTTTACTTGCTCTTCAGACTTGTTCTGACTATCACTGCCCTCTGACATTGCTGAAATTGACCATGTGAATATTTGGATATAGATAGAGTGGATGAGCATCACAAAGTGCAGCTTATTTTGCAAAAATATTGAGACAAAAACTTAATTTTAGTTTTCTGCAGAAAGCATTTCGGAGCTGCCAATTTGACAAACTCGATTACAGCAAAGCACTAGCAGAGTCTAAACACACAGTTTCGGTCAAACCGAAATGCAGTTCGGTGACTCTGAGATGCTAGGGTTTCATAGAGAAAGTGATTTAGGTCTCACCGATCAGTAAACTTCAGTCAGACCAAGTTGTACTTCTGCAATGGCTAGGGCCAATCGGTGTGTCCGAGATCCTCAGATCGGTCGATCCGAGATGAGTTCGGCAGAAACCTAACCCTAAGATTTTGCATCAAACTATTCTAAGGAATTATTTTGGTGGATAGATCAATCTCATACGTGGGAAGAACATAGGCATTATGCTCTGTGCAAGAATTGGAGTTATTGAAAGCACAAAGGGGTCAAATTCGCACCCTAACTTGGCAACGGACTTGCTACGGCGACAATGGCGGTGAGGATTCTGTTGACAGTGGCAGAGACCAGCGGCAGGAGGTCACTGGCAACGACGAAGACGATCCGGAGACCAAGGGGGCGGCAATGCTGGGAGGCGCAGTCGAGAGGTTTGGAGGATTTTCCAAATTTTCAACCCGCAATTTAATACCTAGATGATGTTGGTGTGACCGAGTGAAACGACTCGGTGGCACCGAGATGCAAAACTTGTCGGCGGTTGGGTGCGACATATGCCAAAGGATGGCTTATCATGGTGGGGGTGAGTAGAACGTCGCCGGTGCCTGGAAACGGGATGAGGCGAAGGCATGCACGCCGGCGGATCTTACCCAGCTTCAGGGCTCTCCGTGAAGATAATACCCCTACTGCTGCTCTGCGGGGTCTCCGCATGATCACTATGGCAAAGTGGGTACAAGGTTGCTCCTTGAGCTGTTCGGGGTGAGGAAGGAGAAGGGCACGGCTAGCTCTTCTCTTCCCTCTATGTGTGTCTAAAACTATTAGGGTCCAACCTCTTGCATGGGTGCCTCGGGGGGTTTATATAGGTCTACCCCCCGGGGGTACAATGGTAATCCGGCTGGGCGCGAGTCCCAGCCGTCTGTCTCTCAGGTCGCCGTCTTCTCCGCCGACTGCTGGGGCCCGCCGATTAGTGGGCCCCACCGACGGCCCAACATGGGGCCGACAGGTCTTGTCCGCCGCGGGCGGGTCTTGCCGGCTGCGGACTACTGTAGCCGCGCCTCTAATGACGCTGGCTTGGTCATGAGGTCATGGCAACAGTGCCGCCGCCTGACGGGCGATCACTGTAGCCATTCCCTGTCTTGTCTGGTTAATGGCGTGCGGGGCCCGTGGGAGGGGCCGACCGACTCCCAACGGGTCCGGCTTGTGGCGCTCTCGCCGTCTTCTGCACCCCCGCCGACAAGCGGGTCCCGCCGTCTCTGGGTCGTACAGACAGGCCATCGTGGGCTCAGGGCGCCGCCCACGGGGCTGATGTCAGGGCCGACATGGCAACAAAGGTTGCCACGGACGGAGATCTCCGCCAAGACGGGCGATGTGGCTATGCCTCGCCTTCTTCGTGAACGGGGCAGTGATGGGCCACCCGGCGGCCGCACCCCGTCCCGTCCGTAGTTGCGTAGGCAGGAGGTGGTTGGAGTCGCGGGCCGACTCCCCATAGCCGGCTTCTCTGGAAGCCGCCAGTTGGGAGTCGGCTTATCTCATAGCCGTCCCTGGGACTCCGCCGTGAGGGGCAGTCGGCGGCCTTGCCGCCGATTCTCAAAAGGTGGCTCTTCGTCTTGGGGTCTTGAGGGGCGCAGCCTGTCCCGATGTCTTGAAAGGTCCGGGGGCTCGGGTTTGCCTACCCGTGGCCCATTACTCCGACAAAACTGCTAGCAGTTGCTGCAACTCAGTGTGACCGAATTGTTCAAGTCGGTTGCACCGAGATAAAAACCTAGATCAACTTAATGAGTTCGGTGAGACCGACTAGGAGTGAGTTAGTCTGACCAAAAGGCATTAAGAGGTTTTGGAAGTTAACCCCTTGACGAATCGGTGGCACTGAGTGCTCCTCACCCAAAGGGTCCAAATTCGACTTGTTCAAACTTTGTGATGTAGCATGAATAGAGTTGATACAGGCAGAGCACACAGACCCTTCGCCCCTCGCGTCGCCCGCGTCTGGTGACACGGGGGAAAACCAGCGCCGCCGCCAAACTCTCACCCCACCACCGCTACCCGCTGTGCCGCCGTCGGAGGGCCCGCGGCAAAGCCGCGTCTCGCCCAGGGAAGGTGGCGGCGGGGCGGTCTCATTCCCCTCCCTCACGCCAGTACCCTCCCCCAACCTTCCATCTGGCCGGAGCTCCTCTACCACTGCGCCCCGCCTCCAGCGCCGCCTCCATCGTCTCCGGCAACGACGCTCGCCCCCTCCCTGGCCGGATCCATGGCGGCGGCGCCCCAGTGTCTCCCCCGCCTGCACGGCTTAGCCCTGCCCAGATCCGATCTGGAGAAGCTGCTCCCCCACCCTCCCTCCGGCTGCTGCGTCCTTCGGCCGGGCGTGGCTGCATGTGCTCGGTTTGCTCCTCCCCAGGCCGCCTCCTCCCTCGGTTGCACGCTCCTTCTATGTTGCTGCTGATGGTGCGAGCGCCGCTCTGGGTGGTGGTGGAGATAGGCGAGCCGAGGCTCTAGCCCTGCCCTGCTGCAGGCTACTCCTCATCTCTGGTGACGCCTTCTCCGAGCTATGGTGTTGTCTCCGTCCGATTTGTGTGGTCACGGTGGTCTTCGCTGCCGGGTGTGGTTGCGGCCTCGTGCTGGACCCTTTGTCGGCACCGCTCTGGTCCTGGTGGCATGGACCTGCGTTCTCCAGCGTCCACGGCTTGCCAATGTCCTCTGCCGGTGTGGTTCCGGCCTCGGCGGTCCAGTTGTTGCATCCTCTCTAGCACTTGTCTCGCCGGTGTCTCGTCGGCTCCGTCACCGACAACTTGGATCTGCGCTCTTTTCCGGCTCCTAGCTTTGTCGGTGGCATTGGTCGCCATCCCCTTCTCCGCTCGGCTCCCTCCACCCCCGCCGCATTGTGACCCCGTCCACCGTCACGGCGTGCCAATCCCAAAGCTCGCGTCTTTTGGCGTCGCCCGGTGCCACCTCCCGTGGCGGCGAACCGCACCCACCCTCTCTTGAGGTGGTGATCTTGACCGGCAAAGTGACTTCCTCATCTCCGGACCCTGATCTGTGGCAATGGGATCGCTTGGAATTAGGCCAGGGCGAAATCCCTGATCGGCTCGCCGTTGCTGGCAGCGGCGGCACCCGCGGTGTCGTTTCCCTCCATGGAGGCGCTGTCATGGCCTCTATCCATGCCCCTCTTCGAGCAACGGGGGAAACCCTTGGTCCGGTTCTTTGGATCGGATGGCGGCGGCGTCACGATGCCGCTCCCCATTTTGAAGGTGCCATCTTGCTTGCTCGCGACGTCCCCGGTGTTGGATCTAGAGATGTTTGATGCTTGGTCGGTTCGGCTTTCCCCTCTACTTGGGTCTGGCTTGGTTGTTTAGCTGTGGTTTTTTCTTTTGTTCGTGCTGAGCATCCTGTGTCTCTCTGCTTCGGGTTCCATGTCCACGTCTTCTCTTATATGCGTTCGTGTTATGCGTTGTACCCTCCTATGTACTTTTCTGCTTTCCTTCTATCAATGAAATGATACGCAAGCTTTGCGTATTCGTGAAAAAAAGCATGAATAGAGTTTGAGATGAGAAAAGGCATAGATAGCTAGAGGGGGGTACTTAGGCATTCTTGTCCATCCATTTGGCAAGAAGAAAAGCCAAACAATCAAAGCAACAAATGGATGTCCTCGAATGAAGAAAATTATGCAACCAACATGCTCACACAATAAGATGGCAAATAAAACATGTGGCTAAGCATGCACAAACACTCTAGCATCTATCAAGAAATTGGCGATGACTAGGTCATCTATATATGAGTATATTTACCGAGGAGTCAAATGAGAACATTTGATCATAGGTCATACTCATCGTTTAAGCACAAGGGTTGCCACTTTTACATAAAGCATTCTTGTGTTCACATCATTAGAGTTGCTTTAGCTCAATTCTTAGAACAAAGCTCCCCCTAGATGTGATATCCCCCATTAGAGTGACGAACTCACCTTGGGTTTTGTCGATGATGAATTCATGTAGGTGTTGAAGATGTGGATGGTCAATGTTGATGTAGATCATTTGGAGCAATCCATTGGAGTGAGTTGCACTTACAATACCTACATGGGTTAGTCCCACGAGGAACACAAAAGGATATCCATAGACATAGAATGAAACACACATATGATGATGTCCATGAAAGCATTAGGTCACCTTGTCCCTTATCTTACCAACAAGAGGGTTTGTGACTCCATGAACTAGTGCAAGATGTGGAAGTTGTTTGCACTTGTCCTTGCCAAAATGAATATGAGTGAAGTATGTTGGTGGAGTCACCCTCAAGAACTCTCTAGTTCTTCTTCTTTGGGATCCACATCATCTTGATGGGAGTCCTTGGAGTTATTGTCGGACTTGATGAAGTAGAACTTGATGTAGTCTTGGGAACCCACTTGACCAAGGCCTTAGGAGCTTATTCAAATGAATCAATCTCTTCTTGAAGTTTTTCCTTGCCTTTTAGCTTGTGGTCTTGTGGTGGAAGATCATCTTGAGCTTGTGTTACCTTGAAAAAAGTGGGTTCATACTTCTCTTGTTGCGGAACAAACTTCGTCTTGGGGTATTGATCTTATTTCCACTCAACTCCATTGGCATTGAACTTTCGGTCAAAACCAACACCTTGATTCTTCTGGTGCCTTCCCTGCTTGCGTACAATTTCCTCATATTGCTTACTTCCGGCAAGGCTCTTGTAAACAACTTTCTCTATAATTCCCTTCAATAAGCTATTTTCTTGCTCAAGTGTAACTTGGCTAAGAGAATCATTAGTGGAATCAAGAGAATTACTAGAAGCAACAATATTGGATTTAGCATGATTATTGTTACTACTAGAAGAAGAATCTTTCTTGCTCTTGTTGCTACATTTTACTTGTGGCTTGTTGATACGTCTCCAATGTATATATAATTTTTTATTATTCCATGTTGTTATATTATCATTCTTGTATGTTTTACAATCATTTTATAGCAACTTTATATCATTTTTGGGACTAACCTATTGACATAGTGCCCAGTGCCAGTTGCTATTTTTTGCTTGTTTTTTACTTCACAGAAAATCAATACCAAAGGAGTCCAAACGCAGCAAAACTTTTTGGAGATTTTTTCTGGACCAGAAGACACCTATTGGGCCAAAGAAGTATCAGGGGGGCTCCGAGGGGAGCACAACCCACCAGGGCACGCCTGGGGGGCTAGGCGCGCCCAGGTGGGTTCTGCCCACCTCGGTGGCCTCCCGCACCGCCTCTTTGCTCTATAAATACCCCAATATTCCAAAAACCCTAGGGGAGTTGACGAAAATCAATTCCAGCCGCCGTAAGTTCCAGAAACCATAGATCCAATCTAGACACCATCACGGAGGGGCTCATCAACCTCATTGGTGCCTCTCCGATGATGCGTGAGTAGTTCATTGTAGACCTACGGGTCCATATTTAGTAGCTAGATGGCTTCCTCTCTTTCTTTTGATTCTCAATACAATGGTCTCTTGGAGATCTATTTGATGTAACTCTTTTTGCGGTGTGTTTGTTGGGATCCGATGAACTTTGAGTTTATGATCAAATCTATGTTTTTATTCAAGAAAGTTATTTGAGTCTTTTGATATCTTATATGCATGATTACTTATAGCCTCGTATTTCTTGTTCGAATCTTTGGTTTGGTTAGGCCTACTAGATCGATTTTTCTTGCCATGGGAAGAGGTCCTTTGTGATGGGTTCGATCTTACGGTGCTCGATCCCAGTGACAGAAGGGGAAACGACACGTATGTATCATTGCTATTAAGGATAACAAGATGGGGTCTATTCCTATATGAGTACATCTTGTCTACATCATGTCATCGTTCTTATTGCATTACTCCGTTTCTCCATGAACTTAATACACTGGATGCATGATGGATAGCGGTCGATGTGTGGAGTAATAGTAGTAGATGCAGGCAGGAGTCGGCCTACTAATCTTGGATGTGATGCCTATATAATGATCATTGCCTGGATATTGTCATGATTATTTGAAGTTATATCAATTGCCCAATAGTAATTTGTTTACCCACTGTATGCTATTTTTCTCTAGAGAAGCCACTAGTGAAATCTACGACCCTCGGGTCTCTTCTTTATCATATATGCCTTCGAGATCTATTTGTGTTTACTTTTATTTTTAGATCAATTAATCCAAAACACAAAAATACCTTGATGCAATTTTTATTTATTTATTTTATCTTGCGTTCCCGCGAGATCTATTTATCCAATCTACTACAAGTTTTACCTATCTTTTACCCGGGAGGGATTGACAACCCCTCTTTTATGTCGGGTTGCAAGTATTTGTTCTTTGTGTGCAGGTGCCATTCATGTAGTGTTGTGTGGTTCTCCTACTAGTTCGATAACCTTGGTCTCATCACTGAGGGAAATACCTACCGTAGCTGTGCTGCATCATCCTTCCTCTTTGGGGAAATACCGACGTAGTTCAAGCCGCATCAAAAGGAATTTCTGGCTCCGTTGTCGGGGAGACATCGTCAACATCTACCAGGTTCCTAATCACAAATCTCATCTCCTTGCAATTTACATTATTTGCCATTTGCCTCTCGTTTTCATCACCCCGACTTCACAAAAATTTGCCTTTTTATTCGCCTTATTTTTGTTTGCCTTTTCTTGTTTGATCTTTTGTTTGCTTGTGTTGCCATGTGCCTTCTATATGCTTGCATCTTCGCTTTCTAAAAATCTATGGATCCCCATCCATTTGCTAATATTTTTAAAAGATCCAATCATGATGAACCAATTGCTAGTGAGTTGAGTGCACTATATTATCTTTATGAAGTTCTGCTTGAGATTCATGAATCTGAAAATTGTGATGAAGAAATATATGAAGTGATTCATGATAGCTCCTTGAATGAAAAGCATGATTGCAATGATTTTACTATAAATTCTTTTAATGTCAACTGTGCTAATAATATGCAAAACCCCAAGCTTGGGGGTGCTAATTTTGATATGTCCGCTACTTATTGCAATGATCATGATTGGGGTGATTTTCTTATGATCTTGAAAATTTATTTAAGCCTCATGATGAATATGATAGTGATAATAATGTTTGCAATAATATTGAAAGTGGGTTTGGACGAGCGTCAAGTTTAGGTAAAAATAATCCCACATATTTGGAGAGTGTTCAATCTTATGAATTTTTTTATGGAAGTGGGTTCGGAGAGATCATGACTTTCGTCGATGTTAATCCCACTATCTTGGAAGATTATAAGACTTTTATGCATGTGGATCATGAAAATAAAATTCTATATGATTTCTCTGTTGTTGAATTTGAGTATGATCCTACATGTAATTATTATGAGAGAGAAAAAAATGGTTGCAGAAATTTTCATGTTACTAAATTACCTCTCGCTATGTTTAGATTTCAATGTTTTATTCCTCTCCTTTGCATATGCTAGATATTTCTTGTCTTGATAATTTATTGGCTTATAAAATTCCTATGCATAGGAAGTATGTTAGACTTAAATGTGTTTGGCACATGTTTCATGATGTTCTGTCTTTGTGTTTCAATTATTATCTTTCGTGTGAGCATCGTTGAAATTTTATGCCTAGCTAGGGGCATAAAACGATAGCGCTTGTTGGGAGGCAACCCAATGAATAAAATTTATTTTTCTCCTTTTCCTTCTGTTCTTTAGTGTTTGCACAATTATGCTACTGTTATGATTGTGTTTTTTATGTTTTAATTAGTGTTTGTGCCAAGCAAAGCCTTTGGGATCATGTTGGGTCATAGTTGATTTGATCTTGTTGGAAAACAGAAAATTTTGTGTCCAGAAAAATAATTTTCATTTCTAACAGGAACGAGATAAAATCCCGATTTTTGTACACAAAATTGTTACACAAATTGCCCACGTTGTTCTAATTGTTTCAGAATTTTTGGAGTTACATAAGTATTCTAAGTTTTCAGATTTCTACAAATTGTTCTGTTTTTGATAGATTCTGTTTTCTTTGCGTTGTGTGCTTATTTTGATGAATCTATGGTTTGTATTGGAGGGTATAAGATAGAGCAAAGTTGGAATACAGTAGAAATAATGCAAAAATAAAATAAGAATGGGTTTATAACAGTACCTATAGTAGTGATTTGCTTTGTTATACTAACGGATCTCACGAAGATTTGGTTGAGTTTTGTGTGATTGAAGTTTTCAAGTTTTGGGTGAGATCACGATGATGAAGGAATTAGGAGTAAGAAGAGCCTAAGCTTGGGGATGCCCATGGCATCCCAAGCTATTATCTAAAAGAGAAGCAAGCAGCTAAGCTTGGGGATGCCCGAGTGGCATCCCCTCTTTTTTCTAACGACCATCGCTATTTTACTTGGAGCTATATTTTTATTCGTCACATATCATGAGTTTTGCTTGGAGCGTCTTGTATGATATGAGTCTTTGCTTGTTTTGCTTCTTATTTTTGTTCATCTATCCTTGCTGGACACACCTATTTGAGAGAGCCAAAATTATGCTATGATTTGTTAGAATTGCTCTCTGTGCTTCACTTAAATCTTTTTGAGCTATGGAATTGCTCTAGTGCTTCACTTATATCTTTTTTAGCACGATGTGCCTTATTATTTTTGAAAAAATGCTCTCACACTTCACTTAGATTTATTTGAGAGTTAGTAAAAAATTAAGAAATTCTCTCATGCTTCACTTAAATTATTTTGAGAGAAGAAAAAAATTATGCTCATGTTCTTCACTTAGATTTGTTTGAGCTATCAAAAGCAACATATAAAATTAGTCCCAAAGTGACAGATTTTTAAGAGGGATATAATAAAAACTTTCATTAAGATCATTGGACAAAATAAACTTGAGTCCTTGTAATAGTTTTGCAATATGATGATATAATATGTGAGTCATGTTGATGAGTAATTATGCTTTAGTAAGAATATTGGTGTTAAGGTTTGTGATTCCCTATGAAAGCACAAAAGTCAATAGTTATGCTATGAAATTATATCCTACTTGTGGTGCATTATTCGGTGTTAGTTATGCTTAATGCTCGCTTATGAGATTTTTCGTTTCTTAGTTGGATGCTTCTCAATCTTTTGCTAGCCTTCATTTGCACTTAGTATGATCACTACTTGTGCATCCAAAATCCTTAAACCAGTTTTGCCACATGAGTCCAATATACCTACCTATATGCGGTATTCTTTCGCCGTTCTAAGCAAATTTGTATGTGCCATCTCTAATTTTCAAAATAAACTTCTCTTCTGTGTGCTCGTACCGCTCATGAAACGGTAGGGGGTGGCTGATATATTTCCATGCTAGATGTGTTATTCTCAAGATGAGTGTTTATTCACTTGTCATTGCACGAGAGAACGGCAAAGATATTAGGGATGCCCAGTCCCGAAATGAAAAATGAATTTACTTTATGTTGTCAAATAATAAATTCCTTGAAAAGTGTTGGTATGGACGGCACCCGTGGATTCGGTTAGCCATGGAATTTGCAAGTATGGTGGAAAAAGGAATAAACTTTATTTTCTATTTAGGAACCGCCTCTGACATATCTAGCATGGAAAGTATTGGGAACTACTCGATCGTTTTCGTTGACAGAAAAAGCATGCCACCTGAAATGTCTTTATCTCTATCTTTTTTGCTTTGAGCTCTGGCACCTCTACATATCCCTACTTCCCTCTACGAAGGGCCTTTCTTTTACTTTATGCAATTTTTATTTTTTGAGTCTTCATCTTCTCTTATAAAGCACCAACTAAGGGGCACCAAGATCGTACTTGAGCATTGGGTGTAACTAATATGCATGTGTTTCATGAATGGATCAATGGTTAAGCATAATGGGCTAGGGATAATTTGCTTTAGTGTTGATATTTTGAAAGACATGGTTGATTGTTGATATGCTTGAGTATTGAAATCTTCATGTCAAAACAAGACTATTGATTTGAATCATATAAAAGTCCAAATGTACATGTTACAAAGAAAAGTATATATGATGAACATGTTAGGTACCATGCCACATCAAAAATTCTGTTTTTATCATTTACCTACTCGAGGACGAGCAGGAATTAAGCTTGGGGATGCTGGTATGTCTCCAACTTATCTATAATTTTTTAATTGTTCCATGTTGTTATATTATCATTATTGGATGTTTTACAATCATTCTATAGCAACTTTATATCATTTTTTGTGACTAACATATTGAGATAGTGCCCGGTGCCAGTTGTTGTTTTTTGCTTGTTTTTTACTTTGCAGAAAATCAATACCAAACGGAGTCCAAACATATCTAAACTTTTTGAAGAATTTTTCTGGACCAGAAGACACTTGTTGGGCCAAAGAAGTACTAGAGGGGGGCTCCGAGGGGAGCACATACCACCAGGGCGCGCATGGGGGCCCAGGCGCGCCCAGGTGGGTTGTGCCCACCTCGGTTGCCTCCCGCACCGCCTCTTTGCTCTACAAATACCCCAATATTCCCAAAAACCCTAGGGGAGTCGACGAAAATCAATTCCAGCCGCTGCAAGTTCCAAAACCCATAGATCCAATCGAGACACCATCACGAAGGGGTTCATCATCCTCATTGGTGCCTCTCCGATTATGTGTGAGTAGTTCATTGTAGACCTACGGGTCCGTAGTTAGTAGCTAGATGGCTTCCTCTCTCTCTCTTTTGATTCTCAATACAATGTTCTCTTGGAGATCTATTTGATGTAACTCTTTTTGCGGTGTGTTTGTTGGGATCCAATGAACTTTGAGTTTATGATCAGATCTATGTTTTATCCATGAAAGTTATTTGAGTCTTTTGATCTCTTATATGCATGATTACTTATAGCCTCGTATTTCTTGTTCGAATCTTTGGTTTGGTTAGGCCAACTAGATCGATTTTTCTTGCCATGGGAAGAGGTGCTTTGTGATGGGTTCGATTTTACGGTGCTCGATCCCAGTGATAGAAGGGGAAACGACACGTATGTATCATTGCTATTAAGTATAACAAGATGGGTTCTATTCCTATATGAGTAGATCTTGTCTACATCATGTCATCGTTCTTATTGCATTACTCCGTTTCTCCATGAACTCACAGTAGATGCATGCTGGATAGCGGTCAATGTGTGGAGTAATAGTACTAGATGCAGGCAGGAGTCAGTCTACTAATCTTGGACGTGATGCCTATATAATGATCATTGCCTGGATATCGTCATGATTATTTGAAGTTCTATAAATTTCCCAACAGTAATTTGTTTACCCATCGTATGCTATTTTTCTCTAGAGAAGCCACTAGTGAAATCTACGGCCCCCGGATCTCTTATTTATCATATTTGTCTTCAATATCTATTTTTGTTTGCTTTTATTTTCAGATCAATTAATCCAAAACACCAAAAATACCTTGCTGCAATTTTCATTTATTTATTTTATCTCGCGTTCCCACGAGATCTATTTATCCAATCTACTACAAAATTTACCTATCTTTTACCCGGGAGGGATTGACAACCCCTCTTTTACGTCAGGTTGCAAGTATTTTGTCGGAGTAATGGACTACGGGTAGGCAGACCCGAGCCCCTGAACCTTTCAAAACATCGAGGCAGACTGCGCCCCTCAAGACCCCAAGACAAAGAGCCGCCTTCAGATAGTCGGCAACAGAGTCGCCGACTGCCCCTCTAGGCCGAGTCCCAGAGGCCGCCTTCAGGACAAGCCGACTCCAAGCCGGCGACCTCCAGCGAGGCCGACAACAAGGAGTCGGCCCGCGACCTCCACCACCTCACGTCTGGGCGACTATGGAGTAAAGCCGCCTCGCGGCCCATCCCCGCCCAGTCCATAAAGGGCAGGTATGGCTACAGAGCGCCGTACCGACAGAGATCTCCGTCCGGCGCCTTGTTGCCATCTTGTACGACATCGGCACCGTGGGCAGATTCACCCACGATGGCTGTCTCACGACCGAAGACGGCGGGACCCGCCTTTGTCGTGGGAGTACCAAGACGGCGAGCACCCCAAGGGCGGACCCGATGGAGTCGGCCTCCGAGTCGGCCGGCTCCTCCAGGATCCACGCGCCATTAACTGAACAAGACAGGGAATGGCAGCGGTGATCGCCCGCCAAGCGGTAACCTGTTGCCATAACCCCATGACCAAGCTTCGCGTCATTAGAAGCACGGCCATGAATCTGCAGTGGCAAGACCCGCCATGGCGGACAAGGGCTGTCGGCCCCATGTCAAGCTGGGCCTGGGCCCACTAGTCGGCGGGCCCTGTGAGTCGGCGGAGAAGACGGCGACTTAGAGACCTGACGGCTTGGACCCACACCGGCCGGATTACGTTGCCACCCGGGTAGACCTATATAAACCCCCCGGGGCACCCATGCAAAGGGTTGAACGCTAGTAGTTCTAGACACACACATAGAGGGAGAGAAGAGCAAGCCGTGCCCTTCTCCTTCCTCACCCCGAACATCTCAAGGAGCCTCTTGTACCCAATTTGCCATAGTGATCATGCGGAGACCCCGCAGAGCAGCGATGAGGGGTGTTATCTCCTCGGAGAGCCCTGAAGCTGGGTAAGATTCATCGGCGTGCATGTCTTCGCCTCATCCCGTTTCCAGGCACCAGCGACGTTCTACTCGCCCCCTCCATGATAAGCCATCCTTTGGCATATGTCGCACCCAACCCCCGACATATTTGTTCATTGTGTGCAGGTGTTGTTGATGTAGTGTTGCGTGGTTCTCCTAATGGTTCGATAACCTTGTTCTCATCAATGAGGGAAATACCTACCGTGGTTGTGCTGCATCATCCCTTCCTCTTTGGGGAAATACCGACGTAGTTCAAGCCGCATCACATGTAAGTAGACAAGAGTAAACGCTTGGCAATGTAACAAGAACTGTTCTTTCCAAGATCATCATTGATTGCTTTTAGGAACCCATGCTCTTGCTCTAAATTTAGCTTCTCGAAGCATAGCTTCTCATGAGTTTTTAGAAGCTCTCGATGATCCTCTAGAATTGTTTCATGAGATAACTTAAGAGTGTTTAGTTCTTTAGTTAGACGCTCAATCTCCTTCTTATCATTGTCATTCAGTTCATCTTGATTAGCATGATTAATAGAAATTTCATCATTGTTTTCATCACTAGTTTTGTCAACAAGTAAATCATGATCACCTAGCAAATCATCTTCATCACTATTGAAATCAACATACTCGGGTGTGATACCTTAGGGCCTTTAGCCATGAAGCATCTTCCAATTCCTTCATTTGGTGAGTCAAATATGTCGTAGGATTTGGATGACACAAGTGCAAGACCGGCAACACCTCCATCTTGAGTATATTCGGAATCGGAGTGATAACTTTTCTCGGAGTAGTTGTCAGAGTCGGAACCGGATACCCATTCACCAACGTGAGCTTGATGTCTTCATCTTGTGTAGCTCTATGATGACTTGCCCTTACTTTCTAAATCCTTGCTTCTGCGAGAGGGTCTTCATTCATAACGATCATCTCTACTCCTTCTCTCTCTTGGTGGTGATTCATCTCTTTTACTTCTCCTTTTTGGTGAATCTTCTCTTGTTTTGTAGGGAGCCATACACTCATTGGAGTTGTGTCCGGGTCTTCCACAATTGTAGCAATTACGATCACGACTAGAAGATCTTTTGTCATTGTAGGACCTTAACTTGGAACTTCTCTCTTTGCTTCTACTCTTGTAGAACTTGTTGAAGTTCTTCACCATTAGGCTCAATTCTTCATTGAAGACTTGTTTCTCACTTGATGTTGTAGGAGCATCACATGAAGCTTTATAAGCACCACTTGACTTGTTCTGGAGCTCTTCCTTATCCTTGAGTGACCTCAAATGAGCAAAAATTCTACCAATGACTTCTGTTGGCTTGAGATCTTTGTAATTGGGCATCATTTGGATCAAGGTGCACACGGTATCATATTTTCCATCCAAGGCTCTTAGGATCTTCTTGATGATGAATTTGTCGGCCATCTCTTTGCTTCCTAAGCCGGCAATCTCATTTGTGATGAGAGCAAGCCTAGAGTACAGCTCAGCGACTCCTTCACCATCCTTCATTTTGAACTTCTCAAGTTGACTTTGAAGCACATCCAATTTGGATTCCTCGACGGACTCGGTACCTTCGTGCATATCAACCAAAGTATCCCAAATTTCCATCGCATTCTCAACAGGCGGCTGATTTTGTTGAATTCTTTGGGACACAATCCGTTGAAGAGAATATCGCAAGCTTGAGCATTGTATTGCAACATCCTCAATTGTTCCGCGGACACTTCACGATCTGGTGTTGTTCCATCCTCGAAGTATTCACCTTCCAAGCCAATGTGCACAATATCCCAAACGGCGTGGTTATGACCAAGAATATGCATTTTCATCTTATGCTTCCAACTAGCAAAATTAGTACCATCAAACTAAGTACCTCTACGGTGGTAATTTCCCTTGCTAGAAGCCATACTCTCCTAGGTTGTGAAACCAAGGCTATGATCACCAAAGCTACGGAAATGCATGATTTGATATATTTGTATTTCTCTTCGAATTATAGGTTTGGTTTGGCCAACTAGATTGGTATTTCTTGCAATGGGAGAGGTGCATAGTTTTGGGTTCAATCTTGCGGTGTGCTCACCCAATGACAAAGTAGGGGTAGCGAGGCACGTACTGTATTGTCGCCATCAAGGATAAAAAGATAGGGTTTTTGTCGGTGTCAAAACCGGCGGATCTCGGGTAGGGGGTCCCGAACTATGCGTCTAGGCGGATGGTAACAGGAGACAAGGGACACGATGTTTTTACCCAGGTTCGGGCCCTCTCGATGGAGGTAAAACCCTACTCATGCTTGATTAATATTGATGATATGGGTAGTACAAGAGTAGAACTACCACGAGATCGAGAGGCTAAACCCTAGAAGCTAGCCTATGGTATGATTGTTGTTCGTCCCACGGACTAAAACCTTCCGTTTATGTAGACACCGGAGAGGGCTAGGGTTACCTGAGTCGGTTACAATGGGAGGAGATCTACATATCCATATCGCCAAGCTTGCCTTCCACGCCAAGGAAAGTCCCATCCGGACACGGGATGAAGTCTTCAATCTTGTATCTTCATAGTCCAGGAGTCCGGCCAAGGGTTATAGTCCGGCTATCCGGACACCCCCTAATCCGGGACTCCCTCAGTAGCCCCCGAACCAGGCTTCAATGACGATGAGTCCGGCGTGCAGATTGTCTTCGGCATTGCAAGGCGGGTTCTTCTCCAAATTCCGTGTACCTGTTGAATAGTGTTCAGCTTCTCATCAATATTGTGCTCCTTGGCTTCCACGCCCAATAATGGCCGTCTTCCACATGTCAAATGAATGCGAAAAGCCAGGGTGTTTTTACTTTTACCCCCCTAGCTGCGCAAATGAGCTTCCTATAAAGGAGACGAGGACTTAGATCCGAATTACACCATCTTCCCTTCGCGAGCATTCATCAGAGCGCATCCGACAGGGATCCATTCCATCATGGCCAGTCGACGCAGCTCCTCCTCTCGCCCTCCCAGCCCTCAGCCTGGAGGTTGGGAGAGATGTTCCATCCAAGACAATGAGCTTGTGACGCTCCAAACCAAGGGATTCCTTGCCCCAGCCTTCATGGTCCCGGTTCGAGCCGGACTTGCCACCTATAATGGCGGAGAGCAAGCGGAGAGCGTCCCCAATCCCTCCGAAGGAGAGCGGGTATGCCTTGTCCCTTATTTGATAAGAGGGCTTGGATTTCCAATTCATCCGTTTCTCCGGGGGCTCCTGGAGTTCTACCGCCTCCAGTTGCACAACCTTACGCCTGCCTCCATATTGCATATTGCGAGCTTCGTAGCCCTTTGTGAGCTGTTCTTGGGCGTTAAGGCTCATTTCGCGCTGTGGAAGAAGCTGTTTTGCCTTGTGCCCCGTTCTCAGGAGGGGTCGATATATCAAGTGGGCGGAGCCGAACTGTGGCGCATCGCCGGGACCGGATATCTATCCGAAACCCCGAGGAAGGCGTACGAAGACTGGCCTTCAGAATGGTTTTATATAGAAGATGTCCCCTTGTCGGACCCTGTTCGGATCGGCCTCCCCAAGTTCAATAATGCTCCTTTGAAGAAGCGCCTAAGCTGGCGTCCACGGAGCCCTCAGAGGGAAAATGACAAGGACGTCCTTTACCTGATGAGCCGGATAAGGTTGTTAGCTCATTTCGGACTGACCATGATCGGGGTCATGGCCAGATGCATTATGCAGGGGGTGCAGCCGCTTCAGTATAGAGGCCACCCCTTGTGGGATTTCAACGGGGAGGATGATGCCACCCGCTGCGGCCGTAAGGGGCCGGGATCGGTTGCCGCTCTGACGAAGATAGTTAAGTACCTTATCTTGTGATTTTCTATTGTACAAGGGAGAAGAGGAGGAGTTCCTCCGCGTCAATCCACAGGGCGGATTTTCTATGAACAATCCTCCAAGCTGGGTAAGCGGACACTTCTTTTTGCCCATCCGTTCCATATTCCCATAGTTAAGTACCTTATCTTGTGATTTCGACGCAGGAATTGCGCCGGGCCGTAAAGGATATAAACAGCCCTCCTCCACAACCTGAGGATCCGAACGGTCCCTCTCTCCGCCTCCCAAGAGGATCCGGACATATCCGTGGAGCTGATCGATGGGGTATTTCACCAACCGGCGATAATGCCTTGGTGGCTATTACAGCCGATTATCCCGGACTGCTCCCCGCCTCACAAGTAATCGAGACCGAAGTCCTAATACTTCGAAGATGATCCATCCGTGCTTATTTTTTATCACCGTATACCAATGGTGTTTCGCAGGGGAGGATCTCGAGGCGGAATGCCGAGCCTGCGGCGACTAGCCAACAAGGGACCGCGAGGGCGGGTAGGCTAAAGAGACACGCAGTCCGGGTCGAGGCACCGGCGCAGCAGTAAGGCGTGCTGCCTTATTCCAAGGTATTATTCTTACGATGCATACTAACGCCCGTGCTCTCCTTTTTTTAGGAAAAAGAGGGCTCGCCGGACTATATCCGGAGAGATTGCCAATCGAGCCTCCACCAGCCAGGCTCCAAAGCCAGGTCCAGAAGCAGAGGCGAACACGAGGCGTGCGTCGGACGCTCCTCCGATAGAGGATGCGGACAGACTGTCCGCCACCAATTCCGAGGTGGAGAGTGCCATGAATCACAGGCGTCGCTGGACAGTTCTTCGTGACGCTTGTTTCTCCCAAGAGGCATTGGATGCCTTCAATACGGGAGATGCGTACCTCCGTGCCGCTCAAAATGGTCTAGCCAGAGCCACGGAGTAGTATGTGAAAGACATACGGGTGAGTAAATTTGATGGTTATATATGTCAGTAGCCCCCGAGACTTGAAACAGTTAGAATAACTGATTTAAGGATCATTTGTTATGCAGGATCTTACAAAAAAGAATACCCAACTGTCCCAGGAGCTGGAAGAGTGCAAATCCCAACTTGAGGCTGCACTAGCCGCAGCAGGGGAGGCCAAGGAGACCCCCTCTGGTAATATACGCTTCGAAAGATAAGTATGTTGTGAAGTGCGGCATGTGTGCAAATCTGACAATATCATTGCAGATGGCACCGGAGTAGATCCGGACAAGCAACAACTCTTGCACCGGTTAAAGGCCGGCGAGAGCATGCTTACGAGGGTGAGGCAGGAGAAGAATAATCTCCAAGATGCCAACACCCAGCTGGGTGAGGAACTAAAGGATGTTCGTGCCTGTTGCCGGACTCCGTGAAGGAGAATCGACGGCTTCGACGCGGCATTTTAGTAAGTGCTTGAACGAACTTTGAAAAAGAGTTCGGCGAGGAAGTCGACTAACATAGTTATGTCTCAGAGGTATGCTCACAGTGTCGCCCTGCAGAGGAAATGCCAGTTCTACGGGTGACCTTCTTCCGAAGCTCGTACAATCGCATTTAACGAAGTTCGGCAGTGACGAAGGCGTCGCCTGTGCCTTGTGGCTATCTGTCTCCATGCCCAAGGCCTTGGAGAGCTTGGCAGAGAGGCTTAAGGAGCGCGGCGCTCCGATTATGGAAGATATCGACTGCCGTCAAGGTGCTGTGGAGGCTCGGGCCATGGTGAAGACGTGGTACACGGCTGACCCAAACCACATGGCTGAGGTCGGACCTGTGGGGCCGATGGGAAGGAGATCCCTGTGAGATTAGTGTACGACCAAGTAGAGTTGGTCATTAATATTCCCAACAGGATTGTAAACTAGACAGCCTGTTGGATGGTATTGAAGAGGAATATGCTCAGTCAAATTGACTATGTAATTTAAGATGACATGTAAAATGCCTTCTAGTCGGATTGTAGATCGTCTGTCATGGCGGACCTTTTCACTTCAACCTCGGGACCCGATAGTCCGGAGTGTGTCCGAATACCCTCTTGGTTATGTAAGAACCGGGGCATGCATGGAGACCAGGCGTAGGGGTCATTAGTGCTTGAATGCATAAGTGCCCAACTAGTTATGTTATATTACATGGTTAGTAAGAAACATCTTCCGGTAGAATAGTTCCCTTAGGGGTTCCTTTCCATGGGAGGCATGCCCTAAAGTGCATGTGGGACTGCTAAAAAGTGTAAAAGCATCTGGGGCAGATAAATAAACAAGTGAGAAATCATCTTTAGTTCACCGACGAATATTCACTTAAGAACGCTTAGCTTCGGCTTCACCCACCGAGGTACACATCCGGCTTACCCGGCAGTAATAATCGCAGAGGTGCTCCCTTTACCGCCTAGCCGAACAATCGGGAACGAGGGGTAAGCACAGGAGCCAGGCAACCCAGCTTGGTCAAAACTTAAGTCATATCGATGCATATAATGGTGAATAAAAGGTACATGCGGAAGTGTGACACATGTGTTGGGCATGAAGCCCGCATAAATAAGCTTCTGTTTAGGAAGCCCCCAGGTATAACGAGCGCGAATAGCGCGTCAATTGTGTGCGAACAAGGCGAGAACGAGCCCTTAAAGGCTGTAAGAGAAAGGGAGGGAGAAGGAGAGAAATATAAGACAGCTAATGTGGAAAAAATAGACAGAGGAAGGAGACGAACACATAGTCCGGCGCTAGGCATAGAATCTTCGGAGACGGGCTGTGTTCCATGGGTTCGACTCGAGTCGGTTATCCGATGCATCTCGCAGACGGTACGCTCCACCAGTTAGGACTTGGTCAATAATAAAGGGACCCTCCCATTTGGGCTTGAGTTTGTCCTTTTTCTTGTCCGGCAGGCGAAGAACTAACTCGCCAACATTGTAAGTTTTGGCCCGTACTTCTCTGCTTTGATATCTTTGAGCCTACTGTTGATAGAATGCGGAACGGGCTTTTGCCATGTCACGCTCCTCCTCCAAGGCGTCCAAACTGTCCTACCGATCGAGTTTGGCTTCTCTTTCTTCGTACATGCGCACGCGAGGTGAGTCATGAATTATGTCGCAGGCGTAACTGCTCACAACAGATACCATAAAGAATGGTGTGAATCCGGTGGTGCGATTCGGCGTGGTCCGCAGCCCCCAGAGTATGGAGTCGGTCTTCTCTACCCAGTGCGTGTTAGATTCCTTGAGGGACCGCACTAATCTGGGTTTAATGCCGCTCATAATTAGACCATTTGCTCGCTCGACTTGACCGTTAGTTTGTGGGTGATAGACTGAAGCATAGTCGAGCTTGATGCCCATGTTTTTGCACCAGAATTTGACCTCGTCGGCCGTAAAGTTCGTGTCGATATCAGTGATGATGCTGTGGGGGACGCCGTAAAGGTGTACGACCCCTGATATGAAGTCTAACACCGGTCCGGATTCGGCCGTCTTAACAGGCTTGGCCTCTATCCATTTGGTGAATTTATCCACCATGACCAGTAGGTATTTTTGCTTGTGGGTTCCTCCTTTAAGGGGTCCAACCATGTCAAGCCCCTGCACTGAAGGGCGGTGATGGGTATAGTTTGGAGGGCGGTGGGTGGCATGTGGCTTTGGTTAGAAAGAGCTGGCAGCCGATGCATCGTTGGACTAAGTCCTGAGCATCTGCCCGGGCCGTCGGCCAATAAAATCCTGTACGGAAGGCCTTGCTTACAAGGGCCCGGGCTGCGGCGTGGTGCCCGCCGAGTCCGGCATGAATTTCAGCCAGGAGATTCCGCCTTTCCTCTCCGGAGATACACCTTTGAAGGACTCCGGTGGTTCTTTTCTTATAAAGCTCTCCTCATGGACTTTATAGGCTTTAGATCGCCGCACTATGCAGCGTGCCTCGCTTTTGGTCCTCGGGAAGTTCTGCCTGATTAAGTAGGCTAGGAATGGTTACGCCCACGGGCAATGACTGCCATTATTACGTGGGCTGAAGATGTTACTTCGATGGCAGAGCCTTCCGTTGCGTCAGAATGTTTGGTGTCTGGCAGTGCGGTTGGGTCCGGGCTGTTATTTCCGGATTCCCCTTCCCATAGTACGGATGGCTTGAATAGCCTCTCTAGGAAGATGTTGGGGGGGACGGCATCGCGCTTTGTGCCAAAGTGTGCCAACACGTCTGCTGCCTGATTGTTTTCCCGGGCTATATGGTGAAATTCGAGCCCCTCAAACCGAGCTGACATTTTTAGGACGGTGTTGCGATAAGCTGCCATTTTCGGATCCTTGGCATCAAAGTCTCCATTTATTTGGGATATCGCGAGGTTCGAATCCCCGTGCACCTCTAGGCGTTGGATGCCCATGGAGACTGCCATCCGGAGACCATGTAGAAGGGCCTCAGATTCGGCTGCGTTGTTGGAGTCCGTATACATTATCTCGAGTACGTATTGAATCTGTATCTCCTGTTGGGGACGTCAAACGACGCCAAATTTCCCCAGACCGACCAACATTTTGGAGCCGTCGAACTGCATGATGCAGTTGGAATATGTGCCGTACTCTTTAGGGAGTTCGGCTTCAGTCCATTCGGCGACGAAGTCCGCCAAAACTTGCGACTTAATAGCTCGCCGTGGCTTATAGGTTATGTCGAACGGGAGGAGCTCAATGGCCCATTTGGCAATCCGGCCGTCGCGTCGCGGTTGTTAGTAATATCGTTAAGAGGTACTTCGGAGGCAACTGTTATCGAACACTCTTGAAAGTAGTGTCGCAGCTTCCGGGATGCCATAAACACTGCGTACGCTATCTTTTGATAATGCGGGTACCGTGACTTGCACAGAGTGAGGACAGTGGACACGTAGTAAACTGGTTTTTGAAGGGGGAATTTGTGTTCGTCTGTTTCTCGTTCGACGACGAGCACTGCGCTTACAACTTGATGAGTTGCCGCGATGTATAATAGCATTGGTTCGCCGATGTTAGGCGCGTCCAGGACCGGGTTTGTTGCCAATATGGCTTTTATTTCTTCGAGTCCGGCCGTGGCGGCATCCGTCCACTCGAAGTGTTCGGTGCGCCGAAGGAGGCGATAAAGGGGTAATGCCTTTTCTCCCAAGCGGGAGATAAAGCAGCTTAGAGCCGCCACGCATCTAGTCAAATTTTGTATTTGTTTGAGGTCCTTTGGGATATCCAATTGTGACAGAGCTTGGATCTTGGCTGGGTTTGCTTCAATTCCTCTACCGGATACAATGAAGCCCAAGAGCTTTCCGGCTGGTACGCCGAAAACCATTTTTCCGGGTTAAGCTTGATATCATATGTTCGGAGGTTATCGAATGTGAGCCTCAAGTCGTCTACTAGAGTTTCGACATGCTTGGTTTTGACGACCACATCATCTACGTATGCCTCCACTGTTTTGCCGATCTGGTTTGCGGACATGTCCGAATCATGCGCTGATATGTTGCGCCGGCATTTTTGAGCCCAAGGGCATTGTGTTGAAGCGAATGGGCCGCATGGGGTGATGAATGCCGTTGCGGCTTGGTCAGGCTCTGCCATCTTAATTTGATGGTAGCCGGAGTATGCGTCGAGGAAACACAATGAATCGTGTCCTGCGGTAGCGTCGATAATTTGATCGATGCGGGGGGGGAGGGATCCTTTGGGCAAGCCTTGTTGAGGTCCTTGAAATCGACGCATAGGCGCCAGGATTTGTCCTTCTTTGGTACCATCACCAGGTTTGCTAGCCAGTCCGGTTGTTTTATATCTCTGATGAATCCGGCCTCCAGTAGTTTGGCTAGGTTTCTCCCATGGCTTGTCTCTCGTGTTCGGAGAAACGCCAAGAGCCTCGCTTGGTGGCTTGAATCCTTTTAGGATGTTTAGGCTGTGCTCGGCCACCGGCGTGGGATTCCTAGCATGTCCGAAGGGTGCTGCAAAAATGTCCCAATTTTCGTAGGAATTCTCGTAGTGCGGCGTCTACATCAGGGTCTAATTGTGCCCCGATGGAGGCCGTTTTTGTAGGGTCCGTTGGATGGACTTGGAATTTGACTATTTCGTCCGCCGGTTTAAAGGAGGTGGACTTGGATCTTTTATCGAGTATCACGTCGTCCCTGTTCACCGTGGAGCGTAGCGAGTCAGTTCCTCGGCCGCTAGGGCTTCGGATAGTGCCTCAAGGGCCAGTGTGGCTGTCTTATTTTCGGCGCGGAGTGCTATGTCCGGGTCACTAGCAAGAGTGATGATTCCGTTGGGCCCGGGCATTTTGAGCTTCATGTACCCGTAATGGGGTATAGCTTGAAAAATTGTGAATGCCTCTCGCCCTAATAGAGTGTGGTATCCGCTGCTGACGAGGCCACTTGGAACGTGACCTACTCGGGCCTGTAATTATCCGGCATGCCGAACACCACATTCAGTGTGATTTTTCCTGTACAGCACGCTTCCCGACTGGGGATTATTCCTCTAAAGGTTGTGCTGCTTCGCTCAATGCGGCTCCAGTCTATTTCCATTTTTCAAAGGGTTTCCTCGTAATTGAGGTTCAATCCGCTGCCACCGTCCATGAGTATCTTGGTAAGGCGAAAGCCGTCCACTATTGGACTGAGGACCAATGCGGCTGGTGCTCGGGCTGTTCGGAATTTAGGTTCGAAACAGGCGTTAAAGGTAAAAGCCGTGTCACACCATGTATTTATAGTTGCTACTTGGTAGACTTCGCAAGGCTGGAGTGTTCGCTTCCGCATATTATTTGATGCGAAAGTCTCAAGACTATTAATACCGTCTTGGTATCCCCGGGCTGGTGCTCTGTGGATTACGGGGTTAGAAGCTCTTTGCCACTTTTGGCCACCGCCGGAGTATCCAACATGCTCTAAGGCTATGAGTTGGTGTGGCGCCCTCAGATTATGAATTTTACAGGTCCATTGAGCCATACCTCCAAAGACGGTTCCATGCCTGTAGGGGTTTTTGTTTTTGGTGTTTAACCCGGTGGTGGCGATAATGCACCCTTTTATTTTGGACTGGGTTTGTATCCAGGGCCGGATTGTCCCAAAATCTTACTTCGGTTTTCCAGGCGCTTTCCATCGCACAGTACTTTCGCACTATGGATGCCAAGTCAGCAAAGCGTGCAATTTCACGGCGACCTATGGCATTGAGGATTCCCTTGTCCGTGCAATTATTGCAGAAGAATGAAATTGTGTCTGCCTCGCTGCAGTCCTTTATCCTGTTCATAACCAGGAGGAATCTGGCCCAGTAATGATGTACTGTTTCCTCGGGCTCTTGCCTAATTTTGGCTAGATCGCATATGTTCGGGTGGGTGGGTGGAGTTAAATCCGAAACCTCACCCAATCTGAGACTCAAGGGCCAAGGAGTTTCCGAACTCGGAAGTTTGGATTCTTGGATGTTGTCCAATGAATCTAGCCCGTTGCCTGACTCTAAGTTCAGGTCTTGAGTGGCGATCCTCCCCTCCGTGGGTATCCGGCTTGGAGGGATCGGGAATCCGGACATAGCTAGTCCTTAAGATAGATGAAGGGTCGCCGCATTGTTCCTCCACCACGGCGACGTGATGGGTGACCTGGGAGAGTTAATCTCTCTCAGATCGGGTTTAGGCCCAATCTGATCGTAGTCTGTAGCGACTCCCAGGGCGGCGATGCGATCCAGGAGCTCGTTTAAGGAAGAGAGCTCCGTCGGATCTAACTGCTCGGTGAGTTCCGAGTTGACGTGAAGATTGCTTTCGATGACCCGAGAAGTCATCGTCGGCGCGGCGGCCGAACAGGCGGTCATAAGAAAACCGCCTAGCCGGAGAGTTTGGCCGATAGCCAAAGCTCCTTTAGCAACAGTGCCGTCTTTAAAGACGGGATGAGGCATCCTTCCTAATGGCGACGGCATGGAGGAACTCTCAATGAAAGCACCAATGTCGGTGTCAAAACCGGCGGATCTCGGGTAGGGGGTCCCGAACTGTGCGTCTAGGCGGATGGTAACAGGAGACAAGGGACACAATGTTTTTACCTGTGTTCGGGCCCTCTCGATGCAGGTAAAACCCTACTCCTGCTTGATTAATATTGGCGATATGGGTAGTACAAGAGTAGATCTACCACGAGATCAGAGAGGCTAAACCCTAGAAGCTAGCCTATGGTATGATTGTTGTTCGTCCTACGGACTAAAACCCTCCGGTTTATATAGACACCGGAGAGGGCTAGGGTTACACGGAGTCGGTTACAATGGGAGGAGATCTACATATTCATATTGCCAAGCTTGCCTTCCACGCCAAGGAAAGTCCCATCCGGACACGGGACGAAGTCTTCAATCTTGTATCTTCATAATCCAGGAGTTCGGCCAAAGGTTATAGTTCGGCTATCCGGACACCCCCTAATCCGGGACTCCCTCGGTTTTCATCATATTGCTTCAGTTTATCCCACTACATCATGTCGTCTTACTTAAGGCGTGACTCCGTTCTTTATGAACTTAATAGTAGTAGATCCAGGCAGGATTCGGTCTACTTGACACGGACGTGATGCCTATATGCATAATCATTGCCTTGGATATCGTCATAACTTTGCGCTTTTCTATCAATTGCTCGTCAGTAATTTGTTCACCCACCGTGTTATTTGCCTTCAAGAGAGAAGCCTCTAGTGAACCTATGGCCCCCGGGTCTATTTTCTATCATATATTTTCAGATCTATAAACCAAAAATACCAAAAATATCTTGCTGCAATTTATTTTGTTTTACGTTTTAGCAATCTTCTATACCTATCTCTATTAGATCTCACCTTTGCAATTAA
Source organism: Aegilops bicornis (assembly GCA_021605145.1). Taxonomy (NCBI): domain Eukaryota; kingdom Viridiplantae; phylum Streptophyta; class Magnoliopsida; order Poales; family Poaceae; genus Aegilops; species Aegilops bicornis. The sequence continues at coordinate 399,570,060 of CM038673.1, read as the reverse complement.
TCGTGAAGGGATTGACAACCCCTTTATCACGTTGAGTGCAAGTGTTTGATTGTTTGTGCAGGTGCATAGATTGGAGACTTGCTTGTACCTTCTACTGGATTGATACCTTGGTTCTCTAACTGAGGGAAATACTTATCTCTACTTTGCTGCATCACCCTTTCCTCTTCAAGGGAAAAACCAACACAAGCTCAAGAAGTAGTAGGAAGAATTTCTGGCGCCGTTGCCAGGGAGGTCTACATCAAGCCTACCAAGTACCCATCATAAACTCTCATCTCTTGCATTACATTATTCACCATTTGCCTCTCATTTTCCTCTCCCCCTCTTCTAAAACGATTTTCAACGAAACATAAAAAGATTTGGCTTTTTATTTTCCTTCTTTCTGTATGCCTTTTTGCTCGTTTGCTATCTTTGCTTGTGTTTCCATGTGCCTTCTATTTGCTTGCATCTTTGCTTGTTAAAAATCTATTGATATGGATCCACTTAAAGTTTTCTACTTGGATAATCTTCGATCCATATGTGCTCGTGCTGAAACTCCAACTAGTTTAGTTGAGGGAAAATCTTTAGATGAGCATGCTCATTTTGTGCGTCACTGTTTGTCTGAAAAAGGGAGACTCTTATGGAATCAAATAAATTGTTTGCTATGTTATGCTTGGAATCTTTGTGAACTTTGTGATTTTACTTGTTGCTCTAAGAACCCTAAAAAACACCTTCCCTACCTATGTGAGTTTAATGATAATGAAATCTTATTTATCAAACAAATTGAAGAATTTTTACTTTTAAGGGTGCTTATGAAGTTGCTTCTTTGATTGAAAAGTATGATACTACTCTCTACAAATCTGAAAATTTTGACATACTTAGATATTGCTATGAAAACTATGCTCATAATGCCTATTTTTAAGGAATTTATTGAGAGAACGACCGTTGCTTTGGAAGAAAATAATGATATGCATGAATCTATAGATAGTTATGATTCCGTTGATGAACATGATGCTCGCTATTCTTGTGGCCATGATGCCAATATTTATGGAGATGAATTTGCTATAGTTCCTTATGTTAAACATGAGATTATTGCTATTGCACCCATACTTGATAGTTCCTTGAATCAAAAGCATGATTGCAATGATGTTATTATAAATTCTATATATTAATGTCAATTGTGCTAATAATATGCAAAACCCCAAGCTTGGGGATGCTAGTTTTGCTATGTCCGCTACTTATTGCAATGATCATGATTGGGGTGATAGTGCTTCTTATGATCTTGAAAATTTATTTAAGCCTCATGATGAATATGTTCGCTATAATATTGCAAGTGGGTTTGTAAGAGTGTCAACTTTAGGAAATAATTATCCCACTACTTTGGAGATTGACAAGTCTTGTGAATTTTTTGATAAAAGTGGGTTTGGAGAGGTCATGACTTTATTTGATGATAATCCTACTATTTTGGAAGATTGACAACTTTGCATGCATGTGGATCATGTTGAGAATATTTGATGTGATAGCTATATTGTTGGATTTGATTATGATCCCACATGTAATTATTATGAGAGAGGAAAATATGGTTGTAGAAATTTTCATGTTAATAAATTACCTCTTGTTATGTTGAGATTGCTATTGTTCCTTTCTTCTTCCTTGCATAAGCTAGTTTTTGCTTGCCTTGATAATTTGTTTGCTTATAAGATGCCTATGCATAGGAAGTATGTTAGATTTAGATGTGTTTTTTACGTGCTACATGATGCTCTCTTCGTGTTTCAATTGTTATCTTTCATGTGAGCATCATTAAAATAATCAATGCCCAGCTAGGGGCGTTAAACAATAGCGCTTGTTGGGAGGCAACTGTAACATCCCAAAATTCTAAATTTTGGAATGTTATAAACACATAGATAGTTTTGTTTGATTGTTTGATTGATTGACTGAAAGTGGGTGAATTCGGAACTTTTTGAAAGTTAAATGAGAGGGAATAAAAGGACTTTCCCAAACTTTCATTTTGCTTTTATGATCTTCGGGAATTCAAATTCTTTTCATCACAAAACCTTGGAGAGAAGATGACATGACTTCTTCCATTTATTTAAATGACAAGGGGTGTTGAAAATATTTGAATTTCATTTGAGAATATTTCCAATTATGAAACTTTATGCAACTCAATGATTTTCACGAGCGAAGATAAAATGACTTCTTCAAATTATATGAAATATGAGTTGGGAGTTTTCAAAGAATTAAAATTCAAAATTCTTTTGAATTTAATTTTCAATTTGGAGTTATTTGAGTTTTATTCAAATTATTTTTCTCCAAAAATAAAATATATGGAAAATAGGGTAACATGATTCCCTACATCAGAAAAATTGGAGAGAAATTAATTTGAAATCATTTTGGTATTTTTAAAATGATTTTCAGTGGATTTTATTAGGGCAGTAGCACTGTTTGTTTTATTTGAATTTTTGTGTATTTTATTTGAAGCTAGAATAATATTCATCATGTAGGAAATCTTTTTCTGAAAATTTTGATATATTATATGCCTATATAATATATTTATTTATTTGGTTTTATTATTTTTATTTAAATGCTGAAATTGTTTTAAAAAAGTTTCCCCTCCGAATCGGCCGGCCCAGCCAGCCCGGCCAAGGCTGGCCTCCGACTCCGGGAGGAGTCCACCGCTCGCACGCCTCCCGAGCGCGCCGCCGTCCTCACCCCGACCTCCTGTGCCCCCTTCTCCACGCCTCCCGAGGCCGCCTCCCCCTATTTAAGCCACCCCGACCCTCTCCCTTCCCTCTCTTCGCCGCCGCCCTTGCGCCGCATCTCGCCACCGGCAAGAAGATCCAGCCGCCGCCGCCTGCTCCGTCACGGGAGCCACCGCCGACGCCGCCAACCTCCTCCTCGGCCGCCTCCCGATCACTTCACGCCTTCCTCGACCCCGGAGCCACCACCCGACTGGACCCGAGCCGCCGCCCTTCCTGCGTCGCCGGAGTTCGCCGCCGCAAAGAATCACGCCGCCTCCTCAGACGTCCGATCTGGATCTAAGGATCCAGATCCTTTTGTTTTTTTTTCTAAACGTTTTTTTTCTTATTCGGTGAATGTTCATTAGTTAGGGTTTGCACCGAACGGGTTTCGTTAGTTAAACGTTCGGCAGCGAACGTTCGTTCGATAAGATTTGTTTTTTTTCTTTTTCTTTTTTAATTTCGGCCAGGGACCCATCCGTGAATATTTTCAGATTAGTCCCTAATCATCAAACGACCATAACTTTTTACTCGTTAGTCCAAATTCAACGAAACCAACGCCCACTTCTTCGTTATGATCTCCTCTATCCAGTAATCCAACTCAAACATGTTTTTGAAAATTTAAAATTTGAAATAGATCAGATTTGAATTCAAACTTCGTTTGATCATAACTTGAGTTTCGTAACTCCGATTTAGTTGATTCTTTTTGCAAATTAAAGCTCTTGACCTAAACTTTCTGATAAGGCCAAATTCACATAATTTTGGTACTGTTAGAAATTGTTTTATGTTGCAAGAGTTATTTGCTTGGTTTTGATGTTTTCGAATCGCTTTTCTTCGCTCTTTCCGATCTTTTGAGTGATTGCTTATGTGTGGTTACTATTGCTTGATTACGATAGATTGACCGGAGTGTGACGAGTAGATCTATCAAGAGTTTTGAGTGCGTATCATCTTCATCAACTTTGCAGGCAAGTAACACTTGATCATACTTTTTCTACTACCCAGTTTTATGCATTAGATCTATCCTCAAACACTTGCATGATTAGGATCTAATTAAATTGGGGGTTATGGGAAGTAGTTGAGGTAGTACCTATTACCTGTTTTATTACAAAACCCTTGGGAGTTACTTCTACGCTTTGCTTATTATGCCATGCTATGCTCAGAGACGTGGATTGGGTTTCATGAATATCCATGACAGATGTGAGATTGATAATTAATGGTTTATCTAAGGTGGCAACTTAAACACACATCTGGGTGGATTGAGGCACTGGTTACTCCAGACTTGCCTGCCTAGGCACTGGGTTTCTGTGACTTGCCTGCTTTTTTTGGGACCGCCACCTGTGCTCAAAGGGATCATGAGATTATTCAAACTAGTAACTTCCGTGTGCAGCCACAAGCCATTATGGGCTCGCATAGTTGATTAAGTCGTGTGAACTCTTATAGTGGTAGACTAGCAGATGTAGGGGTTGTAGGTGGTACGGTCTACCCATCGTAAGGTGCAAACACTTCAAAGACTATGTCTCGGTCATCCGCTTCTCAAACACCATGTAGTGCGAGAAATCCAACGGAGGAGATCGAGTCTTGTGGGGAAAAGTCATAAACCTCTGCAGAGTGTATAAACTAATCATGATTAGCCGTGTCCCCGGTTATGGACATTTTGAGTAACTAGTTCTTGGATTATCCTGTTGATCTCATCACGTTACTTAATATAATTTGTTTGGGTTTAATGAGTACTTTTAATTGGGATTGAGGATGCTGTCAACCATTCTCAATGTTCAACAACCACCATGATAGTTAAATAAATTTATTCCTTTGAAGTAGGGAAAAATTGGCTTTTCAAAAACCTTATAACCATAGAGCTTTTCCACCAGCCATATATGCATGTAGTATAGCCTATTCTTTCATTACTCTCTATGTGTTACATTGCCAGCATATTCCATGTGCTGACCCGTTTTCGGGCTGCAACTTTTCATGTTGCAGACTTTTCAGACGACGAGTAAGTGATACGTTAGGGTTACAATTTCCTATACTCAACTTTGCCGTTGGTGTTGATGGGAATCCACAACCTTGTTGCTTCCGCTATATTTGGATTGAGGTAATAGTATTTACGCTACTTTATACATGTGATTTACCTCTGTTATAAATCCTTCGAGTAATCGTGTGTGTCAAAGATACCGATCCATGGATGACACCTAAGCACAGAGACTTGATCCATTCGGGTCGGGTCGCTACAAGATGGTATCAAAGCACATGTTGACTGTAGGACGTGACCCTAGAAACTGACAAGCCCATAGGAAAGATTTTTCTCTACAACTTCATTTTCAAAAAGATCTTTTACCTCTCTTCTCTTCTGAGTTTATTCAAATATTCCCTTTTAGTGAGACCATACCCCTTTTCCCCCTTTTTGACCACGAAGATTCGTCTGATGATGAGACCACTCCAAGGAGACAAGATATTGGACAACTAAGACCATTTGGAATGAAGAGGATTTTACCGTGTAAATGGAAACTACAACTATTGAAGACTCCGAAGACTTGGAGAATTTGAAGGCTTGAAGAATTTCCAGATTTGTATGACCTAGGAAGGCACCCCTTATGGAACTTGGCAGACTATGGAAGTTGTCAATACCCGAGATCAAGGTGTATTGGAGTAAGACCGGAACATGAAGCATTAGAACTCAAAGTTTTTGTCAAGTAAACCCTAAGACAGGAGATATCAACTATGGAATGATAGCTCATGGAAATGACAAGAGCAGAAACACGCTATCCATGATGTTATTGCCCGCCTATGCTATTGACACCGTGCTGAGTTAAGCATGCATATGCATGGAAGGATTGGATAGTAGAAGTTTGATGGAGCACCTATCAGCAAGATGAAGTTTTAACCTTTGCTGGTGTATCGCTAGGATCTCGGGTGTTACATCAAGAAGTTAAGATGGACCTAAAAGAAGCCGTATTTGACAAAGAAGTGTTTCGTGAAGAACTCAGGACCCGAAGCTGAAAGTAGTCAAGCTGGAGGAGCAGAACCTTGAGGCATCAAAGATTCGTCAGGACTGAAGGACATTAGGATCATGGTTCATGTCAAGGATGTTGAAATCCATAAGTTGGAACGTAACTCCAGAAATATTGAAGGACGTCGCGAGAGACTTCGCGTCAACAAAGATGATCTGGCAAAAGAACTTGAGCAGGACAAGCACGATTGGAAGAAGCCATCGGAGACATGAACAAGACTTGAAGATTTTAATGACTTTGAGATCTATTGACCATTAGAATCCCAAACCCCTGACATACCTACGTTAGATGCGACGATTGTGAGCTGTCCTTTTGTTTGATGTTTTTCCGACAGCCACAATAAAATCTGTCTTTTCAAAACTTTTGTTTGTATTGTGTGCATCCCTCTCGATCTCTCTTATCTCACCCCAAACCCATGGACCCGTTAGAAGACGAATGGAGATGAACTTGTATTTTCTGGACCGATGAGTCAATTGGAGACAGTCTGATGGATTCAGAACATGGAGGATCAAATGGAGAATAACCCGATAGTCAGAAAAGATATGACCCAGCATGCCCTTCAGTGCTTTGAAAGAGGTGCTGCTACTTGGTGGAGGATGTACCAAACCATCAATGGATTGCAAGGAGTAACCACTTGGAAAGAAATTAAATTGACTTTGTCAAAGTCTAGGTTTGTGTCCCAGAAATTGGAGCCTTATGGAAAGGATATGAAGAAACCTTGTGCATACAAGCTTTGTGGAGAAATAGGACACAACCATAAAGAAAACAAGGACGAATACCCTCATAATCGGAGGATTATCAAAGGAGTTAGCCGAGGACTTTCAGGGAACTTCGGTTGGAGATTGTTCCCAAAGGTTTTGTTGCAGCAATGGAAGTTCAGTCTACATTGTTAGGAAAGATTCATAAAGCTCAGAAGGATGACAAAGAGATTGTTGAGGTAAAAGAGAGGATGAGAAAAGGAAAGGCCGAAGGTTTTCGTAAGGATGAGCATGACACCTTATGGTTTGAGGATAGTGTGCATGTACCCAATAATGCAGAGATCAGGAAGTTAATACTTCAGGAGGCTCATGACTCACCATACTCGATTCGCCCTGGAAACACCAAGAAGTATTTGGATTTGAAAGAGTGTTTCTGGTGGACTGGTATGAAGAAGGAGATTGCGGAGTATGTAGTCGTAAGTGATGTATGCCGAGGGAGTAAAAGCAGAGCATCGAAGCCAGCAGGATTACTACAGCCTTTCACGCCGATACCCGAATGGACGCAGGATAAGCTTGGCATAAATTTCATTACCGGATTTCCCGTAACCCGATTGGGATATGATTCTATCTGGTAGTAGTTGATTCGCTTGACCAAAGTGGCTCACTTTATCCCAAAGTGAAAACCACCTATACAAGTGCGGTTGGCCAAGATATATTTGACAAGGATCGCATGTCCGCATGGAGTTCCGAGGACTATCGAGAGGAACACAGTTTACCTCAAAGTTTTGGAATCACCTGCACGGACTTTGGGTACTAGGCTAGAGTTCAGTACAGCCTTTCATCCGCAGACAGATGGATAAATCAAGAGAGTCAATCAGATTTTGGAGGACATGTTGAGATCGTGTGCGCTAGATTATGGATCTAGTAGTGATGACAATCTACCTTACGCTGAGTTCTCATACAACAAAGGTTACCAAGTCAGTTTGAAGATGGCCCCTTTTTAAGCTTTGTATGGGAGAAGGAGCCAGACACGTTGATGTGGGATGAAGTTGGAGACCGTCAGTTGTTTGGACCAAATGTGATCAAAGAGTCAGAAAAGAATGTTAATTTGATTCGAGATAGACTGAAGGTAGCTCAGTCCAGGCAGAATAGTTATGCATACTCAATAACGCAAGGAGGTAGTCTATGAATCAGAGATAGAGCATATCTTTGTGTGCCACATCTGTGAGGAGTTAAACGATTTGGAGTTAAGGGAAAGTTAGCCCCGAGATTTGTAGGACCATACTGAGTTTGGAACGTATGGGAGAATTGGCTAACAAGTTGGAGTCACCTGAAGGACTGTCAGGAGTTCATGATGTGTTTCATGTTTCCCAGTTGAAGAAGTGCCATGCGGAGATGGCCAATATTCCCTTGTAAGGACACTTGACCCCTGGAAAGGATAATGATGTTCCACAGAGTGGACTTCATAAGTACGAGTTTTATCTCGATATGTTAGATACACCAAGAATATGAAGAGATGAAGTACTATGGGACATAAAGGAGGTATGATGTTGGAAATATGGACCAATGGAAATTCCATGATGAGTCTGAGTAATCATGTCCTAGTTTGGTGCCAATAGAAGGAAGTAGGACAGTACAATTGGATGGTATTAAGTATGCTATGAAGTTGGATGTTGGATTAAGGATCAGTTGCCCCGATGATGAATTCAAGGTTTGCAAGTGATGAGATGGGCCATAACCCATAGGCCCCAGGACCTACCAAGAAGCAAGCACACTCTTGCTGAAGGAGAAACTCTGGAAGAAGAGGATATGCCTTTATCAATCGACGATCCTATAGGAGTTTACGCAAAACCTGAGAGTTGTTAAGGAACGATAGATGTTTGTTTGGCTTGCAGAATCAATGGATTTTCCGAACTTGGTTCGTCGACAAGAGAAATTATGCAATGCTTGTGAGGATGACCGAGTGTTAGAATGCGAGATTCGCTAAACCATGTACAAGGAAATGATTTGGGTGCGGGATGGATTGATCACCATACCGACTTACTCTTATTATTCGCTTTGCTATGTGGGATGGTAAATCTGAGTGACTTACCTATAGTAGAGAGACGACGATCAAAACCTTGTTTGAACATTAGAATGGTATAAGTATTCTTCCCTTGTACAAGGCAGTTGTTGCCAACCGTAGGATATACGGCGAGGTTCAACCCAGACCCGTTTTCTGTAGGAGAAACCATAAATCGATGACCACCATGAGATATCGATAGTTGTTTAGAATTGGCGCAGACCCGTCAGCTAAGAAGACCCAGTTTCGGGATAACCTTACCAAGATGAAAGGACAAAAGGGTTGAGGAAAAGGTTATGCCGTTACAAAAAGAGCCCAGAGAAGGAATTATCCTTACGATCTGAGAAGACCGACACTGTCAGTAATAAGGATGGAGTATATGAGTTTTGATGGAACCGGTACCATGTTTCTAAGGGTGGTAGCACCCGAGACCCGGAAATGATCGGTGGATTTTGAAGACCCCCAAACCTAACCTATTTCTTGTTAGTTTCTCCGAATCTCGAGGACTAGATTCATTTTATGTGGTAGGTTTGTAACATCCCAAAATTCTAAATTTTGGAATGTTATAAACACATAGATAGTTTTGTTTGATTGTTTGATTGATTGACTGAAAGTGAGTGAATTCGAACTTTTTGAAAGTTAAATGAGAGGGAATAAAAGGACTTTCCCAAACTTTGATTTTGCTTTTATGATCTTCGGGAATTCAAATTCTTTTCATCACAAAACACTGGAGAGAAGATGACATGACTTCTTCCATTTATTTAAATGACAAGGGGTGTTGAAAATATTTGAATTTCATTTGAGAATATTTCCAATTCTGAAACTTTATGCAACTCAATGATTTTCACGAGCGAAGATAAAATGACTTCTTCAAATTATATGAAATATGAGTTGGGAGTTTTCAAAGAATTAAATTCAAAGTTCTTTGAATTTATTTTTCAATTTGGAGTTATTTGAGTTTTATTCAAATTATTTTTCTCCAAAAATAAAATATATGGAAAATAGGGTAACATGATTCCCTACATCAGAAAATTGGAGAGAAATTAATTTGAAATCATTTTGGTATTTTTAAAATGATTTTCAGTGGATTTTATTTGGGCAGTAGAACTGTTTGTTTTATTTGAATTTGTGTGTATTTTATTTGAAGCTAGAATAATGTTCATCATGTAGGAAATCTTTTTCTGAAAATTTTGATATATTATATGCCTATATAATATATTTATTTATTTGGTTTTATTATTTTTATTTAATTCGAAATTGTTTAAAAAAGTTTCCCCTCACTTGGGCGGCCCAGCCAAGCCGGAGCCACGGCCCAGCCAGCCCGGCCAGCGTCGCCGCCTCCGACTACGGGAGGAGTCCGCAGACGACGCCTCCCGAGCGCCGCCGTCCTCACCCGACCTCCTCTCGCCTCTTCTCCACGCCTCCCGAGGCCGCCTCCCCCTATTTAAGCCGCCCCGACCCCTCTCCCTTCCCTCTCTTCGCCGCCGCCGGCAAGATCCAGCCGCCGCCGCCCCGCTCCGTTCCGTCACCGGGAGCCACCGCCGACGCCGCCAACCTCCTCCCCTCGCCGCGCCGCCCCTCCCCGATCACTTCGCCGCCTTCCTCGACGCCCGGAGCCACCACCCCGACCGGACCCGAGCCGCCGCCACCCTTCCCGTGTCGCCGGAGTTCGCCGCCGCCGCCCCTCCCCGTCCGTCCGATCTGGATCTAAGGATCCAGATCCTTTTGTTTTTTTTTCTAAACGTTTTTTTTTCTTATTCGGTGAATGTTCATTAGTTAGGGTTTGCACCGAACGGGTTTCATTAGTTAAACGTTCGGCAGCGAACGTTCGTTCGATAAGATTTGTTTTTTTTTCTTTTTCTTTTTTAATTTCGGCCAGGGACCCATCTGTGAATATTTTTCTTCACAGATTAGTCCCTAATCTTCAAACGACCATAACTTTTTACTCGTTAGTCCAAATTCAACGAAACCAACGCCCACTTCTTCGTTATGATCTCCTCTATCCAGTAGTCCAACTAAAAACATGTTTTTGAAAATTTAAATTTGAAATAGATCAGATTTGAATTCAAACTTTGTTTGATCATAACTTGAGTTTCGTAACTCCGATTTAGTTGATTCTTTTTGCAAATTAAAGCTCTTGACTTAAACTTTCTGATAAGGCCAAATTCACATAATTTTGGTACTGTTAGAAATTGTTTTATGTTGCAAGAGTTATTTGCTTGGTTTTGATGTTTTCCAATCGCTTTTTTCGCTCTTTCCGATCTTTTGAGTGATTGCTTATGTGTGGTTACTATTGCTTGATTACGATAGATTGACCGGAGTGTGACGAGTAGATCTATCAAGAGTTTTGAGTGCGTATCATCTTCGCCAACTTTGCAGCAAGTAACACTTGATCATACTTTTTCTACTACCCAGCTTTTATGCATTAGATCTATCCTCAAACACTTGCATGATTAGGATCTAATTAAATTGGGGGTTATGGGAAGTAGTTGAGGTAGTACCTATTACCTGCTTTTATTACAAAACCCTTGGGAGTTACTTCTACGTTTGCTTATTATGCCACGCTATGCTCAGAGACGTGGGTTGGGTTTGAGTGAATATCCATGACAGATGTGAGATTGATAATTAATGGTTTATCTAAGGTGGCAACTTAAACACACATCTGGGTGGATTGAGGCACTGGTTACTCCAGGACTTGCCTGCCTAGGCACTGGGTTTCTGTGACTTGCCTGCTTTTTTGGGACCGCCACCTGTGCTCAAAGGGATCATGAGATTATTCAAACTAGTAACTTCCGTGTGCAGCCACAAGCCATTATGGGCTCTGGCATAGTTGATTAAGTCGTGTGAACTCTTATAGTGGTAGACTAGCAGATGTAGGGGTTGTAGGTGGTACGGTCTACCCATCGTAAGGTGCAAACACTTCTGAAAGACTATGTCTCGGTCATCCGTTTCTCAAACACCATGTAGTGCGAGAAATCCAACGGAGGAGATCGAGTCTTGTGGGGAAAAGTGCGCAAACCTCTGCAGAGTGTATAAACTAATCATGATTAGCCGTGTCCCGGTTATGGACATTTTGAGTAACTAGTTCTTGGATTATCCTGTTGATCTCATCACGTTACTTAATATAATTTGTTTGGGTTTAATGAGTACTTTTAATTGGGATTGAGGATGTCATCAACCATTCTCAATGTTCAACAACCACCATGATAGTTAAATAAATTTATTCCTTTGAAGTAGGGAAAAATTGGCTTTTCAAAAACCTTATAACCATAGAGCTTTTCCACCAGCCATATATGCATGTAGTATAGCCTATTCTTTCATTACTCTCTATGTGTTACATTGCCAAGATATTCCATGTGTCGACCCGTTTTGGGCTGCAACTTTTCATGTTGCGGACTTTTCGCATTTACAGTAAGTGATACGTTAGGGTTACGATTTCCTATACTCAACTTTGCCGTTGGTGTTGATGGGAATCCACAACCTTGTTGCTTCCGCTATATTTGGATTGAGGTAATAGTATTTACGCTACTTTATACATGTGATTTACCTCTGTTATAAATCCTTCGAGTACTGTGTGTGTCAGCATACCGATCCAGGGATGACACGAAAGCACAGAGACTTGATCCATTCGGGTCGGGTCGCTACAGCAACCCAATTTTATTTTATTTTTGCTTTTTTGGTTCTGTTTTTCAGTAAAAAATTTATCTTGCCTCTGGTTAGATCTGTTTTCATGTTTTAATTAGTGTTTGTCCCAAGTAAGACCTTTGGGATGGCTTACGGTGATAGTTGACTTGATCTTGCTTTGAAAATGTAAACTTTTACCAAGAAAATAATTTTCATTTTTAATGTAAGCGATAAAATACTGATTATTTTTTCACAAGATTGATATACAAATTGCATCTTTTGTCCTGATTTTTCAGAATTTTTGGAGTTACAGAAGTATTCGAGGTTTACAGATTACTACAGATTGTTCTGTTTTTGACACATTCTGTTTTCTATGTGTTGTTTGCTTATTTTGATGAATCTATGGGCGATCGGGGTATGAACCATGGAGAAGTTGGAATACAGTAGATATTACACCAATATAAATAAAGAATGAGTTCACAACAGTACCAAAAGTGGTGATTTTATTTTCTTGTACTAATGGATCTCATGAGTTTTCTGTTGAGTTTTGTGTTGTTAAGTTTTCAAGTTTTGGGTATAGATTTGATGGACTATGGAATAAGGAGTGGAAAGAGCCTAATCTTGGGAATGCCCAAGGCACCCAAGGTAATATCAAAGACAACCAAGAGCCTAAGCTTGGGGATGCCCCGGAAGGCATCCCCTCTTTCGCCTTCAATCCATCAGTAAATTTACTTCAAGCTATATTTTTATTCACCACATGATATGTGTTTTGCTTGGAGCGTCTTGTATGATATGAGTATTTGCTTTTTAGTTTACCACAATCATCCTTGCCGTACACACCTTTTGAGAGGGACACACATGAATCATGATTTATTAGAATACTATATGTGCTTCACTTATATCTTTTGAGCTAGGCACTTTTGCTCTAGTGCTTCACTTATATCTTTTTAGAGCACCGCGGTGGCTTTATTTTATATAAATTGTTGAACTCTCTTGCTTCAATTATATTACTTTGAGAGTCTCTCTAAACATCATGGCATTCAACAGGGATATAATAAAAACTTTCATAAAGTGCATTGAATACTATGAGAAGTTTGATTCCTTATGATTGTTTTGAGATATAAAGATGGTAATATTAGAGTCATGCTAGTGAGTAATTGTGGATTGGTAGAAATACTTGTGGTAAAGTTTGTGATTCCCGTAGCATGCACGTATCGTGAACCGTTATGTGATGAAGTCGGAGCATGATTTATTTATTGATTGTCTTCTTTATGAGTGGCCGTCGGGGACGAGCGATGGTCTTTTCCTACCAGTCTACCCCCCTAGGAGCATGTGTCTATTAGTTTGTTTCGATAACTAATAAATTTGTGCAATAAGTATGTGAGTTCTTTATGACTAATGTTGAGTCATTGGATTATGCGCACTCTCACCCTTCCACCATTGCTAGCCTCTCTAGTACCATGCAACTTTCGCCGGTGCCTTAAACCCACCATTTACCTTCCTCAAAAGAGCCACCATACCTACCTATTATGGCATTTCCATAGCCATTCCGAGATATATTGCCATGCAACTTTCACCTTTCCGTTTATTATGAAACGCTTCATCATTGTCATATTGCTTTGCATGATCATGTAGTTGACATCGTATTTGTGGCAAAGCCACCATTCATCTATACATGTCACTATTGAGTCATTGCACATCCCGGTATACCACCGGAGGCATTCATAAAAAGTCATGTATTTGTTCTAGTATCGAGTTGTAATTCTTGAGTTGTAAGTAAATAAAAGTGTGATGATCATCATTATTAGAGCATTGTCCCATGTGAGGAAAGGATGATGGAAGCTATGATTCCCTCACAAGTTGGGATGAGTCTTCGGACTTTACAAAAAAATAAAAAGAGGCCAAAGAAGCACAAAAAAATAAAAGAGGCCAAAGAAGCCCACCAAAAAAATGAGAGAAAAGAGAGAAGGGACAATGCTACTATCCTTTTTCCACACTTGTGCTTCAAAGTAGCACCATGATCTTCATGATAGAGAGTCTCTGATGTTATCACTTTCATATACTAGTGGGAAATTTTCATTATATAACTTGGCTTGAATATTCCAATGATGGGAGTCCTCAAATTGCCCTAGGTCTTCATGAGCAAGCGAGTTGGATGCACACCCACTTAGTTTCTTTTGAGCTTTCATACACTTATAGCTCTAGTGCATCCGTTGCATGGCAATACCTACTCACTCACATTGATATCTATTGATGGGCATCTCCATAGCTCGTTGATACGCCTAGTTGATGTCAGGATATCTCCTTCTTTTTTGTCTTCTCCACAACCACCATATTCTATTCCACCTATAGTGCTATATCCATGGCTCATGCTCATGTATTGCGTGAAAGTTGAAAAAGATTGAGAAGTCAAAAGTATGAAACAATTGCTTGGCTTGTCATCGGGGTTGTGCATGTTTTAATACTTTGTGTGATGAAGATGGAGCATAGCCAGACTATATGATTTTGTAGGGATAACTTTCTTTGGCCATATTATTTTGAGAAGACATGATTGCTTTCTTAGTATGCTTGAAGTATTATTGTTTTTATGACAATATTAAACTTTTGTTTTGAACCTTATGGATCTGAATATTCATGCCACAATAAAGAAAATTAAACGAATGAATATGTTAGGTAGCATTCCACATCAAAAATGCTCTTTTCATCATCTACCTACTCGAGGACGAGAAGGAATTAAGCTTGGGGATGCTTGATACGTCTCCAATGTATCTATAATTTTTTATTGTTCCATGCTATTATATTATCTGTTTTGGATGTTTTATATGCATTAATATGCTATTTTATATTATTTTTGGGACTAACCTATTAACCTAGAGCCCAGTGCGAGTGTCAGTTTCTGTTTTTTTCCTTGTTTTTGAGTTTCGCAAAAAAGGAATATCATACCGAGTCCAAACGTAATAAAACTTTTGCGATGATTTTTCTTGGACCAGAATACACACGGGGGACTTGGAGTCCAAGTCAGAAGACCCTAGAGGAGATGAGAAGCCAGGGGGCGCGCCCCTAGGGCTTGTGGCCCCTTCGGAGACCCCCTGACCTCCTTCCTTGGCCTATAAATTCAGATATATTCCCAAACCCTCAAAAGCATCGACGAAAATACTTTTCCACCGCCGCAACCTTCTATTCCTGTGAGATCCCATCTTGGGGCGTTTTCTGGCGATTTTCCGGAGGGGGATTCAATCAAGGAGGGTTTTGGATCAATCTGCCCCCTCGGAGAAAGTGGCTGAGGGTTTTGGAGCAATATCACTAAGCACTTTGAGCAAGTAGACCATTAAGCAACACCTCATCGCCTTTTAATAGTATTGGCTTTCCTATGGACTCAATGTGATCTTGGATCACTTAAATATAAATCAAGAGTCTTGAGCTTTTGCCAATCTTTGTCCTTAGAATTTTGAGGGGTCCACATCTCTATAGTCCATGTCGTGCCAATCATTGAACTTTCTAAAATATTTAACTTGAATGGATATTAGTTGAATGAGCTATATGTTGTTATGAATTACCAAAACCACTTAGGGATTAGTTGCACTTTTACTACTGAGATCACTTGACAGCTCATTTGTCACTCTAGCCTTGATGATCCGAGAATTCCCTGACTTCAAAGATCTCAATCCGTCTGACATACTTGAGAGGCTCAGCACACATGAATTCCAGCTATCTGACAGGAGAAATATCCATGGTCCCAACTATGGCCGATCTCATGCCTTGAAGGCAAAAGTTGTATCCTCATCTGAAGAATCTGACTGCAGTTCTGATGATCCTGAAAACATTGGCAAAGAGCTAGCAATGCTCGTGAGAAAGTTCCAAAAGTTCTCCTAGAAGTAATGCTTCGGAAAGTATTCAAGATCAAGCTCCAAGAACGATGAGGCTTCCACTCATGACTACAAAAATAGAACTTGACACAAATGCAAGAAGCCAGGTCACAGCATATCTGAATGTCCTCAATGCGAAAAGGAATCCAAGAAAAAGAAGAAGATCAAGGAATATGACTCTGGCGATAAGAAGAAGAATAAGAAGAAGAAATCTTCAAAGTCTTCCTCACACAAGAAGAGCTCATCTAGAAAGGCTCATGCTTTCATTGGGAAGCAAATGATTCAGAGGAGGAATCTGCTTTTGAGGAGGTAGAGGAGGCATCAGAGGAGCAGTCTGACTCCGGCGTTGCGAGTCTGGCTATAGCTTCGGCATTCGTCGCCAAGTCCATATTCAACACTAACAATGGTCACATCGCCGACGCTGAAGCTAATGACAACGACTCTGTTACTACCTACTGCTTCATGGCAAGAGGTGCTAAGGTAAACTCACGCGATGCTTACTTTCAGACCTCCAGTGAAGATGTCTCTGAATGTGAATCCAAACCTAGCTATAGAACTCTTGCTAAAATTGCAACTAAGCAACAAACTGCTATGGAAAAGATTCAAAAATTGCTAAATAAAAGCGATGACCTTTTGGATGAGGAAATGAATCCAACTCATTCCTTAATCAAAGACATTAAGAACCTTAATGTTAAGTATGAGGAGCTTGAAAGTCATCATGAAACCCTCTCAGCTACTCATGAGAAGCTTTCCTACGATTATCTTGAAAGGAAGCATGCTCTATGGAAAAGATCTTCAAAAGGAAAACAATTCACTACTTGTTCAATAGATCAGTTCCGCTCAGGAAGATTTTGTGCCACCTTGCTTAAAATACCTTGAGCGTGATAATGCTATCTTTGTTGCTAAATGTTCTACTGCTTCTGAAGTTGCAATATCTTCAACTGTTGATGTGGTAACTAACCCCTCTTCTAAGGATACTGATACGTCTCCAACGTATCTATAATTTTTTATTGTTCCATGCTGTTATATTATCAATCTTGGATGTTTTATAGTCATTTTATATCATTTTTTGGTACTAACCTATTGGCATAGTGCCAAGTGCGAGTTGCTGTTTTTGCATGTTTTTTACATCATAGGAAATCAATATCAAATGGAGTCCAAACGCAGCAAAACTTTTTGGAGATTTTTTTTGGACCAGAAGACATCCAGTGGGCCAAAGAAGCACCTGGGGGTGATCCGAGGGGAGAACAACCCACCAGGGTGCGCCTGGGGCCCAAGCGCGCCCAGGTGGGTTGTACCCACCTCGGGTGCCTCCTGAACCGCCTCTTTGCTCAATAAATACCCCAATATTCTAGAAACCCTAGGGGAGTAAAAAAATCAATTCCAGCCGTCGCAGAGTCCAGAACCACCAGATCCAATTTAGACACCATAACGGAGGGGTTCACCACTTCTATTGGTGCCTCTCCGATGATGTGTGAGTAGTTCTTTGTAGACCTTCGGGTCCATAGTTAGTAGCTAGATGGCTTCCTCTCTCACTTTTGATTCTCAATACAATGATCTCTTGGAGATCCATATGATGTAACTCTTTTTGCAGTGTGTTTGTTGGGATCAGATGAACTTTGAGTTTATGATCAGATCTGTCTTTTTATCCATGAAATTTATTTGAGCTTCTTTGATCTCTTATATGCATGATTGCTTATAGCCTCGTATTTATTCTCTGATATTTGGGTTTTGTTTTCCCAACTTGATCTATTTATCTTGCAATGGGAAGATGTGCTTTGTAGTGGGTCTGATCTTACGGTGCTTGATCCCAAAGGATGTAAGGGGAACCGACACGTATGTATCGTTGCTACTGAGGGTAAAACGATGGGGTCTATTTCTACATAAATAGATCTTGTCTACATCATGTCATCGTTCTTATTGCATTACTCCGTTTCCCCATGAACTTAATACACTAGATGCATGCTGGATAGCGGTTGATGTGTGGAGTAATAGTAGTAGATGCAGGCGGGAGTCGGTCTACTAATCTTGGATGTGATGCCTATGTAATGATCATTGCCTGGATATTGTCATGATTATTTGAAGTTCTATCAATTTCCCAACAATAATTTGTTTACCCACCGTTTGCTATTTTTCTCGAGAGAAGCCACTTGTGAAACCTACGGCCCCCGGGTCTCTTTCTCATATTATTTGCCTTTGCGATATATTTTCCTTTGCTTTTATTTTCAGATATACTAAACTAAAAATACCTTGCTGCAATTTATTCTTATTTATTTTATTTGGCGTTCGATCTATCAATCTACTACAATTTATTAACGTCTGTTTTGCCAATTTCGGTGTCATATCCGGCTGTGGATTGACAACCCTTTAATACGTCGTGTTGCGAGTATTTGTTATTTGTGTGCAGGCGCTGCTTACGTGTTGTTGCTTGGTTATCCTACTGGTTCGATAACCTTGGTCTCATCTCTCAGGGAAATACCTACCGTTGTTGTGATGCATCATCCCTTCCTCTTTAGGGAAATACTGACGTAGCTTCAAGCCGCATCAGATACCAGTAATATTGCTGATGAGAATGCCAGGTTGAAGACAATGCTTGAAACAGGCATGTACAAAAGCCTCAAAGGGCATCAGACACTATGTGATGTCCTCAAGAAACAGATTTTGAACCGAAACCCTAGGAAAGAGGGTGTTTGCTTCGAGAGGAAAATGAATGTTGATGGTTCTTATTGGAAGCCCGAGCAGTACCCTAAAACCAGATGGGTTGCTGCAAAGGGCCACCGGTCAAAGATCGGTCCTAAACAAACGGTTTTTAACCCCTTTCCGCGACGGCATTTGGAACCGTCACCAAGTGAGTGTGGGCGATAGGGGGTCCTTCCCACATGACCCAAAAACCGTAGGGGATAGGGAGCCTTGATGCGTACAGTTGTCCCTATATAATTGTTTCTGATATCTTGAATATCCCAAATGCTTCATCCTTGCTACTCGTTTGTGCTCGCATTGCCATCGCAGTCGGAGTTTTGTGGGTTTCCCTAAAACCAGGCACACTCCAGGCACGGGAGTTTTCCAGGTGGATTCTAGGCACGGGAGTTTTACGATGCCTTGCACATCACAAACAGTTCATGATTATAAACCGTGTATGATAGGTAGACAATCACACACATTTAGTTTTCCCGCACCGTATGTGATAGTGTCTGACATCACACATGCTTTGGTAACAGCAATCGTGGTGCATGCTTGCACACGCTTCTCTCTCGTGAACTGCCTCCGATTATGGTGTATATCGCAAACGCTTGTGTTTTACCAACCGTGTGTGCCAGAATGACCTGCACAACATAATTTCGCCCTAATTTAATTGATGCTATTTAAAATTGTACCTAATTTAAACTTGAAAGTAGGCTATAGCTTTATTCATATCCATCAGGTTCAAACAACCAATGCATTATTTGATTCACACATACATATATTTAAGAATTACATAAGCACCAAATAAAGAATGATGTACCAGGGTTCTATACTTGTACTATTACAGATGGTAAAGAAAGAGGCGACAGACATTCCAGTTGCTGAACAAGGTGAAGCGGAATGGCCCTATTGTGCTCTCCTGGATGCAGAAGGCATGTAAGACTCTAGTCCAACCCCTTGTGATGGCCGGCCGCCAATCATGTAGTTTGAGAGGTAATCTTGAGTAAACTGCTTCAGGATCCACTGCAGTAACTCATTACGGGTAGTAAAAAGAAGGCTACAGGTTCTTACTTACCATCCTGCAGCTTCATCGTTGTCTTGCATAAAGTGTAAACAAATAGTTCGATTGACATCTTTTGACCCATTTTAATAACAATCTTTATCAGTTTCCTCACTTGATGTTTGGTTCATGAATATCTCATTGCCCCATATGCAGAAAGGGGCACTACCAAAAAAGACACATCCGTGACATTTTGGGCCGAACGAAAAAAAATCTGTCATACTTATGACACTTCCATTACGATAACTGTGACAAAACCCGGTATCATCATAGATGTGGTGGGCTCCTACTTCTATGAAAAAAATCGATGACAGAAAATGGGCTTTTTGTCCTGGGCGGGCCGGAGACGCAGCTGCATGACATTCTTTGGGCCGTCCATGACGGAAAAAACCGTGGTAGAAGCGAGGGCGAGGAAAATATCGGGGTGTTCCCGGTTATGGTGGTTGGTTGGGGCCGAGCGATGCACGGAGGTTTGCGTGTTTCTCTTGTACACGCATGCATGTGGGTGCGAGGCGTTGGGCTCTAACTGAACCCGAGTGAGGCGTTGGGCTCTAACTGAACCCGAGCGATTGCACTTCAGGCTACGCGTTACTGAACCCGAGTGGTCGATCGATGGCTGTTAACTGAACCCGATCGAGCGATTCTTCGCTATCGCCGCTAATCAAGCCGATCGATGCCGCTCGATTTAACAAAGGAGCGTTGCTTGTGGAGAAGCGCACGGTGGAGGCTGGATGAACAGGAGCCCCGTGGATGAACAAATGCAGTGGAGGCCGGAGGAGGTCGGCGGTGGATGAACAAAGAGTCTGTGGAGGCCGGAGGGGTCAAGATGGAGATGAACAGTATCCCGTGGAGTCCTGCTTTGCGCACGCCACACCCTCCCGGCGAACAGGACCCCTGCTTTCGACCGTAGCGCTCCAACACAAGTCCATTTCCTCCGTTTTGCGGTATGCCACACCCCTCCCGATGAATAGGACTCCCGTTTCGACCGTAGGAGGTCCGTTTCCTCCGTTTTGCGGTACGTTAGACCCCTCCCGATGAATAGGATCCTGTTTCGACCGTGGCCGGTCGAACACAAGGTCGTTTCCTCCGTTTTGCGGTACGCCAGGCCTCGTTTCCATCGGCTGTTCCGTCCAAGCCGGTTGGCTCCCACGTGTTCCATTGCCTCCTAATGAACACGACGCATCCCGTTGCCTCCCCATGAACACGACGACGATGCAGTTTCTCCGTTCCGACCCAGCCATGTACACGAGCCCTGGCCGTACGTATGCGCGAGTATGCGTTTGAGACCCCGCCAGATGTAATGACGCGGGTCAGATTTTCTTTCTTGCACCCTGGCGGCCAGACGTGCGTGTACATGCTACGTGCGCGCCTCTACTACGACATGTGCGCGCCTCTACATCGACCAGTATGTACGTACACGTTCGCGACCAGAATGACAACGCTACGTAAGCTTCAACCAGGTGGGTCCCAACTGTTAGGCACTTCCTTCCGTGCGAAGATGTAGCTAGTGGGTCCCAGCAGTCAGGGGGGCGAATCGTTTTTTTTGTTGCCCGGACACACTTCCTTGCATGCGAAGATGTAGCTGGTGGGTCCCAGCAGTTAGGGGGGAAACATTTTTTTTAGAAATACGGTGGCCCGTCCGGTGGGTCCCTGCTGTCAGGTGGAGGAATAATTATTTTGCGCGTAATAAGGAGGCACTTCCTTGCGGCCGCCGTGGACCCAACTGTCAGCCTCTCCACGTCTGATACTCTTCCGATGGAAGTCGTTCCTTGACCACGTTGACCACGCCTGGCCGAGAGCACCAGTGGCGGTGGACGACGGCGAGGCCTAGGAAGGGGACGACGCGAGCCGGGAAGACGCGCAGCGGAAGCTCGCGCAGAGAGGAGTACGAGGGTTCACCGGTTCGGGTGTGAGGGCTACCGCCGCCGCAGGCTCGCCAACGGTGGGAATACTAGGGGCGGTGAGGCCTCCATGGGCAAGATAGCCGCCACGGAGGCAGGAGCATGCGGCACGACCGGGCGCTATGGGCGGCCGGAGCAAGAAGACCAGAGGTTGAAGAAGCACTACTACTGCTGGATGGACATCAGACGGTCACTCGAGCTAGAATCTTTCAGATTGACTAAGTTGACAAAGCACTCCGCCCCGCTAACTTAGTAGGCCCACAAGTCAGCCTCCCACCAAGGTGGGTCCCAACTAGCAGGGGGAGTATTCATTTTTTTGTGCGGAATAAGGAGGCACTTCCGGTGGGTCCGAGCTATCAGCGGGGGGAACATTTTTTTCGTGAAATACGGTGGCCCGTCCGATGGGTCCCAACACCGTGGGGAAACGTTTTTCGCCAAATACGGTGGCTCCGTCCGGTGGGTCCTCGCCGTGTGTGGAGGAGTAATTATTTTCCGTGTAATAAGGAGGCACTTCCTTGCGGCTGCCGTGGACCCAGCTGTCAGCCTCTCCACGTATAGTACTCTTCCGATGGAAGTCGTTCCTTGACCACGTTGACCACACCACGCCGAGAGCACCATGGTGGTGGACGATGGCGAGGCCTAAGAAGGGGACGACGCGGAGCCGGGGAAGACGCGGTAGTGGATGCCCATACGGAGAGGAGTACGAGGGTTCACTGGTTCGACCGCGGTGTGAGGCTGCCGTCGTCGCAGAATAACATGGGGTGTGGGTGAGTAGAGGGATGCCCTGCCAGCAGTGGGAGTAGTAGGAGGCGGTGAGGCTCACGCTGCAAAGACAGCCGCCACGGAGGCGGGAGCAGCGGTCCCACGGGCTGGATTTGGCGGCCGGAGCAAGAAGATCAGAGATTGAAGAAACACGACGGCCGTTGGATTGACATCCAATGATTATGTCTGCTAGAATCGTTTGTTGACGTATATAATAACTAAAAATTCTTGTATATGCGTCAACTTAATAGGCCCACAAGTCAGACCATTCCCTCTTTTTTTTAATAATTTATATATAGCTCATTACGACTTTTTATGCAATTTATTGCAGTCCGTTTTTTAGGTTGGCCAGGGCCAATTTCGCATATTTCTGTGGGTTCCAAACTATTTTTAATACCGAAATGTCGAGCCAGATTTAAAGTACTTTGAAGATATATTTAAATTAGGTTAATGCCCAGTGAAATAGGAATCTAAAAATGTGAAAAAAATTCAGAAATTATAAAGTAATTGCCAATTTGTCATATGTTTTATATTTACAACCCATTTCATATTACTTTCAAGATTTGCAAAGGCCTTGAAAGAGTTCCAAATTTCATCGTATGTAGAAAAATAAGTAGCGCTGGATAGGGTATTCTTCAGAAAAAATAAACTGGGCTCATTTTCACAAAGAAAAAATAGCTGGGCTGGCCACATGGTGAACACAAAATATAAACCTGGGCTAGACGGGCCACAGCCCAGTTCAAACCCTGCTCCGTCTCAACAATAACAAAAAAATACTGCTCGAGCAGCTACGCCCCTGTGTCGGTCACGATCTTGTGCTGTTCTCTTGTCTATTGACTATATACGCTCACAATGTCGTGGGTCCCAGATGTCAGGAAAACACTAGGATGAAGCATTTTATTTTTCCATACGCTGGCATGGTGGGCCCCTACTATCATCCTCTCCACGTACTTCTGCCGATTCCTGTTGTTTGTTGACCATGTTGACAACTGATACGTCTCAAACGTATCTATAATTTTCTATTGTTCCATGCTATATTATATTCTGTTTTGGATGTTTAATGGGCTTTATTATAAACTTTTGTATTATTTTTGGGACTAACCTATTAATCGGAGTCCCAAATTTCAAATTGCTTTTTGCCTATTTCAGTGTTTCGCAGAAAAAGAATATCAAACGGAGTCCAAACGGAATGAAACCTTCGGGAACGTGATTTTCGGAACAAACGTGATCCAGAGGACTTAGAGTCCACATCAAGAAAGCAACGGGGAGATCATGAGGCACGGGGGCGCGCCTACCCCCTCCCCCCAGGCGCGCCCTCCACCCTCGTGGGGCCCATGTTGCTCCATCGACGTACTTCTTCCTCCTATATATACCTACGTACCCCCAAACCATCAGAGGCATCCACGAAAACCTAATTCCACCGCCTCAACCTTATGTACCCGTGAGATCCCATCTTGGGGCCTTTTTCGGCATCCTGTCGGAGGGGGCATTGACCACGGAGGGCTTCTACATCAACACCATAGCCTCTCCGATGATGTGTGAGTAGTTTACCTCAGACCTTCGGGTCCATAGTTATTAGCTAGATGACTTCTTCTCTCTCTTTGGATCAGTACAAAGTTCTCCACGATTCTTGTGGAGATCTATTCGATGTAATCTTCTTTTGCGGTGTGTTTGTCGGGACTGATGAATTGTGGGTTCATGATCAAGTTTATCTATGAACAATATCTGAATCTTCTCTGAATTATTTTATGTATGATTGGTTATCTTTGCAAGTCTCTTCGAATTATCAGTTTGGTTTGGCCTACTAGATTGATCTTTCTTGCAATGGGAGAAGTTCTTAGCTTTTGGTTCAATCTTGTGGTGTCCTTTCCCAGTGACAGCAGGGGCAGCAAGGCACGTATTGTATTGTTGCCATCGATGATAACAAGATGGGGTTTATATCATATTGCATGAGTTTATCCCTCTACATCATGTCATCTTGCTTAAAGCGTTACTCTGTTCTTATGAACTTAATACTCTATATGCATGCTAGATAGCGCTCGATGTGTGGAGTAATAGTAGTAGATGCAGGTGAGTCGGTCTACTTGTCACGGACGTGATGCCTATATACATGATCATACCTAGATATTCCCATAACTATGCTCAATTCTATCAATTGCTCGACAGTAATTTGTTCACCCACCATAATACTTATGCTCTTGAGAGAAGCCACTAGTGAAACCTATGGCCCCCGGGTCTATTCTCCATCATATTAATCTTCCAACACTTAGCTATTTCTATTGCCTTTTATTTTACTTTGCATCTTTATTTCTCTTTATCATAAAAATACCAAAAATATTATCTTATCATATCTATCAGATCTCACTCTCGTAAGTGACCGTGAAGGGATTGACAACCCCTTTATTGCGTTGGTTGCAAGGTTCTTATTTGTTTGTGTAGGTGCGAGGGACTTGAGTGTGGTCTCCTACTGGATTGATACCTTGGTTCTCCAAACTGAGGGAAATACTTACGCTACTTTACTGCATCACCCTTTCCTCTTCAAGGGAAAAACCAACGCAGTGCTCAAGAGGTGGCAAGAAGGATTTCTGGCGCCGTTGTCGGGGAGATTCGCGCCAAGTCAAGACAAACCAAGTACCCATCACAAACCCTTATCCCTCGCATTACATTATTTGCCATTTGCCTCGCGTTTTCCTCTCCCCCACTTCACCCTTGCCGTTTTATTCGCCTTCTTCCCGTATGCCTTTTTGTTTGTGTTTCCACGTGCCTTTTATTTGCTTGCATCTTTGCTTGCTAAAAATCTATTGATATGGATCCTCTTAAAGTGTTCTACTTGGATCATCTTCGATCCTTATGCGCTCGTGCTGAAACCCCAACTAGCCTAGTTGATGGGAAATCTTTAGATGAGCATTCTCATTTTGTGCGTCACCATTTATCTGAAAAGAGGAAACTCTTATGGAATCAAATAAACAAATTGTTGTGTTATGCTTGGAATCTTTGTGAAATTTGTGATATTACTTGTTGCTCTAAGAACCCTAAAAAACATCTCCCCTACCTATGTGAGTTTAATGAAAATGAAATATTATCTTCTTATGCAAAGGGTGTTTATAGCTACTATGATATTGAACAAATTGAAGAATTTGTTGCTTTTAAGGGTTCTTTTGAAGTTGCTTCTTTGCTTGAAAAGTATGATACTACTCTTTACGAATCTGAAAATCTTGACATACTTGAATATTGCAATGAAAACTATGCTCATAATGTCTATGTCAAAGAATTTATTGAAAGAATAACCGTTGCTTCTAAAGAAAATAATGATATGCACGAATCCATAGATAATTATGATTCCGATGATTTGATTGAAATATCCCTTGATGAACATCATGCTTGCTATCCTTGTGGCCATGATGCAAATATTTATGAAGATGAATTTGCTATAGTTCCTTACGTTAAACATGAGATCGTTGCTAATGCACCCATACTTGGTAGTTCCTTCGATGAAAAGCATAATTGCAATAATTTTACTCTAAATTTTCTTAATGTCAATTTTTCCAATAATATGCAAAACCCTAAGCTTGGGAATGCTAGTTTTGGTATCTACTACTTGTTGCAATGATCATGATTGGGGTGATTCTTCTTTTGATCTTGGAAATTTATTTAAGCCCCATGACGAATATGAGATTGATAATAGTGTTTGCAATAATATTGAAAGTGGTTTTGGAAGAGTGTCAACTTTAGATCCCACATATTTGGATAATGTTCAATCTTGTGAATTTTTTTATAACAGTGGGTTTGGAGAGGTCATGACTTTAGTTAATGTTAATCCCACTATTTCGGAAGAGTGTCAACTTTGCATGCATGTGGATCATGTAGAGTATGTGATAGCTATTTTGTTGAATTTGCTTATGATCCCACATGTAATTATTATGAGATAGGAAAATATGGTCGTAGAAATTTTCATGATAATAAATTACCTCTCATTATGTTGAGTTTGCTATTGTTTCTTTCCGCTTCCTTGCATATTCTAGTTTTTGCTTGCTATGATAATTTGTTTGCCCATAAGATGCCTATGCATAGGAAGTATGTTAGAGTTAGATGTGTTTTTCATATGCTTTATGATTCTCTCTTTGTGCTTCAATTCTTATCTTTCATGTGAGCATCATCAAAATTATCAATGCCTAGCTAAGGGCGTTAAACGATAGCGCTTGTTGGGAGGCAACCCAATTTTATTTTTAGTTTTTTTTGCTTTTTGCTTCAGTTTAGGATTAAATCTTTGATCTAGCCTCTGGTTTGACTTTTTTACGTTTTAATTAGTGTTTGTGCCAAGTTAAACCTATATGATCTTCTTGGATGATAGTTATTTGATCTTGCTGAAAATTCCAGAAACTTCCTGTTCACGAAAACAATTGTTAAAAATTACCAGAACGTGATAAAATATTGATTCCAATTGAATCAAATCAATAAACAAATTTTTTAGGTCGTCCTATTTTTTCTGAATTTTTTGAGTTCCAGAATTTTGCGTTAGTTACAGATTACTACAGACTGTTCTGTTTTTGACAGATTCTGTTTTTCGTGTGTTGTTTGCTTATTTTGATGAATCTATGGCTAGTAAAATAGTTTATAAACCATATAGAAGTCGGAATACAGTAGGTTTAACACCAATATGAATAAAGAATGAGTTCATTACAGTACCTTGAAGTGGTGTTTTGTTTTCTTTCGCTAACGGAGCTCACGAGATTTTCTGTTAAGTTTTGTGTTGTGAAGTTTCCAAGTTTTGGGTAAAGAATTGATGGAGTATGGAATAGGGAGTGGCAAGAGCCTAAGCTTGGGGATGCCCATGGCACCCCAAGATAATCTAAGGACACCTAAAAGCCAAAGCTTGGGGATGCCCCGGAAGGCATCCTCTTTAAATCCTCATCCATCGGTAAATTTACTTGGAGCTATATTTTTATTCACCACATGATATGTGTTTTGCTTGGAGCGTCTTGTATTATTTGAGTCTTTATTTGTTACTTTGCCACAATCATCCTTTCTGTACACACCTTTTGAGAGAGACACACTTGATTCGGAAATTGTTAGAATACTCTATGTGCTTCACTTATATCTTTTGAGCTATATAGTTTTTGC
The DNA here is from genome assembly GCA_021605145.1 of Aegilops bicornis. Classification (NCBI taxonomy): domain Eukaryota; kingdom Viridiplantae; phylum Streptophyta; class Magnoliopsida; order Poales; family Poaceae; genus Aegilops; species Aegilops bicornis. The sequence goes on along the minus strand of CM038673.1, from coordinate 399,542,565 downwards.
TCTAGTGCTTCACTTATATCTTTTAGAGCACGGTTGTGGATTTGTATTTTAGAAACTATTGTTCTCTCATGCTTCACTCAGATTATTTTGAGAGTCCTACAAACAGCATGTTAATTTGTTTTAATTATGATAGGCATTCAAGATTAGTAAAAAAATTCTTATGAGTGTGTTGAATACTATGAGAAGTTTGATGCTTGATAATTGTTTTGAGATATGAAGATGGTAATATTAGAGTCATGCTAGTTGAGTAGTTTTGAATTTGAGAAATACTTGTGCTAAAGATTGTGATTCCCGTAGCATGTACGTATGGTGAACCGTTATGTGATGAAGTCGGAGCATGATTTATTTATTGATTGTCTTCCTTATGAGTGGCGGTCGGGGACGAGCGATGGTATTTTCCTACCAATCTATCCCCCTAGGAGCATGCGTGCAATACTTTGTTTTTATAACTTGTAGATTTTTGCAACAAGTATATGAGTTCTTTATGACTAATGTTGAGTCCATGGATTATACGCACTCTCATCCTTCCACCATTGCTAGCCTCTCTAATACCGCGCACCTTTCGCCGGTATCATAAACCCACCATATACCTTCCTCAAAACAGCCACCATACCTACCTATCATGGCATTTCCATAGCCATTCCGAGATATATTGCCATGCAACTTACCACCATTCTGTTTATTATGACACGCTCCATCACTGTCATATTTCTTTGCATGATCATGTAGTTGACATCGTATTTGTGGCAAGGCCACCGTTCATAATTCTTTCATACATGTCACTCTTGATTCATTGCATATCCCGGTATTCCGCCGGAGGCATTCACATAGAGCCATATTGTTGTTCTAAGTATTGAGTTGTAATTCTTGAGTTGTAAGAAAATGATTATTAGAGCATTGTCCCAAGTGAGGAAAGGATGATGGAGACTATGATTCCCCCATAAGTCGGGATGAGACTCGGACTAAAAAAAGAAGAGAAAGGCCATAAAAAAGGAAGGCCATAAAAAATGAGATAAGAAGAGAGAAGGGACAATGCTACTATCCTTTTTACCAAACTTGTGCTTCAAAGTAGCACCATGATCTTCATGATAGAGAGTCTCTTATGTTGTCACTTTCATATACTAGTGGGAAATTTTCATTATAGAACTTGGCTTGTATATTCCAATGATGGGCTTCCTCAAAATGCCCTAGGTCTTAGTGAGCAAGCGAGTTGGATGCACACCCGCTTAGTTTCTTTTGTTGAGCTTTCATATACTTATAGCTCTAGTGCATCCGTTGCATGGAAATCACTACTCACTCACATTGATATCTATTGATGGGCATCTCCATAGCCCGTTGATATGCCTAGTTGATGTGAGACTATCTTCTCCCTTTTTGTCTTCTCCACAACCACCATTCTATTCCACATATAGTGCTATGTCCATGGCTCACGCTCATGTATTGCGTGAAGATTGAAAAAGTTTAAGAACATCAAAAGTATGAAAAAATTGCTTGGCTTGTCATCGGGGTTGTGCATGATTTAAATATTTTGTGTAATGAAATAGAGCATAGCCAGACAATATGATTTTGTAGGGATAACTTTCTTTGGCCATGTTATTTTGAGAAGACATAATTGCTTAGTTGGTATGCTTGAAGTATTATTATTTTTATGTCAATATTAAATTTTTGTCTTGAATCTTTCGGATCTGAACATTCATACCACAATTAAGAGAATTACATTAAAAATTTCCAAGTAGCATTCCACATCAAAAATTCTGTTTTTATCATTTACCTACTCGAGGAAGAGCAGGAATTAAGCTTCGGGATGCTTGATACGTCTCCAACGTATCTATAATTTTTTATTGTTCCATGCTATATTATATTCTGTTTTGGATGTTTAATGGGCTTTATTATACACTTTTATAGTATTTTTGGGACTAACCTATTAACCGGAGGCCCATCCCAAATTGTTGTTTTTTGCCTATTTCAGTGTTTCGCAGAAAAAGAATATCAAACAGAGTCCAAACGGAATGAAACCTTCGGGAACGTTATTTTCGGAACAAACGTGATCCAGAGGATTGGAGTCCACGTCAAGAAAGCAACGACTAGAGCACGAGGCAGGGGGCGCTCCTACCCCCCTCCCAGGTGCGCCCTCCACCCTCGTGGGGCCCACGTTGCTCCACCGACGTACTTCTTCCTCCTATATATACGTCGCACCCCAAACCATCGAGGCATCCACGAAAACCTAATTCCACCGCCGCAACCTTCTGTACTCCATGAGATCCCATCTTGGGGCCTTTTACGGCGTTCACGGGAGGGGCATTGATCACGGAGGGCTTCTACATCAACACCATAGCCTCTCCGATGATGTGTGAGTAGTTTACCTCAGACCTTCGGGTCCATAGTTATTAGCTAGATGGCTTCTTCTCTCTCTTTGGATCTCAATACAAAGTTCTCCATGATTCTTGTGGAGATCTATTCGATGTAATCTTCTTTTGCTGTGTGTTTGTCGGGACCGATGAATTGTGGGTTTATGATCAAGTTTATCTATGAACAATATTTGAATCTTATCTGAATTCTTTTATGTATGATTGGTTATCTTTGCAAGTCTCTTCGAATTATCAGTTTGGTTTGGCCTACTAGATTGATCTTTCTTGCAATGGGAGAAGTGCTTAGCTTTTGGTTCAATCTTGCGGTGTCCTTTCCCAAAGGATGTTAGGGCAGCAAGGCACGTATTGTATTGTTGCCATCGACGATAACAAGATGGGGTTTATATCATATTGCATGAGTTTATCCCTCTACATCATGTCATCTTGCTTAAAGCGTTACTCTGTTCTTATGAACTTAATACTCTATATGCATGTTGGATAGCGGTCGATGTGTGGAGTAATAGTAGTAGATGCAGGCTGGAGTCGGTCTACTTGTCTCGGACGTGATGCCTATATACATGATCATACCTAGATATTCTCATAACTATGCTCAATTCTATCAATTGCTCGACAGTAATTTGTTCATCCACCGTAATACTTATGCTCTTGAGAGAAGCCACTAGTGAAACCTATGGGCCCCGGGTCTATTCTCCATCATATTAATCTTCCAACACTTAGCTATTTCTATTGCCTTTTATTTTCCTTTGCATCTTTATTTCTCTTTATCATAAAAATACCATAAATATTATCTTATCATATCTATCAGATCTCACTCTCGTAAGTGACCGTGAAGGGATTGACAACCCCTTTATTGTGTTGGTTGCGAGGTTCTTATTTGTTTGTGTAGGTGCGAGGGACTTGAGCATGGTCTCCTACTGGATTGATACCTTGGTTCTCAAAACTGAGGGAAATACTTACGCTACTTTACTGCATCACCCTTTCCTCTTCAAGGGAAAAACCAACGCAGTGCTCAAGAGGTAGCAACAACGCGAGAGGGCGGCGCCGCGGCGAGCGCACCAAAGCGCGCGGAGGACGATGGCGAGGCCTCGGACATCAGTGTTAACGATTTAGGAGACGGTGGGGCGGCGATGCGTGCGCTGAGGCGCAGGCTGCCCCGCCAGCACTGGTTTGGTTTTGGCGGCTGGAGGAAGACAAGACTGAAGAAATACGACAGACTGTAAAAGCAGCAGGAGTACTTAACAACCTTAACTGAAACCAGCAGGGGCACTTAACAACCATAGCTAAAGCAGTATGAGTACTTATACAGGTTCAACCATACAAAGCACGCCTCGAACAGTGCTACTTTGCCTACAGCTAACCAAGGGTGAGGCCGCCAAGCCCCAGGACAAGGCCCAGGCGCCACCCCGCGCATCTACAACCTTCTGAAAGCGCCTTCATCTCGCAATGTGGTCAATAAATAGGATATTCGCTTTAGAGCCATGGAAAAGCAGGAACATAATCTTTTGTCCTATTCTCCAAGATGGACGGTCCTTCATTATTTGAGACCACCCATGAATAAGTATCTTTTCACCTCCAATGGGAATGGAGTAGGTCGACATAAACATCATGTTGTGACCAAGCGCAAGTCTGACCCGACCATGGTCAGGCATCTGTATAGGTACAATAGAACTGGGCAGTTTCTGTTTCAAGAAGATCACAGCTGTAAAACTGTGTATAAGCAATAGTTTATGAACAACATATATAACAGAAAACAGCTCGTACTATAAGTTTCTCGACACAGTTGGACCTGTTCAACGAGTACAGCAGTGGCACACATATCCCACGTGGCCTTCCACCATTGAAACGCACCACGAGGACCTCATGACGATCAATAAAGTGTAGGAACTTGTGGATGTCGTCCCAGCCAACTTCAGTGCCATCAGTAATAGCCGAGTTGTTACAGAATAACAAACGAGCAGCCTGCTTAACTCTGGAAAAAACCTACACATGCCACCAATTATAAGAAAATATTAGTTAGAAGTAGCATCTTCGTGAGAGATTCGTTGCTACTTCTAAAGTTAAATTGTGATTAGTTAGAGAGAATAGGTGGATTAAGAAGTAATCGAGGCAACAAGCAAGAACCAGATACAAAACTAACATGGATGAACAATTGGAACGACACCGGGGTGGAATATCGCAGTGAAGATGAGACCAGGTTATACTATTTCCATCAACATTCGTGCACCAACTTTCAGTCCGTAACACTTGAGAAAGTTTATCCAAGTTCGGCCATAAAAAAAGCAGCGATCTTCTTGGTTCATGAACCCAACTCGGAACTTATATCCATGGCTTGTCTTCACCGTGACCATTAAACTGGTGTATTCAGTTATAGCAAGGCCGAGCATCTTGAGTACATGTGTTCTGGCAGAGAAAATAATGCACTGCAGGAAAAATAATATGAGAACACGATGTATTCCCTATCCAAATCTAGAAATAACTTCCTCCTTCACGTCAGTGTTGACCATCGTATTGGTAGTACCTTTTATCCAAATATAGCAATACAAATTTCCAAATTAGTCGACAAAGATGTTCAAAAAACCCCACCCTCCGGATAGAAAATAGGATTCTAGGAACATCATGCGCATTTTAAAATCCTGTGTTAGGATGAGAAGGAACAAGTGTGGCGTCTCACGAGGGCGCAGAAACCTCAGAGGGTCCTCGCACTTTGGGCACTGCAAATGAAACACACTAGATTTAGTAGGAAGAAAAATGCATCAACGGCGGCGGCTGCCATCCTAGGATTACCCTCGACCAAGGGACTTGGATTTATCGGGGATGGATGAGGAATTTGTACCTGGTTCTCCATGAGAAAACCCTATGCAATCGCCAAGAGGGGGTTTTCTGTGAACAAGCAGACGAGGGAGAAGGGGATTCAGGCCCAGTGAAATATTGCCGCTTCGTCCGTCCAGCTTACTGCTAAAGCTGGAAAGGGGGGGTTTGTGATTTGACGGCTCATTGGGCATTATCAAGGCGCCACGACTGGGTGTGTCTACCGTGCAGTTGTGCACTCTAATTTGTGCATATGGCACATGGACCCCGTTGCCGGATGCCCCACATATCAGTGAAAGGAAGTAGAAAGACAGGGGTAACTAGTTACACATAAATATATTTTTGAGGAGACAGAGAGATACTCCCTTTGTAAATAAATATACAAATCTTTTATATCACAACTTTATACATAATAAAAATCAAGGGGAATATATATAACATATATAATTATAAAAAACAGAGCTGTTTTTAACACAGTATAGACGAGTTGGTGATGATCTTTGTGCTCGCCATCCTGCAATATAGGTCGCCTGATTTATATCTCGGATAGGAAGGAAACTATGGCAATTTTGCAAAAAGGTACCCACACACCTCTCCACATTTGCAAATAAGGCCTTCCCTCGTTCATCCTTTTCTCTCACAAGATAAAATACTCATACAAATGCATCTTGATGTTACGTGCAACGCACGGGCATTATGGGGGTTCAGCTGAGAATATAATACTCAGACAGGCTCACGGTTCTGGACTTTGGGCCGCAGGCCCACCCTGCATGTTTGGGGGCCCATGTGTTCTACCTCAGCGCTTTTCATATTGCAAGCGATCGGTACGGCGCTGGTTTTAGATGCTGTCGGAAGGCGAATACACAAAATTGAATAAAGCACGGCATCTGTTGGAATGAAATCGAACGACAGTTCCTAACCAGCAATGAGAGTTGCAATTCTATCAACGATATACCATGTGATAAATAATACTGTCAGACATTTATACGCACAGGACACTTGTTTCACCATGCTAGATTATTACATCAAAATCTCTCGGGGATAGATCAGTTCGGCGGTTGTGTGCTGCCATCAAGAATTTCAAAGTTGATTTGGACCAGCTCTCCTTGCCGAGAAAGTTCGATTTTGAGATCATCCCCTACCGCAAGATATGATTTAGATTTGAACCTTGACCATCCTTTAGCATCAATCATCATGCGACCATCCTTTGTACTTACGGTATATTGAGCAGGTTCATTCACACCAAGGCTGCGCATGGAAAGAGAAACTTGGCCGTTGTCGCCCGGATTGTTGAACGACTCCCACGTTGCTCTAGGAATTCTCTATTTGCGAACAAGAAGACATACCCAAACAGTTATATCAACACAGTGAATCATGCGAAACAACATGGAAAGAAAAAAGAACGAAACACTTGGGCGGCCAATGCTTACCAATAAGGTGGACATGTCGGTTTTTGTAAGGACTTTGGTATATGAAGTGTGAACTGCAGCCCAGTCTGTTGCCGGTGCAACTGCTCGTTTGGCTTCCGCTGCACGGGCCGGAGCAGATGTAAGTGCAAGTGTTGGTGCAGGTGCCGAAGCCGCCACTGCTGCCGGAGATGGTGCTCCTTGTAGAGCAGGTGCTGGTGTCGGAGCAGGTGCCGGTGTCGATGCCCGATCCTCCGGTAGATCAGCTTGATCCGCTGACACGGTCGGTGCCCAACCCTCAGCTGGATCAGACTAAGCTGCTGCCAGTGTCAGTGCTAGAGCAACTGCGGGTGCTCGATCCGTTGCTGAAGGTGATACCGATGTGCGAGACATCGGCGATCATGTCTGGTCTGCTATGATCAGCTTTCTAACTTGACTAGGCTTCATGACCGTGATCCAATTTTTTTCTTCATTTCTTTTAAATGTGAGAAGGACTAATTGTGGTGTTTTTGTTAAACCAAACTGCAGTTCATCATAGGGATTCAGCTTGTACTGCACAACAGATCGATCCAATTTTTCTAGTAATATAAGTGATGGACAATTGCCTTCAAGCATCGACACGACATAAGAAGTGAAACCTGCAAAAATAGCCATCGTAGAGCAAACCAAACGGTTTATTCTGTGATGAATGTCACATGGAAAAACCTGCATTGTAAAATTGCAGGAAAAGAAAGAAAACATGACATTAAATCAATAAGATTTAGACAGTAAATCAATAAGATTTACTTGATGTGAGACGAGTGAATCCTTACCAGGAAATCACTATGTTGAAGTACTAAACAGAAGATTGATCGCCCAACTACGGGTGGCATGCAGGGGCCCCGCCTACTCCCACAAGCAGGACAGTCCAAAGGTCGTGACAAACCATATGGACCGAACATCCATGGGACTGGAAATCCTGGTGGGTGCAATAAACCCTGCAATGCATACAGATATTGGAGTGTAACCATAATTTATAAACCGTCCTCACAAAGAAGATGATCTAGATACTTCAAAATATACAGACTGAATTGAGTGGACAGACATTAGCATAGACCGTTCTCGTGGTGACCACACACCAAAAGCGGCAGTACTAATAAACAATACGGGGTTCACAAACACAAATCAAGTACTGAACAATAGCACCTACTACAAACAAGCAAAGTTGCACTAATTAAACTCTGCAGACTATTTCTTGCCACCGACCTACGGGATGAACCCCGCATAACTGACTAGGCCATGGACTTCGCCAGAGATGTCTACATGCACCATCACCATCTCGTCAACCTTGGAGAACCTAACAGAGTGGTCTTTCTACTCATAAACATGATGATGAAGACAGGCCGCATCAGATTTGTTGGGAAGCTTTACCAGAACCACACCCTTCATAATCAAAGGCACAACCAGGAAATTGTTGTGGTCAAGTACAGCCTCGAGAACACGCCTGACAACAATGCTATAGGAAAACACTAGTTCAGGACACGTGGCGACAAGGACACAATAGCTGGATAGTTTAGCAGTAGAACTCATCCTTAGGTCTTCCAGTTCACAAGGCATGACTTTGAGAACTTCATCTCCACAGCGGACCTGGTTCTAATTCAAACAGAAACCATATTTTATTACTACCTTCGTTCAGAAATATAAGATGATTTTCGATATTATACTCCATATATAACTACATATACGCACAGAAATGAGTGAACAAAGACACTAGAACATGTCTTCAAAGGCATGAGAGCAGAGGGATTACTTGCAATATCCACAACACAAGTTACTGAGGCAAATATACCCTCTTCAAAGGTAGCATTGATGTTCATAAAGTACTCCCTCCGTCCCAAAATTCTTGTCTTAGATTTGCCTAGATACGGATGTATCAAGTCACATTTTAGTATTAGATACATCTGTATCTAAACAAATCTAAGACAAGAAGTTTGGGACAGAGGGAGTAGTTGGAAGTAATCTATAAGAAATCAGTGTCAACCTCTCGCATGTTTTGGTCAAAAGAGGAATTTAGAACCTTCATTTGGCACACAAAAATCACATGCAAGATCACCCAGAAAGTTGTACTACTAGTACTGTGTGTTAGATGAAAAAACACGATCAAGATCGAGAAAAAGATCGTCAAGAAGAGATATTACCTGGACTTGCTTAATGAGGGATCCCAGAGAGGGGGGCTTGGACAGGGCGATGTCTTTGAGCTTGTCTGTGGTAGTCTCGGCGGGGTGCTTGCGCTTCTTCGTACCATGAGCCTCGACGGTTTTGGCCAGAGCCATAGACATCACTTCGGCCGGTGCTCCAGCGTCCATCAAGAAACTGTCAAATAGAAATAAAAGAAAAAAACCATAATCACAAACCCAAAAGAAGAACAGAGAGGGAGTTATAGGATCAGTCTCGGGCTTGCAAGACCGAGCGTTGGCCAGAATCAACACCATTGATGCGCTCACCTTTCCTTCTTTGGGAGAGAAGAACAATGGCAGAAGCAGGTCGGGGTTTTCTTGAATAAATGAGGAACAAGATGAGGGAGAAGCGAGTTGGGTAGAGAGGAAGCTGAGAGAGAAGAGTGAAATGATGGTTGCTTCGTCCGTCCAACTTACTGCTAGAAAGGAGGGGGTTTTGTGATTTGACGGTTCATTGGGCATTACTGCGGTGCTTCGATCGGGTTAGTCTACCGTCACTATACTATGGAGTAATTTAGTGTATGGCTGGTGGACCCCGATGCTGGCTGTCCCACACTTCGGCGAAAGTGAGTAATTTAGTGCATGGCTGGAGGAGGATCCGCACGGTAGAGCGTGTCCACTATTTTTTTTGAAGAAAAAATGATTACAGCAAACATTTCCACTCTTACGACGGAGGAGTGCGAAACACGGCAGCCACTTGAACATGCACTATGCTCCTACTACTAGGCATGTGCAGTGGTTCATACGTTATTACTACATAATCTTGTTGCTAGTGTAGTAAGATATGACGACAACAAATGATGTTGTGCGCATGTCAACTATATGAACAATAATGTAGTAACATAGTACCGCTTTTTCGACTGTCCGGTCGAGAATGAACGGTGAGATCAATGTTAAAAGAACTAGGTCTACAGCGCACGGAGAGTACGGTGCTACAGTACTCCACGAAACATGAACCATATGAAGCACGAATAGTGTTAGGCAGGGTGTATGAAGGGTGCACGGGATGTGTCGGGGATATACCCCACGGAATGACCCGACCGGAGTCGTAAACCGACCGGGACTTGATAAACCGGCGGATGTTAAACCGGCGGACAGTCAAGACAGATGGCTCAGACAGACGGTAAACCGGCTGGTGGTAAACCGGCAGACAATGTTAAACCGACAGACGAATGTTAAACCGGCAGACAATGTTAAACCGGCAAACAGTGATAATTGGGTTGTCAGGGGTTATGAAGCCCAAGACGTTATGAAGCCCAAGATGTTAAGAAGCCCATGGTTATAAGTTAGAATAGTTTAAGTTAAAGTCCGAGTTGGACTCTACATGTAACCCGCCTCTTCAAAGACATATATAAGGAGAGGTAGGGCTCCCCAAAGAGGGACAGACTACAGGCAAGAAGAAACAATCTTAGGGCTAGACACAAAGAGGAGAGCCGGTTTATGGCGACTCCCTCGTGATGATAATGAGACATAGCCTCAAACAACATGTAGGGTTTTTACCGGATGATGTTTCCCGGGGCCCGAAGCTATCTAAATCTCTGTCTTGTGTTGCGTCTCTCGATTCCGCTCAACCCCTCTCAAGCTACCACATAGATGCGTTGGCCTCGCGACTAAGTCCTGACACTAAGGACATCTGACGTGTTAATTCCACGACAGTTGGCGCCCACCGTGGGGCCGACGCGCGGTGGTGTTGAGTTTTTGGAGGGATTTTTTCTTAAGGATCGAGGGAGTTCATAATTTTCCGGTGAAGAAGAGACCGGTCAGAATTTACAACAACTCCAAGTTCATTGATCAAGATTAAACAAGTTGGAGTCGGCCTTCGCGATCAAGAAGTTCAAGATGAGTCAACCGATTGTTCGTCTAAAGCGAGCGGTTTCGATCTGTAATTGTTTGTAAGAGTTGGCAAGTCGCCAAGGTTCAAACCGTGCGTATCTACTAAAGGAAAAAGAAGTTGTCGTTCCGATCTGATCAGCAGCAAAACCGAATTGATTAAGGAACCGAGGGACCCCGTCCTAGTCGTCGTGTGTTGTTTGTAATTTGGGATCAATGGAATAAAAAAAGAAGGGGAACGGAGGCCAACCCATCAACGACCCGGATTATGCTCAGTTGTCGGGTCGTCCGCAGCGTACAAATCGCCGTTGACTCCCGAGTCAGAACCGCCTGGGCTATAAGTTGCCTTGAGACGACCATATGAATCCGCTGCTAAGTTGCTGCCGAACAACCGCAACCTGACGCCAATCCGAGTGATCGCCTGGCCATCCGCCGTTGCAACCGCGCCTCAGAACGGTCGCCGTGAGTCGCCTTCGCCAAATCGCTGCCGGGTCATGCGGCCCACTTTAAAGCGCCCTTCACCTCTGCTCCGGGTCACCCCGCCTGAGCCGCTGGTCTCTGTGCCTGCGTGCCTGATCTGCAGCCGTGGCCCGCCCCACTTCGCACATCGCCGGTTCGTTGTTGTCTTCACCGCCGACCTCCCGCTAGCTCAGCCGCATTATGGCGCAATCGTCCGCTCCGGCAAATCCGCGCCTCCTGCTGCCGTCCACGCACGCCGGGTCATACCGCCTAAGGCCTCCGCTGCTTCCGCGGTGCTCCGGCGCCTTTCCGCTGTCTTGACCCATGAAGCGCCGCTGCCCTTCACCTCGAGAGGCCCGGTTGACTCCCAGCCGCCGGGATAGTTATTGATGAAGTTCGCCTCGCCAAGTCGCTGATGTGCTTCTCTGATCAACGGACGGGTTACGTTGATCCGCCCCCGGCGTCAATCCGCTCGTGGCCAAGCTCACCCCGCCGTGGCCAAACCGCCGGCGCGCCTCCACCTCGGCCCAGCCACCTGCTGGCCTTGCCACGCCCGCGGCCGACTTACCATGCATCTGAGCCGGCAGATGCCTCTCCTCTGTCGCGCCGCCTTAAGCCATTACCAGCACGGGTTTTTTTTAACCCGCAGGGGCCGCTTTGAGTCGCCGGGCTCCCAATCCGCCTTGAACGCCTCTGCTGTCGTGGCCCTGTTTTCACTGGTCTCTGAGTCGTCCTTGCATCACGCCATCGTCCACCGCGGCCCTGCGGTTGAGTCACTCCGTTCCGTCTCTCCACCCGCCGCCGGCTTGCAGCGCCTCTCAGCCCTCTGCCGGTTCACTGCTCCGCCTCGCCGGGGGCCTTCCCGAGCTGCCGTGCAGGAATTGTCCCGCTAAAGAGATGGAGATCAGCTCCTCTGCAATCTGCCAAGATGGACGCAAACGTCGGTTGTGCTACTGCTGTAAATTTGAAAATCGCCTCTGTACACATGTGCCTTGCCTGCTGCGAGCTGCCGACGCTCCGAGCCACTGCCGCGAACCGCCTTCGTCTCCGCCGTGGCGCGGTGAGCCGCCCCTGCCGGCGCGGACCTCCAAACCGGCAACCCCGGGCCGGCCGTCGCGCAGCCTCTCCTCGCCCCGTTGAATCGCCCTGCGCTAAGCCGCCCTGTGCCAGCTGTTTACGCTCGGGGCCGCCTACATGTGCGAACAGCTCCGGTCCGCAGACTCGCCGCTTGCTCCACCGAAGCGAGTCCGGCTTCCCTCGGCGGGCGCTGGTCGCGCCCTCCCCGGCGCTCACTCCGCTCTCCGCGGACTCCGTCCAAGCTTCTCCCCTTCGCGTCCTGAAGCACCACACCTCGAGTCGCAACCGCCTCGCCAAGCCGGTTACAACCTTAGTCACCGCTTCTAAATCGCCTCGACAATCACGCCAAATCGGTTTAATTTCTGCGTCAAAGCTTTGCTTTGTCCTCTGGATGTGCTGCAGGTGTCTCCTTCGTTCCGCCTTGCTAAGTTGCTGCTTCTCCGGTGAGTCGCGACTTGCTACCATACCACCATGGCCTTGGCCGAGTGGCTTGTTGCTTCACCGAACCACAGTTGCCTAAACCGCCGTGGTTCTCGCTTAAACCGCCGTGGTCCTCGCCTAAACCGCCGCTGCCTTTGTTGGCCGTGTAATAAGCCGCCTCGAGTAGGCCTCACGTCGCTTTGATCCACTGCTGTTGTTGACGTCCGGTTTGAGCCACCGCGAGCCGCCTCGTGAGTATATCGATTGTTCTTGATGGAAGGTGCACGGTTTGATTAATATGTTGGTGCTTCTACAAGGTGAAAGGCCTTTTCGTTGATACATTAGCGTGTTCTAAAAACAAAAATACAAAAGTCTAGCCTGTGGTGCTGAGGATTGGGTGAAAACGGTGTCAGATGGTTCAGCTCCCGAGCGCTGTCGATTTTCAAGGCAAGACCGGTGCATTTGTTAAAGGATTCAACTTGAGAGGATAGCAACGTCACGTGGACCAAGTACTAAATCAAGTCTGGAAGACCATGTGATCAAGTGCTAGTTTGATAACGCAGAATTCAAAGTCTGATATTTCAGTCTGTGTACTGAGACAAATACGAAGCGGTACTACGTCAGATTCTGACGTACATCTGTGTTGGACTATGTCCAAACGTCACCCACTACCAGCATCCATAGTCATCCGATAAAGAAAAATCAGGTGATATCTCTCTAACTATATTTTATTAGCATATATTGTTTTTATCAAGATAACAATTACTTTTGGTCTGTATATTTTTTATGTGCAGGACAATAATTTATTATAAAGATGGTGCCATGCTGTGCCAATAAAGTATGCATTAAGCGTCATCATGCGTCGCTATCCGCACCTGCTTGTTGTTGAACGGCTTCACCATGGTGATCATCAACTCTGCGGTGGATAACCACTAGCCTGGCATATCAGGTGAAATCCATCCAGTATATTTTATATTATATATATTTATTTTTTTAAAAGAGAAATTACTCCGGCTTGCAAAGTTATCTAATGCAGGACCCTAAACCGCCGTATTGGTGCAAATTTAAAGGCCGTCAGAAAATTTCCGGCTAAAAATAAAGAGTCCGGTTTAAAATACGGTTCAAGGGAAAGATGTCTCCCACAAAGCTTTGAAGCTCTCAATATCCGATTTAATGTCCGGTTCAAGAAGGATTTATCTCTTGCAAACAGTTAAAGGGTGCCAAAGAGGACCTGCTGCCATGATGCGCGGTACAAACATGGGTATCATGCCTTATTGACTTATCATTTATTGATCACTCGGGGGCTTGGTCGTATCCGAACCATAGCCACGCCTCTTGATCGGCCTAGTGCCACAACATCACTTGGGGGCTTGGTCGTGTCCGAACCAATGCAACACCTTTTGATAGGCGAAAGCCACCAGATCACTTGGGGACATGGTCAAGTCTGAACCCGATCACGCCTCTTGATCGGCCTAAGGCCATAGAGTCACTTGGGGCTTGGTCGAACCCGAACCATTGCCACGCCACTTGATCGGCATAATGCCACGGTTTGATTGGGGACTGGCTGACTTGAACCATAGCTACACCTTATTGGGAGCTTGGTCGTGTTCCGACCATGGTAACACCATCTCGATCGGCTCAAGAAAGCCTCTTTTGCAAACGGTCTTATCATTGCCTTTGCTTCCATATTTTTCATAACTGTTATTTGATTTTTGTTGCGTTTTAAACCGACATTGTTAATCCGTTTCAAATTGTCAATTACAAATTGGCGGAACACGGTCAAATCCTAATCCGGAGACTATACGCCCGGTTTGATTTTACGTTACCATCTTATTATGGAGTAAACCGGTGTTCATTAACCCGCTTGACTTTCAATTACAAGTTGTCAAGACATGATCAAATCATAATCCGGAGACTATCCGCCGGTCCGGTTTGACTACGAGTCGCCGATATTATATGTGGTTAAACCGGTGTTTATTACAACTCGCACGGTTTTAACATAAATCGACACAAAGATGAAAGGAGTTATCATTACTCAAGATTGGGGTTATCACCCTTACTACAAAAAGTTGGTAAACCAATGATGTGATTCAATGTCACAGGTATGATATATTTCATTGATTATTCTTAAGTGCAGCCTTGGTTATAAACCTGGGTTATATGCTGGGCATTATGACCCGTCCGGCGGTAAACCGCCAGGAGACTTTAAACTTGTTTTATGGAGAGAGAGGTTGAATAAAGCATGATGATAAATTATCCGGTGTTTATTAAACCGGCCTAGCTTTAAGACGATAAGTCGCCAGTATATGATGAGAAATTATCCGGTGTTTGTTAACCCGGCCTGGCTTTGGACTATAAGTCGCCAGTACATATTTGAATTGCGCCATTGGAATCATGCGCTTATAAATAATTCGGTATATTATTCAAATAGCCAACATGGCTGGATTTATATTATGGTTATCAATAACCAATATTATGATTGAGGTTTTCAAAGTCGTTTTAGCGCAATGGCTATCGATTATCAATGGATATGATTTATTCTACAATTGAAGGAATAGTCCCGAGTTGCTGCAAGCTTACAATCCGGCACTTGGGGGCTACATTATTTCAGTTAAGATTACATCAAATCTGCAAGTCTCATGTCGCTGCAAGCATGCACCATGACACTTGGGGGCTAATGCAAAGTCATTTTTTGCTCATCTTATTGAAGACCCGACTCATCACATTATAATGAGCCGGCCCTTGGGGGCTACCAATTGCTCATCCAACAATTCAAGTTTTTATGAGCATCACGCAATTACAAGTCCTGTGTTGCCGCAAGCGGGACAACCCGCACTTGGGGGCTACATATGTGGAATACTCAATTACGACTAGTGATTGAGATGAACAACCTGGATTTCTTCAAGATTGTGATATTTATATTGAAGCAAGTCTTAAGCTGTTGCTATGCTACCTTCTTAAGACTTGGGGGCTACAAGTGATAGTCATATAGTAGGTATATTTTCAAGCTGGATGTTAACTACAAGTATGACCCGGTACTATCAATATTTATAAACCGGTAAGTTCTACATTCTTAAACCGGCTGAAGATCAGATGAGGACTTCAAGGACCCTTATTTATGTTACGTCATTGGGAGCTGAGTCAGAGAAGTTATTCTTCACAATATATTTTCTATGAGAAACTAATGCCAGCAAGTTGATTATGAAGCTGGCCTATTAAACCGGTTTTTCTAGAAGAAGGAAGTGACAAGGACTTAAGGATGATCAGGACCAGTTTAACATGGATAAATCCAAATTAAACTGGGGGCTAATGTCGGGGATATACCCCGCAGAATGACCCGGCCGGAGTCGTAAACCGGCCGGGACTTGATAAACCGATGGATGTTAAACCGGCGGACAGTCAAGACAGATGGCTAAGACAGACGGTAAACCGGCTGGTGGTAAACCGGCAGACAATGTTAAACCGGCAAACAATGTTAAACCGGCAGACAATGTTAAACCGCAAACAGTGATAATCGGGTTGTCGTGGTTATGAAGCCCAAGACGTTATGAAGCCCAAGATGTTAAGAAGCCCATGGTTATAAGTTAGAATAGTTTAAGTTAAAGTCCGAGTTGGACTCTACATGTAACCCGCCTCTTCAGCATATATAAGGAGAGGTAGGGCTCCCCAAAGAGGGACAGACTACAGGCAAGAAGAAACAATCTTAGGGCTAGACACAAAGAGGAGAGCCGGTTACTGGCGACTCCTCGTGATGATAATGAGACCTAGCCTCAAACAGCATGTAGGGTTTTTACCGGATGATGTTTCCCGGGGCCCGAAGCTGTCTAAATCTCTGTCTTGTGTTGCATCTCTCGATTCCACTCAACCCCTCTCAAGCTACCACATAGATGCGTTGGCCTCACGACTAAGTCCTGACACTAAGGACATCTGACGTGTTAATTCCACGACAGGATGAGAGAAAAAGTTCCCTTCTCGACCCACTTTTGGGTGCTTGGCAGAGTGCATGAAGGGTGCATGAGTCCACACTAGTAGGTTAACACAAATACACGAAGAGGAAACAACTATATTGAGATGAGAATGCAACCAAACACACCCACACGCTTTGTGCTCTTGTGGATCGATCTGCACCGTCTGAGTTTGATCCAACGGTCATGTTGCGCCGAGACATGGACATGCCCATGCAGAGGGCGCCTAAACACCACCGAAGTCCCTCTGCTTCTCGAGGCGCACGACGTTGGTGATGCAGGGGGCGAAACGGCTGAAAGGCAATGCAATCTACGGGAAGGCGGAGGGAGCCAGCCGAGGAGCGGGGAATCTTTTGGTTTTCACCATGGTAAAACACCAGTCGACGACTTCTCACATCAGGGAGCAGTGGGTTTTACAGGTGGAGTCATCGTGACTAATTGCTGCCTCGCCTGCTCCCGTCAACCAAAAAATTAAAAATCCTGCCGCGCCTGCTCCCGTCAATCAAAAAATTAAAGATCCTGCCGCACCTAAACACCAGAGCAACGCCACGGTGGATATTCAAATTTACCTGCCGGCAAGTAGATAAAAAAAGGGGTGAAAAAACAAATGTGGCGGTGGCCTAGCTAATCGGTGGAACTAGCCCAACTAGCTAGCCATCGTGCTTCACTGATGTACTCGTCGGGAAAGGTGGTCTTACGTGATTTGACGACTCATTTACTTGCTTCGGCGAAAACGCGCGGTAGGGCATCCCACGTCAGGAAGACTATATGCGTGCACCACCCGGGAGGACCTCAAATCACAGCGGTAGGGTGTGCCATGTCTCGGCACGGAGGAAAAATGTGCGTTTAAAAATATACTGTATCAGACGTAGTACCTATGGTTCGACCTCGGGACCCAGCCAGTCGGTCGAAAACACCCCACTAGCCACACAGCTTCATCATGGTAACGTGGCACGGAGGATAGGTGTGGTTAGCTCCGTCTCGACCAGCCACAACATCTCTTGTTCTAGGTGATTCTTCTATTTTCCAAGCTTTTTTTAGTTGTAATAACACCACGGCAAGCTAGAGCCACTCTTCGTGTGTGCCCGTGCAAAGGTTAGACGATGGTGAGAAGAGAGAGATCGCAGACCTGGGACCCACCAGTAAGTGAGTCAACGGTCATGCACGTGTTGACGAGGCACTCCCTCTACTCTACTCAACATAATACTGTATAAAATCAAGTTATGGGACAAAGCCAACAACAGTTGTTGTTTCAGGCTATCGACTTACGCTTTGTAGTCCAGGTTGCCAGTTCGAATCTCGTCTTTCAGATTTGTTAGTTTTAGGTCCAAATTTGATTAATGACAAGTGGGACCCCCGTGTGTTGTTCCGATATTTCAGTGTAGGATGGTTTTTTTGAACAAACACTTTGCGCGGTTAGACAAGTAACGGCACGAGTTACACGTATTTTGCAAGTTTACGAACAAAAATGATAGCGGCATAGAATATCACATCCACCCCGCAGCTTAGATGCTATGGTGATACGAGTTTTTACACCGTTGGAAGTGAGATCCAATGGCTTGGGAGTAGTCTTTGTAATTATGCGCAATTTCCAAACTCTCCAAAGGTTTTTTTGCAAATAAAACATTCAGGCCTCGTGTGTGCCGCTGCATCTAGGATCCAACGGCTCCCCATTGCTCATATTAGGTACTCCCCATAACTTAATTACCCGCTACGGTGATATGAGCATCTAGGTCGTTTTATCATTGATCAGATGGCACATGCGTAGTACTTGTACTTTCTGCGCAATTCCCAAACTCTCTCAGGCGTATATTTCAAAAACATTCAAACCTCCTACTGTGGGCCATTAGATCTCCATGAACTCGTATCACCATAGAATCTACGGTGCGGGAGCACCTCATCCTCTCCCGTGCGAGAAAACATAAGGTGCTCTCGCAGCTTGGATGCTACGGTGATATGAGCTTCAAGGTCGTTTGATCTGAGATCCAATGGCATCTGAGCAGTCTTTGTGCTTGTAAGCAGTGGCCGAACTCTTTGGGGGCTTTTCTGCAAAAAACCATTCAAACCACCGAGGAGGTGTTGGGTCACAAATCCAACGGCTCCGAAGAGCTTGTATCACCAAAGCATCTAAGGTGTGGTAGCACATGATATTCTTACATACAGGAGAATATGATGTTCTCCTTCATCTTAGATGCTACGATGATACGAGCTTCGAGGTTGTTGGATATGGGATCCAAGGGCATCTGAGTAGTTTTTGTACAAATTGTGTGCAATTCTCAAACTCATCAAGGTTCCTGTAAAAATATTAAGACATCATGGAAGCTGCTATATCTCAGATCTACAAGCTCCAAGCAACTCAGACGGCATATAGCATCTAAGGTATGGGGGCACATGATATTCTCCTGGGAGGAGGGATGGGGGTGCACACCCAAGCGGTGGTGGGGTGGGTGGGGACAAATATAATCTAAACAACCCTAAACAGAGCTTCACAATTTTATCTAAGGTCGAGGGCTTGACCCCCGACAATCATAGCTCTGCCTAATTAAACACAACATTTGCATGTACTGTAGTACTAGACTTAATATTCATGTTTCAGTTTCATGTTCATTTTAAATATTGATAGGACCATGCATGTCTTACATTTTACTCCCTTCGTTCCTAAATATTAGTCTTTTTAGAGATTTCAAATGGACTGGCACATACGGATGTATATAGACATATTTTAGAGTGTAGATTCATTCATTTTGCTCCGTATGTAGTCACTTGTTGAAATCTCTAAAAGACTAATATTTAGGAACAGAAGGAGTATTTTTGAATTCGTGTCATACATGCATGGTTTGGAAAAATAGATGGACTATACTTATAGGATTGTTGTTGTGTTTGTGTGTGGGTGTTTGTGTGTGTGTGTGGTCATATGCTTGATACATACAAAGTTTTCTCACCTCCATATTGTTCATCTTTTAAATTTGAATTTGCATTGAAAAACTTATTAGGGATACCATGAAATGTGAAATCCATGTTGAGATCACTATATCACAAACTCACTCTAATTCAACAACTCGTCATAAATCAATTACCACATTGAGATTAGTATTTGCAAGGAAAATACGGGCATTATAATACACATAGATTCGTTCAGCAATTTAAAAGGTTCCTTTCGTATTCTTGAATGGTAGGACCCAATGGCGTACCAGCCAGACCTTGGCTCGTGTTGATCCTAATAAAATAAAATAAAAAAATCGGGCTCGTGTCCTTCTGGTGGCGTGCGTGGTACGCACATTAGGCAACCCCAACCAGTCGAGCCTCCGTGTTTCGAGTCGAAATATCTGGCGGCCAGAATTCCAGCCCTAGGAAATTCCCCTCATGTCCCCGGTCCATAATGACTACCGATGAACAACGGAGGGATCCTTTAGTAACTAGACAATGTTACCTACCGTGCCAAGCACGGTTCAATTCCCTCGGTCGCCACTCGCCAAGGTCACCCGTCAACTGCATTGCCTAGTACTACAACTACTACACCAGGATGAGCACAGAATTGAGCCTGTTTGTTCGTGCCTAGTACATGAGTTAATATATCGAGCAATGCACTGGTACGAAGGGATTATCCTTTTACTCTGCATATATAGCTTGTCTGAAGTCTAACTAAGCAAAATGTTTGACCAAATCCTTTCTTAAGAAATACAACAGGACAGATGTATGGCTTGAAAATTTATTGCATGATGCAGGTTATGATATTGTTTCGAATCCTGGATCTTATATTTGAGAAAACCCAAAAGTGAACATAAATTCTTGAAGCTGAGCATGGTCACGTGATATGGCACAAATATTACTTCGTAATTTTTTTCTTCAATTTGAGGCAAGCTGCTTATGACAAGTTGCACAAATGAAGAGCCAAGGCATTTTGGAACAAAGACCTGTCACGTTAAGGCGAACGCTTTCACTATTGAAACCGTGTGCGTTTACGTGCCGCCATGAGTCCCGCTTCTCATCGGCAGGTGCCGTCGGAGCAAGCGTGTGAGTCGACGGGAGGCATGCGAGCAGACCGCTGCGCCGGCTGAAGGGGAGGCGTGCGAGCAGACCGCTGTGTGGGCTCACTGGGAGGCGAGCCCTTTGACCATGCTCCGCCGCCCACCTTCATCCCAACTGCTCCCACTTTTAATGTCGCTGGTGCCACAGTTTAAAATCAACCCCGCACTACCTGGTATCGCTACAATCTTCTCTCTTCCTCTCCGATTCTCCTGTCGTCTACCTCCAACCAGCCTGACCTAAACGTACGCCATGCCGCATCACGATGGTCCGCCCTTAGTCTTCCGGGGCTTCTGAGGAAGACACCCATCCGAGTCTCAGGAACATAAGGCGCTTTGGGGACGAGCTTGAACTGGCCTTGCGGAAGACGCCGCGCCTATCCCGCTCCCCTGCTCCAGCTCCGTCGCCCGATCGCGCCCTTCTTCCGTGGCATTGATGGGCTGGGAGCCGCACATTGTTACCGAGCTTGATGCCACGGGGTTCCACGAGGTCCCGTCGACTTTCACGCGCCCGTGCACTGCCAACAAGATGCGCTGCGCTGCAATCGACGTGCACGCCCGTGCCGGTGCCCGTGCACCTGCCAGCGCATGCGCCTACGCGTGCACTCACGTGTGCGCCCATGTCGGTGCCCGTGCACACGAATGTTTCCGCCGCACCGTCGACAGCGCATGTCCCCGCGCGGGTGCCAGTGCCCCCCACAGCAACATGGATGGCTGCCGTTGACCGCTTCCTTGCACCAACGCTAGTCGCCTCCTCCCGCCCGATTGACTTCGCTCAAGTCCGTAACGTTTGGCCTTCCTTGAAGCTAGGCCAACGTCCAGGAGTACGCCAACAACGGCACAAGGCGCCGCCGTCGCCATCGGTCAGTGGTCTGACGACACACAGAGCATGGCAGAGGAGCCGCTTCACACCGCAAGACGCCCCCGCCGCCTCCGCGTAATCTAAATTTGCCATGAAAAACGTTCTGATTGCCATGCTTAAAATCTGAACGTTTATCATTTCCGTTTATTTTAGATCGATCGTCGTATAAGTTAAAGTTGGAGTCAGACTGAACGAAATCTATGGTTTGATCGATTGAATGTTCTGCTAGAGCCGTATCAATTTAAATATAAAACGTCATCAAGCCACATGTATTCCTTGTCATCCAACGACCTAGACTGCTTCAATGTCGAGCGCTCAACACGTTTAGCGTGCAGTTAATTTCATGCCAAAAATAGTGCTAATCACATAATAACACACAAATAATATCCTACTTAATATCCGCATGCACTTAATATACTTCCAAATTAACGTGCATTGCACGTACACACTGACTAGTGCTGCTAGCACGTGAAACTAGTGTCGTAACTTGTGAACACGTCCAGATATGGTCAACGGCAACATCACCCGCGAGTTCTTCGTGTTTTCCCATGCGTCTAAACGCATAAGGGGAGGAGAGAGAGAGCACACATGGAACCCACCAGTAAGTGAAGGCGAATAGTACTAAAAATAATATTACATGTTATCGATTAAAAAGGTTGTGGTAATATAAAAACATTATGTGAACAAAGGGAGGTACAACAGACATTGTTGTTCTACGTATGTTGCCTATTGACGTGCGTATTGAAGGTCGTGGTCGCATGTTCGATCCTCGTCCTTTATTTTTAAATTTGTATATGGGTCCAAATTTGTTTCATGACATGTGGGCCCCTCGGTGTGCAGTTTGTAGCACTTTAATTGTGGGTCGAAATTTGTTCCATTCCAAGTGGAGTATCGGTGTGTAGTTTTGTAGCTTATTTATAATAATTAAAGAGAACAACAGAGTTTTTTGCAATAATACCATGGTGTGACGTTGAAGGCGAGAAAGGACGTGCGAGAGAGCGATGACCGAGCCAGAGGGAAATCAACTAGGGGAGTTGTGGGGGTTGCAGTGGTGTTTGGAGTAGTTGTGGGCCGAATGCTACGAAAATATAATCTAAACCGACCGGAATAAATGCCTACACAAATTAATCCAATGTTGGAGTGCCCCTCGCAATGTAAATAGCTCCGGTTTTGCGAGGGATGGAGAGGTAGCTTCAATGTGTGGAAGATACGGTGAGAGAAAGTGAGGTCAATCGAGAGACATATAGATAGAGAGACAAAGTGAGTGTGGTCTGACATTCATTGAACAGATATATATGCTCTGGAGAGATATTGTCCGACTGAGCTTTTGGCAAGGGTGAGGGCTGTAAGATAGAGCTTGAGAGATGATCCAGTCACAGACGTGTAGATATATTTTGTGCATGGGAGGAAGCAAGGTTAATCGATCACATAGGGTCGTCGCGCGATCGAAAGAGTGAGACGGGTTGGAGAGAGTGACCTAGATAGACAATGTGCGTGAGAGAGTATACAATGTGAATAGGTCGAATTGGGCTCAAACATGGTGATATATCGTTTTTGTCTGAGAAAGAGCAAGGTCAATCGAGACATACAAAGAGAGAGAGAGAGAGGGAGGGGGAGAGAGAGAGATTGAGCGAGCAGGGCCCGCCATGAGGTCGAAAGAGTGGGGGCGGCTTGGATGGACTGACCTAGATAGACAATCTGCGTGAGAGAGTATAGAGTGTGTCGATCGAGGCCTGAACAGGGAGATATATCATTTGTGTGTGAAAGAAAACGAGGTTAAACGACACTCAGATAAAGAGAGCGAGATTGAGCGAGTGTGGCTCACCGTCTTGAAAGAAAGAGTGAGACGGTCTCGAGGGAGTGACCTAGATAGACAATGTGCGTGCGTGCGCATGAGAGGTTGGGGGCTAGATAGGCAATGCATGTATTTAGCGCGAGAGGGTGAGAGGGAGAGGGAGAGAGAGATCTCGGCATGGGGTGCAATGGCGGGTGTGTAAGGTAAATACATTTGGTAACAAAGTGGAAAAAGGGGGTTGTGTACTTGAGAGAGCTAGAGATCGAAACATGGAGAGAAAGAATGAATGTGTGTTGAAAACCGATAGTTTCCTAAGGTGGTTAGGAGAGGAATATTGACCGATACAGGAAGTATGTAGCGTAAAAGGGGGGGGCTAAAACAACATTTGAATTTAGGTAGTACGAGACTTAATATCGATGTTTCAATTCGATGTACATTATAGGATTTGAACTGAGGACCATGCATATGGGTAATTATTTCGAATTCGTGCCATACTAGGTTTCGAAAAGTTGACATTGACTCGATTTGTTGTGCTATTTTGTAGGTCATATGTTTGAATCCATCCAAAAGTTTTCTCACTACCATGGTGTTCATCATATACATATGAATTTGTATTAAAAAAGTAGCGTGGATACAGTGAAATGTGAAATCCATGTTAGAATTGGAGATCGCTATGTGACACACACTCTAATTCAAATAACTAATTATGTGACACACACTCTAATCCACATTAGCGTGGATACCGTTTTGATTTTTTTTCAAATAACTCCTCATTAATTAATTTATAGTATCTCGTTTCGAATGACTAATTATTTGCAAGGAAAACACGGGCATGGTAATACATACAGATTCGTTTGCAAATGAAAGAAGATTCGTTTGCATTCTCAAATGTAGGCGCACCAGGCAGACCAGGGTCATGTCGTGGTGGTCGCGTGTGTCGGACAGCGACAAAATAAGTTCGCGCTTCCACATTTCGAATTGAAATATCTAGCGGCCCCAATTCCAGCCCTACAAAATCTCCCTTCTCCATCGTCCCCTTCCGCGTCCAGATTGCTCAAATCCCTAATTCGCCGCCAACCCGAGCAAAGTTCGAATCGCCCCTCGTCTCGTCTCTTTCCCCACCTCTGTGTCGGACGACGACGACGAAGACGACGGTCGCGCTTCACCACCGCACCGGAGCTACCTCATCTACACCCTCATCCACCGCACCGGGTGGTCCACCGACAATGTCGGCCGCCACAACCGACGTGCCTCATAGACACCGACTTCCACCGCATCAGGTGCGCTTCACCGACGCCGTCTCCCAGCTCACCGGGGCTACTTCACCGAGCACATCATCACGCCTCCGCCCCCCGAGGCCGCTGGGGCTTCACCAATGGTCTCATCCACCGCATCGTAGCGCTGCGCTGCCACTCAAGATCTGCATCCATGCGCGGCCAGCCAACGCCAGCGCATCACCCTCAACGGATATGAAGTGACCCGCACTCTAGCTAGGCGAGCATGCCCAAACGCCGGCCCGAACTAGGTATCCACACATCACTCCCTTGTGCACTGTTCTGACGATGTTTGGATATCCTTTCACTGCTCTCTTAGCTTACACGCCTATCCAACTCTGACTTTAACTCTTATTTCTTCTAGAGATATCATCTGAAACAAGCAAATCCATTTTTAGCGAAGCATGACGGCGCTACGGGATCTGGTACACATCCTGCACACCCGTATAACCTTGTAAGTATTTGTTCTCCGGTACAACAGCAAGGTCGATTCCTCTTATTTGATCAACCATTCGCCGTGTCAAAAATGCAGATGGGATGCAAGGAGCACAAGGCACGCACATCCAAGCAAGTGGTAACATGGACTTGTGCATGGAACATCCCAAGCGCAAGCAGAGCTGCAGTGAGCACAGCATAACGAGCTAAGCGTAAGTCCCTGCATTTTATTTAATTCAGACCGGCATTCGTGTATGATTTGTGTGCGATGGCGGATCCATGAATTCAATTTACCAGGCGAACATTTAACTTAAAAATACGAAGGAACTTGCAATCCGGAAATCAACATAACTTGAGAAATGTGAAGCTACATGCACTTTGAAAACCAGCTAATGATCCAAAGTAGTTCAGATTATAAACACTAAATGATGCAAGCACCAAAAAACACAAAATGCAACATGGTGTACAAGGACTACAAACATGGTCTGTACCTGCTTGAATTATTCGTTCTCTGGCTGAAAATATCGAAGTGTAATTGCACCTATAACCAATGCGCAAACTGCATATCAATATATCTATCCTGCACAAGTATGCCAATAGTTTTAAACAACAGATTAGTAGATGGCCTCGACGTTTCCTCAATCCATGAAAATGCACTATAATTTGCTTGTCATCAATGCCTGCAAATCTCTATGTTTCTCTCAACATAGCATATCATCATTAGACACTAAATCCTTCAATGGGAGCTTGCAAAATGCGTGCATTAGATCTCTCATTAGACACTATATGTTCATCACCAGGAGCATGTAAAATGTTTGCATCAAATCCTTCATTAGCAGTATGTTCATTAGACACTTCAGGCTCAAGAACAACATGAGCTTGGATGTTTGCACCGGAAACTTGATTAGATACATCAGATTGATCGATTCGGTATTGATTGGGGAGTTATAAAATAAGTAGAAATTGGTTTCATTTTCTCATAGATTCCCTACATACAAGCATTTTTACAACACCGTCGAGTTTAACTATTGGCCAGAAATTGAAGAGTTAAATTAGATATAATCAAGGATGTGATGTACACCTTTCGTTGTGCATGCTACTCTTGCAAGTCATGATGTCTGCTTGGCGCAAGCTCAATGACATGCCCGTGATGCCGCCGCTGCCTCACGTGCAGGCTACACCTGTGGTTGGATCTTCATCTTCTTGTTCTTCCGCTCGCTTGAAGTTCGGCGACCGCCTCCAACAAGGGCGCGAGGAAGTGCTGTGTCGGTCTGTCGGCGGCTAGGTTAGGAAGCGAACCAGATCGGAGGTCGGAGCGGATGAATTGGGATTTTTCCTGTCAGATCGATATGGGAGGCGCTCGTTTGGGCTGCGAGCCTGCTATAGGGCCTGCCTTGCACTTATGTTATTGGCCCATCCAAATTGAAACATTTTTCTTCACTTTTTACATTGCCTGCTCGTGCGTTGGGATGAACAAAACTAGCCTGGGCCAACCTAGATGACTCAAACTAGGTGCACACTTTCCAGCCACCTGAGGCGGCCGCCCATACCAGCCCCTATGGTGGCGTCGCCCCTTTTATGCAGTATGATTGGGGTAGTAAAAATATTCCAAAGGGCGCTTTTGATTTACCCACAGAATGGTTGAATTGCTTGTTTCTATGAACTGAGTTCGCCAATAATGTGAAGGATGTCAGTCTTTTCATCCTATTGTAGATTGCTTAGATCTCGATGTGCCAAAAGTACTCGCATGGAATATACAGTAAAAGCCAGTGTGATGTGTGTGGCTACAACTAGTCTGGCTACACGTCCTCATATAACATATCAAGGACGCACCATCTTACCAGATTAACCATTCGACTTACCAATGCAGTGTGGGAAGAAAGAAGTATTGGGGCTGCGTATCCAAGCAATTGATGCCATGGACTCCTTCGTACAACCTTGTAAGCGAAAAAGAAGTTGCAGTGTGCTTGTACAAAGAACTAGCGTAAGTTCAGTTACCTGCTTCTCGGAATTTTAGTTAGCCACTTATTGCAAAACTGTTCAATTATGTTGCTTGGCTTAATTTAGCTTGCTCACGATTACATAATGCCATAGCTCGTTAATCCTATTATAGATTGCGCCTATCTATGTGTTTGATACTTACTGTTAATAATTACCTGTTTGCACGAACTTAAATAGCTACTTGTTTGTTTAACTGCTTTCTTTGCTGCAACAACGGGTTACAATGATGTTAATAACTACTTTTCAGCATCCAGTTGAAACTCTTTAATTCCTTGTTTGTTTAACTGGTTTGCTGTTATAACTCCCAGTGGAGATGTTTTGCTAACTTCAACTTTTCTGAATCCAATCGGGACTTTAATGGCAAAACAGGTTAGCCCAAGATCAAAGAGCGAGGTCCCCATGGACATTGTATCATCCCACGAAAGTGGCACCGCCCAATCGTGCATTATGAATTGCCAACCGCTGATGCTCTAGAGGCTAAACTAGTGGTAGAAAGAGATTCGCATACGCACTTACAGATGAAGTTGACATGTTGAGGAAGCAAACAACACAATCACTAGCAGTACTCAAGAGAACCATTAAATATTTGGTGGATTTCAAAACGAAGCAAGCTGAGACTAACCACATTGTTAAGGTCCTAAAGGAAAAAAGGAAATTAAATTCCCACTTGGTAAATCATAGGTGAAATGTTCTTTCCATTGAATAACCTTTGTGTTGTTTGTTCATGTAATCAATCAAACCATTTGTTTTAGAGATCATGTAATAATTGTTTTTTGTTTTTTGTTTTTTGGTTTGTAATTTTATTTGAGCACAAGTCTGTATTAATTGATAAGACTCAGAGACATTTCATTTTGATTGTTGTGCCAGACCTACAAATATGCCAATCGGGCTGAATGTGCATTCAGCAATAATAGTAGTATAGATGGACCATAAGTGGCACGCATCGGAAAGGGCCAAGATGTTGTAGTAGCTTGGCTAAAAAACGGATGCTGTTGTAGCAAAGAAAAGTACAATGCCTAGCTTATGTATGTTAGTTAATATTATTGATCCATATACTCTATAAGTGTTTATATATACATTAGTTCTGTACATTCTTGGTTGATTGACTCGGTATTTGAATCTTGATACATCGCTTGTGTACATATCTAAATGGGAGTACACATTATGCTGCGTGTGACATTTGAGTTGGACATGAAGTGTTCCAAATATTCGAATTCACCTTAAATTGGATTCTAGCTTCTGAATTTGAGTATCGGCATTTGTAAACCATATTCATATATGACAGTGGAATACATCTTTGTCGTCCTTTTGAAGATATATAAAAACACATAAAATGATTTATAAAGGTTCGTATAGGAATACAAAATGGATTCGAATTTAGTTGCTAGGGTAAACGTGGATGCTTATTGTCCCAAAATTCGAAAGAAGCGGCAAAATGTCTCACTCCCACATCGGCTACCCGAAGCCAAGTGTTTGGGAGATGGAAATTACGGTCTACCCATTACACGGACAATCCATCGTCCCGATTTCCACTGCTCTAAATAGGGGTAGGTTAGTAACTTCAATTAGACGTGACACGACCGCCTCTGAGCCCATTCTGACACGGTGGGCGCCAAACATGGGCGGCAAAACACATTTGATTCAAGCTCGTCCGAAAGACCTCTGTTTCTCCCTACATTTCCCCATTCATACATGGTGGGTGGCAAAACAAACTCGACTCGGCCGAAATCGATGTAGGCAAATATTTTCAATAGGGGCAGGTTTTTAACTTCACTCAGACGTGACACAACCGCCCTACCTGTCAGCCCCGTTCATACACCGTGGGTGCCAACCATGGGCGCTAACCACCCTCTCCTCGCCCGAAATCGCTCTGGGCAAATATTGGCAAGATGCGAGGTTACCGTCGTATCCCCAACCGACGAGACGTCCAAATTTTAAACAGGGGCTAAGTTCGTAACTTTCCCATATTTCAGACAGGTGCGTCCCAAAAACAAGGTTCCCCGTACCTCTCCCTTTTCCCATTCATACACCGTCCGCGCTAGAACACCATCCCCACACCAGCCTTCGTCCGCCACCCCATCCATCGCCGCCGTCCTCCACCCCATCCATCATCGCCGTCCTCCACAACATCCATCGCCACCGTCCTCATCCATGCCGGAGCGCCTACCAAGACTGCGTCATCCATTGCTAGAGATGGATGTTTCTCATCCACAATGACGGACCAAGAGCCTTGCATCACGTCCTCTCGCTTCATCGGCGTCGTCGTCCTCTTTGCCGGGGCCGCTCACGCGACCTTCTCTTCCACCGCAACGGGACTTATCCCCCGATGCACCCGTCTACCGTTGCAGATCTGCTTCAACGCCACCGACAGCCATCACACCCCTGATGCCTACACGGCGCCACAAAAGAGGTGGTACTTCATATCTCCTCAAATTTTTGATCTCAACCAGAAAATAGATCTTAAATTGGTTACTCTACTTTCTTTTCAGCTCTTAAAACTTAGTTCTTAGTTCGAAGCAAACAATGGTGCTAAATATCATTTCTCCGGTTTGCAGCTTCAAATCTGCCATGGCACAGTCATAATACGGTTTAATTGATCATGTTATTTCTGTGGTGGTTTCTTTAATAGAAATCGGAGGGGAAACCCTCTTTTGCTAAAAAAATTATGCATAGAGTTTCCCCCTTTTTTGATCACTATATGATCAGAATACGTGCTTCGTGTCATAATAGCACTGCTCCACCCATCAAGCTAAACAAGCTTAGTTGTTCAAATACGAATATGATATTATTAAAACAGAGCCGTTTAATTGGTCAGCTAAATGTTCCTAAATTAGTTTTGAAAATGCATGTTCGCCGCTCGGGTGTGTATCTCTACAAGGTGCCCACAGTGGGTCGGCCCACCCTGGGATTTTGGGTCGTCCCTGTGCCCTATTCCCCTACGTTACGCTGCTGGCGCTTCGATCTCTACTGCTTCAGCCGCTTTGCCTCGCCGGCGACTTGACGTCCCCGGACGGCATTACTCTAGGAGGAGACTCCGGACTAACAGGAGGTCAGGAGCCGCTCGCCCAACAGCGTCACCGCTGCCCGGGCGCGCTGCCGTGCCTACCTTCCCAGTCCGTTCAAGGCTCAGGCGTGCAGCACCCACTAAGCCAACCCGATTTAACCTGAGATAAGTCCACAACACTCGGCAGCCACTCCTCATCACCCATTTTCTAATTGATTCATTACTCATTAGGCAGGACTGTCATTAGGGTTTGTTGTGTGCTCAGTGCTACCTACACTTAATGGTTCAGATGTATTTCGGTAATCTTTAGTACCTGTAAAGTTCACAGGGTTTTCAAAATTCTGGCCCTAGGAACAAACACTAGTCATTTGGATTGTTGGTCATAGTGACATTGACCCAGATTACTACTGCAAGCTAGGTTTGTTGACAATTTTACTTGTCTTTCTTACTCATTCGATATAATATCCAATTATTCACGTCGATTAGTTGCAACTATAAGTGCTAGACAAACTTCTTGATTCAGATTTTGGACGGTCTCATCTGCGATTACAATTCTGCATACTTGTCCTAGTAAGCTCACAAGTAAATGATTGATTCACTACATCTATGCTTGCCTTGTCATATTTGTTGTCAATATTCTTTTAGGGTGGACCTCCCTGTTTCTAAATACTAGAACCGTATACATGAGTGAATAGTATTTCTCTATGTGATCTCTTCCATCATGTGTAGGCAACGAACACTGCATTGTATAGAAAGAAAGTGTCATTTCCAGCTTTTACATAGGCTTCGATCTTTTACATGGAATACAATCTGCCTCCTTGCTTTGTGTCGCACTACCAACACTCCACCCTTGAAGCTAAACATTATGCCACTCATAATTCCTTAGTTTATTTGTTCAAATCTGAATTTCATATGATTCTAATGTTCCTACTTCAGTTTTGAAATGTGTATGCACTGTTATAGAGACATAAGGGGTTTGTATTTACGTGTGTGTGGTCCGTCAAGACGGTTGGGGGTGAACTTTGCATATGTAGGGGTTTATAGGGAGACACTCTTCGAGTTGAATTCGCAATGCAATCCATAGATAATCTAACTACTTTTTATGTTTTCATGAATCTCAGATCCTGAATAGCATCATAATGATTATGAGCTTGCGCGCATGAAAAGAATAAAGCAGAACAATGCCATGGCTGTCAAAGTTGGCATTAAGGGACTGAAATCAAGTCTAGATGCAATGCAATGCAAACGCTCTCCACCTACAGATTCATGCTCAGAATATGATCCTAACAGTGATTCTGAGCTAGAGGGAGACCTAAGTCAGTGTAGCTCCCTAGTGGAGGAGTCAAAGGAAGATGCCCTATCTTATTCACCCATCAAGGTGCTTGCTCTAACTTTCCAAGGTTATATTGGTCGCACATATCTTGCAACTGATGCTTTGCATTGCTTCTACTTTGTTGAACTGCCATTAGCTTAGTTTACACATCGTGTATGTGAATACGCCCTGCCTATCCATTTTCAGTACATATTCCATCTGTCATCATACCATATTTATCCATTCAAATGATGTTCTTGTGTATTAGACGTTCAAAAGGAAGAGTGAGATTGCTGATTGTGGAGGAGCACAAGCAAAGTATTTGGAAAAGGTAGTGGCACCTGATAAATCAAATAGCCCATTAGGTGTAGTTGCAATATCACACGACCCACAAAACACCCCAACTCTAGCAGACTCTAGCCCTACTACACTCGTCAATTACGATGCCCCAACTCGGCAGACCCCAACCGCAGCAAACATTATGATTATGCCGATTGACATAGCACCAGCTCTCTGACGCAAAAACCCCATTCCAAAGAAAGAGTACACCAAATCCAGTTGCCAAATCCCTTTTCGAACCAGAGAGAGACCCAATTGGAGCAAATAGGAGCCCTATTCCATTTCTTCCCAGTTTAGAAGACGAAGCTTATATTGTTGTCAGGAACTTTGTGTGCATCTTTCCTTCATGGAAAGATTATACCGCAGACACAGAACAATTTCCAGTCTTCCTCTGCAACTTACCATAAGTAATGTACTAATGTTATTCATGGTCATTACTGCATATGTTTCTGCTGACAGAAGACACAAGATTTCATTCTTTTAAATAGGCGAGGACCAAACTGGATTGTGAAGACGAGCAAGGGTTGGTTGCGCTTTTCAAGCACTCATTGATGAAGTATCGTTCCTACCTGAGGCAAGCGCACTTCGATGGCAAGCCTCTAAACGAAATTTCTGTAAAGTCTCCGGTGCTACATTTATCCGACGGTGACTGGAATAATCTTGTTACACATTGGTCTCGGCTGCAGCGTAAGGTACTGTCTATGATATCACATCACAATTTGAACTACATTTACGCATTTGCCTTAACGTCTCATTTGTACGAAACTGTTAGCGTAAGAACATTCATTCTCAAGGGACCATGTAATCTCGCAACTATACTGCATAATCGCATTGCTCTTGTGAGTACCTCCTGCCCTGTATGACCATACTTAATTTCATAGCTGTTTGATTATGTAGCATCACTGCACATGTTAGCCTCGTTATCGTCCATTTGGTGGACATTATAAGATCCGTATGGACTCTTACATAAATTTAGAATCAACCCAATGCTTTTGAAGAGGTTTAGCTCTTGGGTCCTCTTGTAAGGACTGAACATCGTCTATCAACTGTACTTACATTAATAGCTACTCCCTCCGTCCCATAATATAAGAACGTTTTATACAAAGACACTGTGTTCAAAACACTCTTGTATAATGGGAAGAGGGATTGGTTCATTGTGTAGCATTCTGCATCTTATCTCCCTCGCTCACCATTTACTAAAAAAGATCAGATCTATATTTAATCTTACCAAAAAGTAGAATACATAGACAATGCCAGTGTAGAAGTGTAACCCATTGCTCTTGTCAGTACATTTTGTCCTGTAACGCTTGTACTTCCAGGGATTGGTAGTTGATTATGTAGCATCAATCTGCATCTTATCTTCATTATCCTCTATCCCTTCCATATTATCATATCTATAATTACTCTCTACAAAATGTGGAGTACAGTGCAATGCTTATGAAGAAGATTCTCTACTGAAATTCTTGAGTTATCCTTCCCTTGACATGGAGAAGGGCATTATAAAGCCGGTGTTAACTATTAATGTAAGTCAGTCCTTCTAAAGCCTTTATCCTCAACTGATGTTTAATTTGCTCATACTCCCTCTCGTTTACTGCTATTTAGTTTGCTGTTTCTACCAAAATGCATGTTCGCAAGAACCGTAAGGTCTAAGTTTTACTTGTAAAAACAAATTCCTTATTCATACCATGCACATTACTCAATACTCCCAATATGTATGCTTGTTTTTGTGGATCTATAATCCAGTGTGTGGTGAAGCAGCCCACGTTTGCACCTTGTCATTTCCTATTTTATCTTACTGATGTGGCTGATGATATGAACAACATGTCATGCACATTAACCAAAATAGATACAATGATTTTATTTGCCCTTCATCTATGCTTGTTATGTTGACATGGTAATCCAGTAGTGTGGTGAAGCTCCCCGCATTATGAATAATGCCAAAATTATGCTATTGATATTTTGAACTTACTCTTTATTTTCTAATTTGAAATTGGATGGAATTGACAGCACAGTTATCATCTTTGTTTATACACGTGCAAAACTTGTCATCTGTCTACTTTGTTTCAGGTGATATGCACGATGGCATGCACAAGTCTGCTTGAAGGCTGTGAGACAAACCCAACATATATTGCAGCAAAGAAGGCAAAACATCTTGAAGATAGCGAGACAACCCCAAAGTCTTGTCTTGATGCGGTGTTCAAGTTACTTGAGACTAGCGGTCGAGACAAGCTCACGAATTCGTTGTCTAAATTAGTTCGACTTATTCGGTCCCAAGTTCTAGCGAAAGGCATTCTCTGACTCAACTTCGACTTGAAGTCCTATCTCTAAGAAAGATTGCGGAGAACACCAATGAGAACCTCATCGCTAAACAGCTACGCCTGGAAGCTATGACCGACATGCTAGGCCGGTCTCACAGCCGTGCTTAGTAGCTTGCGCAGCAGTTCCCGCGCAAGGCTAACCTTTCTTGAACTGTCTTGGGAGTGGTCTCGGTTCAGTATTATTTTGTTACGCTGCAATGGTGCCCAGTTTTTGTAATCTGCTTCTTCGTTGCGCTTTATGATCACTGGTGGCAAACTTCGATGCCCAGTGGATGTAATATACCATAAATCCTTTATTATATAGTGTAGGTTTATTCTTAGTTACTATGCCATAATTTCTTTATTGTATAGAGTAGGTTTGTTCTTAATTCCTACTAGTTACTCCCATCATTCGCTATTTGAAAAAAAATCAGATGTAGTCGACCGGGCCGAAACATTCGCCTCTAACGGGCCTGGTTTTTAGCGGGCCACAATTGGGCCGGCCTGCATCTTTCTTGGGCCCGAATGATTGGGGCCTTCACACTTTGCGCGAGGCCCACAACTTACACCGGCCTATATTTTAGTTGGGCCTTTTGTGGACCCAGCGCTTAGTTTGGCCCAGGTAGCGTTGGTCCATTAACAGGCTGAATATTGTACTGGCCTGTTACAGCCCAGATGAAACCATGGGCCTTTTGCAGGCCGAAATGCATGTTGGGCCTCAATTTTCACTAGTCATCGGTGGGCCTTCAGCGGGATGAAATGTAGACCGGGCCTTTTTGGGCCCAGTTATATCACGGGCAGTTACCAGGCCGAAACATATCTCGGGCCTTAGTTGGCCCACTGATATCATGGGCCTTTAAGAGGCTGAAAGCTTAGTACAAACATCAATGGGCCGAATTATGCGACAGGCCTTTAACAGGACCAAAGTCACGTTGGGCTTAATTGTTGCCACCTTTATCACGGGTCGTTAGTGGGCCCGATGTCCCGTCGGACCATATATGGCCCATGGGCAGCACGGGCCATTCCCAGGCCGAGAGTCACACCGGGCTGAAATGGGCACATGTCTACATCGGGCCTCTAACAGGACGAAAGTCACTGGGCTGTAATTCGGCCCAAATATTCGGCGAACAATTAACGGGCCAGATCTGGCTTCGGACCATAAATGGGACCAAATACTCGGCGAACAATTAACGGGCCAGGTCTGGCTTTGGGCCGTAAATGGGCCTTTATTAAGCAGGCCGTTATTGGGCTGGCCCACTAGTACCTGAGTAAGTACTACGGGCCTTTGACTGGGCCAGCCTTTTTAACCTATATGGGCTTCTGTTGGGCCCAACCACGTGTCGACGTATCGTAGGCATGTCTCCTCCAATGGACGGGCGACATCTGGCCCACTGACGAGCTGATAAGTGTTCCCTCCGGCCAATCAGAATTTTACACGTGGAAATTTCCCATTGGTCCGGGCTGTTAACGGGTTATCGGATTCAAAACCGCACCCGATGGCTTAACGGTGTTCCGTTACGGTGGATGCCACGTGTCGGTCACCCTTGACGAAAGCACTTCTGTGACGCGTGATTTATCGTCATGGAAGTGGACACTTCCGTGATGATAATTTTGGTAATGTCATGGAACACTTCTACGACAGCACAGGTATGACTATCTTGTTTCTGTCATAAATTTTTCATGGATGTACATGCATGACAGAAAACATGACCTACTTTGACAAACACGTATCATCACGGAAGTGTATTTTTTTGTAGTGGGTCGAAGTGTGGATCTTTGGCAATGATATATGTACCTAAAAGCACCAAGTTAATATTAGAAGCTAAACAACAATTGAAAAATGATGTAGTACAACACTCCATCCATCCCATTATATAAGATTTTTTACATGTATATCTAGACATCATCGTAACATTAAGGTAACACTCTTCCTTGTTGCTATGTAGCACGGGATTGCATATTTAGTCATTCAAGATACAATGCATGTTGCTAAACAACAATTGAAAAACGAAAAGGCATGTTAACTGCAATATCCTTAACATCAACCAAATATCGTAGTTCATAGTGGTATTGTTGAAACTGTTATTGATGAAATTGAACAGCACGGCAAATAGTTGCACATATGGAGCATCACATTGTGAAGAACTGAAATAAACAAGTCATAAGGACATCTCTAGGCGATCCTTAAAAAGTTAAAGGACTAAAACCCTTAGTGGATATATATATATATATATATATATATATATATATATATATATATATACTCCAGCAATTTTTGGCCTTTTCTAGTTGATCCCCTAAACTTAAGGTTGTAAACTTCAATTTGATCAAGTTCAAAGCAGGTTCAACCAAAAGTAGCATGCATTCAAACATAAACATAGATAATTTTGCATAACTGAACATAAAACATAAATTTAAACTAAGCTAAACTACTTTCGGTCGAAGTAGAGGTCGAGCCAATCCTTCCTCGTCATGTACGGTGTGCCGCGAGCCGGGTCCGGGCCAGTACCATCATCGGGGTCGTTGGGGAAGGCACTCCTCCACTAATCAACGTCGATCTCCTCATCCTCGGGGCCCACCTCGACGCCCTCCGTGCCGCCGTAGCCGCCGCCTTCGGCCTCGTCATCAGAGGAGAGCACGATAACCTCGCCGCCGTCCTCGCCGCCTTTGACCTCGTCATTGAAGGAGAGCGCGATAACCTCGCCGCCCTCCGTGCTGGCAAAGATCACTCGCTCCGCCTCCACGAGCTCCAGGTGCTGTCGGCGGAGCTCTTGCATATAGGCCTCGTCGGCGGCCTCGACCTCGAGGCGCTCCCACACCTCGCGGTCCTCCCGCGCCATAGCCGAGCTCACCACCCCTGGCTCCGGCGCAACGAGGTCGACCAGATGTGTGCCGAAGGGGAAACTGAGCCTAGCCGTTGCGCCGTGGTAGCGGACCTGCCAGTGGTCGTACTCCATGGCCGCGAGCTCGGCCATGTGGAAGCTACAGAGCCACCGGCGGGTGTGGGTCGCTCGATCTGTAATCTCGTTGCCCACGTTCCCCACCGCCGTTGTTGGACCCCGAGGTAGGACTTCGCCGGCTGCCGGGTCCGAGGAAGGATGGGGAAGTCCTCGAACCGGCGTAGGGGTGCGACGGTGGGGGGATCGGGGGACCGGCGACTGCGGATCGGGCCCGCGGAGGACGACGGGGACACCTCGGTGGCCACCTCACCGGCGTCGGGCGAAAAGGCGGCGACAAACCTATTTTTGGCCATTGGCTCCTCGAGCTCCCCGGCACACTGGCAGAGGTTGGGGACGGAGGCGCCGGCCATGGCGGTGACCTATCAATGGTTTCGAGGGTTGTGTGTGTCTGTGTGAGCGGAGGTTTTGGGGTGTGTGTGGAGGGGGGCGGGGGGGGCAAGGTTGTGTTTGAGGAAATACTGTGGCAACTAAAAATTTACTAGATGGGAGTAACAAGGCGGGGCTACTGAAAATTTGGATCAAGGGCGAGCAGATATTTTTTAGATTGCGAGGGATGCAGAGGCGGGAGTAAAATGTAGACTCTTGAAAATTTGAATCAAGGGACTGAAGTAGAGCGGGAGTAACAGACATCGCACACGGTCCGCACATACTAATTGTGTGCTATCAAACATTAAACCTTCCAGGCGGTAGATATTTTCAAGATTATGAGGCAGTAATATTTTCGAGATTGCGAGGGATGCAGAGGCGGGAGTTTTTGGGGAGCGAGCTAGTGTGCTTGACACGCCGACTGTGGACTTTAGTCGACGCACCTTCTCGCGTTAGGCGTACTATACACCGGTGGTGCTCCAAGATATTTTGCACTACATCTCACAAAGTTGGTCATAATAAACTGTGTGGGATCTACTTGATTTGACTTACAAAATGGGGTCACAGCGGCAATGGACGTTGTTTGAATTGCTAGACCTTTTATCTGCAGTGAACATGCAACTATATGTGTGTCGTAAAAAAATTGGAATTATTCAGGGTTCGTTTGGACATTTTATACATTAAACAGGTTTTCTAGCCATTTCAGGTGCACAATTCAAAATTAAACTACATGCACATGCTCTGGTGCATACAAATTGGTTGAAAAACCAAATATGTGTCCTTCAGTGCATGCTTAGGTCCCATGCAAGAAATTTCGGGGTTCATTTGGACTTTTTTATACATTAACTAGGTTTTCTAGGCATTTTATGTGCATAATTCAAATTTGAACTACAAGCACATGCTCCAATGCACCAAAGTTGGTTGAAAAATCACATGTGTGTCCTTGGGTAAATTTCTAGGTCCCATGCAAGAGATGTGAATGAATTTCAAACACCAGGACACTGTTAATTGCCGGCAAATGTTGAGATACCTGGTTTTAAATTCTAGTAAATCCAAAACTCGTCTGAAATTCATGAAACTTGGCATGCTATCATGGAGCTGCATCAACATGCCGTGGTGAAAATTTTGTCCCATCTGGGGCAGGTTTGGGTATAAGCTTCTCACAAACCAGAGCTTCTCACAACAAGCATGATGGTTTCGATAGGGAACGTACCACCTTTGGGGACGGGACGATATCCGTTGCCTCTTATTGCTTTCAAAAAATTTCTAGTGTCAACATAGAACAACAGGAGTGTTGTGTTTAATCTTGGAATTTTTTGGGATTTGTTTGGCCTTTTTTATACATTAACTGGGTTTCCTAGGCATTTTATATTCAAATTTTAACTACAAGCACATGCTCCAATGCACTAAAGTTGGTTGAAAAATCACATGTGTGTCTTTGGGTGAATTTCTAGGTCCCATGCAAGAGATGGGAATGAAATTCAAACACCAGGGCACTGTTGATTGCCGGCAAAACGTTGAGATGCCTGGTTTTTAAATTCTAGTAAATCCAAAACTCATCTGAAATTCATGAAACTTGGCATGCTATCATGGAGCGGCATCAACATGCTGTGGTAAAAAATTTGTCCCATTTGGGGCAGGTTCGGGTATAAGCTTCTCACAAACCAGAGCTTCTCACAACAAGCATGATGGTTTCGATAGGGAACGTCTCACCTTTGGGGACAAAACGATATCCATTGCCTCTTATTGTGTTCAAGTTTTTTTCTCGTGTCAACACAGAACAACAGGAGTGTTGTGTCAATTTTTTTGATTTTTCGAGGTTCGTTTGGACATTTTTATGCATTAATTGAGTTTTCAATGCATTTATGTGCATAATTCAAATTTGAACTACATGCACATGCTCTAGTGCATATAAATTGGTTGAAAAAACAAATTTGTGTCCTTTGGTGCATTCTTAGGTCCCATGCAAGAAATGGGAATGAATTTCAAACACAAGGGCACCGTTGATTGCCGGCAAAACATTGAGATGCCTGGTTTTTAAATTCTAGTAGATCCAAAACTCGTCTGAAATTCATGAAACTTGGCATGCTACCATGGAGCGGCATCAACATGCCATGGTAAAAAAATTTCTTATTTGGGGCAGGTTTGGGTATATGCTTCTCACAAACCAGAGCTTCTCACAACAAGCCTGATGGTTTCAGTAGGGAACGTACGTCCCACCTTTGGGGACAAAACGATATCCATTGCCTCTTATTGCTTTCAAAAAAATTCTCGTGTCAACATAAAACAACAGGAGTGTTGTTTAAATTTTTGGGATTTTTCGGGGTTCATTTGGACATTTTTATGCACTAACTGAGTTTTCAATGCATTTATGTGCATAATTCAAATTTGAACTACGTACATGCACATGCTCCAGTGCATATAAATTGGTTGAAAAATTAAATCTGTGTCCTTGGGTGCATGCTTAGGTCCCATGCAAGAAATGGGAATGAATTTTTCGGGGTTCGTTTTGCCTTTTTTATACATTAACTGGGTTTTCTAGTAATTTTATGTGCATAATTCAAATTTGAACTACAAGCACATGGTCCAATGCACCAAAGTTGGTTGAAAAATCACATGTGTGTCCTTGGGTGCATGCTAGGTCCCATGCAAGAGACGGGAATGAATTTCAAACACCATGGCACTGTTGATTGCCGGAAAAACTTTGAGATACCTGGTTTTAAATTCTAGTAAACCCAAAACTCGTTTGAAATTCATGAAACTTGGCATGCTATCATGGAGCGGCATCAACGTGCTGTGGTGACAAATTTGTCCCATTTGGGGCAGGTTTGGGTATAAGCTTCTCACAACAAGCATGATGGTTTCGATAGGGAATGTACCACCTTTTTTTGAAGGTTAACGTACCACCTTTGGGGACGGGATGATATTCGTTGCCTCTTATTGCTGTCAAAAAAAAATTCTAGTGTCAACATAGAACAACAGGAGTGTTGTGTTTAATCTTGGGATTTTTCGGGGTTCGTTTGGCCTTTTTTATACATTAACTGGGTTTTCTAGGCATTTTATGTGCATAGTTCAAATTTGAACTACAAGCACAAGCTCCAATGCACTAAAGTTGGTTGAAAAATCACATGTGTGTCCTTGGGTGAATTTCTAGGTCCCATGCAAGAGATGGGAATGAAATTCAAACACCAAGGCACTGTTGATTGCCGGCAAAGCGTTGAGATGCCTGGTTTTTAAATTATAGTAAATCCAAAACTCGTCTAAAATTCATGAAACTTGGCATGCTATCATGGAGCGGCATCAACATGCCGTGGTAAAAAATTTGGCCCATTTGGGGCAGGTTCGGGTATAAGCTTCTCACAACAAGCATGATGGTTTTGATAGGGAACGTCCCACCTTTGGGGACGAAACGATATCCATTACTCCTATTGCTTTCAAAATAATTCTAGTGTCAACATAGAACAAGAGGAGTGTTGTGTCAATTTTTGTGATTTTTTGGGGTTCCTTTGGACATTTTTATGCATTACCTGGGTTTTCTAGGGATTTTATGTGCATAATCCAAATTTGAACTATAAGCACATGCTCCAATGCACTAAAGTTGGTTGAAAAATCTAATATGTGTCCTTGGGTGAATTTCTAGGTCCCATGCAAGAGATGGGAATGAAATTCAAACACTAGGGCACTGTTGATTGCCGGCAAAACGTTGAGATGCCTGGTTTTTAAATTCTAGTAAATCCAAAACTCGTCTAAAATTCATGAAACTTGGCATGCTATCATGAAGCGGGATCAACATGCCGTGGTAAAAAAATTGTCCCATTTGGGGCAGGTTCGGGTATATGCTTCTCACAAACCAGAGCTTCTCACAACAAGCATGATGGTTTCGGTAGGGAACGTCCCACCTTTGGGGACGAAAAGATATCCATTGCCTCTTATTGCTTTCAAAAAATTTCTCGTGTCAACATAGAACAACAAGAGTGTTGTGTCAATTCTTGGGATTTTTTTGGGGTTCGTTTGGACATTTTTATGCATTAACTGAGTTTTCAATGCATTTATGTGCATAATTCAATTTTGAACTACATGCACATGCTCCAGTGCATATAAATTGGTTGAAAAATCAAATCTGTGTCCTTGGGTGCATGCTTAGGTCCCATGCAAGAAATGGGAATGAATTTCAAACACCAGGGCACCGTTGATTGCCGCAAAACATTGAGATGCCTGGTTTTTAAATTCTAGTAAATCCAAAACTCATCTGAAATTCATGAAACTTGGCATGCTATCATGGAATGGCACCCGACATGCTGTGGCATTTTTCGTGTCCATTTTGAGAGAAGGCGCACTCGAATAATGACAGCCAACAAAGGCATATTGAAAAAATAGCTGCCACTTTAATATCTCAAACGTTTGTATAATTCAAACCATGTGCGTTATGTTAACCATTCACGTGATGCCACGTGTCTTGGTTCTAATGGATGTAGGAGGTGCCGTGTGGACATCTGCTTGACCTTGACTTAACGGGAGGCGTGCGAGCGCAGTCCGATGCGCAGGCTGACCGAGAGGCATGCAAGCTGTCCTCCAATGCGCAGGCTCACCGGGAAGCATGCGAGCTACACCGCGCAGGCTCACTGGGAAGCGAGCCCTTTGACTTCCATGGTCGCCCGCCTTCCTCTCCATTAATGGCGCCCGAGCATTTGTTTATACTGGGCGGCCTTACTGTTCGCCTCCCATTCCCCTCCCTCCCGCAGACCTCCACCAACGCCATGGCGCAGAATGATCACCTGCCACTAGTCTTCAAGTTTGGTGAAGTCGACTCCGAGCCGGAGAAGATAGAAAATAAGGAGGAATGAGGCCTCATGGACATGGCCCAGAATGAGCTGGCCGTGGCGGTTGCTGCCCCCGCTCCCGTCCCAGCTCCCATCCTCAGCGCCCAAATGGCCTTTCATCCCGTAGCATTGACGGGCTGGTCATTGAGCACTATCCTTGCTGGAAGCGTGGGCGTCGGCAAGAAGGTCTTCGCAGATCCGCGACGAAGCTTGTGTGCATGCTAGCGCAGCGCGTGCCCGTGCCGTGCGCGCCTCCCACCTCCATCAGAAGCGCCCGGCCCCGTGCATTTGGCTGCACCCGCCACGCCCGTGCCCCTGCCCGTGCGCGCCCTCCACCCACCACGGCGCCGGTCCCCGTGTGTTTGGCTGCACCCACCACGCCCGTGCGCACGCCCCCCTCAGCAGCATGGGACGTTGCCGTCGACCGCTACCTCTCAGCAGCGCCAGTTACCGTCCTCCCATGCCACGCCCTTCGATCGCGCGACGACATGATGTTTGATTTACAAGTGAAGAACATTTGGTGTTGCCATGAAGACTTCAACAACGGCGTCATGGAGGACGACAACGACGGCGCGACACGCCGCCTCAGCCGCCGCCGGAAATAGTTTTTTCGGGGTTTAATATTGTATCTCGAATTCTCGATCATACCCATCGAGGCGTGGAGGTAAGTACAGCAACAAGCTTATCGAAGATAGCAACAACTTCATAGTTCGTGTAATCCGAAGAGCGGTTGGGAACTCGACAAATTGCTATCTTCCGTAGACGACAGTCACCATGATCATATTTGAAATCATGTAGAATACCGGTGTACTCAACCTGCAGGCCCGAGATTTTTGGAAGTGGAACCCGGTGACGAGTGTACACATTCACAAGTTCCCACTCATGATTGTACCCAATATAAACAACCCAATCTCCATTTGCGCCTTCCCAAGACTTACCCTCAAGCGATGGCATCTTAACATCACACGTATCATTATCAAGCGGCATCAACTTGCACAAGGCGAGGCCTCCGTCGTCCGCGTGCCAGTCAGCAGGGTCACGACGAAGAAGATAGGGGAGATCAAACCGCTCCTAGACCCTTGGGTTCCTTATAATGATGTTATTAGTTGAGTCGAGAATGGTCTTGAACGAAACTGACATGCTAGCCGAGGTGATGATGTCGTACCGATCAATGAGTTCCTCCATCACGTCATCTTTCAGATCGGGGCGAGAATAACGGGGTCGTTTCCGGCCTGTTCCCTCCATGGAGAAGATGACCGAACAATGGCAGAAGGAAGGGTGAAGGCAAATGGAGGAAGGAAGAGCGTGCGACAGCAGTTCCAAATTGAGAGGGAAAGGCGAAGAGGCGGTGGACAGTTACCACGGTACACGAAGAGGCGCCTGGGGAGCGAATGGTTGCCACAGAGGTCACACACTCACGACAAGGGCCGAGTGAACCGCATGCATATATCGCACACACCTTGATCTGGCTGACTGTTTCTTTTGTGTTGCCTAATCACAAACAATTCATCCAAGTGAACTGTATGTTGTATATCACACACACCTTCATCTAGCTGCCCGTTTCTTTTGTGTTGCCTAATCACAAACAGTTCATCCGAGTGAATCGTATGTTGTGTATCGCACACGCGTTCATCTGGCTGCCCGTTTCTTTTGTTACTCCTCATCGCAAACAGTTAATTGAACTGAACCGTATACCCTTCATCGCACACGCAACTAAAGCAAGATATTGGGCCTAGGTAGAGTTGCTATCTCAAAGGATCAACACATGGATAAAGTGATGCGTGTTGAATCCCTTGGATACAACTTAATGTGTGTCTCAATGCTTTGTGATCTTGACATGATTGTGATATTTGGACAATATCGTTGCCTTGTGCTTATGGCTTCTGACAAATCTCTAGTCTTCGAAGGTTATCGAAAAGGTGATCTGTATATGGTAGATTTCTCAACAGGACCACATCTTGCCATATGTCTTCTAGCAAAAGCTTCAGAGTGTTGGCTTTGGCATCAAAGGCTAGGACATGCGGGCATGAGGAACTTGCACACTCTCGGGAAGAAGGAGCACATCATTCGCATCGAGGGCGTCAAGTTCAAGAAGGATCATCTATGTGGTAGTTCCGAAGCCAGGAAGATGACTAGGGCAAAACATCCCTCGAAGACAATCATGACGACTTCACGTCCCTTCGAGCTGTTACACATGGACTTATCTACTCTACTCTTACCACTACTACATGCTTATATGGCTTCGTAATTGTTGATGATTACTCTAGATACACTTGGGTGCATATAATTATCTACAAGACTGAAGTGCAGGATGTCTTCAGAAGATTCATCAATCGCGCCATGACCAACTATGGCATCAAGATCAAGCACATCAAAAGTGACAACGGCACAGAATTCAAGAACACAGCCTCGACACTTATCTTGATACACTAGGCATCAATCATGAGCTCTCTGCTCCATACACACCTCAGCAAAATGGTGTCGTGGAGCGCAAGAACAGGGCCCTT
Organism: Aegilops bicornis; assembly: GCA_021605145.1. Classification (NCBI taxonomy): domain Eukaryota; kingdom Viridiplantae; phylum Streptophyta; class Magnoliopsida; order Poales; family Poaceae; genus Aegilops; species Aegilops bicornis. The sequence continues at coordinate 399,498,018 of CM038673.1, read as the reverse complement.
ATAGAGATGGCTCGTATGATGCTTGATGAGTACAAGACTCCAAGAAAGTTCTGGCCTGAAGCCATTGATACTGCATGCCAAATCATCAATAGAGTCTATCTTCATAAATTCTTCAAGAAGACATCCTACGAACTACTCACCGGTAAGAAGCCAAACGTAAGTTGTTTCAAAGTCTTCAGTGCTAGCCGCTGGATCAAGGATCCACACCACTCTTCCAAACTTGCATCGAAAGCACATGAAGGTTTTATGCTTGGTTATGAAAAGGATTCGCACACCTACAGGGTCTTCAACCTCTTTCACTATAAAGTGGTTGAAACTGTAGATGTGCGGTCCGATGAGACTAATGGCTCATAAAGAGAGCACCTACCAAATGTGCTAGATGAAGCTTCTCCTAGTGAATCTATGAAGCTAATGGGTACAGGCAGAAGAGGAAATTGTCATTCCAGCTCCTGCGCAACGCGAAGACAATGCTGAAGATTAAGACAATGATCAGCAACAGCAAAATCTTTTCCCTATTCATCTTCGGGTCGCAAATGAAGTTCAGATTGAGAAGATTCTTGATAGCATCAATGCACCCGGTCCTCTTACCCGATCAAAAGCTACGCAACTAGCAAACTTCTGTGGGCACTTTCCATTCGTCTCCATATCCGAACCCAAGAAAGTTGAAGAAGCCTTTATGGAACCAAAATGGATTCAAGCTATGCAAGAAGAGCTTCAACAATTTGAGCTCAATAATGTCTGGGAGCTAGTCAAACATCCTGATCCATGCAAGCACAATATTATTGGCACCAAATGGATCTATAGCAACAAGCAAGGTGAACATGGTCGAGTTGCCAGAAACAAAGCTCGTCTCATTGCTCAAGGTTACACACAATAGTTGTAGTTCTACTAGGACTCTACATGTAAGCCGCCCCTTCAACTTATATAAGGAGGGCCAGGGCACCCCAAGAGGGAGAGGTCAGGATAAACACACAAGTCTTAGACAAGATCAAAGTAGATGCTCTCGAGATGAGAGGTAGCGAAATAGCACCCTTGTAATCGAGATCATCATCATCATCAATAACAATCGAGCAGGATGTAGGCTTTTACATCCACCGTGAGGGGCCGTACCTAGGTAAAACCCTTGTCTCTTGATTCCTATCAACCCCGTTCAAGTTATTACTTAGCAGCGATGGCCTCATGATTAAGTCCTTTCACGAGGACATCTTTCGTGATAAAACCACGACAGGAAGTAAACACACCTGACCAACACACACCATCTTTGACCCTCTGAGTTAGGAATCACCCAAAACAACAGTTAAGTAAAACTCTAAGTGGGAAGGCCTCACGCAACGACCTCCAATAGCACGAAAATTCACGTCCTTTTTATCATTGTGAGGTACTTGGTAATTTTTTATTAGCTACCCAGTGAGCCATCTCAGGATCACTTTTACTACCACTTAATACATAAGGAACATTCATCTTTGTACTTATAATGGATCTTATGATGGGTTCAATTGTTGAGGTATTTTGAACTCCAATCATCTACACATGCTCATCAATTGTCTAGGAACATTGATTTTGTTAAGTGTTACACCATGTGACGATCGGGAGAAAATCTTTTATCATTCTCCATTTCAAACTTCTTTGAAACCTTGTCAAATGTACATACTGCGGTTTTGGCACAATTGGATATCTTGATCTATATCTCCATAGAATTTGATGTCCAATAAGCTATTTTACCTGAGTCTTTCATTAAAATACTCTTTTCGATGAAACCTTTTATTGTGCTAAGAAACTGTATGTTATTTCCAATAATATGTCATCCACATACTAACTTTAGAAATGTCACATTTGCTCCCACTAAACTTCTTGAATACGCAAATCTCATCATTCTAATGAAGTTAAACTATTTCATAAAAATGTTGATTCCGGCTCCTTTAATACTTGTTTTATCATAATCCATTTAGACTTTATTATTGCTTCTGGTGACATAGATTCATAATCGACTCACACAATCTGCAAAATTCTCTTGCAATTATCCTTGCTTTATAGACAGTATGATTACCATCAGTGTCTGTTTTTCCCGAGTATCAATCAAGTTCTAAACTCGATGAAATTCTTTTGGATTATATATCTTTAAGTCGTCCTTTATGAGCTGGGCGCCGCCATCGCTTTCCTATAGTGTGTAGGTTTATCTTCTTCTAAGATGAACTCTTTCTGACCTACACGGCTTTAGGCCTCGTTTGGTTTGAAGAAAAAGTGAAGGAAACACATGGAATAGGATATTTTCCTATGTTTCACTATTCACGCCTTTGGTTTAAAGGAATGTAGCAAAGAAAAAATAGAAAAAAATCTATATTGTCAATTTCAAAGGAAAAGCCAAGAATTTTACAATTCACTTGAACCTCTTTTTCAAATTCCTACGCACGAAAAATGAGATTGAGATCCTTAGTGGCATAATAGCATGCTTAATTACACCTTTTCACATGGTTTGGCTTCAATTTGACTCTGTTTATTAGGTTTCTTGTATTACACATGCAAGCCACCGAGTTCTGGGAACCTTCTTGAAGGTTCTTGGCCAGTTTTGGAAACCTTCTACAAGGTTCCTGAACATGTTTACTTTTTTGTTGTTTTTTACTGGGTTTTGGATTCCTTTTAAAAAAATCATTTTTCTTTTTTATATTTCTTTTTTACAACTCACGAATTCCAAAAAACAAATCGTGATTTTATTAAAAAAATCGCAAATTTCAAAAAGAAAATAAGTTTTAAAATTTTATTCAGAATTTTAAAATTGTTCGGTTTTTCCAAAAAATGCTCGGAATTTAAAAAATTGCATGCTCTTCTTAAATTGTTCATATTTTAAAATTATTTTTTATGTTTGAAATTTCAAAAATTGGGCATAATTTTTCAAAAAATGATTCTCTTTTCAAATGATGTTTGTAATTTAAAATTAATTTTGTTTCTCAAAAGATTTCAAAATTTCAAAAGATACTCTCTTGTTAGAAAATGTGATAGAAACCTCTTTTTTGTCCATATGAGACTCCATATACGGCGCTCCGTGTGTCAAGATGCGAGCCTTTCGCATAGGGGCGTCACCAAGCGGGCTGGCCCATCAGCACGAGACTGTATCAAAGTCGCTTACTGTAGCAAACGCCACGGTTGTTAACAGCTCTGTCGAGAGGCTTTATCTCTCGCAGAGGATCTTATGCTTCAAGGATATAGAGAAAGCAAGGCACAGAGTATATGGGAACATCATTAGTGAGATTAATAGGAGGTCTCGAATGTCAATTGTACTTTTTCCTTTGAAGGTCGAGCTGCTAATAGCGACGCCGATAGGTTAGCCAAGTTCTCGCATCCTCTCAATCAGGGGCACACTTCTGGTTGGTTCAACCTCATGATCCCTTTTGTATCCCACATCACTGGATTTTGAGTAATAAAACTTGGTGATACCCCTAAAAAAAGTTAACAACTCCATTGTGGCGATTGATAGTTTTTTTAGTTTTTCTTCTGTTGATTTGTATATTAAAGCGCAAACATTTTTTGAAAAATAGAATAATTTCTAAAATTTACAAACAAAATTTTAATTTCTGAACATTTTCTAAGTTCTGAACAAATGATATTTTAGATCATTTTTTTAATTTTACATTCCCTAATTTCTGAAAAAAAAAGAAATTTCCCAACATTTTTTGAATTTTTTTGGAAAAATAAAAATCTAGAAAAACATGAAAAGGAAACCGGGTCGATACCTTTTTTGGAAGTTACTAGAACCAGATAGGGACCTTCCAGAAAGTTCTCAGAACCAAATTTTCTGTTGTACTGTAGCTACCTAATGGTCCGCCCCATCTCGAGTTTGCTTGCTTGGTCCCCTGTGTGAAGCAGCGAGCGGCATATAGGATTTGTTGGTTAATATGTCATCTCTTTGGAAAAGAGCATATGGAGGACGGGCTCCTTGGAGCCTTTTTCTTAAATACCATATGTATGCATCTCAAGAAAATTGAAAAAATGCATACACATATGCATGTAGAGTACATACATATGAATATTTTAACAATATATCTCATATGCGGCATACAAGAAAAAACAAACACGTACATCAAAATGTGTCTTTTTTTATTGGGCCGAGATTATTTTTCTAGCTTACAAATCACTGTATTTTCAATGAAAATTTACAGTTTCATAGCGAACACGTATGTATTTTCACGGAAAACAACTGCATTTGTTTGAAACTTTTATATATCATTTTCAAAAGAAATTCAAAAAGAACGTGGAGGCGCGGGGGGGGGGGGGGGGCTCCAAGGAGTCTATCCTCTACAACTTCGCACCCATATCACGGAGCAATGGTACACACACGGGCTATGTTTTACAGGGATTCACGGAGTGTCCTAGTTGGCCTCTTCTGATTGGATAGAGATTAAGGTGAGGGGCCCACCCTCACTGAAAATTTGGGGGGGGGGGGAGATTAGCTAGGGAAAGAACCTGTCACAGGCCCGTAAAACCCTGTGTGTCTAGAATTATCGCATATCACGTACGTACCATCTTAACTAGTTTAGCATTGAGCACCAAACTGTCTACTGCCATATCACGTAGTACCATTGATGCTAGTCGATTTGTCTCACCTCTAGCGACAAAGAATGCAAATGCTATAACAACATTTGTCTCACCTCTAGCGATAAAGAATGCAAATGCTATAACAACGTTTTGAGAGTGGTTTTGTTGGCATGACACAGTGACACGCGTGCGGTTTTGGCAACGTGGCATTTGCTAAATGATTATATGTAAACCAATAATAATAGTAATCAAAACAATAGGGTGCTAAGCTGGAACTGTCAGGGCCTCGGGCAGCCCCGAACAGTTCAGGAGCTAGTATGCCTAGTGCATACCCATAAGCCCAAGATCGTCTTCATCACTGAAACTAGACAGTGCGAGAATAAAGTTAGGGGCATAAAATGGAGATTAGGATTAAAGCACTGCCTCACCCATGATGGTAAAGGCAAAGGGGCTGGAATAGCACTGTATTGGGATGATTCAATAAAAATAAAAGTTCTTTCGTATGGGCCGAGGTATTTTGATGTGATTGTCTCTGAACCCAACAGTCCTAAGTGGCGGGGGACCTTTGTATATGGTGAGCCAAGGGCACAAGACAGACACCTTATGTGGTATCTGCTAAAAAACATAGCTCTGCAATCGAGTGAGCCATGGCTAATGGTAGGCGATTTTAATGAGACCATGTGGCAACATGAGCATCTCTCCTATGCACAAAGATCTGAGAGAAGAATGCAAAATTTCAGAGAAGTCTTAATGTACTGTGAGCTACATGATCTGGGTTACAAAGGCCCCATCTGGACATATGACAACAAGCAACACGGAGACAAAAACATTCGAGCAAGGTTAGACAGAGCTGTTGCTTCCCAAGCTTGGTGTGAGCTGTTTGAAGAACACACCGTAACCCACATCTGCTCTACAAGGTCAGACCACTTCCCGGTCTTGGTTGAAATAGGTATAAATACTTGGCGCAAAAACAAAATCGCACTTTCCACTATGAACAGATGTGGGAACGCCTACCATCTTTGCACACAACAGTGGAAAAAAGTATGGAGGGAGAAGGGGAAGGCAAAGAATATGGCTGATGTTTCAGGAAAGCTGCTGTCGATGAGAGGGTCTCTGACCCGCTGGAGTAAAAATAACTTCGGTTCAGTCCTTCACAAAACAAAAAGGGTTAGAGACAGTATAAGTAAACTTCTGGAAGAGCGTAAGTCGGAGGCTAGAGAGGCAAAATTGAAGAAACTTTCAAGTGAGCTTGATGAACTGCTGTTGCGAGAAGAGATCATGTGGAAACAACGGTCAAGAATTCAGTGGCTAAGAGAGGGCGACAGGAATACGAAATATTTTCAGCGCAAGGCCACTTGGCGCCAGAAAAAGAATTCTATTCAAAACTGAAAAGAGAGGATGGCAGCTGGGTGGAGAAAGAGGAGGAGTTCTGAAAATGGCCACCGAAGTTCTTTAAGATTACATTTACGGTGACAAAGGAGTTGATCCTAGTGCCCTTTTGAATCTGATTTCCCCTAAAATAACCACGGAGATGAACAACTCGCTGACCAAAGACTTCACTAACGAAGAAATAGCAAACGCCCTGTTCCAAATTGGCCCCCTAAAAGCACCAGGAGCGGACGGATTCCCTGCTAGATTCTACCAAAGAAATTGGTCCTTGGTTAAAGAAGACGTCACTAGCGCAGTAAAGAATTTTTTTGAGACAGGAATCATGCTGCCCGGGGTTAATGATACTGTCATATGCCTCATCCCGAAGGGCAATAATCCCCAATGCCTCAAGGATTTCCGGCCGATCAGCCTATGTAATGTTATTTACAAAGTGGTGTCAAAGTGCCTAGTGAACCGCCTCAGGCCTTTTTTGGATGAGATTATCTCTGAAACTCAAAGCGCCTTTATACCAGGAAGGATGATCACGGACAATGCTATCATCGCTTTCGAATGTTTCCACAGGATAAATCACTCTAGAAGTAAATTCAACACCCACTGTGCCTACAAGCTTGATTTGGCAAAGGCGTATGATAGGGTTGATTGGTGCTACTTGGAAGGAGCCCTTCAAAGACTTGGCTTTGATCGAATCTGGATCAAATGGGTCATGGGCTGCGTCAAGTCTGTGTCCTATTCACTGAAGTGGAATGGTCAACTGCTGGAATATTTCACCCCCTCTAGAGGTCTCAGGCAGGCGACCCTTTAAGCCCATACTTGTTTACATTGGTGGTGATGGCTGGTTAACCTTTTGAATAGAGAGGTGGTAAATGGAAACATAACCCGATCAAAATTGCTAGGGAAGCCCGGGATTTCTAACCTTCTATTCGCCGATGACAGCCTCCTCTTCTTCAAGGCAACCGAGCAGGAAGCAAGGGTGATTAAGAACGCTCTGGATCGATTCCAAGGATGTACAGGCCAACTTCTCAGCCCAGCAAAGTGTTCACTACTCTTTAGTGAGCTTTGTACACCTGAGGCTCAGGGGAGCATAAAGAATGTGCTCGGGGTGACCTTTGCTTCCTTTGAGAGTAAATACTTGGGCCTCCCTACGCCCGAGGGAAGAGTGAAGAATGGGTGCTTCCAACCGATCACGGAACGTCTCTCCAAAAGATGCTCAGACTGGAACGAAAAATTCATGTCCTTTGCGGCAAAAGAGGTCAATGTGAAATCAGTAGCACAAGCCCTGCCCACGTACCCCATGGGAGTTTTTAAAATGTCAGTTGGGTTTTGTGACAAGTATGAAAAAATCATTAGGGATTTCTGGTGGGGAGACACGGAAAACCATAGGAAAGTACACTGGATGGCGTGAGATCAAATGACCAAACCAAAGAGAGAAGGTGGTTTGGGTTTCAGGGATATGCACTCGTTCAACCAAGCACTCCTTGCGAGGCAGGGATGGAGGTTGTTACAGAATCCAGACAGCCTGTGTGCTAGGGTCTTAAAGTCCAAATATTACCCAAATGGTGAGCTTTTAGACACGGTTTTTGCAGCTGACGCTTCACCGGCTTGGAGGAGGATTGAGTTTGGTTTAGAACTCCTGAAGGAAGGCGTAGTGTGGAGGATTGGAGACGGAAGAAGTGTCCGAATCCAGGGAGACAATTGGATTCCGAGGAGAAGTGGTCTGAAGGCTGCCTCTTTTACTCGTAACTGCAGGCTCAGATGGGTAAACCAGTTAATAAAAGCTGATACAAACGAGTGGGATGTGGAACTCATCCGGCAAATCTGCCCCGCATATGACGCAGACGAAATCTGCAAGATCAGACTTCCAACAAAAAAGATAAAGGATTGTATCGCTTGGAACCATGAAAATTCAGGAGTCTTCAGTGTCAGGAGTGCATACAAATTGGCAGCGGAAATCAAGAGCAGAAACACACCTACTGCATCAAGCTCTTCATGTCAGGCCAATAACAGGAGCATATGGGACTTAGTATGGAAAGGTAAGATGCCAGAGAAAATTAAAATCCTCAATTGGAGGGTTGCCACAAACTCTCTAGCTACGACAAAGAACAAACAACGTAGGACGCTGGAGGTCCTAGCAACTTGTCCTATCTGCGGTCAGGGAGATGAAGATGAATACCACGCAGTTGTTAGCTGCACGAAGGCCCGGGCGTTGAGGACGGAAATAAGAAATAGGTGGGAACTGCCAACCGAGAAAGGTTTTGCTTATACTGGATCAAACTGGCTGCAGTGCTTGCTGGACACATGTAATGAAAAAACCAGAGACAGAATACTACTACTCTTCTGGAGGGCGTGGTACTTACGTGAAGACTGCATACATGGTGAAGGGAAAGCTCTGGTCTCGGTGTCGGCAGATTTCCTTCAGAGGTACGAGTTAGAAATCATGCAAGCGTCGGGGCCTGAACCGGACGCTGCGGGCAAAATCAGCCTTTTTCCTGCGGTGTCTGGCAAGGTAGCGAGCTCATCGAACGAGTCTCGGCCCTGGATCCCCCCGCCGGCAGGTAGTTGGAAGATTAACACGGACGCGTCTTTTGTGCGAGACAACGACAAAACCGGCCTGGGAATGATCGCTAGAGATTGCAAAGGTATTGTTGCGGTGTCGGTCTGTAAAAGAATCAACCCTAGTGCAGGTGTTGAGGAAGCAGAGGCCGAAGCGGTGTTGATGGGACTAGCGGAACTGAGTACCGTCTACCGCGGGCATGTCGTTGTGGAATCTGACTGTCTGAACCTGATAAATCGTCTGAAGAAGAACCTCACAGAAAGATCACATTTGTTCTACATCATAACTGACATTAAAGCCCAAACCGGGTTCTTCCAGTCTGTCACCTGGTCGGCCGTCCGTAGAAATCAAAACAAGATGGCCCATGAGCTGGCAGGATTAGCAAGAAGAAAAGGGGAATGTAGGATTCTCGCAGGTGTCCCTGATGAGCTAACGGATATCTTATTAAGTGATAGTATACCTCCTGTAAGCTCTGTTTAAGCCATTTTGGCTGATCTCAAAAAAAAAACAATAGTGCAGTAAAAAAATATTCAAAACAATATAAAATTTTAAATGCTCAAAACAATATTAGATTTTGTGGAAATTAGAAAAGTTGGAAGAAGAAAAATCAAACTTCAGAAGAAAAATAGAGTCTGGCATTTTTCTGGTCTGGATTTCCAAAATCCCAACAACATGCACCCTAATATCCTACTCCTGAAAGTAAATGTTATATCAGTTCTAAATATCTTAAGTTTTTCATAAAAAAAAATCAATTTTCAGAATCTTGTTCAGTGTTTTTCTAAGCTCGATGTGAAATTATACAAGAAATCCAATAATTATGTTCCACCCACATGGCATGCCACATCAGGAACAACTCTCCAAACTGTCGTATTGACCCACTTTCGCAAGTTGAGGGTCTCAGCCACCTGTATATGCAGCTGGAATGGAAAACAACAAGCAAGAGTACATTTTTTCCTCAACATAAAATGCAAGAAATAGTATACAAGTTCAGTAGCAAGAGTATACGTGATAGATAGTACAGTATATGGTAAATAAATCTGTAGCAGCTGCCGTATAGATCTGTGTGAAAGAATGATGGTTCCAGGGAACAGCCCGACTTGCAGCATCCTATCCTATACCATCAATTGCATAATAATCATAAAATGATGTTCCTTTTGTCGCCGATGCTACAAATTTCCGCCTCAGCAGAAGAATGTTCATGTTCCTTCTTTTGCTAATTGAGATTTGTCAGAATTTCTTCACTTGCACCGTGGCTCCTTGCTTGCCACTAGATTCGAGCATGGCTTCCAAAACAGCAACATCACGAGCACCTTCGACATAAGAACTGCGGGGTTCAGCCTTGTGATCCCCATCCTGCATGAGTTGGAACTTAGACAGTATGATGAAATCCTGGGATGCTTTTAAGTATTCTGTGGAATATAGGCAAATGTTCTTTGGTTATGGCAAATTCCGACATCATCAGAATCCACGATGTATGCGACAAAAGAAAAACTGAGATTGAGCAAATCAATACTAACAACATACTTTGCTAGCCTGCACCATGTCATGGACAAATGCTTTCAGTTCTTCATGCACACCACAGAATGGGTAAAATGTCTTTTGGCACTGCCCACTTTCGTTTGAGAATAGCACCTGCGGATGCATGACATAGCTCATAAGTATAATGTTCATTTACACTCTTTCAATCATGTGGGGCAGTTGGAAGACAAGGAAAGCCTTCATCCTTGCGAACAAGATACCAAATATCGCTTGAGTGCAGAAGGACACACGGTCTGGGGAAAAGCGGAATAGGACCATTTGCGCGCACTAATCATCTGTCTCTAGGATCCAAGGTTGCGTCCATGTATTGCCGAAGCTGCTGTGCTGGTAAATGGCCGTGGTAGGGTTATTGGATTTTTGGCTAGCCAAGTCCACACCTTAGTGTTGTAACAGTCAAACTATATTATCTTCTTTAAATGTAATGATGCCCGACAATAAAAGAATCGGACGCCCAAATCCAAGTCAGTTTCCAACACAAGTGTGCATATCCGAGTAGCATTTTCAAGTCCAAAGTCCTTTTTCCGAATCAGAGATAGACTCTGCAACTTTGTCCAAGTAACACTATTATTTGTAGCAATGGTGATCATGATGTAATGAATAAAACAATACCAAACTCACGGAAGCAAATAAGATGTGGGGGAAGCCAATGGGGTGGATAGTATGTGACTGGCAGGCCGCATAAACAGTGAAAAGCTGGCTGAAAGTTCATTTGGCACTTGCAGAGAAAGTGGTTCTTACCTGGTAACCATGCTTCCCACCATCAACTCCACGTTCAATTTGTACTGTTCCCTTTGTTCCATCAACCCGCCACAATATCTAAATATCATATGTCTAGCAATATCAGCAAAAAATGGATAAAAAGAAAGAATGTGGTGAATGATAGATAACCTAATATGCCTAAAGAATATATATGTGCCACGCATCTTTTGCAACAAAATAAAGCTTAACCTTTGGCGACCTCGAATTAACCGCAAATACTAACACCCCAGCACATCCATTCTCCAGTTGGCTGCATCAACACATCAAGGGTCTGTAAGATCAAAAAATTTAACATTTACAAAATCCACTTTGTATCTTCCATAACTTACAAAAGAGAACAAATGTTGTCAGGTGGTGGCAAATCCGTATCCACATGACGGGAAATAGATGATACAGTTGCTACTTCCGAACCAACAAGCTGTTAAAAATGAGCTCATATCTTAATAACAGAGTAAGGAGAAGTAAACAAATGATAATAATCTTAAATACTCCCTCCGTCCCGAATTACTTGTCGCAGAAATGGATAGACGTATTTTTATCCATCTCTGCGACAAATAATTCGGGACAGAGGGAGTAGCACATTAATTAGAAGCCTTTTCAATTCACTTGCATTATGTTGTACGTAAGTGGTAAAGTGGAAAATCAAACTTACTTCAATATGTTCATAGTGGCAGTTGTGTACTTGTGAAGTGTACTTTCACGACCTATGTCTGTGTAAGAGTATCAAATCACTCGAATGGATAATATTTCTTATGTCTGTTTAGAGAGTATCAAATCTTTCAAATGGATTAAGATAACTCCTCACTTTACTTATATTTACAAAAGCCAGGAGCAGGTCAGCACTTTCGCACAAAATAGGATGGGAAATACCATTCTTAGTCCTGCAATGAAGTGCACGCCCATATCCAGTATGAAACCACCCTGCAATTATTGTTATCGTAGTAAGGACCAAGGATAGACATATCGACTCATTACATGAAATACTCCCTCCGTTCATAAATATAAGATGTTCTAACTTTTTTCCTGAATCACATGTATATAGACACGTTTTAGTGTGTTTGTTCACTCATTTACATCCGTATATAGTCCATACTGAAATAGCCAAAACATATTATATTTGTGAACAGAGGGAGTACTTGTTATGTCAAACAAAGTAAATGGTACATAGTGATTCTTTCTTTGCAAGACTCAAGAGGGAAAAAAACAGAAATGTAGTTGTTGCAAAGAATGACTGCAATCATTTGGATACTTCACAACCGAAGAAGCTGAATGGCCTAGCTACTACAGACTTGCAGTCATACGAATTGCACTTCCATGCCAACAGAAAGATCCCAGTACGTAAGAAACAAAAAAAATGACAGACTACAGAGTCAGTGTAAACAAAATATATGCCACCAGCACCTCTATGGATTTCAATTATGTATGCAAAAAAATTAGACAAACTTGTGTAGGTAAGCAAACAGATTTGTATGACATTCTGGTTAACAAGTTGAGCTGACACTTGCCAAAAGAAAAAACATGCAATTTATTCAAACATTATATTGACTTTCCTATGTAAAAAAGTATTGGTTGGCAAGATGTGCATACAAAATCATCCTTTGGCACGACATATAAGTGCCTTATGTTCAGTGAACATGCAGCTAACCAATAAGCACAACCCAATGAACTATACATTACTCATATGTCATATGTGTTGTTAGGTAAGCTGAAAGGGAAATCACTCCCAACGATTTTATACTTCAAATAATTATGCTGTAGCATGGAAAGTCAGGTGATATGTATGATGAGGACAAGTGCAGATAAAGCATGTTGCACTGAAAGAAAAGAAAAAAGAGGTTGTGCGACTTGATTCCTTACCACAAAATTTCGTCTCCAGGAGCTATTGAAATATGGGTTTGAACTGTTCATTGATCCTTCAACAATAACTTGGATGTTCATCATATCACCAATGTCGTTCATCAACTTGCTTGACTGTTGATAGAAATCCAGAGATTACAAAAGCAAACTAAAAATAAAAAATTACGGCTGCAATTGTTTACCTCCACAAATGCAGGTTCAAATCTGTAGTTCTCTCCAAGAGCCCAAATTGGCTTATAGGGGAACTTGTTTGGGAATGAGTTGTAGACTGATAGTGCAGTTTCTGCTTCGGTTGTCGCTGAAGTTTTTGGACAAAGCTGATCACATACGTATTCATCGTATCCATTATGGTGCTCATGAAAGAAGCGCTGAAAAGCTACATGTACTTACATCCAGAGGCAGGTTTCTCTTCAGAGCATCAGGAAGTACACCATGCAAACCGCGAGAAACCAATTAGGATATTTTACTAGGTAATGAGATAATAACCAAGAAAAGAATGGTTTACTGTCGCTGCCGGTCATATAGCTCAAATCAGACCGTTAAGATTTCATATGTTTTCCCACTTACCTTGGATCACATGCTTTCCTGCCTTGAGCATCTTCAAGGAAAGCTCAACCTGCGCATTTGTACAACAGTGAGTGGAACACTTGGCTAGGTTTTGGACTACTTTTGCAGTCCAGCATTGTACCAACAGCTCTTTATACAAGTGGACAGTTAAGTCAAATTCTCAGAGCATCAATTCGGAAACAAAATGGATTCTCCATGGCCCGTACATACCTGGACTTGACCTGCAAGAACGACGGCGACGCCCAGGATGGAAGGGTCTCCCATGATCTCCTCCAGCCCCGCGTCGCCCCATTTACACTCGATGCCAGGCGCAAAATCGCGGGCGAGCTCCGCGGCAGCCTCTGCGGATTCCTGGAGGATAGCGCCGCGACAGTCAGATTACACACGACGAGCAGAAGCGGCTAAGCTTTAGAGTCACGGCACAGGAAAGGAGTGAGAGGGGACAGGGGAGGCGGGGACACCTGACCTGGGTGCGGCTCCAGATGGCCTTGAGGACGACGAGGTGGGAGATCTCGCGGAGCCTAGGGATGTACTGCGTGCGCGCGAAGATGCCCGCGCCGACCACCGCGATCCGGGGAAGAAGCTCGCCGTCCCCCGCCATTCTTTTGGAGTATGGTTTGCTTCACGACTGAAGTGAAGGGAAGGCAGCTGCTGAATCAGATCTGACGATGAGGCCTCCTCGCGTTTTTTATTTATCATAGCGTGTTTGGCAATATTTAGAAATGGGAATAGGAGTTTATTGCAGGAAGTTGTATCAAGATTAGACATGAGATGACGTAAAAAAAAAGATTAGACATGAGATGGTTCGTTTTATTCTCAATTATCTGTTTGGCACATGATAGAAAGTATGTGTAAGAATTTGAAAAGAAATTGTATTTCCTTGTTTCTCTTTTTCTTTTGTCAAAAGGATCAGATCTATCTATAATAAAGATTCATCGGAAGTACAAAGCACCTCAGACGTAATAAAAATTATACCGAGGTCCATGGACTATCGAACGACCATTACTGCCGCCAGAATGAGCTGCCGACACGCCGTTGTCGCCGCTCCCATACCGGAGTCGGCATGACCTTGTCGATGGTAGCCGGAAAGTCTTTGTGCACGTGCCCTTAAGGACTAACGCCCTGGAGTTGCAGTTGTCGTCATTGAATCCTTAAATCAATCTAAAGAACCTAACGCGAAATATCGTCACTGTGTACGCACGGCGAGAAACCTAATCTCGACGTCCCAAGGAGCTGGCAGGAATCTACGTTGGAGCTCCGTCTAATCCGTCTAAACGAACTTGAGGAGGATCGAAGCCTAAAAGACTGACTCAAAGAAGGAGCGCCGCCATCTGTCCAAACGTCGCCCCTATGAGGACTAAAACCTTACCTATCTACTAGCGAGGTGGGTGGAAGATTCTATTCCCCTGTTTTGTTTGTGGGAATTGATGATGGACTGAGCGAGGAAAGTTAATGTAAGTTATGATGAAGGGTTAAAATTGATTCATTAAAACAATTTTCTTCCAACTACAGTTTATGACCGAGGCATTGGCCTTACGATTTGGTTTCAATTTGACAACTACAGTCGGGTGTAACCGCATAGAGGTGAGCTCTGATAATGTCAAGGTGATAGAGACAATAAAAAATGGATGCCGCTCTTTCGGTCTATCGGCGGCAGTTTTTGATGATATATATCATCTTGCGTATGATTTCCCCCATATTTATTTTTTAATATACTTCTAAAAAGACTAATTATGTTGCCATGATTTAGTCAAACTAACTAGAAATAAGGTGTGTGCGGGGTGGATGAAAGATTGTATTCTCATATTTTGTTCATGGGAATTGACGATGAACAAGGAAAGTTAACATAAGTTATGATGAATGGTTAAAATTGACTCATTAAAACAATTCCCCTCCAATTCCTACCCCTCCTCTATTAATAAAATGATGGAAATTGAAGTCTCAAGTCTCATGACTATTCTCCTATGAATTCTCTATTTCCCTAACTAAACAATACTAGATTTCAAGTCTCGTATTCCTTCAATTCTCATTCGCTGGCTCTAATTACCCCAACCAAACACGCTCAAGAAAAATTGCTCGATTAATTATGGTGGCTGCTAATAGCTGATTTCTGCAGGCTCCCGAGCAGTCGGATCCTTCCTGTGTAGCCGTTTGATCTGTCATCACAATGCCACGTCGTCCTCCTTCAACCGCACCAACAACCCCTGCTCCGTTTTCCTCTGGCCATAGCAACGCAACAGCGCGAATCAACCTGTGGTTGAGTTGGTTAGATGGACAGTGGTATCCCCAACCCATCAGGGTTTAAATCCTGGTGCTCGCATTATTCCCGGATTTATTTCAGGATTTCCGGTGATGCGCTTTCAGTGGGAGGAGACGTTCTCATCGACGACGAGGCGCCTACAGTGACTTTGTAAATCTCAAAATGATATGCCGGCTCAGTCTCTCGGAGGTGCTCATAGGGGTAGGGTGTGCGGGTATGTGTTCATATGGATGAGTGTATGCGCGTGTATATGAGCGCTTGTGTCTGTACTGATGCTAAAAAAAAAAGCAACGCAACAGCACGCGTTGCCGCCAGAAAGCATCGCCGCCCGACTCGCAGCAGCCGTTTCACAGCAAGAGGCGCGCACCCATCGGAAGAGCCGGTCGCTCGCAACACCTGCCAATCCCCGGTTTCCAGTTGCAGCAGTCCACACAACATCGTCGCCACCCATGCAGCATCACCAAAAGTCGCCACAGCTACGCCAGCTTGCAGCATCTAGAGTGCTGCATCGCAGCGCCAGTAGCGTCAACGAGTGATGCATCACAGGACCAGCGAGGTGTCCGTTTTGATGGACAGCGTCGGAGATGCCCTAACATGCCAACTGGGCTAGTAAGGGCCTCATGTTTTACTGAGGCCTCCTGGGTAACTTTAGGTGAGATCAACAGTCCCCTAGCAATTTGGGATCGCGAGAATATAGTAATCATTAGAATGAATTCAGCAGGTGCCCATCAAATCACTTCAGAATCTTTCCAATGTACTTTTACATACTAATCACTTCAGAATCTTTCCAATGTACTTTTACATGCTTGTTCCTCGACAAATGCAACATACAATTACAATCCAGAATGTTTTCACACACACAAAAAAAAGTTACACCCTCAATTACAGCGGCTTCCCTAAAACCACTTGCGATGTTTATGCTCTCTACACTCAGCTGCGAGCTAGAACAGCCTAACAAATCATCCCGGTAACAATGGGGAAAATGTAAACACAATTGTGTACGGCGCCGTTCCATGGGAACACATTATTTTCGACCAACCTGAGAACGGAAGGGGGCGTGTCGATTGCGTCCTCTCACGGGATGAACCTAAACACGAAAGCGGGGCTCTGGAAGTCAACGAACTTGTAAGATCCTTCGAGTGAGTTCAGATAGATTGCTTCGCGGGGCTCTTCGCTCACGCCGCTCTGCATGGCATACTCCAGGGCCATTTCATAGTCAACCTGGTGGTTTGATGTCGGGGCAAACAAGATCAGTCTTACGATAACAAATCGGAACCAGTGGAAGGTAGTACAACATTTTTTAGTCTATGCCAGGATTCAAGACCAAGAAAGGCAGTTGACAGTTTTAAGATGTTTCTATAATGTACTTTCATAAACCAGATATGACTTTTATGTGGCAGCAGTGTAGTCACAGAAAGGTGCAAAACTATGGGCTGTATAGAGCACGGGACGAAAAATATATACTCCCTCCGTTCCTAAATATTTGTCTTTCTAGAGATTTCAAATGGACTACACATACGGATGTATATAGACATATTTTAGAGTATAGATTCACTCATTTTGCTTCGTATGTAGTCACTTGTTGAAATCTCTAGAAAGACAAGTATTTAGGAACGGAGGGAGTATAATGCATATTGCTTACATGCTTTGGTTTATGTTCATGCTAGAGTGTTAGGTTTGCCCTTACCTGTTCAACATGCTGCGTTAAGCAATCTCTAAAAGTCATTTCTGTCACTTCCTCCGAATTTATTTTCTCGAGGAGTTCCTCGTCTTCCTTGTCAAACCGTGGCCTCTTGGGGGGAGACTCGTCTGCAAGTTCTCCCAGAGTCTCCATAATTGTTCTCGCCACATCAGGAATGTATCTGTGAATAAGAAATCACTAGAGTAAGATAAGACCTTGTCTAATTCTGGATTATCTGGTATCAGCGTCACAAAGCATGTTCATAAATCAGTCTTTAAGGAAAGACTGTCCTAAGTTTCCAAAGTGAGCCTAAATCTCGCAATGCATTGTTTATTAACCAACATTAACATTCAACAAGCACTATCGAATGCATGATTGAGCAAATGCCCTGATTCAAAACATAGCCATAGCAAAAATACAAACAGCCTGACTCTAAACTCAAACTAGACATCACCGCATCCCCAAAGAACATTCAATAGAAACTTTTTGGTAGAGGAGTTACTTGTTCAGGTTCCTTTTCCTGTCCTGCTGTTCACGAGCCTGAAGTTTCTTCACTATCTTTGACTTCAGTTGGACACAGCACTGCTTAAGGGCTGACTGAAGGTGCAAGCAGATTGATATCAGATGAGTAGATGACCATACAATGACAGTAAATAAGGAAAGTTTGAATATACCTTAACAGCATCTGCTATCTCGGTTATATCATCCCCAATATACTCTTTTCCAGTTCCTTTAAAAGGTATCTTTGTACTGACAATGCTCACGAAGACACCAATCTTGTCCTGCTGCTGATTAATTTTGTAGATGCTCCAACTAAAAGGAAGAGGGAGACGGGAGTAATGGAAGAGACAAACATCTGAAGTACAACAGAAGTACTAACAGGAAAAACTTACTTGATCCTTTTTAGGGCAGTTCTTGTGATGACATCAGCACCTTGTTCAAAAAGAAGTGGTATGCGGTTTGCAAACCTAAAAATATTTAGACCCTGAAAAAATATAAGAATTGCTATCATCAGAAGGAAATTGTTTTAGCATGAATCTTCTCGGCAAGGAAAATATTAACAATGGAAAGGTAGTTCCCTAGTATATTAAACTGGAGCTCGGGGTGTGGTATTAACACAAATAATAGGTTTAGCCGTGTGATCAGATGTTTATCCACTAAATCAGTAAATGGAACGATTCAGGGGTATCTTAAAAATGCAGGTAGCTTTCTTTTAATACCACATGGGCCACACTGACAAATGGCCACGCGTTTTGTGGTCTGCTAGTTGCAAATTCATAAGGGTGTACATTTTATATATATGATGGATCAGTTTGTTGTACAACAGTCCTTTGTGTGAGTTTGACTATATATAACGTATGTTAATTCACTTGAGAGAAAAAAACAGATAGAAAGAGCATCAGCAGAAATCTAACACACTTCATATGAAATATGAAATGATTGAATAAATTACTATCAATTTTGACATTCACAGTATCTGCCATCATACACTGTAAGCAACTACAAGAAAACAAAGGTGTTCAATGCTGGGGGTGTAGGGACATAGGATTAGAGGGTGTAGACTTGACTGGGGAAGAAAAATACAGGACAGGGAGGATAAGAACAGCAAGGAGGGTGGGAGCCAAGCAGATCGTGGAATTATAGATACGTGACCCAGTGGGGTAGACATACAGTGAAGAGGTATACAGATATGGACTGGGATAGGGCACTAGATTGTTTCTTGCTTGAACCGAAATAGATTGGCATCCCCCTTTTGTGGAGAGGGCCCTAACAAAATAAAGTATCCAATCCACCTAGATCACTAACTGCGAGTGATAGTAAATTTCCAAAACCATGTCATCTTATTGGAGCCGACTACATCACAAAAACTAGTTCTCGGCTTGTCTCTTCAAAAGGAACACTGAAACAGAACCCATTGAAATAAAACTAACTCATCCTGAACTTTGTGGCTGCTGCTCAGGTATGTGGTTCCTCCTTTATCCAGACCACAACAAAAGGAGCAAGACAGAACATGTTTTCAGGATATTCCTTAAGATGACAAAGACAGGAAATACTCCTTGTGAAATAGTACAAAACAAAAAGTTGCTTACTTGTTTAACATCTTTTCCACCAATGCTTACTCCGGCTTCAACAATAAATGGATGCCCTTCAAAAACCTGAGGGCTAAACAGAGGGGTAGCCTTATGACATTAGCATAATTGAACTGAAAATAAGATAGAAACACCATCTGGGACATTCTCCGATTAAATGCTATACCTGCTTGCATGTGTTGCAACCAAATCAGGGTGCAGCTCTTTTATGATACCTAGACGTAAATTGTATTCACCTGCAGGACTAAGACACTATAGAATTGGTTGATTTCTATACTGTGATCGCTAATTGCACATTTGTGAAAGATAGACTAGTCAATAAGCAGCTGAAAAGTGATTAACAAATCAAGGTGGAAAGGGATGCATACATTGCCACTGGGATCATCAAACTTAGCCTGCCGAAACAACTGATGTATTCGTACTAACTGTTGTGATGTAAGGCTGTTGACTGTCGTTTTTGCACTAAAATCAGGCCCCATTTCCCCTGTCAAATTGGATATTTGTGATATGCAAAATAAAATTGGTAAAGGTATCAACCAAAGGTAGATTAACAAAGTATGTAATGACAGTACCACTATATATATTTAACTCAACAGACAGGCTTCACAAAGAAATGATTTGACTGGAAGTATAGTACATTGCAAATAGCAATACATGAACTCAAAACCATGTATAAAGCAAGAACATGTGTAATTGCTAAAGGTATTGTTACTCCAAATCTTCAAAATATATCACTCTAGAAATATGAACCATCATAGAAATACATGGTTATCAAAGTAGATAGTGACTAAGTTATTTGATTTTCAACCTGACAACCCCACTACCACAGCCACCACGAAAACCCCAACACACTGCATATCACACAACTAAGTAACTCACCAATTAAACGGTCAGCATGTGCTTTGCTTATATTCACAAATTCATGTTGCAGAAACTGCAAAAGATTTGGCTTTGTAGTGTCTGTAATTAAGCGCTTTATCAGCAGCAAATCGACAGCAGATGGATGATGCTTTGTCAAAAGTGGGACAGGAGGCATAACATCTGTCCTTCTCGTAAATTTTATTGTCAAATTTTTTCTGCAAGAACCAGAGTCATTATGCAAAGAATTAGAAGAATATTAACTTAGCAGAACACGAAGTACCAGAGAAGAAAATTCATACTCTGCTGCATCTGAGAGAAATCTAAATAGGAATTGAGCATATGGAGTAATGACAGCCATCTGTCGCATGTAATGTAGTATCCTTGACTGCAGAAAATAAATTATAAATCTGCTTAGTAGTGATGATAGTTTACTATTTCAGTTTTTAAAAAGAAATGGAGATCCTACTCACACGATGAGTTGTCCAATTTCCCTCAATAATAACTTGAATCTCTGCCCCATGCCAGTGATCATTGTTCTCACGTTTCTCATGTAAATGAATGTGAGGGACATTTCTGGGTAGTAGGATTTACAACTATTAGTCAAGGTAAACTGCAGAGGTTAACAAATCAACTTACATGAAGATAAACAGTAATGAACAGTCATTCACTGTATTGCACAGAGCATTGACCAAGAAGCAGCACTTACTTATGAATATCTATGTCAAGTCGGCAGAACGTGATATAATCTTGGCCTTTCATCGATGACTTAATATCAATAGGAAGGCCCGTACTCATCTTTGACCAAATAAGTGCCTGTTTAATACACGTTAAACTAACTGGAATTTGTGCAGTACAATTCAATTAGACAGAACAGGCAACAAAGAGTCTTAACTCCTAACTGCAAACATGTTCATAACTACAGAGTAACAGAATAAGATAATCATCCATCAGAATATCCATTACAGGTCCAATGTTCAAAGTCTGCTTACTGCAGCTAGTTACTCTCACTCAACTGAGGCAAAATGTCACACACATTCTGTATGCATGGGACAGCTTAACCATCAGAACACAAAGTTTACAAGCGTAAAACATAATTGTACATGTCTCACTATTGAAGATTAAACACAAATGTAGTGAGAAAATAGGACAACCGTTCTAACTAAAATGTTGATTTTCTTTTTACAACTGTAGTTCAAACTTTCGTTTCTTCTTATAATCATATCTCTAACATGGCTATACAGGAACACAATGAAAAGGATCGTGAAAAGCAGCACAAGACGATCAATGTCTCCAAGCTACCAACAATACTGCATGGCTGTACATTTTCATTATCCAATATAAACAAGAAAATAGTCAGCTATGAACCAAAAGAAAGAAAACAAGTCCTAAACTTTGTTATGAGAAGGGCGAAATTCAGCCAAATATTTGGATCCCATTGTTTCTTTTAAAGGGAATGGATGCTATAAATTCTTATGAGAGGGTCGTTCGTGACAAACAGAAAGGTTTCCTACTTAATTGTGTGAAGAAATTTTACCATTTTAGCACCAAGCCCAAATTTTCCACGCGTCTGCCTCAAACCATATTTTGTTCCCGATAGCACTGCATTAAAATATTAATAATACCAGTGATGTTGCACAGCATGCCATTATACCTTCTTCAGTGTTTTAATCTAAAATAAATCTGACAGAAAATATCAAATTGAAAGCTTGCTTACCTCTCCCAAACATATTTGGGATATCTTCATGCGGCATACCTCGGCCATTATCCTACACATACAAAACATTCAAATTGTTCACAAGATACTAAGATAGATTCTCATCATACAAGTTAGTCGTTATGGACAATACCTTGCAAGTCACTCTAAAAAATGAAGCCTCGCCCCGACCTTTTCCGCGAGCAGCTGGAGTGTCCTTAACTTTCTTCCCTAGAGCAGCATTTTTGGCTTGTGTTTCTTGGAAACGTGCTTCTTTAGCTAGGCGTTTCTAAGTATTGAGAAGTTTTACAGTAGTATCAGAATAAAGGAGGACAATCCAGACAGATAAATGGGTGTCAATAAAAAATTTATATGGAAAGTATATCATCAGTATGCAAACCTTGGTTAACTAATAATGACCGAAACTACTAAATTTTTTGCAAGTGGTAGTATTACCTCACGAGCCTTAGATGATTCAAAATCATCATAGAGTGCTTCATCAACGCGTTCTCGATCAACTAGTCCTATCATTGTGTTGAATTTGCTCTTAGTGATCTCTTCTCTGGCAAGACATACGAAGGAATCCACAGAGTGTTCTTTAACATTGCCAAGCGAAAAAGAACCCAATAATAGAAATGCTGTTGAAGAGCACTTACATAGTAATTTCTATATCGGGGAGCTCGGAGATGGATTCGGCTGAATCAAGAGCATTCTCAACTAACTCCCGCATTGTGGTGTACAAAGATTTTCCAGGCTGCCCAGTATTATAAGTCACTGAAATGAGTTTGCTGACACCTAACAGAAATTACCTTCAAAACTATATTACTGTTCATCCATCATTTTTTTAATTGACAGTTTCATTCTTATTTAGCCCAGTTCCGCGCAGTATGTTCCATGTCAATTTTAAACAAGACTGCGCTTAATCCAGGGGCAAATAAATGGCATGGCATCTATCTAAGCTTCACAGGGCAGTGATGTCGACCACTACGCCAGAGTAAACACAAACAGCGAGTTAAACAAGCTCACATTGTCAAAACCAGCGATGTTCTTGTTTTCCGCGAAGAACTCTGCGGGCGATTCTGCAACACAGAACCCCCAAAAGGACCCGATTCAGCCGATAGAACCGATGCAAGGACGGAATTCTAGAAGGAAACGAAAGAACAAGGGGGATTTCGAGGAGCTGACTCTGCTTGAGGAGGCTGCTCTCCTTGGCCTTGGGCGCCGCCTTGGAGGTGGCCTTCCCTTTTCCCGACGCCTTCCCCTTGGATGCCGACGCAGCAGGCTTCTTCTTAGTGCCGCCGGCGGTGGCTCCGCCGTCGCTGGAGTCGTCCATGGCGAGGTGGGTTCTGTGGGATCGGGATGGTAAGCTAGGGTTTGTTTGGGTTCAGGGGGCGGGGGGAATTGGGGAGGGAGGGGAGGTTCAACTGCGGGGATGCTACTGGCAATGAAAGTAAGTCGATCCTGCTGGTCCATGGAAGAATGGACGGCCCGGATAAATCTCAGTACAAAGTTGAGCAAATTAGTGTATTTTTAGGGGCAAAAAATACAAAACTTAAGTTCATTTATGGGAAAACTTATGGGAACCTTGCCAAATCTTAGGTTCCATGACTTTATCTACCAGACTAACAGGCAGAAACTTTCCGCTAGGGTTTTCTCTCCCTAGCGAAAAGGCTAGGGTTTTCTCTCCCCTAGCGAAAAAGCTAGGGTTTCTCTCGCTTCCGGCGGCCCGCCGGAATTTACCTCCTTCCCGGACGGATCTCCTCCGCTCTCCCCCCTCTCACTCAGGCTGATTAAGGGGGGTCTTCGCGATCCTACCCGACTTTGGATACGAGAGGAATCGGGGGTGGTTTTCTGCATGGAAAACACTAGGGTTTATACGCCGCGATCTGATCGGCGACGATGGAAGACGAAGTACCTGGTTCGCAGAGGAAGGGGATGAAGGAGAGTACAGAAGATCTCTTGGCTCGTCTGAATCTACAGGAAGAAGAGGATGATGACTTCGTCTGGGAAGAGGAGCTCCCTGATCTGATGTCTGCAGCTAAGTGGCTAGCGATCGCTAGGGTTCATACCCCAAAAACTTTCAGTCCGAGTGCGCTCTATGGGGACATGCGAGCAGCATGGAACCCAGCAAAAACTGTGAGTTGGAGGAGGATCAATGAGAACCTTTTCATCGCGCGATTCGGGTTCTTAGCAGATTGGAACAAGGCAATGTTTGAAGGTCCATGGTTATTCAGGGGACAGGCAGTCATAATGAAGGAGTATGATGGATTTAAGAATCCCGAATCAATCTAGTTGGACAAACTCACAGTGTGGGCGCAGATTCACCGTCTCCCAGACAACTTCTTAATAGAACCGGCAGTTCGAGTATGGCTTCACGCATCGGGGAGGTGGAGGAGATTCAGTTAAGGCTCCCAGCAGGCTTCTTCGGGGAATTTGTCCGCGTCAAAGTTAATATTGACATCAATGCCAAGATAAAGCATTTTGTGACGGGAAAGAAGGGGGACGAAAGAGTTCGCTATCAAGTGAAGTATGAAAAGCTACCCACCTTCTGTTTCAATTGTGGTGAATTTGGTCACTGGTATGAAGAATGTGGGAATGGAGAGCATGATGTATCATCCTTTGAATGGGGGAATTTGTGCTAGCTGATGCTTTCAGAGCGGGACATGATGGCCGTGGTGTGGCCGGACCCCAGAGAGGACGTGCTACTAGAGGTGGGGAAGGAGGTAGAGGAAGGGGAAGAGGCACATATAACCCCAACCAGAGCTGGCGTTTCAACGCACAAAATCAGAATCCGGTGAATGCTGGGGGAGGATGGAAACGGATAAGGGAAAAGCTGATGCTGATGCTATTAGCCAGGAGAACATCTCAGCGGTAGTAAAGGACAGTATGCAGCCAAATAAGCGCCTCTCTGTTGAAAATGCTTCAAGTTATGTCTCAGCAGGCCATAGTGAGCATAATACCGGAGTAGGGGTCGATGGGGCGAATCCATTAGCAATGGTGGTGGCGAAGGCCCAGCCTTCTGTACCCCCACTGCCTCTAGTTTACCTCTCCCCACGTAAACAACATAAGAGGCACAAACAAGGGGAGGAAGGCAAAGGACAAGCGGGAGAAACTGCTGGTACTAGTGACGGGGGCTCAGGAATGGCAACATCTTCAATCACATCGACGACCTCCGGGCGGGAGGATCGCCGGGACCAATGAAAACCCTGGCGTGGAATTGCTGTGGGATGCTCTCGCCCACAGAAATTCGAGAGCTCTTGGACCTCCAAGGGCGGCTGAGAGCAGATGTGGTCTTTCTCTCGGAATCGCATCTAAATAATGACAAGGCAGAAGTTTTAAGGGTTAAATTAGATTTTGATTGTTTTCATTTAGTGGCCAGTGATGGACGTGTTGGTGGACTTGTACTCTACTATAACTTATCAAATGAAGTGGTTCTGAATTATTCCTCGGATAACGTTATAGATGGCATAGTGATGGATGGGAACTCACCATCTTGGCGTATTACAGGATTCTACGGAGAACCGAGTTGGGAGTGAAAGTGTCTCTCATGGACGTACCTTCGAGATATTCATGCAAATAACTCTGGGCCATGGATGATCCTTGGCGACTTTAATGAGATCACCAACATGAGTGAAAAGGAAGGCGGTAATAACCGTCCTGATCACTATATGCGGGAATTCAGAGACTGCATTGACGACTGTGGACTACAGGAAGTGATGGTGATAGGAGATACTTTCACATGGAGTCGTGGACCCATCAGAGAGCGGCTTGATAGGGCTCTATGTAATGAGATGTGGGCAGAAAAATTTCCTTTCGCAGGACTGGTACATGAACACCATACCCACTCTGACCATAGGCCTATTCTGCTTGATACGGAGTACTTCAAACCAATGTTGACGCAACAGCAGCAGAACTGGAAACGAATGTTCAAAGCCCGCTGGCTGGAAGAAGGGACAGTAGACGAGATTGTCAAAACAGCTTGGGAGCGCACCAAGTTAGCTGGCCTAGGCTCGTCCCTTGCGGGTCGGACCAAGGCAGTATTGAATTATTTGCATAGGTGGGATCGTGATACCCTACAGAGCCCTAAGAAGAGAGTTAATAAGTTAAAGAAACATCTGGAGAAATTAAGAAGGGGATCGAACGCTTCTGAAAACAGATAGAGAATGAAAGATATCCAAGTCCTGATTGAAAATCTACTGGATCAAGAAGAGTTGGTTTGGCTCCAACGTGGAAGGGCAAATTGGCTGCTGCATGGTGACCGAATACAACGTTTTTCCATAAATGACGCGGCTCGCAAGAAGAGGAATTGCATTAAGAGGCTGCTGGATGACACTGGAGTATGGAAGGAAAGTGAGGAGGACATTAATCTAATCATCTCAGAATACTTTTCTGCTTTGTTTACAACACAGGTTCAACAGCCGGACCTTAATGTGTTGTCAAGGTACAACCTCGTGTAACTGCTGCCATGAACGAAGCTCTTATGGCCCCCTATACGTCAGAAGAGGTCAGGAAAGCTTTGTTCTCGATTGGTGACTTTAAAGCCCCTGGACCGGATGGATTACATGCAGTTTTCATAAGAGGTTTTGGCCAATGTTAGGGGATGATCTTGTGATGGAAGTTCTGGGTGCAGTTAATTCACAGGAGATCCCACCGGGATGGAATGACACTACCATTGTGATGATCCCCAAGGTAAACACTCTTGAGAAAGTCACACAATTTAGACCCATTAGCTTGTGCAATGTGGTCTATAAAGTTATCTCAAAGATGATTGCTATAAGACTGAAAAGTTTGCTTCCTGAAATCATGAAAGGATCGAGAAGAAGTGTCTAGAGGGGGGTGAATAGACTCTTAGCAAGAAAAGTTGCAGTTTTTAAATTCTTTAAGTTGAAGTGGAGTTTTAGCACAAGTTCAAACATTCACAATACATATCAAGCAAGCATGACAAGAGTATATGAGCAGCGGAAAGTAAATCATGCAAGTTGCAAGAATGTAAGGGGATGGGATTGAAGTGTGAAGGAAATATGCCCTAGAGGCAATAATAAAGTTATTATTTATTTCCTTATATCATGATAAATGTTTATTATTCATTCTAGAATTGTATTAACCGAAAACATGATACATGTGAGTACATAGACAAACAGACTGTCGCTAGTATGCCTCTACTTGACTAGCTCGTTGATCAAAGATGGTTATGTTTCCTAGCCATAGATATGTTGATATTGCTTTCTTCATGACTTATACATGTTCCTATGACTATGAGATTATGCAACTCCCGTTTACCGGAGGAACACTCTGTGTGCTACCAAACGTCACAACGTAACTGGGTGATTATAAAGGTGCTCTACAGGTGTCTCCGAAGGTACATGTTGGGTTGGCGTATTTCGAGATTAGGATTTGTCACTCTGATTGTCGGAGAGGTACCTCTGGGCCTACTCGGTAATGCACATCACTATGAGCCTTGCAAGCATTGTAACTAATGAGTTAGTTGCGGGATGATGTATTATGGAACGAGTAAAGAGACTTGCCGGTAACGAGATTGAACTAGGTATTGAGATACCGACGATCGAATCTTGGGCAAGTAACATACCGATGACAAAGGGAACAACGTATGTTGTTATGGGTTTGACCGATAAAGATCTTCGTAAAATATGTGGGAGCCAATATGAGCATCCAGGTCCCGCTATTGGTTATTGACTGGAGACGTGTCTCGGTCATGTCTACATTGTTCCCGAACCCGTAGGGTCCGCACGCTTAAAGTTTGATGATAGTTATATTATGAGTTTATGTGTTTTGATGTACCGAAGGTAGTTCGGAGTCCAGGATGAGATCGGGGACAAGACGAGGAGTCTCGAAATGGTCGAGACGTAAAGATCGATATATTGGACGACTATATTCGGACATCGGAAAGGTTTCGAGTGATTCGGGTATTTTCGGGGGTACCGGGGAGTTACGGGAATACGAGGAAGAAACAATGGGCCTCATGGGCCAAGTGGTGGAAGAGAGGAGGCAGGGCGCGCGGCCCCCCTAGCCCAAACCGAATTGGACTAGGGGACTGGGCCCCCTCTTTTTCCTCCCTCTCCTTACTTCTCCTTCTCCTTCCCTTCCTTCCCCTCTCCTACTTGGACTAGGAAAGAGGGGGAATCCTACTTGGAGTAGGATTGCCCCCCTTGGGTGCGCCTCCTCCCCTTGGCCGACCCTCCCCTCCTCCACTCCTTTATATACATGGCCAGGGGGCATCACTTGGGGACACAACAATTGATTTGATCTTTTAGCCATGTGCGGTGCCCCCCTCCACCATAGTCCACCTTGATAATACTGTAGCGGTGCTTAGGCGAAGCCCTGCGTCGGTAGAACATCATCATCGTCACCACGCCGTCGTGCTAACGGAACTCTCCCTCAAAGCTCGGTTGGATCAGAGTTCGAGGGACGTCATCGAGTTGAACGTGTGCTGAACTCAGAGGTGCCGTGCGGCGGTCGGATCGTAAAGACGTACGACTACATCAACCGCATTGTGCTAACGCTTTCGCTTTCGGTCTACGAGGGGACATAGACAACACTCTACCCTCTCGTTGCTATGCATCACCATGATCCTGTGTGTGCGTAGGAATTTTTTTTGAAATTACTACGTTCCCCAACAGTGGCATCAGAGCCTGGTTTTATGCGTAGATGTTATATGCACGAGTAGAACACAAGTGAGTTGTGGGCGATATAAGTCATACTGCTTACCAAAGATGTCATACTTTGGTTCGGGCGGTATTGTTGGATGAAGCGGCCGGACCGACATTACGCCAGACGCTTACGCGTGACTGGTTTTACCGCCGTGCTATGCACACATGTGACTAGCGGGTGCCAATTTCTACTACTTTAGTTGAACCGAGTGTGGCTACGCCCGGTCCTTGCGAAGGTTAAAACATCACCAACTTGACAAACTATCGTTGTGGTTCTGATGCGTAGGTAAGAATAGTTCTTGCTCAGCCCGTAGCAGCCACGTAAAACTTGCAACAACAAAGTAGAGGATGTCTAACTTGTTTTTGCAGGGCATGTTGTGATGTGATATGGTCAAGATGTGATAAGATAAGTTGTTGTATAAGATGATCATGTTTTGTTGAAGTTATCGGCAACTGGAAGAAGCCTTGTGGTTGTCTCTTTATTGCATAAGATGCAAGCGCCAAATAATTGCTTTACTTTATCGCTATGCGATAGCAATAGTTGCAAGAGCAATAGTTGGCGAGACGACCATGTGACGACACATTGATATAGATCAATATGATGGAGATCATGGTGTCATGCCGATACGATGGAAATCATGACGATGCTTTGGAGATGGAGATCAAAGGCACAAGATGATGATGGCCATATCATGTCACATATTTTGATTGCATGTGATGTTTATCTTTTATGCATCTTATTTTGCTTTGATTGACGGTAGCATTATAAGATGATCTCTTACTAAATTTCAAGATAAAAGTGTTCTCCACAGTATGCACCGTTGCCAAAGTTCGTGCCCGGACACCACGTGATGATCGGGTGTGATAAGCTCTATGTCCATCTATAACGGGTGCAAGCCAGTTTTGCACACGCAGAATACTCGAGTTAAACTTGACGAGCCTAGCATATGCAGATATGGCCTCGGAACACTTGAGACCGAAAGGTCGGCGTGAATCATATAGTAGATATGATCAACATAGTGATGTTCACCATTGAAAACTACTCCATTTCACGTGATGATCGGTTATGGTTTAGTTGATTTGGATCACGTGATCACTTAGATGATTAGAGGGATGTCTATCTAAGTGTGAGTTCTTAAGTAATATGATTGATTGAACTTTAATTTATCATGAACTTAGTCCTGGTAGTATTAGCATATCTATGTTGTAGATCAATTGCTCGTGTTTAGCTCCCCTGTTTTATTTTTGATATGTTTCTAGAGAAAACTAAGTTGAAAGATGTTAGTAGAAATGATGCGGATTGGATCCGTGATCTGAGGTTTATCCTCATTGCTGCATAGAAGAATTATGTCCCTGATGCACCGCTAGGTGACAGACCTATTGCAGGAAGCGGATGCGACGTTATGAACGTTTGGCTAGCTCAATATGATGACTACTTGATAGTTTAGTGCACCATGCTAAACGGCTTAGAATCGGGACTTCAAAGACATTTTGAGCGTCATGGACCATATGAGATGTTCCAGAGTTGAAGTTAATATTTCAAGCAAATACGAGTTGAGAGATATGAAGTCTCCAACAAGTTCTATAGCTAAAAGATGGAGGAGAATAGCTCAAGCGGTGAGCATGTGCTCAGATTGTCCGAGTACTACAATCACTTGAATCAAGTGGGAGTTAATCTTCGAGATAAGATAGTGATTGACGAGTTCTCTAGTCACTATCACCAAGTTGCTAGAACTTCGTGATGAACTATAATATGCAAGGGATAACGAAAGCGATTCCCAAGCTCTTCGTGATGCTGAAATCGACGAAGGTAGAAATCAAGAAAAGCATCAAGTGTTGATGGTTAACAAGACCACTAGTTTCAAGAAAAGGGCAAAGGGAAGAAGGGGAACTTCAAAAAGAACGGCAAGCAAGTTGCTGCTCAAGTGAAGAAGCCCAAGTCTGGACCTAAGCCTAAGACTAAGTGCTTCTACTGCAAAGGTACTAGTCACTGGAAGCGGAACTACCCCAAGTATTTGGCGGATAAGAAGGATGGCAAAGTGAACAAATGTATATTTGATATATATGTTATTGATGTGTACTTTACTAGTGTTTATAGCAACCCCGCAGTATTTGATACTAGTTCAGTTGCTAAGAGTAGTAACTCGAAACGGGAGTTGCAGAATGAACAGAGACTAGTTAAGGGTGAAGTGACGATGTGTGTTGGAAGTGGTTCCAAGATTGATATGATCATCATCGCACACTCCCTATACTTTCGGGATTAGTGTTGAAGTAAGTGTTATTTGGTGTTTGCGTTGAGCATGAATATGATTTGATCATGTTTATTGCAATACGGTTATTCATTTAAGTTAGAGAATAATTGTTGTTCTGTTTACATGAATAAAACCTTTTATGGTCATACACCCAATGAAAATGATTTGTTGGATCTCGATCGTAGTGATACACATATTCATAATATTGAAGCCAAAAGATGCAAAGTTAATACTGATAGTGCAACTTATTTGTGGCACTGCCGTTTAGGTCATATTGGTGCAAAGCGCATGAAGAAAATCCATGCTGACGGGTTTTTGGAAACACTTGATTATGAATCACTTGATGCTTGCGAACCATGCCTCATGGGCAAGATGACTAAGACTCCGTTCTCCGGAACAATGGAGCGAAACAAGCGACTTATTGGAAATAATACATCTTGATGTATGCGGTCCGATGAGTGTTGAGGCTCATGACGGGTATCATTATTTTCTGACCTTCACAGATGATTTGAGCAGATATGGGTATATCTACTTGATGAAACATAAGTCTGAAACATTTGAAAAGTTTAAAGAATTTTAGAGTGAAGTGGAAAATCATCGTGACAAGAAAATAAAGTTTCTACGATCTGATCGCAAAGACAAATATTTGAGTTACAAGTTTGGTCTTCAATTAAAACAATGTGGAATAGTTTCACAAATTCGTGCCACCTGGAACACCACAACATAATGGTGTGTCCGAACACCGTAACCGTACTTTATTAGATATGGTGCGATCTATGATGTCTCTTACCGATCTACCACTACAGTTTTGGGGTTATGCATTAGAGACATCTACATTCACGTTAAAGGGCACCATCTAAATCCGTTGAGACGGCACCGTATGAACTATGGTTTGGCAAGAAACCAAAGTTGTCGTTTCTTAAAGTTTGGGGTTACGATGCTTATAAGAAAAGGTTTCATCCTGATAAGCTCAAACCCAAATCGGAGAAACGTGTCTTCATAGGATACCCAAAGGAGACAGTTCGGTACACCTTCTATCACAGATCCGAAGGCAAGATATTCGTTGCTAAGAATGGATCCTTTCTAGAGAAGGAGTTTCTCTCGAAAGAAGTGAGTGGGAGGAAAGTAGAACTTGATGAGATAAGCATGTACTGCTCCCTTATTGGAAAGTAGTTCATCACAGAAATCTGTTCCTGTGACTACTATACCAACTAGTGAGGAAGCTAATGATGATGATCATGTAACTTCAGATCAAGTTACTACCGAACCTCGAAGGTCAACCAGAGTGAGATCCGCACCAGAGTGGTACGGTAATCCTGTTCTGGAGGTCATGTTACTTGACCATGACGAACCTACGAACTATGAGGAAGCGATGATGAGCCCAGATTCCACGAAATGGCTTGAGGCCATGAAATGCGAGATGGGATCCATGTATGAGAACAAAGTGTGGACTTTGATTGACTTCCGATGATCGGCAAGCTATAGAAAATAAATGGATCTTCAAGAGGAAGGCGGACGACGATAGTAGTGTTACTATCTACAAAGCTAGACTTGTCGAAAAAGGTTTTTGACAAAGTTCAAGGTGTTGACTACAATGAGATTTTCTCACTCGTATCGATGCTTAAAGTCTGTCCGAATCATGTTAGCAATTGCCGCATTTTAAAAAAATCTGGCAAATGGATAACAAAACTGCAATCCTTAATGGATTTATTAAAGAAGAGTTGTATATGATGCAACCAGAAGGTTTTGTCAATCCTAAAGGTGCTAACAAAATGTGCAAGCTCCGGCGATCCATCCATGGACTGGTGCAAGCATCTCAGAGTTGGAATATACGCTTTGATGAGTTGATCAAAGCATATAGTTTTATATAGACTTGCGGTGAAGCCTGTATTTACAAGAAAGTGAGTGGGAGCACTACAACATTTCTGATAAGTATATGTGAATGACATATTGTTGATCGGAAATAATGTAGAATTATTCTGCAAAGCATAAAGGAGTGTTTGAAAGGAATTTTTCAAAGAAAGACCTCGGTGAAGCTGCTTACATATTGAGCATCAAGATCTATAGAGATAGATCAAGACGCGTGATAAGTTTTTTCAATGAGTACATACCTTGACAAGATTTTGAAGTAGTTCAAAATGGAACAGTCAAAGAAAGAGTTCTTGGCTGTGTTTCAAGGTGTGAAATTGAGTAAGACTCAAAGCCCGACTACGACAGAAGATAGAAAGAGAATGAAAGTCATTCCCTATGCCTCAGCCATAGATTCTATAAAGTATGCCATGTTGTGTACCAGATCTATTGTATACCCTACACTGATTCTGGCAAGGGAGTACAATAGTGATTTAGATGTAGATCACTGGACAGCGGTCAAAATTATCCTTAGTGGAATAAGGATATGTTTCTCGATTATGGAGGTGACAAAAGGTTCATCGTAAAGGGTTACGTCGATGAAAGTTTTGACACCGATCCAGATGACTCTAAGTCTCAATCTGGATACATATTGAAAGTGGGAGCAATTAGCTAGAGTAGCTACGTGCAGAGCATTGTATACATAGAAATTTGCAAAATACTTACGGATCTGAATGTGACAGACCCGTTGACTAAAATTATCTCACAAGCAAAACATGATCACACCTTAGTACTCTTTGGGTGTTAATCACACAACGATGTGAACTAGATTACTGACTCTAGTAAACCCTTTGTGTGTTGGTTACATGTCGACGTGAACTATGGGTATTAACCACATAAAGATGTGAACTATTGATGTTAAATCACATGGTGATGTGAACTAGATTATTGACTCTAGTGCAAGTGGGAGACTGAAGGAAATATGCCCTAAAGGCAATAATAAAGTTATTATTTATTTCCTTATATCATGATAAATGTTTATTATTCATGCTAGAATTGTATTAACCTGCAACATGATACATGGGTGAATACATAGACAAACAGAGTGTCGCTAGTATGCCTCTACTTGACTAGCTCGTTGATCAAAGATGGTTATGTTTCCTAGCCATAGACAAAGAGTTGTCATTTGATTAATGGGATCACATCATTAGGAGAATGATGTGATTGACTTGACCCATTCCCTTAGCTTAGCACTCGGTCATTTAGTATGTTGATATTGCTTTCTTCATGCAACTCCCGTTTACCGGAGGAATACTTTGTGTGCTACCAAACATCACAACGTAACTGGGTGATTATAAAGGTGCTCTACAGGTGTCTCCGAAGGTACTTGTTGGGTTGGCGATTTGAGATTAGGATTTGTCACTCTGATTGTCGGAGAGGTATCTCTGGGCCCACTCGGTAATGCACATCACTATAAGCCTTGCAAGCATTGTAACTAATGAGTTAGTTGTAGGATGATGTATTATGGAACGAGTAAAGAGATTTGCCGGTAACGAGATTGAACTAGGTATTGAGATACCGACGATCGAATCTCGGGCAAGTAACATACCGATGACAAAGGGAACAACGTATGTTGTTATGGGTTTGACCGATAAAGATCTTCGTAGAATATGTGGGAGCCAATATGAGCATCCAGGTTCCGCTATTGGTTATTGACCGGAGACGTGTCTCGGTCATGTCTAGATTGTTCTCGAACCCGGAGGGTCCGCACGCTTAAAGTTCGATGACAATTATATTATGAGTTTATGTGTTTTGATGTACCGAAGGTAGTTCGGAGTCCAGGATGAGATCGGGGACAAGACGAGGAGTCTCGAAATGGTCGAGACATAAAGATCGATATATTGGACGACTATATTCGGACATCGGAAAGGTTTCGAGTGATTCGGGTATTTTCGGGGGTACCGGGGAGTTACGGGAATACGAGGAAGAAGCAATGGGCCTCATGGGCCAAGTGGTGGAAGAGAGGAAGCGGTATGCGACCCCCTAGCCCAAACCGAATTGGACTAGGGGCGGCCCCTTCCTCTTTTTCCTCCCTCTCCTTCCTTCTCCTTCCCTTCCTTCCCCTCTCCTACTTGGACTAGGAAAGAGAGGGGAATCCTACTTGGAGTAGGATTTCCCCCCTTGGGCGCGCCTCCTCCCCTTGGCTGGCCCTCCCCTCCTCCACTCCTTTATATACATGGCCAGGGGGCACCCCATGGGGACACAACAATTGATTTGATCTTTTAGCCGTGTGCGGTGCCCCCCTCCACCATAGTCCACCTCGATAATATTGTAGCGGTGCTTAGGCGAAGACCTGCGTCGGTAGAACATCATCATCATCACCACGCCATCGTGCTGAGGGAACTCTCCCTCAAAGCTCGGCTGGATCGGAGTTTGAGGGACGTCATCGAGTTGAACGTGTGCTGAACTCGGAGGTGCCGTGTGTTCGGTACTTGATCGGTCGGATCGTGAAGACGTACGACTACATCAACCGCATTGTGCTAACGCTTCCGCTTTCGGTCTACGAGGGTACGTAGACAACACTCTCCCCTCTCGTTGCTATGCATCACCATGATCCTGTGTGTGCGTATTTTTTTTTTGAAATTACTACGTTCCCCAACAAAGTGTGCAAACGCAATTGGAGACACGGAGATTTTTTATCCGTGGTTTCGATAGGTGGTGCTACCGTACATCCACGTTGATGGAGACTTCAACCCACGAAGGGTAACGGTTACGCGAGTCCACGGAGGGCTCCATCCATGAAGGGTCCATGAATAAGCAACCTTGTCTATCCCACCATGGCCGTCGCCCACAAAGGACTTGCCTCACTAGGGTAGATCTTCACGAAGTAGGCGATCTCCTTGCCCGTACAAACTCCTTGGTTCAACTCCACAATCTTGACGGAGGCTCCCAAGTGACACCTAACCAATCTAGGAGACACCACTCTCCAAGAGGTAATAGATGGTGTGTTGATGATGAACTCCTTGCTCTTGTGCTTCAAATGATAGTCTCCCCAACACTCAACTCTCTCTCATAGGATTGGATTTGGTAGAAAGATGATTTGAGTGGAAAGCAACTTGGGAAAGGCTAGAAATCAAGATTTATGTGGTTGGAATGGAATATCTTGACCTCAACACAAGTGTAGGTGGTTCTCTCTCAGAAAATGTATGATGGAAGTGTAGGCATGTTCTGATGGCTCTCTCCACGAATGAAGAGTGGGTGGAGGGGTATATATAACCTCCACACAAAATCTAACCGTTACACACAAATCACCAAACTCGGTGGGACCGAATAAGAAAACTCGGTCGGACCGATTTGGTTCATAATGTGACCGTTAGGCATTTCGGTGGGATCGATATGTCAACTTGGTGGGACCGATGTGCTAGGGTTAGGGTAAAGCCTTATCTTGGTTGGACCGATTACACAGACTCGACTGGACCGATTTTGGGTAATAAGCACAACAAAGAGTTGGCCAAGCAAACTCGGTGGTACCGATTCCATATTTTGGTGAGACCAAGATTAATGCAATAGATAACAGGGAGTTTGCATGCCCATCTCGGTGAGACCGAGATCCCATCGGTGAGACCGAATTGATTAGGTTTTCTGGCAGTGGTATGTCAAGTGAACTCGGTGGCGCCGGATAGAGAGTTTCGATGGGGCCGAGTTTGACTTTTGGTTTTGGGACATATGTGGATGTGAGAAAGTGATTGAGGGCTTTGGAGCATATCACTAAGCACTTTGAGCAAGCAAGCCATTAAGCAACACCTCATCCCTCTTAATAGTATTGGCTTTCCTATGGACTCAATGTGATCTTGGATCACTAAAAATGAAAAGTGTAGAGTCTTGAGCTTTGAGCTTGAGCCAATCCTTTGTACTTATCATCTTGAAGGAGTTCCACATCCTCTTGTCCATGCCACTCCACGGTTGAACTTATTTGAAGCATACTAGATGAAAGCATTAGTCCAACAAGAGATATGTTGACATTAATTACCAAAATCACCCAGGGAGCACTCGTGCTTTCAATCTCCCTCTTTTTGGTAATTGATGACAACATACATCAAATCTTTAGATAAAGATATAGCGAATAACAAGCAAAGCTTTGGAAAGACATGTAACATGCATAGGCTCCCCCTACATGTATGCAATCATGTAAATATGGAATATAAGAGCATGTGAGTGCATAAGCATGACAGAGTAAGCAAAGTGTTACATGTATCTTGGTTGTATGCATCAGAGCAAATGGTGTGAATATGGGAAATGTACCTCCATGCTCATGAGTCCTTCTTGCAAACAGTATGTACATCAACAAGATATCCTCATGCACATGAGTGTGATGCATATACTTACCTTGTGGTCTTGAGTTGGCTTAGAAAGGGATGAACCTGAGTAAACAAGGTTAGATAACACAGATACATCTACTAGCCAGAGCAAACAAAAGGAACCACAAGAGTACCAAGATTGGGATGACATGTAAAGTGTGAGCACTAGATACTCTATTATATATAGACATGTCCCCAAAAGTAAAGATATGCAATGAATTTGAAGATCTTCTTCCCTTAGATGTCTTGCTCCCCCTGAATCTTATATGGGATACTGGGAGAAGATAGGGAACATAAAATCAGACCAAAGAAAATATACAAACAACATGAACATGTCTTTCCCCTCTAAAGACATGTGACTTCTCTCCTCTTGAACACCAGGCATCTAGGGTATCTTCTCTCCTCCGAAGCATTCTCTCCCCTTTTTGAAGGATTAAGCTTTGATGTGAACTCTCTCTCCCCCTTTGACATCAATTTCCAAGAAGGAATCCTCTGGAGTGTGAGTCAAAATAGGTTTGGTCCTTGAGTCACAGAGCAAAGCAGCGTATAAAATGTGATGCTGGTAGAGGACAAGAATCATTGAGTGGAGGTGGAGCAAAAAGGAATGCAGGATCAAGTGGCAAGTTGTTTTGTCTGTAGTGAAATCGGTGGCACCGAGTTGTGTGCTTCGGTTGCACCGAGAGGATTTGGTTGGACCGAAAGCAACAGATCGGTGTGACCGAGTTCATCACAGAGAAAACACTTGTCACCTCAGCTCACTAGGCAAATAAGATCTCACAAAGATTTGCAGGGAATTAAATGAAGAATTTGCAAGGAATTGGATGCAGGGAATGCAGAACAAAACAGAGAAAAGAAAATCTAGATGAAGTTTTTTTATAAAGGAAGGGGAATAAATATGCAAAGGGGAAAATGCAAAGTTTCATAGGAACACTAGAGAACTTCATCTAGAATTGGGCGGTGACAAAGTCACCTATGTTAGAGTATATTGACTAAGGAGTCAAGTGAGAACACTTGATCATAAGTCATACTCATCGTTTAAGCTCAAAATGGGGTTACCATTTTTCGTTTAAGCATTTGATGTATTCACATCTTGTTGAGCTGCTTTGACCCATATCTTGGGGTAAAGCTTCTCTAAGATGGAATGACATACCTTGGGTGGTGGTGTTGATCTTGATCATGTAGTTGAACTTGTGTGGGATGCTCAAGGTTGATGTAGCTCATCAAGAGTTGGGAGCACCACTTGTAATTTGAGTTCATCTCCCTACATGGGTTAGTCTTGCAAGGAATAACACTTGTGTATCCAAAATGACAATCATGAAACTTGATACCAAATGAAATTTGATATATAGAATTTGTCAAAGGATATGTTGAAGGGTTTCGTGCTTCCTTGTCATCAACCACCGTATTGCAGCAACTTGGTGATGTAGAGATTGCTCAAGATGTAAGTGAGTTGCAATCTCATGGTTTAGATTCATCCAAGTACCTACAAGGGCTAGATGTCATGCAAGGGTGCAAATATATCCAAGACATATGAATAGCATCATGAAGGAAATATCAAGGATTAGTCATAGGCTCATGCCTTGCATGTATCCAAATGGAGTTCCTACTCCAAGTTTGAAGCATCAATGATGTTCAATTCTCCTCTCAACCGGCAAAAGATTTTCTCATCAAGCGGTTTGGTGAATATATCCACCAATTGCTTATCGGCATTTAACATGCTTAAGATCAATATCCCCTTTAGCAACATGATCTCGAATGAAATGATGACGAACTTCAATATGCTTAGTCCAGGAATGTTGCACGGGATTATGAGCAACCTTAGTGGCACTTTCATTGTCACAAAGAAAGGAACATGTTTCACATATATCCCATAATCTTTAAGAGTTTGGGTCACCCAAAGTAATTGAGCACAACATGAACCGGCGGTAATGTATTTTGCTTCGGCGGTGGATAAGGATACCAAGTTTTGTTTCTTGGAAGACCAAGACACAAGAGATCTACCAAGAAATTGACAAGTACCCGAAGTGGACTTTCTATCAACCTTGTCTCCGGCATAGTCCGAGTCGGAATAGCCAACAAGATCAAAAGAGGACCTCTTAGGATACCAAATGCCAAAGTTTGGTGTATGTATTAAGTATCTCACTATCCTTTTCACAGCCTTAAGATGACATTCGTTGGGGGCCGCTTGATATCGTGCACATATGCACACGCTTAGCATAATATCGAGACAAGAGGCACATAGATATAACAATGATCCAATCTGTCACGCCCAATATGCGACCCTATCCAAAAGGAACTCGAAGGTCCCACCAAGGATAGACCCGCATATTGAAACGCTTTTGCAAGGTGGATATCATTACATCAACATTACATAATAGATGGGGATACATACATAAGGCACAAATGCCACAAGAATACATCAACATCATACACAAGAAAACAACATCCGACTACGGAGGAAACATAAACAGGAACTCAAACGACATCCACCACCTGCTAGCCCAGCCGACCTGGAACCTATCCCCTGATCGAAGAAGAAGCAGAAGAAGAACTCAACGCAAGCAAGCATCGCTCTCGCGTCATGATCATCGCATAACCTGTACCTGCAACTGGTGGTGTAGTAATCTGTGAGCCACGAGGACTCAGCAATCCCATTACCATGGGTATCAAGACTAGCAAAGCTTAAAGGGAAAAGGAAGGGATAAAGTGGTGAGGTTGCAGCAATGCTAAGCATATATGGTGGCTAACATACGCAAATGAGAGCGAGAAGAGAAACAAAGGAACGGTCGTCAACTAGTAATGATCAAGAAGTGATCCTGAACTCCTACTTACGCCGACATAACCCGAAACCGTGTTCTCCTCTCGATCAACCCCGAAAAGAGACACTCACGGTTACGCACACGGTTGGTGTATTTTAATTAAGATCAACTTCGGGTTTTCTACAACCGGACATTAACAAATTCCCATCTGCCACATAACCGCGGGCACGACTCTCGAAAGTTTATACCCTGCAGGGGTGTCCCAACTTAGCCCATGATAAGCTCTCGCGATCAACGAAGGATATTCCTTCTCCCCGGGAAGACCCGATCAGTCTCGGAATCCCGGCTACAAGACATTTCACAGCAATAAAACAAGACCAAAGAAGACCTCGGCGTGCCGACACCTCGATAGTAGCCGCTGTAACTCGTCTCGTGCCACGACCGGATAAGCGGCGATACATGAACCGACGTAACCCAAGTTGCCAAGGGATGGTCCCGCACGGTGCTCTAGTTTGGACCAACGTTTAGACAAGCACTGGCCCGGGGGGGGGGGTAAATAAAGATGACCCTTGAGAGCGCGACTCCCAAGGGAAAAAAGGCTAGGTCAGGCAAATGTAGAACCAATGTTGGGCCTTGCTGGAAAAGTCTTATTCAAAGCGAACTGTCAAGGGGGTCCCATAAATCACCCGACCGCGTTAGGGACGCAAAATCCGGGAACATAACACCGATATGACGGAAACTAGGGCGGCAAGAGTGGAACAAAACACTAGGCATAAGGCCGAGCCTTCCACCCTTTACCAAGTATATAGATGCATTAAGTAAATAAGATATATTGTGATATCCCAACAAGTAAACATGTTCCAACAAGGAACAACATCTCCATGTTCCAACAAGGAACAAACTTCATCTTCACCTGCAACTAACAACGCTTATAAGAGGGGCTGAGCAAAGCGGTAACATAGCCAAACAACGGTTTGCTAGGAAGGGTGCAAAAGGTTAGAGGTCGACATGGCAATTTGGGATGGCTTGATAAACAGGTAATAGGTAACGCAAAGCATAGCGATAGAACGAAGCAACTAGCATAGCAATGATAGTAGTGAGATCCAGGTAGCGGTCAT
Source organism: Aegilops bicornis (assembly GCA_021605145.1). Lineage (NCBI taxonomy): Eukaryota > Viridiplantae > Streptophyta > Magnoliopsida > Poales > Poaceae > Aegilops > Aegilops bicornis. Next base: position 399,457,238 of record CM038673.1, on the reverse strand, counting down.
CTTGCCTGAAATCCATAAGGAAGAAGAACGAGTCCATGAAGAAGACGAATGGATGAAGCCGAACCAAGCGTGACGAGCGAATCCTCACGATCATAGCGAAACAGGAACTAACAAGAAAAAGCACACAACATAGTAAACACACCACACATAGACAAGGCATGATGCACAACCAAGCATGATGCATTACAAGACTACATGAGGCTACTCATGGCAAGAGATGATGCAAACAAGAGCAACACATCAAGGCAAGTTTAAATGAGGCCGGGAACAACATAGAACAATCCGGTAAGTCCTCATATGCAAATTTCGAAATAGGTCCAGATCTGAATAACTTTATGTTCAAGTTTTTAAACAGCAAGTTAAGATGCACCACGATGATCTACATGAAATTCTAGTCAAGTTACATATAAAGTTCATTAGATTCGGAGCTACGGTCTAGAAGATATGAGCAAAACAAGATAAGCATGGCATTGATGCAAAATGCATACAAACATCAAGAAAACACCTCAAAACAAGGATGCAACATGATAATATGAAACTACATGCAAAATCAAGCAAGTATCATATAGAGCACACTCAAAACGGAGCAACGGTTCAACACATACACCCTATACAAGTCATGACAACAATCTGTACAAAACAGCAACTAAGCATATTGCAAGCATCAAAACAACATGCTACAGGACCTCAACATGAAAACAAAAGGCATGGGCATGATGTACAGGTAAAGCATTACAAAACATGAACGCTGAGCTATCTCCAGAAATCAATAGAACACGCTTAAAATGACTTGGCAAGATTGCAAATAATAACAGTTTCAGGCATTGGCAGAAATAACATCAGGTTGCAATGTTTAGAGCTATCAAACAACATGTTACAGGAACTTAACATGGCAAACAAAGACATGGCATGAATCTACTAAATGCATAGAACAAAAGTCCCTTACTTACCATGAGCCAAAAAGGATTAGAAAATATGATGGCACCCATGTAAACATGGCAAGTTATATTACAGATTCATACATGGCAGGAACAACAAGTAGGCATGTTGGTGAGCTTGAACCACTCACCACAGAGCAATACAAGGCATGGCAAGGCAACCAACAGTAAGTAGACATGGCATAGAAGCTATACATGGCAAGAACAACATCATAGCATACACGGATCAACCACAACAACCTTGGCAAAATTGAATAACATGTAAACAATCTGCCAGGAAACATTTTATAGCAAAAGTAGAGCTCGATTGACTCAAGCTAGGGCACTCCATAAATGCAAAAAAGGGCATGGATGGATAGAGCAAGACATGTATAACAAAACATCCTTACTGAAGTATCTCAAAATAAGCATGGATCTCTCTGTAGCATCAAGTTAACATGGCAACAAAATATAACAGAATCTGCCAGAAAACAGCAACAGCAAGTACCCTACTTAACAAGCTTGATGCACTCACTACACAACTCACAAAAATACATGGCAAGCACCCCTAGAAAGATGGCATGACATATTACAAAACACATGTAGGACTCAAGACCATAGGGTGCACACATCAATCATGGCAAAAATGACAAAAGTGCATGTTCTGATAAAATCAGAAACTAACATCACATAGCACTCTTCCAACAGCATTTCAGGCATCAAGATGAGATCAAATGAAAATGATGCAATGAGATGAAATGATCTACTCTTCGAGGCGAACAATTTGACATATTATACGCACAAAACGGAGCCACGGATGCAGAGTTATGGCATGATGAAAATGCAACAAAAATGCAACAATTTCGGGGACTTGGGTGGAATTTAGGAGGGAGGGGAAAGTCAACCTCCGTGCACGGTTTTCGAGGCGAGCCGGATCTCGCCGGAGATGGACGGCGGCGGCGGTCTCGCCAAGCAGAGGATGGGGAGGCGGTCGACGGGGTCCGGCGCCGTGAGGGCGGATCCGGCCGACCTCGCCGGATCTCGCCGGCGATGAGGAGGCGACCGGCTGGGTACGGCCACGTGAGGCGGCGAAGGGGCGGGCGAGGGGTCGAGGGCGGCGCGTTGGCGCCGGACGCGCGGGCGGCGGCGCAGTCGGGCGGCGTGAGGTGCTCGGGCGAAGTGAGGACCCGGGCACGCCGGGCGAAGGGCGCCGGCGGCGGGCCGAACCGCGGGCGGGCGGGCGAGGAGGGTCGGGCGGCGCAAGACGTGGCCGGGAGGCGGCGCGGACGGGCTCAAGGGCCGGGCGTGGCGAAGGCGGCGGCGCCACGCGGCAGCCTCCCATTCGCCGGTGGCGGCGGGAGCGGTGGACACGTCCGGTCCGTCCGGACATGTCCGGCCTGTGGAGATGATTTTTAGGGTTTCGGGAGGAAGAAGACCCGAGATTTTTGGAGGGGGAGGTGTATTTATAGGTAGAGGGAGCTAGGAGTGTCCAAATGAGGTGCGGTTTTCGGCCACACGATCGTGATCGAACGATCGAGAGCATGGAGGGGAGTTAGGTGGGTTTTGGGCCACTTTGGAAGGGGTGTTGGGCTGCAACTCAAAGAGGCTTTCACGGTTACCCGGTTAACCGTTGGGAGTACCAAACGACCTCCGAATGACACGAAACTTGACAGGCGGTCTACCGGTGCTATACCAAGGCCGCTTGGCAAATCTCGGTCCATTCCGAGACCGTTTGACACCCTTTACGAAAAAAGAGGTAAAAGGGGGCGCCGGAGACATAGGAGTGCCGGATTGCAAAAGCGGACAACGGGGAAAATGCTCGTATGCATGAGACGAACACGTATGCAAAATGAAATGCACAAGATGACATAATAAAAATGCAGATGATGACATGGCAAAGTGCAACACGCAAGCACATGACATGGCAACGACGGCGAATAACTGGCAGACATCTGGCGCATCGAATCCGGGGCGTTACAACACTCCTCCACTAACAAGAGATCTCGTCCCGAGATCTTAGGACCGAGACGGAAGGGAAAAGGGATGAGGTGAAAACAAGAACTCAAGAGAAGAAGCAAAGAATCGAGAGCACTCGAGAAGAAGAGACGAACGACGAGAATGACGAGAATCGAAAGCTCACGGAATCAGATAGACTATGAAACAACTCGTTCTAACCGGAGTGGTTAGGATGAGAAAAGAAACGAATAAGACTGAAATGATTTAGGCAGCACTCCGGCTAAAACATGGAGGAATAGAACTTGAACTAGAGAGGATGTAACGGTACTTGATGAAGACATGACACAAAACCTGCGGAAAAATTGAAAGAGAATTGAATGAAAAGAATTTAGAATGATCGAATGGAGTTGTTGAGAAAATCAACAACGTGAAGAAAAGCTTGTTGTGGACTTATGGAAAACATCTCAAAATTATGAGGTGATAGCCAACCACAAGCGGAAAAGATTGAATAGCTGAGAGGAACGAAGAAATGCAAAAACTCCACTTCAAAAGAATACGGAGAATTAATTGCACTTCGAGACGTGAGAAGAAAAGATACTTGAACTCCACCAACAAAATCTTGATGAACTCTTGAAGAAAAGATTAAATCATGAAGAACCACCATGGAGAACTCCAGTAACAAAAGGATGACGAGATAAAATGAAGGATGAAAGAATAAGATTAAAGCTTGCGATGACTTAGATGGAGGTTCCGACGAAATGGCTGAGGAAATTGAACTCCGGAAAAGAAAAGATGAAAACACTTGGAACTAGAATTTATTCATTACGAACAAACTCCGAAGAAAAAGATCAATCACTTTGATGAAATAAGAATAAGATTTACTGTATGCTTATCCTTCATCAAATTAAATTGATGACAAGAAATGGATTTGGCATAATACTTATTCCTCTTGAAAAGGAATTGAGAAGTGACATATTGCAGACTTGAGAAGGTCTTCATGAACCACCGGTAGGATTGAAAAGAACGAATGGATTAAAATGATAAACAAAGAAAAGAATCTTGAACGAACCACCGTAAGAATATTGAGACGAACAAAGGGGCACGAATATGGAATAATTGGAGAACGACTTTGAAAAACTTGGAACGAAGAAATCTTCCGAAAAGATGGCCTCCGGATAATCGAGATGGAAAACAACTCCTGAAATACTCCGGATGGATGAGAAGAATTGCACAACTGGAAACAATTAGATAGGATAACATCGAGCTATCACCATGAATCTCCGGAGAACGGACAAGATTTAAAAGAAACTCTACTTCGGTCTTCAAGGACGACGATAAACACCATCAAAATTGTTGAGATACTCGGAAGAAAGAAAACAGAGAGGTTGAGCCAACAATGAAAAGAATTTGAAAACGATCTTGGAGATGACAACTGGCTGATGAAATTCATTCTACGTCAAACTCGAAAAGAACTTGAGAATAACTCGTGGAATTAGAAGAGTCGAGGTAAGATCCTGGAAAAGACACGTGGGTTAGGGCCCACTAAAAGAAAAACACCGTTGGAAAGGATTGTTGAGCAGACGGATGATGCAGGAAGAACTGAAATATTTGAATGAGGTGACAACCTCGAATTAGTTAGAACACGCATTTAATCTCCCGAGATGACTTGAGCACTCGGAAGGATAAAGCTGGCGAGAGGCGAACGAGCAAAGAGAACACTTCGAGCCGAGGAAATGAATATGATCAACCCGAAAAACTTGAATTGAATCCGTCGGAAAAGAAAAAGAGATGAAGAATGACGAACGAGATGAGAATTCACCGGTTGAGATAATTTACGAAAGACTGAAGAGGCTCTGCACGAATGAGATAGATGGTCGAGAGAGACTCAGACTCCGGGAATATTAGGGTGGGAGGGCGGGAAAACAAAGACAACTTGGAAGGGGAAAAACGATGAATAACTTGAAGAGACAACACCGGTTGAAATCATTAAGGAGAAAAAGCAAAGACTTCGCACGAGTAGGATGGATACTCAATTACGGACTCGGATTCCGAGAAGAAAAAGGGTGGGTGGGTGGGAAAAGAAGACAACTGAGGATTGAACTTGACAACGATGAAGAGGCTCGAGACGACTTGACGAGAAATGCACCGGATGAAAAGAGCTGAGGGCCAACGATCGGAAAGCCAACTGCGTGATCCTAAAGAAAAATTTGAAGGGGAAGAGGAGTAATTCAAAACACCTACGTCAAGATTTCTCACCAGAGCGACGAAGGGGCAGAGGAGTAAAAAGAATTCCTACTCTCCGATATAACTAGACTCCGAAAACAGTTTTCTTCTAGACTCAACTGCGGCCAAACTACACGATCAATCAAGGGGGCTCCTAGGGTCGGTCGAGGCTCTGATACCAACTTGTCACACCCAATATGCGACCCTATCCAAAAGGAACTCGAAGGTCCCACCAAGGATAGACCCGCATATTGAAACGCTTTTGCAAGGTGGATATCATTACATCAACATTACATAATAGATGGGGATACATACATAAGGCACAAATGCCACAAGAATACATCAACATCATACACAAGAAAACAACATCCGACTACGGAGGAAACATAAACAGAACTCAAACGACATCCACCACCTGCTAGCCCAGCTGCCGACCGAACCTATCCCCGATCGAAGAAGAAGCGGAAGAAGAACTCAACGCAATCAAGCATAGCTCTCGCGTCATGATCATCGCATAACCTGTACCTACAACTGGTGGTGTAGTAATCTGTGAGCCACGAGGACTCAGCAATCCCATTACCATGGGTATCAAGACTAGCAAAGCTTAAAGGGAAAAGGAAGGGATAAAGTGGTGAGGTTGCGGCGGCTAAGCATATATGGTGGCTAACATACGCAAATGAGAGCAAGAAGAGAAACAAAGGAACGGTCGTCAACTAGTAATGATCAAGAAGTGATCACGAACTCCTACTTACGCCGAGACATAACCCGAAACCGTGTTCTCCTCTCGATCAACCCGAAAAGAGACACTCACTGATTCGCACACGGTTGGTGTATTTTAATTAAGATCAACTTCGGGTTTTCTACAACCGGACATTAACAAATTCCATCTCGCCACATAACCGCATGGGCACGGCTCTCGAAAGTTTATACCTGCAGGGGTGTCCCAACTTAGCCCATGATAAGCTCTCGCGATCAACGAAGGATATTCCTTCTCCCGGGAAGACCCGATCGGTCTCGGAATCCGGCTACAAGACATTTCACAGCAATAAAACAAGACCAGAAGACCTCCCGGCGTGCCGACACCACGATAGTAGCCGCGTAACTCGTCTCGAGCCACGACCGGATAAGCGAAGCGTCTGAGAACCGACGTAACCCAAGTTGCCAAGGGATGGTCCCGACGGTGCTCTAGTTTGGACCAACGCTAGACAAGCAACGGCCCGGGGGTAAATAAAGATGACCCTTGAGAGCGCGACTCCCAAGGGAAAAAGGCTAGGTGAGGCAAATGTAGAACCAATGTTGGGCCTTCTTTGGAAAAGTCTTATTCAAAGCGAACTGTCAAGGGGGTCCCATAAATCACCCGACGCGTTAGGGACGCAAAATCCGGGAACATAACACCGATATGACGGAAACTAGGGCGGCAAGAGTGGAACAAAACACCAGGCATAAGGCCGAGCCTTCCACCCTTTACCAAGTATATAGATGCATTAAGTAAATAAGATATATTGTGATATCCCAACAAGTAAACATGTTCCAACAAGGAACAACATCTCCATGTTCCAACAAGGAACAAACTTCATCTTCACCTGCAACTAACAACGCTATAAGAGGGGCTGAGCAAAGCGGTAACATAGCCAAACAACGGTTTGCTAGGAAGGGTGCAAAAGGTTAGAGGTCGACATGGCAATTTGGGATGGCTTGATAAACAGGTAATAGGTAACGCAGCATAGCGATAGAACGAAGCAACTAGCATAGCAATGATAGTAGTGAGATCCAGGGTAGCGGTCATCTTGCCTGAAATCCCGCAAGGAAGAAGAACGATTCCATGAAGAAGACGAATGGATGAAGCCGAACCAAGCGTAGACGAACGAATCCTCACTATCGCAACGAAACAGGAACTAACAAGAAGAAGCACACAACATAGTAAACACACCACACATAGACAAGGCATGATGCACAACCAAGCATGATGCATGACAAGACTACATGAGGCTACTCATGGCAAGAGATGATGCAAACAAGAGCAACACATCAAGGCAAGTTTAAATGAGGCCGGGAACAACATAGAACAATCCGGTAAGTCCTCATATGCAAATTTCGAAATAGGTCCAGATCTGAATAAATTTATGTTCAAGTTGTTAAACAGAAAGTTAAGATGCACCACGATGATCTACATGAAATTCTAGTCAAATTACATATAAAGTTCATTCGATTCGGAGCTACGGTCTAGAAGATATGAGCAAAACAAGATAAGCATGGCATTGATGCAAAATGCATACAAACATCAAGAAAACACCTCAAAACAAGGATGCAACATGATAATATGAAACTAAATGCAAAATCAAGCAAGTATCATATAGAGCACACTCAAAAGCGAACAACGGTTCAACACATACACCCTATACAAGTCATGACAACAATCTGTCCAAAACAGCAACTAAGCATATTGCAAGCATCAAAACAACATGCTACAGGACCTCAACATGAAAACAAAAGGCATGGGCATGATGTACAGGTAAAGCATTACAAAACATGAACGCTGAGCTATCTCCAGAAATCAATAGAACACGCTTAAAATGACTTGGCAAGATTGCAAATAATAACAGTTTCAGGCATTGGCAGAAATAACATCAGGTTGCAATGTTTAGAGCTATCAAACAACATGTTACAGGAACTTAACATGGCAAACAAAGGCATGGCATGAATCTACTAAATGCATAGAACAAAAGTCCCTTACTTACCATGAGCCAAAAAGGATTAGAAAATATGATGGCACCCATGTAAACATGGCAAGTTATATTACAGATTCATACATGGCAGGAACAACAAGTAGGCATGTTGGTGAGCTTGAACCACTCACCACAGAGCAATACAAGGCATGGCAAGGCAACCAACAGTAAGTAGACATGGCATAGAAGCTATACATGGCAAGAACAACATCATAGCATACACGGATCAACCACAACAACCTTGGCAAAATTGAATAACATGTAAACAATCTGCCAGGAAACATTTTATAGCAAAAGTAGAGCTCGATTGACTCAAGCTAGGGCACTCCATAATTGCAAACAAGGGTATGGATGGATAGAGCAAGACATGTATAACAAAACATCCTTACTGAAGTATCTCAAAATAAGCATGGATCTCTCTGTAGCATCAAGTTAACATGGCAACAAAATATAACAGAATCTGCCAGGAAAACAGCAACAGCAAGTACCCTACTTAACAAGCTTGATGCACTCACTACACAACTCACAAAAATACATGGCAAGCACCCCTAGAAAGATGGCATGTCATATTACAAAACACATGTAGGACTCAAGACCATAGGGTGCACACATCAATCATGGCAAAAATGACAAAAGTGCATGTTCTGATAAAATCAGAAACTAACATCACATAGCACTCTTCCAACAGCATTTCGGGCATCAAGATGAGCTCAAATGAAAATGGTGCAATGAGATGAAATGATCTACTCTTCGAGGCGAACAATTTGACATATTATACGCACAAAACAGAGCCACGGATGCAGAGTTATGGCATGATGAAAATGCAACAAAAATGCAACAATTTCGGGGACTTGGTGGAATTTAGGAGGGAGGGGAAAGTCAACCTCCGTGCACGGTTTTCGAGGCGAGCCGGATCTCGCCGGAGATGGACGAAGGGCGGCGGGTCTCGCCGGAGCAGAGGATGGGGAGGCGGTCGGCGGGGTCCGGGCGGCCGGGGAAGGGCGGATCCGGCCGGACCCTGACCGGATCTGGCCGGCGATGAGGAGGCGACCACATGGGTACTGGCCATGGAGGCGGCGAAAGGGCGGGCGAGGGGCGGATCCGGCGACCGGGCGGCGAGGGGCCGAGGGGCGGCGGCGCGGGGCGCCGGACGCGCGCGCGGCGGCGGCGCAGGCCGGGCGGCGCGGGGAGGGTGCTCGGGGCGAGCGGAGGGGCCCGGCGGGGCACGCCGGCGAGGGCGGCGCCGGCGGCGGGGCCGAATCAGCGGCGGGCGGGCGGAGGAGGGCCGGCGGCGCACGCGGCCGGGAGGCGGCGCGGACGGGCTCAAGGCTGGCCCGATCCGGTCCCGCGGCCGGGCGGCGGCGAGGCGGCGGCTACCACGCGGCAGCCTCCCATTCGCTGCGTGGCGGCGGAGGCGGTGGACACGTCCGGTCCGTCCGGACATGTCCGGCAAGGGCGCGAGATGATTTTTTTAGGGTTTCGGGAGGAAGAAGACCCGGGATTTTTGGAGGGGGAGGTGTATTTATAGGTAGAGGGAGCTAGGAGTGTCCAAATGAGGTGCGGTTTTCGGCCACACGATCGTGATCGAACGACCGAGAGCATGGAGGGGAGTTAGGTGGGTTTTGGGCCACTTTGGAAGGGGTGTTGGGCTGCAACTCAAAGAGGCTTTCACGGTTACCCGGTTAACCGTTGGAGTACCAAACGACCTCAATGACACGAAACTTGACAGCGGTCTACCGGGTGCTATACCAAGGCCGCTTGGCAAATCTCGGTCCATTCCGAGACCGTTTGACACCCGCACACGAAAAGAGGTAAAAGGGGGCGCCGGGAGACATAGGAGTGCCGGATTGCAAAACTGACAAATGGGAAAATGCTCGTATGCATGAGACGAACACGTATGCAAAATGAAATGCACAAGATGACATAATAAAATGCAGATGATGACATGGCAAAGTGCAACACGCAAGCACATGACATGGCAACGACGGCGAATAATCGCGAGACATCTGGCGCATCGAATCCGGGGCGTTACAACACTCCTCCACTAACAAGAGATCTCGTCCCGAGATCTTAGGACCGAGACGGAAGGGAAAAGGGATGAGGTGAAAACAAGAACTCAAGAGAAGAAGCAAAGAATCGAGAGCACTCGAGAAGAAGAGACGAACGACGAGAATGACGAGAATCGAAAGCTCACGGAATCGAGATAGACTATGAAACAACTCGTTCTAACCGGAGTGGTTAGGATGAGAAAAGAAACGAATAAGACTGAAATGATTTAGGCAGCACTCCGGCTAAAACATGGAGGAATAGAACTTGAACTAGAGAGGATGTAACGGTACTTGATGAAGACATGACACAAAACCTGCGGAAAAATTGAAAGAGAATTGAATGAAAAGAATTTAGAATGACTGAATGGAGTTGTTGAGAAAATCAACAACGAAAGAAAAAGCTTGTTGTGGACTTATGGAAAACATCTCAAAATTATGAGGTGATAGCCAACCACAAGCGGAAAAGATTGAATAGCTGAGAGGAACGAAGAAATGCAAAACTCCACTTCAAAAGAATACGGAGAATTAATTGCACTTGAGACGTGAGAAGAAAAGATACTTGAACTCCACCAACAAAATCTTGATGAACTCTTGAAGAAAAGATTAAATCATGAAGAACCACCATGGAGAACTCCGGAAACAAAAGGATGACGAGATAAAATGAAGGATGAAAGAATAAGATTAAAGCTATGCGATGACTTAGATGGAGGTTCAATGAAATGGCTGAGGAAATTGAACTCCGGAAAAGAAAAGATGAAAACACTTGGAACTAGAATTTATTCATTACTTAACAAACTCCGAAGAAAAAGATCAATCACTTTGATGAAATAAGAATAAGATTTACTGTATGCTTATCCTTCATCAAATTAAATTGATGACAAGAAATGGATTTGGCATAATACTTATTCCTCTTGAAAAGGAATTGAGAAGTGACATATTGCAGACTTGAGAAGGTCTTCATGAACCACCGGTAGGATTGAAAAGAACGAATGGATTAAAATGATAAACAAAGAAAAGAATCTTGAACGAACCACCGTAAGAATATTGAGACGAACAAAGGGCACGAATATGGAATAATTGGAGAACGACTTTGAAAAACTTGGAACGAAGAAATCTTCCGAAAAGATGGCCTCCGGATAATCGAGACGGAAAACAACTCCTGAAATACTCCGGATGGATGAGAAGAATTGCACAACTGGAAACAATTAGATAGGATAACATCGAGTTATCACCATGAATCTCCGGGAGAACGGACAAGATTTAAAAGAAACTCTACTTCGGTCTTCAAGGACGACGATAAACACCATCAAAATTGTTGACATACTCCGAAAGAAAGAAAAAACAGAGAGGTTGAGCCAACAATGAAAAGAATTTGAAAACGATCTTGGAGATGACAACTGGCTGATGAAATTCATTCTTACGTCAAACTCCGAAAAGAACTTGAGAATAACTCCAGGGAATTAGAAGAGTCAGGTAAGATCCTGGGAAAAGACCTGTGGGTTAGGGCCCACTAAAAGAAAAACACCGTTGGAAAGGATTGTTGAACAGACAGATGATGCACCGGAAGAACTGAAATATTTGAATGAGGTGACAACCTCGAATTACTTAGAACACAGACGAATCTCCTGAGATGACTTGAGCACTCCGGAAGGATAAACTGGCGAGAGGCGAACGAGCAAAGAGAACACTTCGAGCCGAGGAAATGAATATGATCAACCCAAAAAACTTGAATTGAATCCGTCGGAAAAGAAAAAGAGATGAAGAATGACGAACGAGATGAGAATTCACCGGTTGAGATAATTTACGAAAGACTGAAGAGGCTCTGCACGAATGAGATAGATGGTCGAGAGAGACTCAGACTCCGGGAATATTAGGGTGGGAGGGCGGGAAAACAAAGACAACTTGGAAGGGGAAAAACGATGAATAACTTGAAGAGACAACACCGGTTGAAATCATTAAGGAGAAAAAGCAAAGACTTCGCACGAGTAGGATGGATACTCAATTACGGACTCCGGATTCCGAGAAGAAAAAGGGTGGGTGGGTGGGAAAAGAAGACAACTGAGGATTGAACTTGACAACGATGAAGAGGCTCGAGACGACTTGACGAGAAATGCACGGATAAAAAGAGCTGAGGGCCAACGATCGGAAAACCAACTGCGTGATCCTAAAGAAAATTTTGAAGGGGAAGAGGAGTAATTCAAAACACCTACGTCAAGATTTCTCACCAGAGCGACGAAGGGGCAGAGGAGTAAAAGAATTCCTACTCTCCGATATAAGTAGACTCCGAAAACAGTTTTCTTCTAGACTCAATCATGCCAAACTACACGATCAATCAAGGGGCTCCTAGGGTCGGTCGAGGCTCGATACCAACTTGAAACACGCCCAATATGCGACCCTATCCAAAAGGAACTCGAAGGTCCCACCAAGGATAGACCCGCATATTGAAACGCTTTTGCAAGGTGGATATCATTACATCAACATTACATAATAGATGGGGATACATACATAAGGCACAAATGCCACAAGAATACATCAACATCATACACAAGAAAACAACATCCGACTACGGAGGAAACATAAACAGGAACTCAAACGACATCCACCCTGCTAGCCCAGGCTGCCGACCTGGAACCTATCCCCTGATCGAAGAAGAAGCAGAAGAAGAACTCAACGCAAGCAAGCATCGCTCTCGCGTCATGATCATCGCATAACCTGTACACTGCAATCGGTGGTGTAGTAATCTGTGAGCCACGAGGACTCCGCAATCCCATTACCATGGGTATCAAGACTAGCAAAGCTTAAAGGGAAAAGGAAGGGATAAAGTGGTGAGGTTGCAGCGGCTAAGCATATATGGTGGCTAACATACACAAATGAGAGCGAGAAGAGAAACAAAGGAACGGTCGTCAACTAGTAATGATCAAGAAGTGATCCTGAACTCCTACTTACGCCGACATAACCCGAAACCGTGTTCTCCTCTCGATCAACCCGAAAAGAGACACTCACGATTACGCATACGGTTGGTATATTTTAATTAAGATCAACTTCGGGTTTTCTACAACGGACATTAACAAATTCCCATCTCGCCACATAACCGCGGCACGGCTCTCGAAAGTTTATACCTCGCAGGGGTGTCCCAACTTAGCCCATGATAAGCTCTCGCGATCAACGAAGGATATTCCTTCTCCCGGGAAGACCCGATCGGTCTCGGAATCCCGACTACAAGACATTTCACAAAGCAATAAAACAAGACCAAAGAAGACCTCCGGCGTCCGACACACCACGATAGTAGCCGCGCGTAACTCGTCTCAGGCCACGACCGGATAAGCGAAGCGTACAGGAACCGACGTAACCCAAGTTGCCAAGGGATGGTCCCGCACGGTGCTCTAGTTTGGACCAACGCTTAGACAAGCACTGGCCCGGGGGGGTAAATAAAGATGACCCTTGAGAGCGCGACTCCCAAGGGAAAAAGGCTAGGTGAGGCAAATGTAAAACCAATGTTGGGCCTTGCTGGAAAAGTCTTATTCAAAGCGAACTGTCAAGGGGTCCCATAAATCACCCGACCGCGTTAGGGACGCAAAATCTGGGAACATAACACCGATATGACGGAAACTAGGGCGGCAAGAGTGGAACAAAACACTGTGCATAAGGCCGAGCCTTCCACCCTTTACCAAGTATATAGATGCATTAAGTAAATAAGATATATTGTGATATCCCAACAAGTAAACATGTTCCAACAAGGAACAACATCTCCATGTTCCAACAAGGAACAAACTTCATCTTCACCTGCAACTAACAACGCTATAAGAGGGGCTGAGCAAAGCGGTAACATAGCCAAACAACGGTTTGCTAGGAAGGGTGCAAAAGGTTAGAGGCCGACATGGCAATTTGGGATGGCTTGATAAGCAGGTAATAGGTAACGCAGCATAGCGATAGAACGAAGCAACTAGCATAGCAATGATAGTAGTGAGATCCAGGGTAGCGGTCATCTTGCCTGAAATCCATAAGGAAGAAGAACGATTCCATGAAGAAGACGAATGGATGAAGCCGAACCAAGCGTGAGACGAACGAATCCTCACTATCGCAACGTAAACAGAACTAACAAGAAGAAGCACACAACATAGTAAACACACCACACATAGACAAGGCATGATGCACAACCAAGCATGATGCATGACAAGACTACATGAGGCTACTCATGGCAAGAGATGATGCAAACAAGAGCAACACATCAAGGCAAGTTTAAATGAGGCCGGGAACAACATAGAACAATCCGGTAAGTCCTCATATGCAAATTTCGAAATAGGTCCAGATCTGAATAACTTTATGTTCAAGTTGTTAAACAGCAAGTTAAGATGCACCACGATGATCTACATGAAATTCTAGTCAAGTTACATATAAAGTTCATTAGATTCGAGACTACGGTCTAGAAGATATGAGCAAAACAAGATAAGCATGGCATTGATGCAAAATGCATACAAACATCAAGAAAACACCTCAAAACAAGGATGCAACATGATAATATGAAACTACATGCAAAATCAAGCAAGTATCATATAGAGCACACTCAAAAGCGAGCAACGGTTCAACACATACACCCTATACAAGTCATGACAACAATCTGTCCAAAACAGCAACTAAGCATATTGCAAGCATCAAAACAACATGCTACAGGACCTCAACATGAAAACAAAAGGCATGGGCATGATGTACAGGTAAAGCATTACAAAACATGAACACTGAGCTATCTCCAGAAATCAATAGAACACGCTCAAAATGACATGGCAAGATTGCAAATAATAACAGTTTCAGGCATTGGCAGAAATAACATCAGGTTGCAATGTTTAGATCTATCAAACAACATGTTACAGGAACTTAACATGGCAAACAAAGGCATGACATGAATCTACTAAATGCATAGAACAAAAGTCCCTTACTTACCATGAGCCAAAAAGGATCAGAAAATATGATGGCACCCATGTAAACATGGCAAGTTATATTACAGATTCATACATGGCAGGAACAACAAGTAGGCATGTTGGTGAGCTTGAACCACTCACCACAGAGCAATACAAGGCATGGCAAGGCAACCAACAGTAAGTAGACATGGAATAGAAGCTATACATGGCAAGAACAACATCATAGCATACACGGATCAACCACAACAACCTTGGCAAAATTGAATAACATGTAAACAATCTGCCAGGAAACATTTTATAGCAAAAGTAGAGCTCGATTGACTCAAGCTAGGGCACTCCATAATTGAAAACAAGGGCATGGATGGATAGAGAAAGACATGTATAACAAAACATCCTTAATGAAGTATCTCAAAATAAGCATGGATCTCTCTGTAGCATCAAGTTAACATGGCAACAAAATATAACAGAATCTGCCAGGAAAACAGCAACAGCAAGTACCCTACTTAACAAGCTTGATGCACTCACTACACAACTCACAAAAATACATGGCAAGCACCCCTAGAAAGATGGCATGGCATATTACAAAACACATGTAGGACTCAAGACCATAGGGTGCACACATCAATCATGGCAAAAATGACAAAAGTGCATGTTCTGATAAAATCAGAAACTAACATCACATAGCACTCTTCCAACAGCATTTCGGGCATCAAGATGAGCTCAAATGAAAATGGTGCAATGAGATGAAATGATCTACTCTTCGAGGCGAACAATTTGACATATTATACGCACAAAACGGAGCCACGGATGCAGAGTTATGGCATGATGAAAATGCAACAAAAATGCAACAATTTCGGGGACTTGGTGGAATTTAGGAGGGAGGGGAAAGTCAACCTCCGTGCACGGTTTTCGAGGCGAGCCGGATCTCGCCGGAGATGGACGAAGGGCGGCGGGTCTCGCCGAAGCAGAGGATGGGGAGGCGGTCGACGGGGTCCGGGCGGCCGGGGGAGGGCGGATCCGGCCGGACCCTGGCCGGATCTGGCCGGCGATGAGGCGACCGGCATGGGTACGGCCACGGAGGCGGCGAAGCGGCGGCGAGGGGCGGATCCGGCGATCGGGCGGCGAGGCCGAGGGCGGCGCGCTGGCCGGACGCGCAAGGCGGCGGCGGCAGCCGGGCGCGTGGTGGTGCTCGGCGAAGTGAGGGACCGGCGGGCACGCCGGCGAGGGCGGCGCCGGCTGGGGGCCGAACCGGGCGGGCGGCGGAGGAGGGTGGGCGGCGGCGCACGCTGGCCGGGAGGCGGCGCGGACGGGCTCGCTGGGTTCGATCCGTCCCGCGGCCGGCGGCGGCGTAGGGCGGCCCACGTGGCAGCCTCCCATTCGCTGCGGGTGGCGGCGGGAGCGGGTGGACACGTCCGGTCCGGTCCGGACATGTCCGGCGCGGCGCGGAGATGATTTTTAGGGTTTCGGGAGGAAGAAGACCCGGGATTTTTGGAGGGGGAGGTGTATTTATAGGTAGAGGGAGCTAGGAGTGTCCAAATGAGGTGCGGTTTTCGGCCACACGATCGTGATCGAACGACCGAGAGCATGGAGGGGAGTTAGGTGGGTTTTGGGCCACTTTGGAAGGGGTGTTGGGCTGCAACTCAAAGAGGCTTTCACGGTTACCCGGTTAACCGTTGGAGTACCAAACGACCTCCGAATGACACGAAACTTGACAGGCGGTCTACCGGTGCTATACCAAGGCCGCTTGGCAAATCTCGGTCCATTCCGAGACCGTTTGACACCCGCACACGAAAAGAGGTAAAAGGGGGCGCCGGGAGACATAGGAGTGCCGGATTGCAAAACGGACAACGGGGAAAATGCTCGTATGCATGAGACGAACACGTATGCAAAATGAAATGCACAAGATGACATAATAAAAATGCAGATGATGACATGGCAAAGTGCAACACGCAAGCACATGACATGGCAACGACGGCGAATAACTGGCAGACATCTGGCGCATCGAATCCGGGGCGTTACACAATCATAGAGCGATAAACCTTTTCGTCAACTGGTTTACCATCCTTAGTCAAGTCAAGATGTCCACTAGTAGGCATGGGAGTTTTCATACATTTGCTTTCTTGCATGTTGAACTTCTTGAATAAGTCCTTGGTGTACTTTGTTTCAGAAACAGAGGTGCCTTCCTTAGTTTGCTTGATTTGCAAACCAAGAAAGAACTTGATTTCACTCATCATAGACATCTCAAACTTCTTTGACATTAGCTTTCCAAACTTTTCACTAAAATGAGGGTTAGTTGAACCAAATATGATATCATCAACATAAATTTGGCACACAAATAATTCACCATTAACCCTTTTAGTGAAAAGAGTAGAATCTGTCTTTCCAATCTCAAAGCCTTTTTCAATAAGGAACTTGGTCAACCCTTTATACCATGCTCTAGGAGCTTGCTTAAGACCATAAAGGGCTTTGTGAAGTTTGTAAACATGATCGGGTTTCTTAGGATTTACAAAGCCGGGAGGTTGTTTGACATAAACTTCCTCCTCAATTTCACCATTTAGAAAAGCACTTTTAATGTCCATTTGGTATAAAGTGATATCATGGTGATTAGCATAGGTAAGTAAGATGCGGATGGACTCAAGTCTAGCAACGGGGGCATATGTCTCACCGTAGTCCATACCTTCGACTTGAGTGTAGCCTTGGGCGGCTAGACGAGATTTGTTGCGAACGACTTGACCATCTTCATCTTGCTTGTTGCGAAATACCCATTTGGTACCAATGATGTTGTGGTTGTTGTCGGGCTTCTCGACCAATGTCCATACTTGATTTCTCTCAAAGTTGTGTAGCTCTTCTTGCATGGCATTTATCCAATCCGGATCTTCCAATGCTTCTTCAACCTTCATAGGTTCAATGCTAGAGATCAATGAATAATGTTCAAAAAGTTAGCCAAACGAGATTTAGAGCGAGTGATTCTCCCGGTTTGAATGTCGTTGTAGATTTGCTCGACGGGATGGTCTCTGGCAACTCTTGCTCTAACTCGTGAGAGCTTTTGCTTGGGTCGGGGTGGAACATCTTCTTCATCATCTTCTTCTTATTCTTCTTGGCCTTCTTCATTGTTGGCATTGTCGTTCTGTTGTCGTGGTGGAGAAGGAGGTTGTTGATGTTCATCTTGGTGTACTTCCTCGTTTTCTTCGTCTTGGTGTGTCCCACTTGTATATGCTTCCGTGTCAACTCTTGGTTCACCTTGTCGTGAGGTAGAAGCTTCCACTTGGACGGAAGAGGTACTCTCCTTTACCTCCGTTGGACGAATCTTGCCAATAGATGATACGTCTCCAACGTATCTATAATTTATGATATCTTAGATGTTTTATATGCATTTATATGCTATTTTATATTATTTTTGGGACTAACCTATTAACCTAGAGCCCAGTGCCAGTTTCTGTTTTCCCTTGTTTTTGAGTTTTACAGAAAAGGAATACCAAACGGAGTCCAATTGACGTGCCGATTTTTGATGATTTTTTATGGACCAAAAGAAGCCCCTGGAGTAAAAGAGTTGGGCCAGAAGAGTCCCGGGCTGTCCACGAGGGTGGGGGGCGCGCCCACCCCCCTGGCGTGGGCCCCTATCTCGTGGACGACTCGGAGAACCCCCTGACGTGAAACTGATGCCAAAAATTCCTATAAATACAGATCCCCCAGAAAATAACCTAGATCAGAAGTTCCGCCGCCGCAAGCCTTTGTAGCCACGAGAAATCAATCTAGGCCCTCTCCGCACCTGGGAGGGGCTATCATCACCAGAGGCCATGGAGGAGGATCCGGAGGGGCCATCATCGCCATGAAGGCCAAGGACGGAGGGAGAACCTCTCCCCATCTAGGGGGGAGGCCATGGAGGAGGAAGCACAAGGGGGAAAACCTCTCCTCCTCTCTCTTGGTGGCGCCGGAGTGCCATCGGGAGGGGAATCATCGCCCGTGGTGATCGTCTTCATCAACATCACCATCATCATCACCATCCTCATCTATGTTACACGGTCCAATATCCCGCACCCCGCTGTAATCCTTACTTGAACATGGTGCTTTATGCCACATATTATGATCCAATGATGTGTTGCCATCCTATGATGTTTTGAGTAGATATCCTTTGTCTTTGGGTTGATTGATGATCTAGATTGGTATGAGTTGTATGTTTTATTTTGGTGCTATCCTATTGTGCCCTCCGCATCGCGCAAGCATGAGGGATTCCCGCTGTAGGGTGTTGCAATACGTTCATGATTCGCTTATAGTGGGTTGCTTGAGTGACAGAAGCATAAACCCGAGTAAGGGGGTTGTTGCGTATGGGATAAAGGGGACTTGATGCTTTAATGCTATGGTTGGGTTTTACCTTAATGATCTTTAGTATTTGCGGATGCTTTCTAGAGTTCCAATCATAAGTGCATATGATCTAAGAAGAGAAAGTATGTTAGCTTATGTCTCTCCCTCATATGAAATTGCAATGACGACTACCGGTCTTGTTAACGATTGCCTAGTATAATTCCGCACACCGACCCATCACTATTCCACACTCGCTATTTATAATATTTAGTAATATATTCTAACTTTACGATAACAGCACCTACTTTTATGTTTTAGCTCTCTGATATCATGCAAAGTTATCCTCTTCATACCCACAATGTAGTTTTATTTCTCGTTTCTAGTTGGAAGCAAACGTTCGGTGTACGTAGAGTCGTATCAGTGGCAGATAGGACTTGAGATAATATTGATCTTACCTTTAGCTCCTTGTGGGTTCGACACTCCATACTTATCACTTCCAACATTGGGAATTGCTACGATGATTCCCTGCACTTGGGGATTATCAATAGACAAGTCTTGGATTGCTTCCGAGGGATCTTTATCTCCTACATCAATTGGCAATTGCTCTACTTGCGAGCCGTTAGATTCATCAAACTTCACATCTACCATCTCTTCAACCTTTCGGGTGAAACTATTGTAGACACGGTAAGTGTGAGAGTTTGAGCCATAACCGAGTAGGAAACCCTCATGAGATTTAGGGGCAAATTTAGAGCGACGATGCTTATCAAGAATGTAACACTTCGAGCCAAATACTCGAAAGTATCCAACTTGGGGTTTGTTACCGGTGAGGAGCTCGTATGCCGTCTTGCCGAGTATCTTGTGAAGATACAAGCGATTTGCTGCATGACAAGCCGTCTCAACCGCTTCCGCCCAAAAGTGTTTTGGAGTCTTGTACTCATCAAGCATCGTTCTTGCCATCTCAATAAGAGTCCGGTTCTTCCTCTCAACAACTCCATTTTGTTGATGCGTGTACGTAGCCGAAAACTCGTGTGAAATCCCTTCTTCGTCAAGAAAGGTATCCACATTTGCATTCTTGAACTCCGTTCTGTTGTCGCTCCGAATCTTTTTGATCTTCACTTCAAATTGGTTTTGGGCCTTCCTAGCGAAATTTTTGAAGATCTTTTGGACCTGCGATTTATCATCAAGAAAGAACACCCACGTAAATCTTGAAAAATCATCAACTATGACTAGACCAAATGAGTTACCACCGAGACTCTTGTAGGCATTGGGACCAAAGAGATCCATATGGAGTAGCTCGAGTGGTCTTCTAGTGGTCATAATGTTCTTCACGGGGTGGCTTCCTCCAACTTGTTTTCCTGCTTGACAAGCACTACAAAGTCTATCCTTGTCAAATATAACATCTTTTACTCCAAGGATATGATCACCCTTAATAAGCTTATCAAGATTTCGCATGCCCACATGACCTAACCTTCTATGCCACAACCAGCCTTTTGAGGATTTAGCAATTAAGCAAGTTCTAGGTTGAGCCTTTTTAGTGAAATCAACAATGTCAAGATCACCTGTACGGATACCGGTAAAGACCATTTTATGATTATCTCTACGAAATGCTTGGCAATCTACTTCAGTAAATAGGACGTTCAAACCAAAGTCAGCAAGTCTAGATACGGAAAGTAAATTGTAGCCAAGCGATTCAACGAGCATAACATTTTGTATGGAGCTGTCATGTGAGGTGGCCACCTTACCAAGGTCAACCACCTTACCCTTTGAGTTATCACCGGAAGTGACATACTTTCAAGGGCCGTTGTTTTCAGCAAGCTCATGAAACATATCTTTGTCTCCGGTCATATGATCAGTACATCCACTATCAAGGACCCATTCCTTTCCTCCAGCCATGTAGCCGCGAAGATTTGCCATAAGACCAAAGTGTCTCATAGAATCATCAAGATCATAGTCAATATATACACTACAACAGGAACCCCCCTTCAGCAACGCATCAATGTGTTGTCGTATGTCCATATATGTGTTGCTAAGGTCTACACCAACGAATTAGTATGCGTTGCCGTTGGTGGCGTTGCAAGGAGCTACAACAACGTATATGCTTGCGTTGGTAAACGACGTGTAGAAACGTTGTTAGGTAGCAACGCATAGACCTAGAGATCAACAACACTTCATATGCGTTGCTGGTACCCTACACAAAAGGATTCTCAAATGGACATAACAGATAACATAATCATTAGGTCAATACCAATAGTGCACATGATCTAGAATATAATAAACGAAAAGATCTTATATATTGAATCAACAATCAACATTACAAAGATATACAAAGATTACAAGAGGTGAAACTATATAGTAGTAGCCCAATTCTTGACCTTGCAATAAACTATAATATCTAAATCATTGACCCCAAAATGACAATTCTAATTGTCTTGTAGATGCTCCATTATTAACCTTGCAATCAACATCTGAGCCATGCATCATCAATTTATCTTGGTGAAACTATCTAGTAGTTTCTTGACCTTGCAATCAACTATAATGTCTGAATCATTGATCCTAAAAATAACAATTCTAATTGTCTTGTGGTAGCTCCACTCTTAACCTTGCAATCAACATCTGAGCCATGCATCATCAATTTATCTTGGTGATCTACAACAACAATATGGGATGAGTAACTTACGATATAGAAAATCAGGTTAATAGAGTAGTAAAATTTAAATGAGCACCGTTCAAATTTGATTTGCCAAGACGTAAATTTATACATAGATGTGGGGCTAATTAATAATCTGAATACAAATACTTCTTCAACATGAATTTATTAAACAACATTGCAGATTAGGCAACCTATATTCATGTCCTTGTTTTGCATCTAAATAACAATAATACACAGGTCATCCCCATGCTTGGAATCTAGGTCCTTTTTGCATCTAGGTAGCCAACAGTACCGACTATACGTAACTGAGTATTTCCATATTCCAGAGGTCTCTGCACTAATTAGCTTTGCATCACCTTACTCTCGTACCACTCATGCTTGGGATAATTCATTAGTCATGCTTCCTATGGTGTATTAGGAGAAATCTCGGTGCCAACAACTTGAAAATCTTTAAATAATCTACATCACATAAAACTTCATATTTACCTGATAATTACAAAGTCACACATTATAATTTCCTGATCCATGAATAAAATTCTTAGAACCTGCAGAGTCGACGACGCAAAAAATCATCATCAGATTTGGACAGTTTGGGAGTAATCAACTCATGCATAGAGAGAAGACATACTTAATGAACTAAGAAACAGAGAGGGCAAAGAGCAAGACTAATATGAACTATCTAATCCACTTCGCTCGTCATCACGCCTACCCTTATCTTGTACTCAACGAAGTTGTACTAAATCAAAGAATTGTTTTCGGACGGAGAGAGTAGTATTTTTAGTTGAAGCTAGACTGCTACTAGGCGCATGGGATTATACATTTATACTTGAGCACCAAGTCTTGTTTGAACTTGTTTGGCGAGGTGACTCAACCAATCATGCAAAATAAACATATTCCAATTCTGTACTTTTGAGGAAAGATTTATTGTGATTATTTTTGCTAGTACGTCTTGGCAATGACCTTTGGTTGTAGAATACGACTACTTTCTCTGTTGGTCTGAACTGAATTAGAGATGTTGGTGAAATAATCAGGACTTTGTAATTTTGTATAGGAGCATATAGTGTGGTAGAAGGTTTATTCTTGAATCCATATTTCTATCGATAGCAAGCAAGAAGCTTAATCAACATCGGAAAATGGTTGTTATAAAATAAATTCATATGTACCCAGCCACTAACTACTTGACAAAATTAGTAGCAATCTTCGTTGGGAACAAAACATATATGTTACTTGGCATGTTTAGGACATAAGAAAAAATTAAGGGCCGTGAGAGATGTGCGGGCATCACTTGGAACATCAATCGTTATGCTTAGGCCTTAGTATAGTTACAAACGATACGTACATGCATTGGCCCATGTAGAAATCCTAGTTCAAATTTGGTGACATCATGACACGTTCTTAACTAAGCTGGAACCCCAAACAGATCAAGGTTGAATGTAAGCGTAGAACCATCATGTTGTACCAAGTCAGAATTGATTACCCTGCTTTGGATAGGAGATCCGGTGGTGGAGGATCAACGCCCTTTTGGTTGATCACCATGAAATTATTGTCACTTCTGAGCAAACTGCGGGCTATAGAAAGCAGTGAGCACAATATTTTTCAAGTGAGAAAGCATGGGGACACAAGCAAAGTACCGCACATTAACTTGTTAAATCAACTTGACACGTTCATCAACTTGTGGTCTCTCTGCGAAACCATGTTTTTCTTTGCTCAATTTTGAGCGTAAGTATCTGTACTTACTCCATTGAGAAATTTATGTGTCGCTTAAATGGTTCCTTTCAGTTATCCGAGTAAAATAGGAAATCTAAGTATAGGTTTGAAGTCAACATGTATTGTTGTGCGGCAAGGACAAGCCTCTATGAGGATGTACTACATCGATTTTGTAGCTTGTAAGTGCGGCCAGCAAGGAAAATCAAGGATGGGCGAGGGCAATGTAAAATATAACTTTTAAGGGATAAAATTTCAGATCTGCAGATGAGCGAGGGACAGAATAAGACCTGCTGAACTGTTGCGGTTGAGAAGGACGGGTGAGTCCGTGTTTGCGTCGTTCCTAGCTGTCGGAGGAATAACGGCGGCATCTCCATCCCCGGTCGAGCGGAGTAACGGCGCGGCGAACCCTTCCCCCACGCGAGGAAGATGGGCGACGACGACCCGTGCGTCTCCGATGCGTGGGCAAAGTGGCGATGGAGGCGGGCCTTCGCTGAGGTCCTTTAACGAACCGAGGGCGAGGGGACGACGACCGTGAGCGAGGGGACGGCCGTCGTGGGAACCCTAGCTGCTGGGCACATCTCTCGCTCTCTTTTTTGGTGCGAGGTAAAATGAAGGAAAATAGAAAAACTCTTCGTGCGTGAGAGGTTAGCACGAAACGAGATGGAGGTGGGCATAGAGAGGTTAGCGCTAAGTGGGGAAGGTGGGAGATTCAACAAAACAACACATCATGCTATCATCGTTGCTAGACATGTGTTGCTGTAGAGGGGTTATATCATCATCCTCATCATAGTATCCATGTTCTATATTGTCTTGTGATTGATCAACTCCTAGAGAGGGTAATTCATTAGAAGTATGACCGTAACAATGTTCATCTCTATGAATTCTAATGACTTCTGAAATGATATTGCTAATAATTCCAACATCTCCTATGGCACGCATGAGATCACAAAGCTCAAATAGACAATCATCAAACTTAGGATCACTAGTACTCATCTTACTCAAGGCAATAGACTTATGAAGAATTTCGTCTAGATTTTTCAAGGAATAATTTGGGAACCGTTCCTCAAGAAATCTCCATATAGTGTAGGCACAGTCAAGAGTAGGTAAGCTAGCAATCAAATTTTTGGGCAATCCTCTAATGATAAGGTTGATAGTTCTAATATTGCGAATCATGTCAAGATCCTCATCGGGAGAGGGATGCAAGGTATCACTAGGGGAAATGCAAGGACTAGTAATGTACTTGTTCAAGTGATATTCATTGAAAATCTCAAGCATCTCATTTTTTCACTCATGAAAGAACTCTCCATCAAGTATAGGCACTCTATGTCTAAGACTCCCCAATGTAGACTCATCCATCTTCCTCCAAAGGTGTTTAAACCAAAGCAATGGAGACCAATGCTCTGATACCAATTGAAAGGATCGAGAAGAGGTGTCTAGAGGGGGGTGAATAGACTCTTAGCAAGAAAAGTTGCAGTTTTTAAATTCTTTAAGTTGAAGTGGAGTTTTAGCACAAGTTCAAACATTCACAATACATGTCAAGCAAGCATGACAAGAGTATATGAGCAGCCGAAAGTAAATCATGCAAGTTTCAAGAAGGTAAGGGGATGGGATTGAAGTGTGCAAACGCATTTGGCGACACAGAGATTTTTTATCCGTGGTTCCGATAGGTGGTGCTATCGTACATCCACGTTGATGGAGACTTCAAACTACGAAGGGTAACGGTTGCGCAAGTCCACGGAGGGCTCCACCCACGAGGGGTCCATGAATAAGCAACCTTGTCTATCCCACCATGGCCATCGCCCATGAAGGACTTGCCTCACTAGGGTAGATCTTCACGAAGTAGGCGATCTCCTTGCCCGTACAAACTCCTTGGTTCAACTCCACAATCTTGACGGAGGCTCCCAAGTGACACCTAACCAATCTAGGAGACACCACTCTCCAAGAGGTAATAGATGGTGTGTTGATGATGAACTCCTTGCTCTTGTGCTTCAAATGATAGTCTCCCCAACACTCAACTCTCTCTCATAGGATTGGATTTGGTAGAAAGATGATTTGAGTGGAAAGCAACTTGGGAAAGGCTAGAAATCAAGATTTATGTGGTTGGAATGGAAGATCTTGACATCAACACAAGTGTAGGTGGTTCTCTCTCAGAAAATGTATGATGGAAGTGTAGGCATGTTCTGATGGCTCTCTCCACGAATGAAGAGTGGGTGGAGGGGTATATATAACCTCCACACAAAATCTAACCGTTACACACAAATCACCAAACTCGGTGGGACCGAATAAGAAAACTCGGTCGGACCGATTTGGTTCATAATGTGATCGTTAGGCATTTCGATTGGGATCGATATGTCAACTTGGTGGGACCGATGTGCTAGGGTTAGGGTAAAGCCTTATCTTGGTTGGACCGATTACACAGACTCGACTGGACCGATTTTGGGTAATAAGCACAACAAAGAGTTGGCCAAGCAAACTCGGTGGTACCGATTCCATATTTTGGTGAGACCAAGATTAATGCAATAGATAACAGGGAGTTTGCATGCCCATCTCGGTGAGACCGAGATCCCATCGGTGAGACCGAATTGATTAGGTTTTACGGCGGTGGTATGTCAAGTGAACTCGGTGGCGCCGGATAGAGAGTTTCGATGGGGCCGAGTTTGACTTTTGGTTTTGGGACATATGTGGATGTGAGAAAGTGATTGAGGGCTTTGGAGCATATCACTAAGCACTTTGAGCAAGCAAGCCATTAAGCAACACCTCATCCCCTCTTAATAGTATTGGCTTTCCTATGGACTCAATGTGATCTTGGATCACTAAAAATGAAAAGTGTAGAGTCTTGAGCTTTGAGCTTGAGCCAATCCTTTGTCCTTATCATCTTGAAGGAGTTCCACATCCTCTTGTCCATGCCACTCCACTGTTGAACTTATCTGAAGCATACTAGATGAAAGCATTAGTCCAACAAGAGATATGTTGACATTAATTACCAAAATCACCCAGGGAGCACTTGTGCTTTCAAATCATTAGTCCTACACAGAGTGCCTTTGTTTCGGGGAGGCTTATCACGTATAATGTCTTGATAGCTTATGAGAGCCTCCATGCAATTAAACAGAAGAAAAAAAGGCAAGGAGGGATGGTGTGCAGTTAAATTAGATATGCACAAAGCCTATGATCGTGTAGAATGGGTCTTTTTGGAGGCAATGCTTCTAAAACTGGGGTTTAGGGCTGATTGGGTCAGAATGATTATGGCTTGTGTGTCGTTTGTGGAATACAGAGTGAGGTACAACTCGGTTGAAACAGATACTATCAAACCATCACGTGGGCTCCGCCAAGGGGATCCTCTGTCACCCTACTTATTCTTATTGGTTACTAAAGGTCTGTCAGCACTTCTTAATCATGCAGAGCAATCAGGAAGAATTGTGGGTATTTAGGTTTGTCGAGATGCACCCTCGGTTACAAATCTCTTGTTTGCTGATGACTCCTTAATTCTTATGAAAGCTAACGTGTCGAATGCGATATGTTTGAAACATGTCCTGGATGCGTACCGTGGGGCTTCCGGCTAGTTGGTGAGTGTGGATAAATCTAGTAATTTTTTCAGTCCTAGCACAGATGTAAACACCAAGGCTCAGGTGTGCACTACTCTGAATATTATGACTGAGGCTCTGAATGACATATATTTGGGATTGCCCACTACCCTAGGACTGGACAAAACATATAGCTTTCAATACTTGATTGATCGGTTAATTGTGAAACTTTCAGGATGGAAGGGAAAGTGTCTGTCTTCGGGAGGTAAGGAAGTGCTTATCAAATCTGTTGCACAAGCCATACCAACGTACGCGATGTCGGTCTTCAAAATTCCTAAGAAATTTTGCAAAGGAATTATAGATGCAATCTCTCATTACTGGTGGGGTGATGATGCATCACATAACAGAATGCACTGGTTTTCCTGGTGGAAGATGTGCATTCCAAAGAGCAGAGGAGGAATGGGGTTCAGAGACATTCATTGTTTTAACTTGGCACTGCTGACAAAACAAGCATGGCAAATTATTGAAGGTCCCGACTCCCTCTGTGCAAAGATTCTTAAGGCAAAGTATTATCCTGATGATGAGCTTATGAATGCTAGTCTGAAAAAGAAGGCCTCTTATACATGGCAAAGTATAATGGCAGGTGTGGAGACCTTGAAACATGGACATATTTGGAGGGTGGGAGATGGTCAAAAAATAAAAATATGGGAAGATAGTTGGATCCCACAATCTCCATCCAGGAAGGTTATCTCTAGTAGAGGGAATCACCTCCTCTCTCGGGTGTTAGAGCTTATAGATCCAGTGTCAGGTGACTGGGATTCGGGGCTGATAAACCAAATGTTTTGCAGTATTAATGCTCAGAGAATTCTTGCTATCCACTACCAGTATATGAAATGTCAGACTTTTTAGCTTGGAGTTATACTAAAACAGGTGGATTTACCGTAAGATCAGCATATCACGCCATCTGGGAGTCAAAGTTTGGCCACAATTCGCAAGGTACGGCGAGTTCTTCCTCGCCAACACCTACATGGGATTCGGTGTGGAGCTTGAGCTGCCCAGCAAAGGTAAAATTTTTTGTTTGGAGAGCACTTCTTAGTGTTGTTCCATGTCGTGCAATACTGGCTGATAGACATATCAAGATCAAACCAAATTGTCCAGTATGTAACCAAGGACCGGAGAGTATCCGTCATCTACTATTTGAATGTCCAGTTGCGGCTCCGGTTTGGAAACTCCTTGGAGTGTGGGATGTAATATAGAGGGGATTGGCGATGAACACTTGCGGGGAGGTTGTGTTGGATTTTCTTCTCAGTCTACCGGACGATCATATCCATGTACTAGGATTGCCGAGACTGTGAGAAACGGTGGCTACATGCTATTGGTATATGTGGTGGGAAAGGAGAAAAAATACATACGGAGGCGATCCAAAAACGGCGCCACAGATCAACCTTGCTGTACGTTCCTTGGCAGAGAACTTCATAGCAGCGAATTCCCCATGGCCGAGAGTTTGTTTGGGAGGTTGGACAAGACCAAGGACTGGATATGTCAAGCTAAATGTGGACGCGAGTTTTGATCATGACTTACTTGAAGGTTCAGTAGGTGATGTCATTAGAGACCACAAGGGCAAGTTTATAGTTGCAGCGAATGAAAAACTGGGACTCTCTTATGATGCTTTTACCTCAGAAGCAATTGCAATCAGATTCGTCCTAAATCTTGCTCGCACAACTGGATGTAGCAAAGTTGAAGTTAGTCCAGATAATGCGGCGGTGGTTGCAGCACTCAGAGAGGGCTATTCATCTTTGGTGGCCAGTGTGATTTTTGATGATTGTTACTTCATGTCCTTAGATTTCAGTCATAGTGTTTATGATCATTCTTTTAGAGAGAACAATAAGGTTGATCACGAATTAGCTAGTCTAGCTAGATTCACTCCTCCTAATGTACGGATGGATGTTGCCCCGTCAGCTATCATCCCCTTAATTGTATCAGATGCTACAATTCTAGCCAATTAATAAAGGAGGTGTTTATAAAAAAAAGGTTCCATGACTTTATTGGGTTCTCGCCTCCCAAAACTCTTTTTTATGGGAAAATTGATGCTTTACTTAATTATGTCTTCGCGGGCCTTCTGACTAATGTAATATTTCTTATAAAAGACTAACAACTAAGTTACACATTGGTCTTTGGGCAAATCAACACCACCTTCCTTCTACACTCATCGTCGACGTGTCTTGAGCAAAGTTGATGCCTCTTCTTGATCTCCAAAACACCATTGAAGACAGAATAAAGTTGTTAAGGAACAACTAGGAAGTCGTCGGTCTAAGCCACAATATGTCGGCGACAACCATCTAGGAAACATGCCACCGTCCACAGAAGAAGGCGGTGAAAAGGGTTGGACAACCACCGCGGATCCGGTGAGACATAACCTCACAAGCTCCCCGACGGCGCCAAATCTTTCGTTGGTCGAAGGAGCTAGAGGACCAACACATGAAGCGGCGTCCAATGTCGAAAGATCCTTTGCGGAGTTTCTACAGAGCGACTATGTATTATTTTTTTACTCTTGAGGGTGTGCGCCTCCTAAACAGAACACCCACAAGACCCTTCGTCGATGATATTATGAAGGACTTGAGAGTTTGTAAAGGCACAAAGATCGTCTACGGGGTGATATTTAGACTAGTCTCTTAGATCAACTCAGACTTCTATGTGCATTTTTTTCTCACTCATGCGCACCCGGAAAAAGAACTCCTGAGTCAGTCACCACCCTCAAGTTACCCAAGCTAAGTAAGCTTACCATGGAGGTTCCTTGGAGATGAGCTTCCGAGAAAATGTGCACATTATTGATATGAGTTATCTATCATTTATGTGAAGCCAGTATGTCACATATACACTCATTCAAGGAACTGACATCCTTGTCGGAATCAGTAGGAAATGTCGGCCGAACGGGAATCAGGGTACCATGGACCACATGCCTACGGCCCAGGAAGGGCCCCTTGGCCCAACTCAGGAAGGCAGCCCACCAGCGGGCACCGCAACGCTAGCAGCCTCGCGAGGGCCCTGCCCCATGAGGGTCTTCTCCTACAAAGGACTTCATCGGATCTACCATCACAGCGAGCAGCCTCGTGAGGCCTCCCTCGCGAGGCGCCCTCCCGCAAGGCCTCCCAAGGAGCCACGCGGTGCGGGCGCTGACCATCACATGGATGACGTCGTCAAGGCAGGCGCCAGCCTGCGTGGCCAGGACAATTTCCGCTTTGGTACTAAGGGAGCAGCGATGCTAATCTACCCCTAAAAGCAAGCCCCAAAGGTTTCCTCTTTGGTGATAGAAAACCAAGACGGTGGCGCAATAGGACAGAGGTCATCATGGAGCCCCTGGCACGTCACAGATAAGCACTTTAGCAGGCGAAGACCATCTTTGTCAGGAGAAGCACCGACGCATGTCCCCTTTCAAGTTGCCGCCATGTGGTAGCCCCTTCCGGGTCGTATTTTCGGGAAAGAGGCCCAAGTCACCTATATAAGGGATAGAGCGGCCACCATATCAAGGGATCGACTCCTGCCCAAACCCTAGCGCTATTGCT
Source organism: Aegilops bicornis (assembly GCA_021605145.1). NCBI lineage: Eukaryota > Viridiplantae > Streptophyta > Magnoliopsida > Poales > Poaceae > Aegilops > Aegilops bicornis. The sequence goes on along the minus strand of CM038673.1, from coordinate 399,426,709 downwards.
AACCCCCAAAGAGCTCCGACTCATCTTGTAGCTCCAAGAGCAGTGTCCACAAGCAATACAATCAAGCAGGAGTAGGGTATTACACCGCACGATGGTCCGAACCTGGGTAGCTCGCCGTGTCCTCGTCGTGCCTAGCTCGTAGCCTCGTAGACGCAAAGACAGGACCCCAGAGCTCAAACTAGGGTTTTGGAGGATTTCCCGTGGCTCAAAATCAATCCCCCGACAGGAACATTCCCTCTTGACACATTGTGCGTCCAATGTAGACATATATGTCATGATGTGCCCACAACGGGCCACACGTGTCATATGCTTGTGTAACCGCGAGGGTCGGTTCTGATACCATTTATAACACCATAGACACACCCATCGGTTCCCGTCCATTACGCCTGGTGGAGTCCAGACTGGCCCCACAAATCAACACTAGTCTTTCATACGCACTTTATCCTCACTTGTGTGCACCCGGAAGAACTTCCGTGGAGGTTCATTGGAGATGGCTTCCAAAAAATAAGATGCACTTTGTTGATATGATTAATCTATCATTCTTAATAATCTAGGATATCACGCTTGACATGGAAGTTCGATACTCCATGGTGGAATATGTTGATTGTGCTCAACGGATGCTTGGTGGTTCAAGATCGCTTAGTATAGTCTAGACGGGGTAAATAGGTCACATGTTAAAAATCATTACTCATGGTTCCTCCGACAAATTGTGTTTGCTTAGAGCCTTGCTACCTCTTGAGTACTACTTTGGATTTCCCCAAAGAGGAGAGGATGATGCAGCAAAGTAGCGTAAGTATTTCCCTCAGTTTTTGAGAACCAAGGTATCAATCCAGTAGGAGACCACGCGCAAGTCCCTCGTACCTACACAAAACGATAGCTACTCGCAACCAACGCTTAGGGGTTGTCAATCCCTTCACGGTCACTTACGAGGGTGAGATCTGATAGAGAAGATAAATAATATTTTTGGTATTTTTGATAGATAGATGCAAAGTAAAAAGTAAAAGCAAAGTAAAAACAAAGCAAGTAAATAAAGTGATAGAGATTAATATGATGAGAATAGACCCGGGGGCCATAGGTTTCACTAGTGGCTTCTCTCAAGAGCATAGATTTTCTACGGTGGGTGAACAAATTACTGTTGAGCAATTGACATAATTGAGCATAGTTATGAGTATATCTAGGCAATGATCATGTATATAGGCATCACGTCCGAGACAAGTAGATCGAAACGATTCTCAAGATCTACTACTATTACTCCACTCATCGACCGCTATCCAAAGATGCATCTAGAGTATTAAGTTAAAAACAGAGTAACGCCTTAATAAAGATGACATGATGTAGAGGGATAAATTCATGCAATATGATAAAAAAACCCATCTTTTTATCCTCGATGGCAACAATACAATACGTGCCTTGCAACCCTTTACATCCTTTGGGTAAGGACACCGCAAGATTGAACCCAAAGCTAAACACTTCTCCCATTGCAAGAACTACCAATCTAGTTGGCCAAACCAAACGGATAATTCGAAGAGACTTGCAAAGATAAATTAATCATACATAAAAGAATTCAGAGAAGAATCAAATATTTTCCATAGATAAGCTGCATCATAAACCCACAATTCATCGATCTCAACAAACACACCGCAAAAAAGAAGATTACATCGAATATATCTCCACAAGAGAGGGGGAGAACATTGTATTGAGATCCAAAAAGAGAGAAGAAGCCATCTAGCTACTAGCTATGGACCTAAAGGTCTAAAGTAAACTACTCACACTTCATCGGAGGGGCTATGGTGTTGATGTAGAAGCCCTTCGTGGTGGATACCCCCTCCGGCGGAGCTCCGGAACATGCCCCAAGATGGGATCTCGTGGATACAGGAAGTTGCGGCGGTGGAATTAGGTTTTTGGCTCCTGTTCTGATCGTTTGGGGATACGTCGGTGGAGCGTCAGGGGCCCCACGAGGTAGGGGGGCGCGCCCAGGGGGCGCCCTCCACCCTCGTGACCGCCTCTGGAACTTCTTGGAGTAGGGTCCAAGTCTCCTGGATCACGTTCGGTTGGAAAATCACGTTCCCGAAGGTTTCATTCCGTTTGGACTCCGTTTGATATTCCGTTTCTTTGAAACACTGAAATAGGCAAAAAAACAACAATTCTGGGCTGGGCATCCGGTTAATAGGTTAGTCCCAAAAGTAATATAAAAGTGGAAAATAAAGCCCATTATAGTCCAAAACAGTAGATAAAGTAGCATGGAGCAATCAAAAATTATAGATACGTTGGAGACGTATCAGGCATCCCCAAGCTTAATTCCTGCTCGTCCTCGAGTAGGTAAATGATAAAAAGAGAATTTTGATGCGGAGTGATACTTTGGCATAATTTCAATGTAAATCTTCTTAATCATGGTATGAATATTCAGATCCGAAAGATTCAAGACAAAAGTTCATATTGACATAAAAATAATAATACTTCAAGCATACTAACGAAGCAATTATGTTTTCTCAAAATAACATGGCCAAAGAAAGTTATCCCTACAAAATCATATGGTGCAGCTATGCTCCATCTTCCCCACACAAAGTATTTAAATCATGCACAACCCCGATGACAAGCCAAGCAATTGTTTCATACTTTAACATTTTCAAAACTTTTTTCAATCTTCACGCAATACATGAGCGTGAGCCATGGATATAGCACTATATGTGGAATAGAACGGTGGTTCTGGAGAAGACAAAAGGTGGGAAGGTAGTCTCACATCAACTAGGCATATCAATGGGCTATGGAGATGCCCATCAATAGATATCAATGTGAGTGAGTAGGGATTGCCATGCAACGGATGCACTGGAGCTATAAGTATATGAAAGCTCAACAAAAGAAACTAAGTGGGTGTGCATCCAACTTGCTTGCTCACGAAGACCTAGGGCATTTGAGGAAGCCCATCATTGGAATATACAAGCCAAGTTCTATAATGAAAAATTCCCACTAGTATATGAAAGTGACAAAATGAGAGACTCTATATCATGAAGATCAAGGTGCTACTTTGAAGCACAAGTGTGGTAAAAGGATAGTAAAATTGTCCCTTCTCTCTTTTTCTCTCATTCATTTTTTTATTTGGGCCTTTTTTTATGGCCTCTTTTTTTATTTGTTGTCCGGAGTCTCATCCCGACTTGTGGGGGGATCATAGTCTCCATCATCCTTTCCTCACTTGGGACAATGTTCTAATAATGATGGTCATCACACTTTTATTTTTCTTACAACTCAACAATTACAACTCGATACTTAGAACGAAATATGACTCGATATAAATGCCTCCGGCGGTGTACCGGGATATGCAATGATTCATGAGTGACATGTATGAAAGAATTATGGACGGTGGCTTTGCCACAAATACAATGTAAACTACATGATCATGCTAAGCAATATGACAATGATGGAGCGTGTATAATAAACGGAACGGTGGAAAGTTGCATGGCAATATATCTCGGAATGGCTATGGAAATGCCATGATAGGTAGGTATGGTGGCTGTTTTGAGGAAGGTATATGGTGGGTGTATGATACCGGTGAAAAGTGCACGGTATTAGAGAGGCTAGCAATGGTGGAAGGATGCGAAAAAGTGCGTATGATCCATGGACTCAACATTAGTCATAAAGAACTCATATACTTATTGCAAAAATCTAGAAGTTATCAAAGCAAAGTATTACACGCATGCTCCTAGGGGGGTAGATTGGTAGGAAAAGACCATCGCTCGTCCCCGACCGCCACTCATAAGGAAGACAATCAATAAATAAATCATGCTCCGAGTTCATCACATAACGGTTCATCATACGTGCATGCTACGGGAATCACAAACTTCAACACAAGTATTCTTTAAATTCACAACTACTCAACTAGAATGACTCTAATATCATCATCTTCATATCTCAAAGCAATTATCAAGCATCAAACTTATCTTAGTATTCAACGCACTCAAAAGAAAGTTTCACATATCTTGAATACCAAGTATATTAACATTAAGCAAATTACCATGCTATTAATGACTCTCAAAATAATCTAAGTGAAGCATCAGAGATCAAGTTTCTTTAAAACAAAACCACCACCGTGCTCTAAAAAATCTAAATGAAGCACTAGAGAAAAAATTATCACGCTCAAAAGATATAAGTGAAGCACTATGAGCAAAACTATCAAGCTCAAAAGATATAAGTGAAGCACATAGAGTATTCTATCAGATTTCAATTCATGTATGGCTCTCTCAAAACGTGTGTACAACAAGGATGATTGTGGTAAACTAACAAGCAAAGACGCAAATAATACAAGACGCTCCAAGCAAAACACATATCATGTGGTGAATAAAAATATAGCTCCAAGTAAATTACCGATGGAAGTGGATTTAAAGAGGGGATGCCTTCCGGGGCATCCCCAAGCTTTGACTTTTTGGTGTCCTTGGATTATCTTGGATGTGCCATGGGCATCCCCAAGCTTAGGCTCTTGCCACTCCTTGTTCCATAATCCATCAAAAGAATTCACCCAAAACTTGAAAACTTCACAACACAAAATTCAATAGAAATCTCGTGAGCTCCGTTAGAGAAAGAAAACAAAAGACCACTTTAAGGTACTGTAATGAACTCATTATTTATTTATATTGGTGTTAAACCTACTGTATTCCAACTTCTCTATGGATCATAAACTATTTTACTAGCCATAGATTCATCAAAATAAGCAAACAACACACGCAAAACAGAATCTGTAAAAAACAGAACAGTCTGTAGTAATCTGTTACTAACGCAAACTTATGGAACCCCAAAAATTCTACAAAAATTAGAAGACCTGGAAAATTTGTTTATTGATCAGCAGCAATTGGAATCAGTATTTTATCATGTTCTGGTGATTTTTAACAATTCGGGCACTGAGCGCAAAGTTTCTGGAAATTACAGCAAGATCAAATAACTATCATCCAAGAAGATCCAAGAGGTCTAGCTTGGCACAAACACTAATTAAAGCATAAAACCACATCTAAACAGAGGCTATATGGATTATTTATTCCTAAACATAAGCAAAAACAAAAAACACAAAATAAAATTGGGTTGCCTCCCAACAAGCGCTATCGTTTAACGCCCCTAGCTAGGCATAAAAGCAAGGATAGATCTAGGTATTGCCATCTTTGGTAGGAAATCCATAAGTGGCCCTAATGATAGATTCATATGGTAATTTCATTTTATTTCTAGGAAACTGTTCCATACCCTTTTTTAAGGGAAATTGGAATCTAATGGTTTCTTCCTTCATATCAATAATTGCACCAATCGTTCTAAGGAAAGGTCTACCAAGAATAATAGGACATGAAGGATTGCAATCTATATCAAGAACGATAAAATCTACGGGCACATAATTACTATTTGCAACAATAAGAACATCAGTAATTCTTCCCATAGGCTTTTTAATAGTGGAATGCGCAAGATGCAAGTTTAGAGAGCAATCATCAAAATCAAGGAAATCTAGCAAATCGCATAAAGTTTTGGGAACAGTAGAGACACTAGCACCCAAATCACACAAAGCATGAAACTCATAATCTTTAATTTTAATTTTAATGATAGGTTCCCACTCATCATAGAGTTTTTTAGGGATAGAAACTTTCAACTCAAGTTTTTCTTCATAAGATTGCATCAAGGCATCAATAATGTGTTCAGTAAAGGCCTTATTTTGACTATAAGCATGAGGAGAATCTAGCACGGATTGCAACAAGGAAATACAATCAATTAAAGAGCAATTTTCATAATTAAATTCCTTGAGATCCAAAATAGTGGGTTTAGAAACGTCTTGGTTTTTATTTATTTCAATCCCACTTTTATCAATTTCATCATCAAGATCTAAAAACTCCGAATTCTTAGAACGCATATACGGGTAAAGGAAGATCATATTCAGTTTCATCAAGATTCATATTGCAAAACAAAGATTTAATAGGGGACACATCAATAACTTTTAGATCTTTATCTTGATTTTCATAGGAATTGGAAGAACACGCTTTAATAAAGGCATCTTTGGAAGCACGCATCCTAGCGGTTCTTTCCTTGCACTCATCAATGGAAATTCTCATGGCTTTGAGAGACTCATTGATATCATGCTTAGGAGGAATAGATATAAGCTTTAAAGAATCAATCTCAAGAGAAATTCTATCAACGTTCCTAGCCAAATCATCAACTTTAAGCAATTTCTCTTCAAGCAAAGCATTAAAATTCTTTTGTGAATTCATAAACTCTTTAACACTACTCTCAAATTCAGAGGGAATCTTATTAAAATTTCCATAAGAGTTGTTGTAGGAATTTCCATAATTATTAGAAGGATTACTAGGATAAGGCCTAGGATTAAAATTCCCTCTATACGCGTTGTTTCCAAAACTATTCCTACCAACAAAATTCACATCCATAGATTCATTATTATTCTCAAGAAAAGTATATAAAGGCATATCATTAGGATCAAGAGGAGTATTTTTAGGAGCAAACATCTTCATAAGTTCATCCATCTTTTCCCTCAAAACATTGATTTCTTCTATAGCATGCACTTTTTTACTAGAAGATCTTTCGGTGTGCCATTGAGAATAATTAGCCATAATATTATCAAGCAATTTGGTAGCATCTCCTAATGTAATTTCCATAAAAGTGCCTCCCGCGAATCTAAAAGATTTCTAGAAGCAAAATTCAATCCGGCATAGAAATTTTGTATGATCATCCATAAATTCAAACCATGAGTAGGGAAATTACGAAGCATTAATTTCATTCTTTCCCAAGATTGGGCAACATGCTCATGATCAAGTTGTTTAAAATTCATGATATCGTTCCTAAGAGTGACAATCTTAGCGGGAGGAAAATACTTAGAGATAAAAGCATCTTTGCACTTGTTCCAAGAATCAATACTATTTTTAGGCAAAGATGAAAACCAAACTTTAGCACGATCTCTAAGTGAAAACGGAAATAACTTCAATTTGACAATATTGTTATTAGTATCTTTGTTCTTTTGCATCTCACACAAATCAACAAAATTATTAAGATGAGTAGCGACATCTTCACTAGGAAGGCCGGCGAATTGATCTTTCATAACAAGATTCAGCAAAGCGGTATTGATTTCACAAGACTCATCATTATTAAGAGGAGCAATCGGAGTACTAAGGAAATCATTATTATTGGTATTCGAGAAATCACACAATTTGGTATTATCTTGCGCCATGGCAACAAGTAATCCAACGCACAAGCAAACAGAAAGGCAACGGGAAAAAGGCAAACGAGAAAGAGAGGAGGAGATTGGGAAAGAGAGGGCGAATAAAACGGCAAGGGTGAAGTGGGGAGAGGAAAATGAGAGGCAAATGGCAAATAATGTAATGCGAGAGATAGGGATTGTGATGGGTACTTGGTATGTTGACTTTTATGTAGACTCCCAAGAACGGCGCTTAGAAATCCTTCTTGCTACCTCTTGAGCACTGCGTTGGATTTCCCGAAGAGGAGAGGATGATGCAGCAAAGTAGCGTAAGTATTTCCCTCAGTTTTTGAGAACCAAGGTATCAATCCAAGAGGAGACCACGACAAGTCCCTCGTACCTACACAAAGCGATAGCTACTCGCAACCAACGCTTAGGGGTTGTCAATCCCTTCACGGTCACTTACGAGGGTGAGATCTGATAGAGAAGATAAATAATATTTTTGATATTTTTGATAGATAGATGCAAAGTAAAAAGTAAAAGCAAAGTAAAAAACAAAGCAAGTAAATAAATTGATAAAGATTAATATGATGAGAATAGACCCGAGGGCCATAGGTTTCACTAGTGGCTTCTCTCAAGAGCATAGATTTTCTACGGTGGGTGAACAAATTACTGTTGAGCAATTGACAGAATTGAGCATAGTTATGAGTATATCTAGGCAATGATCATGTATATAGGCATCATGTCCGAGACAAGTAGATCGAAACGATTCTGCATCTACTACTATTACTCCACTCGTCGACCGCTATCCAGCATGCATCTAGAGTATTAAGTTAAAAACAGAGTAACGCCTTAAGCAAGATGACATGATGTAGAGAGATAAATTCATGCAATATGATAAAACCCCATCTTGTTATCCTCGATGGCAACAATACAATACGTGCCTTGCAACCCTTTATGTCACTGGGTAAGGACACCGCAAGATTGAACCCAAAGCTAAACACTTCTCCCATTGCAAGAACTACCAATCTAGTTGGCCAAACCAAACGGATAATTCGAAGAGACTTGCAAAGATAACTTAATCATACATAAAAGAATTTAGAGAAGAATCAAATATTTTCCATAGATAAGCTGGATCATAAACCCACAATTCATCGGTCTCAACAAACACACCGCAAAAAAGAAGATTACATCGAATAGATCTCCACAAGAGAGGGGGAGAACATTTATTGAGATCCAAAAAGAGAGAAGAAGCCATCTAGCTACTAGCTATGGACCCGAAGGTCTGAAGTAAACTACTCACACTTCATCGGAGGGGCTATCCCCTCCGGCGGAGCTCCGAAACAGGCCCCAAGATGGGATCTCGTGGATACAGGAAGTTGCGGCGGTGGAATTAGGTTTTTGACTCCTGTTCTGATCGTTTGGGGATACGTAGGTATATATAGGAGGAAGGAGTACGTCGGTGGAACGTCAGGGGGCCCATGAGGTAGGGGGTGCGCGAAGGGGGGGGGGGGCATCCACCCTCGTGACCGCCTCTGTCACTTCTTGGAGTAGGGTCCAAGTCTCCTGGATCACGTTCGGTTGGAAAATCACGTTCCCGAAGGTTTCATTCCGTTTGGACTCCGTTTGATATTCCGTTTCTTCGAAACACTGAAATAGGCAAAAACAGCAATTCTGGGCCTCCGGTTAATAGGTTAGTCCCAAAAGTAATATAAAAGTTGAAAATAAAGCCCATTATAGTCCAAAACAGTAGATAAAGTAGTATGGAGGAATCAAAAATTATAGATACGTTGGAGACGTATCAAGCCTTTCTAGCCAAAACCTATTTGTACTAAGCGGGAATGTTGCTTGTGCATCCATATCTTGAGCCAAATCCATCCCACAAGTGTACACTATATCTATATGTGGCCGAAAATTCATTCCACATAATTCGTCATCGTGGTACCAAAATTTCATTGCCAAAGTTTTTAAGGTTTGGGAAGGGTTTTTCAACTCTCTTTGTAATGGTGGCCTATAAAATGAAAAATGTCATACAAAAAATCAAAGTTCAAATAAAGTGTTAAGATCAGGATAGCGGAAGGTTCTCGTGCCGTTCCCTAAGGAGTGATCCTAGGTTACCAAACACATGAGAGAATGTGCACTGCGACAAAGAGTCTGACAAGTTATTGTTTATCAAATTAAATTTTAGTGTTTTAACCGGACCTTTAACAACCTATTTTAGTGTAAGCATTGATATGGAAATACGCATGGGCATGAGGTCTTACTCTCACAACCTTACATTTGTTCTTGGGATATCATCTTGGAAGACAAATACTATGATGTTTTCTACGCGATAAAGTGGGGGATGTGTCCAAAATACGTTTTGACCAGTGCACGACCTGCATCAAGAGTCAGTTGTCCGGTCCATGGCCCCTTACCATCACACGTGGTTTCCTCAGTTATTAAGAATAAATATTCGGACAAAAGCATTGGATGTTTAATGACTACACCTCATTCGTCCCCAAGGAATTGCTTTCTGCTACCGTACTAACCCCTCCTCTCACTTTTGTGGCAAGGTCTTGCAACCCTGTGTAGCGTTCCACGACCTCTTCGCTGCTTACCTTCTTCTTGATTGATCTGTGAGATCCTGGGTACCCGCAGGGCCTTAGAACGAGAACAAGACAAGAGACAACTCCATTCCAATCGGACACATACAGATAATGTCAAATACACAGAGTCATTCCAACGATCCAGTGTACAAATACACCCATTACAAGTATGACTAACTGGAGAGAATGGCTGCGGTGCATGGTTGCGGTGGGCATGGAGGTGAGATGGGAAATGGTGGCGGCTAGGGTTGGAAGATGGGTTTTGGTTCTCTGCTTCACTAATGGTGCTCTATATTGAGATGTTGGCGTCCACCCACTTATAGAAGTTGGTTAGGTGGACAACCTGGTGCTGATGACGAGTGGTACAAGTGGCGGTACGAGCGGGCATGCACATACTGTGTGTCGTCTTGCGCTCCCGCGCATTTGCCTCTTTCAACAAACTTAATATTTCCTTCCATATGATGGTATTCTTTAATGTTTGGGTCATCTTCCCTGAAAACACAAAAGGATTTCATGATCTCTCACATTCATTAGTCATCGGTAGCAATATCTGATGGAAATATGCCCTAGAGGCAATAATATTTGTATTATTATATTTCCATATTCATAGTTAAGAGTTTATATTCTTCCTATAACTGCTATGATTCTGGAATATGTGATTCATTGGAAAACTCATATGCACATGTGGAATGATAAATGGTAAATAAAAAGTTCCTAGTCTCGCCTCTAAGACCAGCTCAAGTGTTGTGGTGATCACATTTTCTGAATCTTAGGATATCATGTAACGATAGTCCTAAAACAACATTGAGATTATGACGTTGGAAGAACGATCATATTGAACCGACCCAATCTTGTTTGTTATGAATTGATTTAATATCGTCTACATTCAATTGTAATAACACGGAGTGTTAACGTGTGATATTGCTTCTTAGACCATGATAGTATTGTGGTCACTTCTTACCGTACGCCGGGGGGGGGGATCCTACTAGGGGAGGAGTCCAACTCCTCCCCCTTTGGATGGCGCCCCAAGGAGGCTTTCCCTCCTTGGTGGCAGCTCTCCTCCCCCCCCTCTAACCTATATATAACTTGAGATGTTGACCACAACTGAACACATAAGTTTTGGAGCCTCCTCTAGTTTTTCTAGTTCATGTTCTAGTTGGTCCTAGTTGACTATTAGAGTGTGGATAATCCTTTTGTCCTCATAATTAGAAGCTAGTGTGGTTCTAATCTCCTCCCTCTATTTCTCTGGCGGCGATTAGCTCTGGACGACGAAGCGCTGCCGGATTCTGAAGGCTGTACGCTTGCAACCAAGTAGAGAGACCGTGCTTTCGGTCTTCGGTTCGAGGGACTATTCGTGGACAGTACGAGAGATTGTTTATCTACGGTTCAAGGGACTCCAAGTACGATCTACACAGACACGTTCTTCTTCCGCTGCAACCCGGTGACGGTAACGGTAATGATCCCAACCTGTTATGCATCTTTCATATTGATCTTGGGTGGTCGTAAGTGCGAATTTTTTTCTACTACATTTCCCAACAACATCGAAGCCTGCTCTAGTTTATATGAAGCATGAGGGTCAAAGACCTCGTGACGGGGTATCCAGCGGGTTGCGCGCTACCCCGTGCGCACGGGTCCAAAGGGCTGACCACTAGCCTGTGCGCACGAGGGTCTAGGGTCTTGTGCGCACGAGGGTCCAGGATCCCATGCGCACGGGGTGACCAGAAGATTTTGGCACACCCCTTAGGCACAATGAGGATAAGGACTTGAAGGACGGAGGGCTCCTTTTCGATGGTAGGTGTAGAAAGGCTAGTGTATGAGTTTTGGGTGTTCCCACACTATCATTCAACCAGCTTTTCGCCTCTTGATAGTGCGCTTGTCCTACAACTCAAATATAATTGAAACAAAAGTTTTGAGATGTCGGAATACCATGCTTTTGATATTTTTGAAGTGGGGGTCAACCATGTCCTTAATAAACATCTAAGGAACCAATGATCTGAGATAAATCTTAGCAACCGTCATTAGTTCCACTAACCATATTGTCATTGCACTAAAATACCATTTAGAGATAAATGATCTTTCACCCGCACTTAATTTTATGTGACTTTCAGGAACCCAAGGGAGCTCGTTGAAGATGGCTCCAAGAAATTCAAGATGACGCGCAAGGTTTTTCTCAAACCGAATGCAACTGAACTCTTGACCATCTTGGGGTTACTGATGGTACAACGTACTAGGGGTGTAACACGAGATGAGAAGTTGATCCACCAGGTCGCCCTCGGGGCCTAGCAGGCCACTGCATGGCCATGTCTCCTCACTCAGCCAGTAGGCCTACTCTAGAAGGCTCCACCAGCTTGGCGTACAAGGTGAGGCCCAAGATCTAGGCAGTCATAACTGACTAGGATACATGTAAAACCCATGCCTCGTCTCCCTTTATAAGGTGTGACTAGGGCTAGTGTAGACACACCAAATTATAGATTCATTGTTTCTATGCATTCTATGATACTCCATTATAACCTTTTCATAGAAAAAGGCACACATACCATCAATCAAAATTAAAACCATGCGTAACATATTACCTCCAGAAAAAGAGGGTCTGGAATCTGGGTAAAAACTTTATATGCTTTTCTTTCGAGTACTTTCGGTCATGCGAATCACCATATCGGCGTTAATATAGGTTTGTACACCGACATGTATTCTAGATAAAAAAGGACACGATTAATAGTTTTTTATTCAAAAAGGTTATTACAATAATACTAGTAAACCACAAAATTCTAAATTCAACCTAGGTTTACATGCCTATGAGCAAAAGGATAAATAATCAGAGTGCCCAAGATAGAAAAAAATGGTGGCGCATGAAATCATCTTTTTGAGATAGCTAACCGCTCGTGCGGTGTAATGCCTGAAATCACACGTCAATATTCAAACTTAGATTTACACCTTTTCAGCTGTGGATGCAGTCTTGACATGAATTTTTTTTGATACTGTACATACATATACAATGACTTGTTTGTATTTGTTAAAAAAAAAAGATTTTCAAGGGGGGCCGTTTTCAGGCTGGAAGCACCGTGAGCAGAGCACGAGCACAGCGGCCCAACAAAACCACACCGGAATCCGGATAACGTTCTTGCCTCCTCCCTCCTCGCTTCGCCACCCCATTCCTCCCCACACCCGTGTGCCCTCTCCAGGCGCTCCATCTCCAATGGCGACCACCATCTCCTCTCTAGCGGCCCCTCCCTCCCTCCACCGCCGCTGCTGCCGGAGCCCCGCATCCGCCTCGTCCCCCGCCCGCGTGTCATTCCGCGTCGCGCCGCCGGCCGGCGCGGCGGCGCGGGCGAGGCGCCGGGCGGCCGTGAAGGTGCTCGCCTCCTCCGCGGTGATGGAGGCGCCCGAGGAGCTGGCCACGCGGAAGCTCTACGTGGGGAACATCCCCAGGACCGTCACCAACGACGAGCTGTCCGCCATGTTCGCCGCACACGGCACCGTCGTGCGGGCCGAGGTAACGCACTGATGCAATGTAATGCTGCTCTTGTATCGGCGACGCGCCCAGTACCCACTCCAAGATCGAATGCGTCATCTGGTCGCGATATCGAATTCTCCAAACATTCTGTTGTTTGCTCACTATACTAGTATAATATTTAGTCCTTATCATGTTCTTGTTCTTGTTATTTATTTATTTATTAAGGAGGTTGAAACCTCCTGCCTCTGCATCATGTCGGTCTAGAATTGATCTACACAAATAACTAGAGCCTGATGTATGCAAACCCTAGGGAGGGATCAACTATCATAGTTTTCCTGCCAATTTTACAAGATAGAAACAATGTAACATGCAAATGGCTATGGTGATGAATTGCTTGCCGTATCTCCGTATTTATCTCACTAAAATGATTGCTTGCCTGATAATTTCACAGGTTATGTATGACAAGTATAGTGGTCGGAGCCGGCGATTCGGGTTTGTCACGATGAGCACGGCGGAGGAGGTCGCTGCCGCCATTGAAAGCCTGAATGACACCGTAAGCTTCATCCCGTCGTTTGTCCGGTCATGCTTATGCACGCAGTGCATGCATGAGTGACGTTTGTTTGTGCTTTGATTGTACCAGGAGGTTGGAGGTAGAAAAATTAAAGTGAATGTGACAGAGAGCTTCTTACCAAACATTGATACATCTGCCCCGGAATCGGAACCTTCATTTGTGGACAGTCAGTACAAGGTTTATGTTGGCAATCTTGCAAAGAAAGTGACAACGGAAGTGCTCAAGAACTTCTTCTCTGAAAAAGGGGAGGTCCTCAGTGCCACGGTATCCCGAATTCCGGGAACTCCAAAGTCCAAGGGATATGGTTTTGTCACGTTTTCTTCAGAGGAAGAAGTGGAAGCTGCGGTTTCTACTTTCAACAATGCAGTAAGCTTCTTTTGCACAAAAATGCCACCTGCTAGTGTGCAGTTGTTTCCTGATCACATTACGTCACTTGACAATAAAAAGCAGACTACGGTTTCAAAACTTGATATGCGACAGCTACGGAAATAATAATAATGTTTGAAACACAACCAGGACCAACTTTGCATGTTCAGATGAACTAGATCAAATTCAGACCAAATTGTATTTCTTAATGCCTAGACTACCGGTCAAATTTACTTTGATATTTCATCACGTGAATTATCACATCTGAGTTTGCTATTCAAAAAATGTAAGCCACATCTGTCAAAGTGAAGTGATAGACCGCTCCCAAGCAAACAACTTTTTCTTATACCCAGTAAACCATTTGGTAGACATGCATGGCTCTTGGGTTATCAACATGAAATTTTGTCCCACAGTATGCCTTGTATGACCCATAATCTAAAACATTTCCCCATGTGTTTTATTGTTCTGCAACTGAATGTGATTTCAGGAATTGGAAGGACAAACCATCCGTGTGAATAGAGCATAGGCATAGCAGAAATTTCACATTGGAGTCAAGGGGAGAATATCTCGGAGAACACCTGTAGACGAGGGGAAGTTTGAGACTAGATTTTATAACAAAGTTTTAAAGGCCTTTGATGTAATTTCACTCTGACTCTAAGCAATATTTTGTATAATAACAACAAATGGAAGAATTTTGATTGTCAAGCCCGTTGTTCATATGAAGCAGCTGTTGTTTACCAGCATTTCTAAATGATTGCTCATGGGCAGCATGGTTTATTCACTTTGTTGTTGATGTTTCTTTTCTTCACTTTCATCAAATTGTATGCTTTCAGCAAGACCGTTTTATTTTTCAAGGGTACACCCAAAGCTGGACGCATCAGAAACATAGACAGCAAGACCGTTTTGCTGCTCCGAAATCACGATTTAGCTTTTGAATCCGCCTGATGAGATGCTTTCAAATGCGTTCAGTGGATATCATAAGTTTCATTGAAAATTTGGTATATAAATGTTAGCCTTACCGTTCTGTGAATATCCACAAATTCATAGCTTCAACCGGTGGAGGGAACTGTATATGTTTTCTCTCCTTTCTTCTGAAATGCTATAAAAGGGCACCTCTCCAAAGGCCATGTAGCATCAAGTTATCGACCAAAGGGGGTGGGGTGAGCGGGAGATTTTTCTTGTTTGACCATTTCTTCGGAAAAAAACGCTAATCCGAAGAAAATGAGAGTGAACAGAACTATGCAAGTACTGAACTTAAACAGTCACAAACTTTTTTTTTTCTTAATTATGCGTGGGAGCGTATCTTTGCATTGACAGATATGGTGAGAAGTACAAGGTTGGGGACCTCCAGCAGGTAAACAAAAGAGGCGTACTAGAGGCCCTCGCGAGCAGGAGAGTGGGGTTGCTCAGTCCCAATACAACACTATCTACATTACATCAAGTATTGATTGGAGCCCTTTGGCGCCGGCCCACTTCACCCAGGCGCGCACGTCGTCTTGGATGCATGCGAACAAGAAGCTCATGGAGGGTTGTCGTTGGTCGAAGATGCATGCGTTGCGGTTCTTCCAGATTGCCCAAGCTACCAAGGGGACAATCGGCGCAAGCGCCTTGCGGAGCGAGGGGGCGTTGAGTTGGTTGCGGTCCTCCACCAATCATAGAGGGTGAGATCGCCATTGGGTGGGCCTATAGTGAATCTGCACCATGCCGGCTTGCGGTACCAGATTTCCTTGGAGAAGACGCAGTCGACCAACAGGTGATGTATGTCTTCGTGCCCTGATCACAAAGCACACATCGCGGAGGGTGAGCCAATCCACGTCGAGACAGTCTTTCGGCTGTCCAGCACCGGTCTTCTTTGGCGAGCCAGAGGAAGAGTTTAGCATCAGTAGGAGCGCAACTCTTCCATGTTAGCCTCCAGTCCATGTCCTGGACGGAACCTTGGAAGAGGGCTCTATAGCAAGTCGAGACCGAGAGAAGCATGCGAGGCAAAACTAATAACTAGAGTTAGAAACACGCTAGATAGAAGAAATAGAATACAAAGCTAATCATAAAGCTAGCCAGCGGATAATGGAAAGTACTCACACAAGTCTTCGCAACAACCACAAAGAATGAAGGAAAATTCTTCGATGCAGAAGAAACTACAAAAAGTAATGGTAGTGGGAAGAAATAGAACCCGTTGCTTGGTGAAGGTACATAGATATGTTACGCCTGTTCAAACTGTTGGCACATTTCTACATCTAGGTTGGAGAGGCCAAGCCAGAGCTCCGAGAAAACTTAGTCCTCGCCTTATTCCCCTTGAGCTAAGTTCCTTGGAACTCCCCCAGTCGATCGGGGTAGATCTTGAGATGATCTCTGGACCTTCACAGACTTGTTCTTTGGCAAATCCACACTCTGGATGCTCTTGAACAAACGCCTAACCGTCTAGAGGATGCACAATTCTCAAGAGTAATAAGCTCAAGTTAGGTTTCGATCAAATTCTTTAATGATGCTCAATCACTTTATGTTCTTAGAATTTGAGTTTTCTCTCACTTAGGATTCGCTAAGATCAGTGTGAGGAATGGATTGCTCAGACAATACTTGTCAATTTCTCACACAACAGTGACCACTTATGGTTGAGGTAGGGGGCTATTTTATAGCTGGGGTGACAACCCAAGGGCTGATATGACCTTTAGAGGCGACTCACAATGACAACATGACACATGGCTTAGGGTCGGATTTGAATTCAAGCATATGTGGACTTGATTGCAGGACAAGACATCCGACTCCTCATCAAAGACATTTAAATCCGATGCCCCGAAGACATTGACGCTAAATAACTTGCCTCGAAGGAGATTCCAAAGTCTTCTCTCTCAGAGAAACTGGCTGGATTGAGCACACACCGAAGACTTCGATCTAACTTTCACCAAAGCACCTCTTGAAACGATTTGTCCTACGACTCAAATAGAAGCAACAATAGAGAAATTAATAAACAAAAGTCTACAAAAAGCTTCTCTAGCTTCAGAGGACATTCCAAGTTCTTCAATTGTTCCACACAAGGGGTCATAACTCTTGGTTAAACCAAATCCTTAAGGACTTTCACCTGTGTATACTCACAAACATATTAGTCCCTTAATTGTTTTGTCACTTAATCATCTAAAACCCTTAGAGGGCACTAGGTGCACCTACAGGTCATCACACTGCGCCTAACTTATTTCTTTTCTCTAAATGATTATGTGTTGAATTCTTTGAATGCTACTAATTTCTTGCTTGGTAATAGCAGATTTAGTCTAATATTTATGTGACATTCTTGTGTCCCTTGCTCCTTCCAGATATCAGAAATCATCTGAAAAGGCAACTTGGGAGTTTGGATTTTAACCTGGTTGCACCGAGTGAGCACGTTACTGTATCCATCAATCTCACAAGGTCGGATGCCACCAGCCGCCGCTCACAAGCTCAGGCGCAGCTGCCTCAAACTCTTAGGTTCTGTCTGCCGTTGTTGAACTATGTTGTGATGAACTTGATTTATGATCTGTTGTGGAAAATTAGGCATGACAATAGGAAACAACCGGTTAATAAATGATGAAATGGGCAAAGACAAATGAGATTATCACAATCCATAACAATGCCAAACACAACCTTAGTTAACCAAGAAATATTAGTTCCATATCATGCCCACATTTATGTAGTTTTCTACATTTGCAAATGGAGACAAGTACAGTACTCCCTCCGACTAAACCAGCGACAATTAATATGGATCAAATGGAGTATATTTTATGGTATTAACATCATATATATATATGACTATTTTTGTTTTCGTGCTTTTATGCTCTGTATTTCAAAAACAAATTCTCGACAAAAGCATGATAAGATGGATAAATTCTTTTGTACTCCCTGGAGCACTAATCCGCACACGTCTGGCAAAATAATGGAGGTCTGATATCTAATTAAAATAACTCAAAATCGATGAGTTTGTTAGAAGTATAATTAGACATGGAAGGCACCAGAAGAGGACGCATTCACCGCCCTAAGTGCCGACCCATCAGCCATTAGAGTGATGAGGACATCAATACCATTGTTACACCCACAGCCCCTACTGTTACATATACTGGACCAATTACTAGAGCTCGCGCACGCCAATTGAATTACCAAGTACTTTCGTTTCTTGGTAATGATTCTAATGTTCATGAGAATATGATACTGCCTAAATTGGATACATTTGTTTTGCTTACAAATGAAGGGCCGAGCTTGGAGAAGGATGAACATTGGAGCAAGAACACGCATGGAGTTGATGGCATGCGCAAGGGGATCAAGGACGGAGTTACAAGTGATGATTTCAGGACTTTGAAGCCACCATAAGGAGTGCATGAAGCCTTGGACGAAATATACAAGATGCTACTTTATAATATTCGTCCATAGGCTATTCTAGGTGCTGCGTCACCTTATTATTGGGCCAGGCCTATGTAATTTTGAAATACTTAAGTATAGGCTATTTTTAGAGTCCGTATGTGTGGGGAAACAAGAGTTAGGGTTGGTTTCGGACCCCACACTCAAGGGCCACGAAATTCCCTCCTCTTCCTCCATATATACAGCCCTTAGGGCGTCGTTTAGACTTTGGGTTTTGTTTAGATTAAAAGTTCGACATAGCTGCAACTTCGCGTGCATTTCGCTTTGTGTTCAACGGCCGCACCAAGGCGCCACAGAACCCCACCTTCATTAATAAAGCTTTCCTCTTATATTCGCAATATCCAGATTGTAATCTTAGTTTCTTGCTTGTTCTTCGCTTGCTCGCAGGAAACAGGCCCTCGTGGTCGGTTGATCGTGTTCGGCGCGTGGTCAATAACCCTCGGAAGTTGGTTTAGCGATTGCTAAGGCGCGACGTCTCGACGCTCGTAGTCGGATCGCCAAGGTCGACTTACAGAAACGATAGCCACCATCTCATCAAAACAACGGGACACCTTTGCCTCTATCAAGTGGTACCAGATTTCCAGGTTGCTCGGTGAGATTTTACAGTTTTTCGTAGATTAGATCAAGTCTGTTCTTCATACCTACAAATTCACCTAAAAAGCCACAAAAAAATTAGGGTTAGTTCATCATATCCGAACCAATCTGAGCCTTTGCATAATCTTTTTAGGGTTTTTGCTTTGTTGAATTTGCGGTTGCATCGTCGTGTCAAGTTGTTGGTCTTAGAGTCTAGTCTTTTAGAGTTTCGAGTTCTGGTCATAAGTTGTCATGCCGCCGCCGCACCATCATCATCGCCTTGCCATCTACCACCATTGCTTATCCGCCACCGCCTCAATCCGTATCCATATACCACCACCAATCCGTATCCATATACCACCACCAATCCGTATCCATATACCACCACCAATCTGTATCCATATACCACCACCGCTACCATATACCATCACCGCTGTCATATACCATCACCATATATCCACCACCAATCCGAGTTCTTCTCATATTAGGTTTGTTTTCGAGATCCATCTAAATTCCGATTCGTGTTTCCTTGACTGCGTAGGTCACGAAAAAAAAAGAGTCTGGAGACCCCCGGGCAGTTTTAGGCCAAAATTTCGGCGACCGAAAATATTTTTTCCCTATCCTATTTTTAGGCTGTTCTGAGTCTTTTGAGACACTCGCCATCATAGTGATTTTTGGTCGCGCTTTTTCGTCGTCGCTGCCCTGATTTCTAAAAAAAAATTGTCAAAAAAATTTCGTACCAATCCTGTCAGTTTGACCTGGGAAGAGTTTTGAGACACTCGCCATTATAGTGATTTTTCGCAAAAAAAAGAGGAGCGCAAAAAAAAAGAGCGCAAAAAAAAACAGAGCGATTTTTTTCCAGAGTGTGCTTTTCCCTTGTTTTCGTGCAGCGCCGTGATTTTGTTAGTGTTCTAGGCTCGCGTCTCTAGCACGGTCTAGCCTAGGACCAAAGACAAGACTGTCGTTGAGCGTTTATTCAACTTTGCATCTCTGAATTGATTATTGCTGACCTTTTTGCTACCATACTATAAGCCTTCCCAGCTCCACATACATCTACATCGTGCGTTTGACTCTCCCTGGCAATCGCTCTATCCAAGCTTTTGAGAGTTTTGACTACAACGGTTGCCGATCACCGCCTGCTGCTGGGTAAGAACTGGTAAGAATTTGAGATTTGCTTCACGGATTTGTGACACCCGCCACCACCACCACTTGTTAGTAGTCCCAGAGGATCATATTCTTGTGTGTTTCTATTGCTACTAACCATGCCAGGATCACAAGTTTACGAGACCGACCGGGAGAACTTGACGAACAAGGAGCTTCATGATAAGTTTCAAAGAAATGATGAGTGGACAGGTGCAAGATGTGCTAAACAGATTTGAAGAGGCCATGGAGAAGATAGATGGCATGGAGAAGACGTCAAACAAAGCTCGATAACAAGTTTAATGAATTGCTCGCGCGTCTTCCACCACCACCACCGGCTGCTCCTAACGCACCTCTACAACAACAACAACAACAACGACTACCTCCACGTCGCGAAACAACCCTCCGCCGAGCGAGCCGTGTTCCTCTTGCGCTTGGCCAAACTGTTGGTGCTGCTGTTGATACTTCTGTGGCTCCTGCTGCGTCACGGAGGAGGATGATTATGTGGGAGATTACGAGGATGAGGTTGATCAAAATCAGAACTACGTGCAACCACCAAAGACCACAACCACCGTGTCGCCCACATGCAAATAATGGCAACGTTAGGGCTCCCCTCAGTACGAGATCATGACCATCTCCCTAAACTGAAATTGAATATTCCACCATTTGAGGGTAGATATGTTCCTGATATATATCTTACTTGGGAGTTAGAAACTGAACAACGATTTACATGTTTACAATATCCTGAGGAGAGACGTGTTCCTGCTGCTGTTTGTGCTTTCACTAGCTTTGCATGTGTTTCGTGGTCTGAACATTATCGATTATATCCTGTTCCAGCTACTTGGGCTGCTTTGAAAACCGTTATGCGTACTCGTTGGGTTCCACCATATTATCAACGTGAATTACTTCAAAAATTGCAGCGCTTAAGACAAGGACAAAATTCTGTAGAAGAATATTATCAGGAATTACAAACTGGCTTGATTAGATGTGGTATTGTTGAGGAGAATGAAGCTATTCTTGCACGTTTTCTGGGTGGATTAAATAGAGAGATTCAGACCATTCTAGACTATAAGGATTATAAATATTACTCGTTTATTCCATCTTGCTTGTAAAGCTGAACGTGAAGTGCAGGATCGACAAGCATTGGCGCGGACTAACTTTTTTGCAGATCGACCTTCATCATGGACACCACGTGCATCATCTACTTCCACACGTTCTGCTACACCGGCACCTCCATCGGATGCCACCTCCAACCGTGATACAATAAAGTAGGCACAATCACCACTATCTGCCAAGAGCACACCTTCTGGGCCTGCAAAGAGCTCTTCTTCATCCATGGCATCAACAGGGCAAACACATGATATTATTTGTCGACGTTGCAAGGGTGGAGGTCATTATGTGAGAGAATGCCCATCTAAGCGTGTGATGATTGTTACTGAGGATGGTGGGTATGAGTCCGCTAGTGACTATGATGAGGAAACTTTGGCTCTTATTACACATGAAGAACACGGTGGAGATGATTCTGATCATGAGACGCAATACATGGCTGCTGAAGATGCTGACATGTATGAATGTTTAGTTGCTCAACATGTTTTGAGTGTGCAGGTTACACAAGCTGAGCAAAATCAGAGGCATAATTTGTTCCATACAAAGGGAGTTGTGAAGGAACGTTCTATTCACGTCATCATAGATGGAGGGAGCTGCAACAACTTGGCTAGCATGGAGATGGTGGAGAAGCTCTTTCTCACCACAAGACCACATCCACATCCTTACTACATCCAATGGTTCAACAACAGCGGCAAGGTTAAGGTAACACATACTGTTCGTGTGCATTTTAGTATCTCTACATATGCTGATTATGTTGATTGTGATGTGGTACCTATGCAAGCATGTTCCTTATTACTTGGTAGACCATGGCAATTTGATAAAATTTCTTTACACCAATGTAGAAACAATCATTATACTCTTGTTCATAAGGATAAAAATATTACTTTGCTTCCTATGACTCCTGATTCCATTTTGAAATATGATATTAATAGAGCTAATAAAGCAAAACAGGAGAAAAATAAGAGTGAAAATCAGATTGTGGCAAAAGAATTTGAGCAACAAATGAAGCCTAATAATAAACCATCTAGTGTTGCTTCTGAAATTAAATTGAAAAGTGCATGTTTACTTGCCACCAAATCTGATATTGATGAGCTAGATTCTAGCAAATCTGTTTGCTATGCTTTTGTGTGCAAAGAGGCATTATTTTCATTCGAGGACGTGCCTTCCTCTTTGACCCCTGCTGTCACTAACATTTTGCAGGAGTTCGCTGACGTCTTCCCACATGACGTGCCACCGGGATTACCACCTATTCGAGGGATTGACCATCAAATTGACTTAATTCACGGTGCATCGCTACCCAACCGTGCACCATACCGTACCAATCCAGAGGAGACGAAGGAGATTATGCGTCAAGTACAGGAGCTGCTCGACAAAGGTTATATACGCGAATCTCTTAGTCCTTGTGCTGTTCCTATTATACTAGTGCCTAAAAATGATGGTACGTCGCGTATGTGTGTTGATTATAGAGGCATTAATAATATTACTATTCGTTATCGTCATCCTATTCCTAGGCTAGATGATATGCTTGATGAATTGAGTGGCTCTACAATATTCTCCAAAGTTGATTTGCGTAGTGGATACCATCAAATTCGTATGAAATTGGGAGATGAATGGAAAACAACATTTAAAACTAAGTTTGGTTTATATGAGTGGTTAGTCATGCCTTTTGGGTTAACTAATGCACCTAGTACTTTCATGAGACTAATGAACGAAGTTTTACGTGCTTTCATTGGACGATTTGTGGTTGTCTATTTTGATGATATACTGATTTATAGCAAATCTTTGGAAGAACATTTGGAACATTTACGTGTTGTTTTTAATGCTCTACGTGATGTACGCTTTGTTTGGTAACCTTGGGAAGTGCACCTTTTGCACCGACCGAGTATCTTTTCTTGGCTATGTTGTTACTCCACAGTGGAATTGAAGTTGATAAAGCCAAGATTGAAGCTATTGAGAGTTGGCCGCAGCCCAAACGGTCACATTGTGTGAGGAGTTTTCTTGGACTCGCTGGTTTCTATAGGCGTTTTGTGAGAGATTTTAGCACCATTGCTGCACCTCTCAATGAGCTTACAAAGAAGGATGTGCCTTTTGTTTGGGGTACCGCATGTGAAGAAGCCTTCACGGTATTGAAAGATAAGTTGACACATGCTCCTTTACTCCAACTTCCTGATTTTAATAAGACTTTTGAGCATGAATGTGATGCTAGTGGAATTGGATTAGGAGGTGTGTTATTACAAGATGGCAAACCTGTTGCATATTTTTCTGAAAAATTGAGTGGGCCTAGTATGAACTAGACTACTTATGATAAATAATTATATGCTCTTGTTCGGACTTTAAAGACATGGCAACATTATTTATGGCCCAAAGAATTTGTTATACATTCTGATCATGAATCTTTGAAACATATTAAAAGTCAAGCTAAACTGAATCATAGACATGCTAAATGGGTTGAATTCATTGAGACTTTCCCTTATGTCATTAAACACAAGAAGGGTAAAGAAAATGTTATTGTCGATGCTTTGTCTCGTCGCTATACTATGCTTTCACAACTTGACTTCAAAATATTTGGTTTGGAGACCATCAAAGATCAATATGTGCATGATGCTGAATTTAAAGATGTATTGCAGAATTGTAAATAAGGTAGAACATGGAACAAGTTCGTTGTTAATGATGGTTTTGTGTTCCGTGCTAACAACCTATGCGTTCCTGCTAGCTCTGTTCGTCTTTTGTTGTTGCATGAGGCGCATGGAGGAGGATTAATGGGACACTTTGGCGTGAAGAAGATGGAGGACGTACTTGCTACACATTTCTTTTGGCCAAAGATGAGACGGATGTTGAGCGCTTTTGTTGCTCGCTGCACTACATGTCAAAAAGCTAAGTCACGACTCAATCCTCATGGTTTATATATGCCTTTGCCTGTGCCTAGTGTTCCTTGGGAGGATATATCTATGGACTTTGTTTTAGGTTTATCTCGAACAAAGAAGGGGAGGGATAGCATATTTGTTTTCGTGGATAGATTTTCAAAAATGGCACACTTTATACCATGTCATAAAAGCGATGATGCTGTTAATGTTGCTGATTTGTTCTTTCGTGAAATTATTTGCTTGCATGGTGTGCCAAATACTATTGTTTCAGATCGTGATACTAAATTTCTTAGCCACTTTTGGAGATGTTTATGGGCTAAGTTGGGGACTAAACTGCTTTTTAGTACTACTTGTCATCCCCAAACTGATGGACAAACTGAAGTAGTCAATAGAACATTGTCTACTATGCTTAGGGCTATTTTGAAGAATAATAAGAAAATGTGGGAAGAATGCTTGTCTCATATTGAATTTGCTTATAATCGTTCGCTGCATTCTACTACTAAGATGTGCCCTTTTGAAATTGTGTATGGTTTCCTACCTCGTGCACCCATTGATTTGTTGCCTCTTCTGTTGGGGAACGTTGCAGAAAATTAAAATTTTTCCTACGGTTTCACCAAGATCCATCTATGAGTTCATCTAAGCAACGAGTCAAGGGAGTGAGTTTGCATCTACATACCACTTGTAGATCGAAAAGGAAGCGTTCAAGGGGATGGTGATGATGGAGTCAGACTACCGTGGATTCGGATAACCGATGACCAAGTCTTTGAGCGGATAGCACCTCCGCTGTTCAACACACGACGTGCAGACGGACGACGTCTCCTCCTTCTTGATCCAGCAAGGGGAAGGAGAGGTTGAGGAAGACAGCTCCAACGGCAGCACGACGGCGTGGTGTTGTTGGTGTAGCAGTACTCCGACAGGGCTTCGCCAAGCACGTACGGAGGAGGAGAGGTGTTGGGGAGGGGAGGGGCTGCGCCTTGGCTTGGGTGTTCAGCCCTCCCCTCACCCCTCTATTTATAGGGGAGAGGGCAAGGGGGGCCGGCCCCTCTAGATGGCATCTAGAGGGGGCGGCCAAGGAGGGGGCTTGCCCCCAAGGGGGGCGCCTCTAGGGTTCCCCTCAACCCTAGGCGCAAGGGCCCAAGGAGGGGTGCGCCCATCCCACCAGGGGCTGGCCCTTCCCACGCAGCCCAGTGGCCCCCGAGGGGTGGCCCCTCCCGTGGACCTCCGGAACCCTTCCGGTGACCCCTTACAATACCGATATGCCCCGAAACTTTTCCTGTCCGTTTGACAACTTCCCATATATAAATCTTTACCTCGGACCCTTCCGAACTCCTCGTGACGTCCGGGATCTCATCCGGACTCAACAACATTCGGTAATCACATACAAGTCTTCCTAATAACCCTAAGCGCCACAGAACCTTAAGTGTGTAGACCCTACGGGTTCGGGAGACATGCAGACATGACCGAGACGCTCTCAGGTCAATAACCAACAGCAGGATCTGGATACCCATGTTGGCTCCCACATGCTCCTCGATGATGTCATCGGATGAACCACGATGTCGAGGATTCAATCAACCCCGTATACTATTCCCTTTGTCAATCGGTACGTTACATGCCCGAGACTCGATCGTCGGTATCCCAATACCTCGTTCGGTCTGGCATCGCAAGTCACTTTACTGCGTGCCGTAATGCATGATCCCGTGACCAAACACTTGGTCACTTTGAGCTCATTATGATGATGCATTACCGAGTGGGCCCAGAGATACCTCTCCATTACACGGAGTGACAAATCGATCTCGATCCGTGTCAACCCAACAAACACTTTGGAGATACCTGTAGTGCACCTTTATAGTCACCCGCCACGTTGTGACGCTTTGGTACACCCAAAGCACTCCTACGGTATCCGGGAGTTACACGATCTCATGGTCTAAGGAAGAGATACTTGACATTGAAAAAGCTCTAGCAAAACGAACTACACGATCTTGTGCTATGCTTAGGATTGGGTCTTGTCCATCACGTCATTCTCCTAATGACGTGATCCCGCTTGTCAACGACATCGATGTCCATAGTCGTGAAACCATGACTATCTCGTGACCAACGAGCTAGTCAACTAGAGGCTCACTAGGGACGTATTGTGGTTTATGTATTCACACATGTATTACGATTTCGGATAATACAATTATAGCATGAATAAAAGACAATTATCACGAACAAGGAAATATAATAATAATGCTTTTATTATTGCCTCTAGGGCATATTTCCAACAGTCTCCCACTTGCACTAGAGTCAATAATCTAGTTACATTGTGATGAATCAAACACCCATAGAGTTACGTGTTGATCATGTTTTGCCTGCTGAAGAGAAGAGGTTTAGTCAACGGATCTGCGACATTCAGATCCGTATGAACTTTACAAATTTCTATGTCTCCATCTTGAACATTTTCACGGATGGAGTTGAAGCGACGCTTGATGTGCTCGGTCTTCTTGTGAAACCTGGGCTCCTTGGCAAGTGCAATAGCTCCAGGTGTTGTCACTGAAGAGTTTGATCGGCCCCGACGCATTGGGTATGACTCCTAGGTCGGTGATGAACTCCTTCACCCAAATTGCTTCATGCGCTGCCTCCGAGGCTGCCATGTACTCCGCTTCACATGTAGATCCCGCCACGACGCCTGCTTGCAGCTGCACCATCGCTCCACCATTCAACATATACACGTATCCGGTTTGTGACATAGAGTCATCCAGATCTGTGTCGAAGCTGGCGTCGACGTAACCCTTTACGACGAGCTCTTCGTCACCTCCATAAACGAGAAACATGTCCTTAGTCCTTTTCGTACTTCAGGATATTTTTGATCATTGTCGATGTTCCTTGCCGGCATTACTTTGGTACCTTCCTACCAAACTTACGGCAAGGTTTACATCAGTCCGGTACACAGCATGGCATACATAATAGATCCTATGGTCGAGGCATAGGGGATGACGCTCATCTCTTCTTTATCTTTTGCCATGGTCGGGCATTGAGCTGAGCTCAATCTCACACCTTGCAAAGATGTGCAAGAACCCTTTCTTGGACTGATCCATTTTGAACTTCTTCAAAATCTTATCAAGGTATGTGCTTTGTGAAAGACCTATGAGGCGTCTCGATCTATCTCTATAGATCTTGATGCCCAATATATAAGCAGCTTCTCCAAGGTCCTTCATTGAAAAACACTTATTCAAGTAGGCCTTAATGCTGTCCAAGAATTCTATATCATTTCCCATCAAAAGTATGTCATCTACATATAGTATGAGAAATGCTACAGAGATCCCACTCACTTTCTTGTAAACGCAGCTTCTCCATAAGTCTCAAGATAAACCCAAACGCTTTGATCATCTCATCAAAGCGAATGTTCCAACTCCGAGATGCTTGCACCAGCCCATAAATGGATCGCTGGAGCTTGCATACTTTGTTAGCATTCTTAGGATCGACAAAACCTTCCGGCTGCATCATATACAACTCTTCCTTAAGATGCCCGTTAAGGAATGCCGTTTTGACGTCCATCTGCCATATCTCATAATCATAGTATGCGGCAATTGCTAACATGATTTGGAAGGACTTAAGCTTCGCTACGGGAGAGAAAGTCTCATCGTAGTCAATCCCTTGAACTTGCCGATAACCCTTAGCGACAAGTCGAGCTTTATAGATGGTGACATTACCATCCGTCCCGCCTTCTTCTTAAAGATCCATTTGTTTTCTATCGCCGCCGATCATCGGGCAAGTCACCAAAGTCCATACTTTGTTTTCATACATGGATTCTATCTCGGATTTCATGGCTTCTAGCCATTTGTTGGAATCTGGGCCCGCCATCGCTTCTTCATAGTTCAAGGTTCACCGTTGTCTAACAACATGATTTCCGTGACAGGGTTGCCGTACCACTGCAGTGCGGAACGTGTCCTAGTGGACCCACGGGTTCAAGAGCAACTTGATCCGAAGTACCTTGATCATTATCATTAATTTCCTCTCCAATTGGTGTAGGCACCACAGAACATTTTCCCGAGCTGCACTACTTTCCGGTTCAAGAGGTAGTACTTCATCGAGTTCTACTTTCCTCCCACTTACTCCTTTCGAGAGAAACTCTTTTCCAGAAAAGGATCCGTTCTTGGCAACAAAGCTCTTGCCTTCGGATCTAAGGTAGAAGGTATACCCAATGGTTTCCTTTAGGGTATCCTATGAAGACGCATTTTTCTCGACTTGGGTTCGAGCTTTTCGTTGAAGTTTCTTGACATAAGCATCGCATCCCCAAACTTTTAGAAACGACAACTTAGGTTTCTTTCCAAACCATAATTCATACGGTGTCGTCTCAATGGATTTAGATGGTGCCCTATTTAAAGTGAATGTAGCTGTCTCTAGAGCGTATCCCCAAAATGATAGCGGTAAATCGGTAAGAGACATCATAGATCGCACCATATCCAATAGAGTGCGACACGATGTTCGGACACACCGTTACGCTGAGGTGTTCCAGCGGCGTGAGTTGTGAAACGATTCCACATTTTCTTAAGTGTGTACCAAATTCGTGACTTAAATATTCTCCTCCACGATCCGATCGTAAGAACTTTATTTTTCGGTCACGTTGATTCTCTACCTCATTCTGAAATTCCTTGAACTTTTCAAAGGTCTCAGACTTGTGTTTCATCAAGTAGACATACCCATATCTACTCAAGTCATCTATGAGAGTGAGAACATAACGATATCCTCCATGAGCCTCAACACTCATTGGACCGCTTTTACATCGGTATGTATGATTTCCAACAAGTTGGTTGCTCGCTCCATTGTTCCGGAGAACGGAGTCTTGGTCATCTTGCCCATGAGGCATGGTTCGCATGTGTCGCCAGTGCCACAAGTATGTGGGACTATCGTTATCAACTTTACATCTTTTGGTATTCACGCTATGAATATGTGTAACATTACGCTCGAGATTCATTAAGAATAAACCATTGACCATCGGAGCATGACCATAAAACATATCTCTCATATAAATAGAACAACCATTATTCTCGGATTTAAATGAGTAGCCATCTCGCATTACGAGATCCAGATACAATGTTCATGCTCAAACTTGGCACCAAATAACAATTATTAAGGTTCAAAACTAATCCCGTAGGTAAATGTAGAGGTAGCGTGCCGACGGCGATCACATCGACTCTGGAACCATTCCCGACGCGCATCGTCACCTCGCCCTTCGCCAGTCTCCGCTTATTCCGCAGCTCCTGTTGTGAGTTACAAATATGAGCAACGGCACCGTATCAAATACCTGTGAGTTACTACGAGTAATCGGTAAGGTACACATCAATTACATGTATATCAAATATACCTTTGGTGTTGCCGGCCTTCTTATCCGCTAAGTATTTGGGGCAGTTCCGCTTCCAAAGGACTCCTTCCCTTGCAATAAAAGCACTCGGCCTCGTGCTTGGGTCCATTCTTTGACTTCTTCCCGTAATCGGCTTACCGGGCGCAAAGAACATCCTTGCCGTCCTTCTTGAAGTTCTTCTTGCCCTTGCCCTTCTTGAACTTAGTGGTCTTATTGACCATCAACACTTGATGTTCTTTCTTGATCTCAACCTCTCACGACTTCAAAGATTGAAAATACTTCAGAATGGTCTTCACCATCCCGCATATTGTAGTTCATCACAAAGCTCTTGTAGCTTGGTGGGAGCGATCAAGGATTCTGTCAATGACCGCCTCATCGTGGAGGTTAATATTCAGCTGGGTCATGCGGTTGTGCAACCGGACATTACGAGTATGTGCTCACCGGCGTAACTATTTTCCTCCATCTTACAACTATAGATCTTGTCAGAGAAGTCATATATCTTGACCCGGGAGTGAGCTTGGAAAACTTGTTTCAGCTCCTCGAACATCTCATATGCTCCGTGATGCTCAAAACGCTTTTGGAGCCCCGATTCTAAGCTGTATAGCATGCCGCACTGAACGAGGGAGTAATCATCAGCACGAGTTTGCCAAGCATTCATAATGCCTTGGTTCTCTGGGACGGGAGCGTCACCTAGCGGTCCTTCTGAAGGAAATATGCCCTAGAGGCAATAATAAAGTTATTATTTATTTCCTTATATCATGATAAATGTTTATTATTCATGCTAGAATTGTATTAACCGGAAACATAATACATGTGTGAATACATAGACAAGCAGTGTCACTAGTATGCCTCTACTTGACTAGCTCGTTAATCAAAGATGGTTATGTTTCCTAACCATAGACATGAGTTGTCATTTGATTAACGGGATCACATCATTAGGAGAATGATCTGATTGACATGACCCATTCCGTTAGCCTAGCACTTGATCGCTTAGTATGTTGCTATTGCTTTCTTCATGACTTATACATGTTCCCGTAACTATGGGAATATGCAACTCCTGCTTACGGAGGAACACTTTGGGTACTACCAAACGTCACAACGAATCGGGTGATTATAAAGGAGTACTACAGGTGTCTCCAAAGGCAGATGTTGGGTTGGCGTATTTCGAGATTAGGTTTTGTCACTCCGATTGTCGGAGAGGTATCTCTGGGCCCTCTCGGTAATGCACATCATTATAAGCCTTGCAAGCATTACAACTAATGAGTTAGCTGTGAGATGATGTATTACGAACGAGTAAAGAGACTTGTCAAGAATTAGATTGAACTAGGTATTGGATACCGACGATCGAATCTCGGGCAAGTAACATACCGATGACAAAGGGAACAACGTATGTTGTTATGCGGTCTCGACCGATAAAGATCTTCGTAGAATATGTAGGAACCAATATGGGCATCCAGGTTCCGCTATTGGTTATTGACCAAGAATAGTTCTCGGTCATGTCTACATAGTTCTCGAACCGTAGGGTCCGCACGCTTAAGGTTTCGATGACGGTTATATTATGAGTTTTGTGTATTTTGATGTACCGAAGGAGTTCGGAGTCCCGGATGAGATCGGGGACATGACGAGGAGTCTCGAAATGGTCGAGACGTAAAGATTCATATATTGGATGATATGTTTAGGCCAAGGGGTCAAGCCCATGAGGCTTTAGGTCGGTGCACAAGGAGTTTTATGGAGGTTGTGGGGCCAAACGCCGGAGACCGGCGTCGCCCCGGGCCGACGCCGAGGCCCATGGCGTTCGGGCCAGACGCCAAGGATTGTGGCGTTTGGTCCCGAGTCCGAGTGGGACTCTTGCCTTTCGGGCAAAACCGACTTTGAGGAGGCTTTTGCTCCAAGTTTCGACCCCGGCTCAACATATAAATAGAGGGGCAGGGCTAGCACCAAAGACACAACAATTGATCCCTTGGATCTCTTAGCCGCAGCGGTGCCCCCTCCACCATATTCCACCTCGGTCATATCGTCATGAGTTTAGGCGAAGCCTCGCGCCGGTAGAGCATCATCATCGTCACCACGCCGTCAGGTCGACGGAACTCATCCCGACACTTTGCTGGATCGGAGTCCGGGATCGCCATCGAAATGAACGTGTGCAGAACTCGGAGGTGCCGTGACGTTCGGTACTTGGATCGGTCGGATCATGAAGACGCATTTACTACATCAACCGCGTTGTTATAACGCTTCCGCTTACGGTCTACGAGGGTACGTGGACAATACTCTCCCCTCTCGTTGCTATGCATCACCATGATCTTGCGTGTGCGTAGGAATTTTTTTGAAATTACTACGTTCCCCAACACCTTCTAGGACATATTGTTTCCTGGCAGCTATGAGGATGATCCTCAGGTTCCGGACCCAGTCCGTATAGTTGCTGCCATCATCTTTCAGCTTGGTTTTCTCTAGGAACGCGTTGAAGTTCAGGTTGACATGAGCGTTGGCCATTTGATCTACAAGACATATTTGCAAAGGTTTTAGACTATTGTTCATGATAATAAAGTTCATCTAATCAAATTATTTAATGAACTCCCACTCAGATTAGACATCCTCCTAGTCATCTAAGTGTTACACGATCCGAGTCGACTAGGCCGTGTCTGATCATCACGTGAGACGGACTAGTCATCGTCGGTGAACATTCTCATGTTGATCGTATCTTCCATACGACTCGTGTTCGACCTTTCGGTCTCCGTGTTCCGAGGCCATGTCCGTACATGCTAGGCTCATCAAGTTAACCCTAAGTGTTTTGCATGTGTAAAACTGTCTTACACCCGTTGTATGTGAACGTAAGGATCTATCACACCCGATCATCACGTGGTGCTTCAAACGCATTTAACTTTAGCAACGGTGCATGCTTAGGGGAGAACACTTCTTGAAATTGTTGTAAGGGATCATCTTATTTACTACCGTCGTTCTAAGTAAACAAGATGCATAAACATAATAAACATCACATGCAATTATATATAGTAGTGACATGATATGGCCAATATCATATAGCTCCATTGATCTCCATCTTCGGGCTCCATGATCATCTTGTCACCGGCATGACACCATGATCTCCATCATCATGATCTCCATCATCGTGTCTTCATGAAGTTGTCACGCCAACGAATACTTCTACTTCTATGGCTAACGCGTTTAGCAATAAAGTAAAGTAATTTACATGGCGTTCTTCAATGACACGCAGGTCATACAAAAATAAAGACAACTCCTATGGCTCTCGCCGTTGTCATACTCATCGATATGCAAGTCGTGATTCCTATTACAAGAACATGATCTCATACATCACAATATATCATTCATCATTCATCACAACTTCGCCATATCACATCACATGACAATTGCTGCAAAAACAAGTTAGACGTCCTCTAATTGTTGTTGCATCTTTTACGTGGCTGCAACTGGGTTCTAGCAAGAACGTTTTCTTACCTCTGAATAACCACAACGTGATTTTGTCAACTTCTATTTACCCTTCATAAGGACCCTTTTCATCGAATCCGCTCCAACTAAAGTGGGAGAGACAGACACCCGCCAGCCCACCTTATGCAACTAGTGCATGTTAGTCGGTGGAACCGGTCTCACGTAAGCTGCACGTAAGGTTGGTCCGGGCCGCTTCATCCCACAATACCGCTGAAGCAAGATAAGACTAGTAGCGGCAAGCAACTTGACAAGATCTACGCCCACAACAAAACTTTGTTCTACTCGTGCAATAGAGAACTACGCATAGACCTAGCTCATGATGCCACTGTTGGGGAACGTTGTAGAAAATTAAATTTTTTCCTACGGTTTCACCAAGATCCATCTATGAGTTCATCTAAGCAACGAGTCAAGGGAGTGAGTTTGCATCTACATACCACTTGTAGATCGAAAGTGAAGCGTTCAAGGGATGGTGATGATGGAGTCGTTTCACCGTGATTCGGATCACCGATGACCAAGTGTCGAACGGACAGCACCTCCGCGTTCAACACACGACGTGCATTTAACGACGCGTCTCCTCCTTCTTGATCCAGCAAGGGGAAGGAGAGGTTGAGGAAGACAGCTCCAACGGCAAAGACGACGGCGTGGTGTTGTTGGTGCAAAGAAGATCTCGGCTGTGGCTTCGCCAAGCACGTACGGAGGAGGAGAGGTGTTGGGGAGGGGAGGGGCTGCGCCTTGGCTTGGGTGTTCAGCCCTCCCCTCACCCCTCTATTTATAGGGGAGAGGGCAAGGGGGGCCGACCCCTCTAGATGGCATCTAGAGGGGGGGCGGCGGCCAAGGGGAGGGGGGCTTGCCCCCCAAGCAAGGGGGGTGCCCCCTCTAGGGTTCCCCCCCTCAACCCTAGGCGCAAGGGCCCAAGGGAGGGGGTGCGCCCAGCCCACCAGGGGCTGGCCCTTCCCACGCAGCCCAAGTGGCCCCGGGAGGTGGCCTCCCAGTGGACCTCCGGAACCCTTCCGGTGACCCATTACAATACCGATATGCCCCAAACTTTTCGGTGTCCGTTTGACAACTTCCCATATATAAATCTTTACCTCCGGACCCTTCCGAACTCCTCGTGACGTCCGTGATCTCATCCGGACTCGAACAACATTCGGTAATCACATACAAGTCTTCCTAATAACCCTAGGCCACCGAACCTTAAGTGTGTAGACCCTACGGGTTCGGGAGACATGCGACATGACCGAGACGCTCTCAGTCAATAACCAACAGCGGGATCTGGATACCCATGTTGGCTCCTACATGCTCCTCGATGAGGTCATCGGATGAACCACGATGTCGAGGATTCAATCAACCCAGATACTATTCCCTTTGTCAATCGATGCGTTACATGCCCGAGACTCGATCGTCGGTATCCCAATACCCCGCTCAGCCTCGTTACGCAAGTCACTTTACTCAGATCAGTAATGCATGATCCCGTGACCAAACACTTGGTCACTTTGAGCTCATTATGATGATGCATTACCGAGTGGGCCCAGAGATACCTCTCCGTCATACACGGAGTGGCAAATCCGATCTCGATCCGTGTCAACCCAATGACACTTTCGGAGATATCTGTAGTGCACCTTTATAGTCACCCGATTACGCCAGGACGCTTTGGTACACCCAAAGCACTCCTACGGTATCCGGGAGTTACACGATCTCATGGTCTAAGGAAGAGATACTTGACATTGAAAAAGCTCTAGCAAAACGAACTACACGATCTTGTGCTATGCTTAGGATTGGGTCTTGTCCATCACGTCATTCTCCTAATGACGTGATCCCTTGTCAACGACATCTGATGTCCATAGTCAGGAAACCATGACTATCTATTGACCAACGAGCTAGTCAACTAGAGGCTCACTAGGGACGTATTGTGGTCTATGTATTCACACATGTATTACGATTTCCGGATAGTACAATTATAGCATGAATAAAAGACAATTATCACGAACAAGGAAATATAATAATAATGCTTTTATTATTGCCTCTAGGGCATATTTCCAACATCTTCCATCTTTGGAGAAGGTTAATTTTGATGCTAAACAACATGCTGAATTGATCTTAAAAATGCATGAGTTAACTAAGGAAAACATTGAGCGTATGAATGTTAAATATAAACTTGCTGGAGATAAGGGTAGAAAAATGTTGTCTTTGCACCGGAGATCTTGTTTGGTTACATTTGCGTAAGGATAGGTTTCCTAATTTGGCGCAAATCAAAGCTAATGCCACGTCTTTGATGGTCCATTTAAGGTGTTAGAGAAAATAAATGATAATGCATATAAACTTGAGCTGCCTGCAGAATTTGGGGTTAGTCCCACTTTTAACATTGCAGATTTGAAGCCTTATTTGGGTGAGGAAGATGAGCTTCCGTCGAGGACGACTTCATTTCAAGAAGGGGAGGATGATGAGGACATCAATACCATTGTTACACCCACAGCCCCTACTGTTACATATACTGGACCAATTACTAGAGCTCACAAGACGCTAATTGAATTACCAAGTACTTTCGCTTTCTTGGTAATGATTCTAATGTTTATGAGAATATGATCTCGCCTAAATTGGATACATTTGTTTTGCTTACAAATGAAGGGCCGAGCTTGGAGAAGGATGAACATTGGAGCAAGAACACGCATGGAGTTGATGACATGCGCAAGGGGATCAAGGACGGAGTTACAAGTGATGATTTCAGGACTTTGAAGCCACCATAAGGAGTGCATGAAGCCTTGGACGAAATATACAAGATGCTACTTTATAATATTCGTCCATAGGCTATTCTAGGTGCTGCGTCACCTTATTATTGGGCCAGGCCCATGTAATTTCGAAATACTTAAGTATAGGCTATTTTTAAAGTCCGTATGTGTGGGGAAACAAGAGTTAGGGTTGGTTTCGGACCCCTCCCTCAAGGGACACGAATTCCCTCCTCTTCCTCCATATATACAGCCCTTAGGGCGTCGTTTAGACTTTGGGATTTGTTTAGTTAAAAGTTCGCCATAGCTGCAACTTCGCGTGCCGCTTTGTGTTCAACGGCTGCACCAAGCGCCACGTAACCCCACCTTCATTAATAAAGCTTTCCTCTTATATTCGCAATATCCAGATTGCAATCTTAGTTTCTTGCTTGTTCTTCGCTTGCTCGCAGGAAACAGGCCCTCGTGGTCAGGTTGATCGTGCTCCGGCGTGGTCAATAACCCTCGGAAGTTGGTTTAGCGATTGCTAAGGCGCGACGTCTCGCACGTTCGTAGTCGGATCGTCAAGGTCGACTCCCACAGAAAACAATAGCCACCATCTCATCGAAACATCGGGACACCTTTGCCTCTATCATAGAGACACGGTGATGATGGCGCAACGGAGATGACGATAGAAGCGCAAGATTTTAAATTCAGTCGCAATCGTCCGCTTCACTCCCGCTACCACCGAGGGGGAATGTTAGAAGTATAATTATGTTTAAGTTAGAGATCAGGAGTTAGAAATAAGATTGGTTTAAACCATGTACGGCTTGACCTTTACTCCAAGTTTCTCTCTCCCTCATTGTACTCTATATATACCCCTACGAGGGTAAGATCAATACAACACAAAAAAAATATTCTAGCCATCCTACAATTTCTACAGAGTTCACAATTCTGCTTTTTACTTTCTTTTTGCGGCCGAATTATGCTTTTTACTTGAAAAACCACAAAATTTATGGATCGAACTACAATTGACACAGAAGAGGGTGCATGGGAAAAAGAAATCACTCGAGCCAAAATACACAGCAGTAGAATTTTCAGAAAGTCCCTAAATATTACACATGGAGCCTAACATCCTTTTTAAGAGATCTCACCAAGTACTCCTACTCATACACTTAACCTGCAGCCAAATGAATCAAACAACATACAAAAACCAAATTAGTTTGCATCCAGATTTTATTACAACTAAGCTTAAATCAGTAGCATCAGTTGTGTTTATTAGTAGAAGAATTTTAGTATGAGATCATGAAGAGTTCCATACCTGACAGTGAAACATATGAACTCAAGAGCGTAACTAGAAGAGCAGTGATTCTTATCACAATTTGATGCCAGCTGACTCGAAGATCTGCTCAGCCTGGTCCGGGAACACTGTTATGAGCAGCAGCAAGGCTGCAAACATGGATACATTGACGATCATGAGCTGATGCACACGTTACTATTACTATTATAAATGTTCTAAGATAGGAAAGTTAGCTCGGTCTTACTTATCAAGATAGTCCCAAGAACTATGGAGATCTTCCCCTGGATGGTCACAAGGCCGGCTTTCCCCGCATTCTGCAGCTCGGCTTTGCCGACGGTCTCGAACGTTCCTGATAAACACGACGGTATGATTACACCGCAAACCGAAAGAATTGCAAAACACTCTACACCAACACAAGATCTCTTCAGTAAATTCTAGAGAGGATTTCAGAGTAGTGAATGCTGGTACCTGGTTTCAGTGTCTGAAGACCTGAGGTGATGCAGACCAGGTTCTGGAAGCCCTCTCGCTCCAATGCATCTGCAGCCGCTGTGGACCTTCAGCAGATGAACAGAATAAACAGGGCCAAGTTAGCTTCTGACGGTGAATTACAAAATGAAAAAATGGTACCAATGCTAATGTTGCAATGAGTAGATGAAACAAGTGGGAGTACTATATTGGTTATTATGAATTACTAGCAGCCTGACGAAGGGGCTTTAATTGATTTGTTAACTGAAGAACTTTACCTGAGGCCTTCCTGGCAGACAACCAGCAGCTTGCTCTCCGGCGAGAACTTGCTCCTCACCGTCTTGGTGAAGTCCCGGTTGAGCTTGGTGAAGGACAGGCCGTAGAACAGGCCGGCGAAGTTGTTGTGCGCCTGCCTCTTGATGATCGTTCCTGGCAGAAAAGAGCACGCGTTGATGAATTCCCTTGAAGAAAAACGCAAGAAGAGAGAGTGTGCCGTCAGAGCGTAAGCAAGTAGTACCAATGTCGTTGTCTTCGTTCTCGATGTAGAGCGGGACGTGGGCGGAGGCCCTGACGTGCGCCCTCTCGTACTGCCGCCGGTCCCGGACATCCAGCACCGTGTACCCCTCCTCCGCCACCAGCCGCTTCGCCTCGTTGCCGTCCACGAAGCTCACCTCCGCGCGGACGGCCACGGCGGCGGTGGCGGACCTCCTCAAAGACAGGCTGCCGCTGCTCCTCCCGGTGCCGCCATTCCTGAGCCTTACGGCTATCCAAGAACCTCTGAACCACACGGATTTTGTTGCTCAGAACGAAGCCAGATTAACAATGGAGAAAATGAAGGGGGAAAGCGTATCTTGGCTCACCTTGGGGGAGAGAAGGCAGTAGATAGACCAAGAACTGCCATTTTCCGCTTCTTGATTTTCTCTGCTCTTCTCTTTGTTTCAGAATTTTTGTTCTCTTGGAGAAGAAAGAAATGGGTTCTTTGGGGGAGGCAAATGGATTTGCCGCAACAAGAGAGGGGGATATCCAGGGGTCCAATGGGCTCGTGCCACGTCGGATCCACGCTGGAGAGGGAGAGTTTTCATTGAGGGCCCACGAGCCCAATAGCATATGGAGTTTCTGTGCCTGTTTCGTTGATGTCGATTCCTGGAATTTTGGAACATCTGTGCTGGAGTGACACTTACACTTAGCTAGCAGGATTTGTAACCCCTCAAACAAACAAAAAAAAAAACTAGCAGAATTTGTATGTTTTCTGATTCGAAAGGATGATATCCCATTGATGCCCACAACCATTTTTATTTCTAAGTAAAGAACAGTATGCTGTTTGAAAAAAGAGAGTAAAGAACTGTATGTGGGTGAATGAAAGCAAACTTTGCTAAACATGTAGCATTCCATGCATAAAAAGATGGTACTCCCTCCGATCCAAAATTATTGTTGTGGTTTTAGTTGGATATAAAAAGAAGGTATATAAATTTCAGGGCCGAACAACAACCACCTGCCGGATCCAACTGATTTTACTTTTCTGCTCTTTATCATGCTCATATAGTGATATTATACTATTACCTCTGACCGAAATTAGTTTGAGCAACAAGTAATTTCGGACGGAAGGAGTATCATACAAACAAGTGAGGATTTTTTGGCCATCGAGCTCCTTGAAGCCAGAAATTAAAAAAGAAATCAAAATCAACTTGAGTTTTTAAAAACTATTGAAGAATACAACATACATAGTGATGTATACTACCCCCTCCGTCTCAAAATAAATGTTGCTGACTTAGTACAACTTTGTACGGAGGGAGTACATCGGTGTAAAATGTCACAATGAAATGCATTTTAATGCGAGCTAAAAAAACCATGTACTTTTGATGTCACAAAGTCTTAATGCACCAAGGCAAATTTGCTTATGTGGCAAGTAATGAGAAGAGAGAAGATTGTGATAACATAAATATGTTTACCGTAACATAACGGTTCCCAAGAGAAAATGAGTGCACAAGCTAATAAATAAAACCATTTAAGACACTTTGCACTATGGGACGGTATAAATTACTCTCTACTACAGCAGATAACACCACAAGTCATTAATACAAGAAATATCATCGGGTCATAACACTCGTGAAAATAAGCATCCACCAAATAAGTGGAGAGAGCAATGTCATATTCAAACATCCCGATTAAAATTTGGGATGACAAGATCGTACTTGAACACTTTCGACCATGAACTTCAGCGATTACTAAAGCGCGTATGAAATGCCAAAAGTACTCCGCAAACATGAATTTACAGATCAGGAGCAACCACCCCATGGTACCATATCCCTTTACTATCTCTACTGTGAACAGACTACATTCAGAGAAACTCCTCGGGTATTGTGCATGCTTAAAACAGAAACATGGAACTGCTTCAGTGAAGTTGTAGATACAGCTGTTCAGGATGATACATTGACTTAGTGGTGGACTTTTTCTTCCTCAGTAGTTCTCATTCCAGTCACATCCAAGAGTACCGAAGTCAGAGCGAGCGCAGACCCTGACACGATGAGTGTCCGGAGTCTCCCGGCTGTGCATATATATACAAGGATAAAAATGTTAGACTGGTCAGTATAGTATAGTAAATTTTGACTCCGAACTAACAAATTGAAGAAAGAGTCACGCATAGTAGGGCCATCGTCATAGTGGAAGATACTAGGAAACATAGGGAAGAGGAGATTTCCTCCCAAGATGTATATACTGCATTGGAAGGGGAATCAATCAAAGTGAAACTGTGTCAAACCTAACAGTAAATCATCCCCTAATAATGTTTCATACTGTTAACTTTTTTTCTCAAAATATGTCAATATCATGATTTTTGCTGCTACTCCAAGATCCTCAACTGAACCCCTAACTGCATATGTTTGCAGAAAGATAGCAGATCTAGTTCTAAACTGACCTTTCCAGCATCATCTTTCTTATAATGTCTAATTTCCAGACTTTTTGTTTTGACTTGGACTATCAAAATAATGGAAACAAAAATAAGAAAAACTAAATGTTTAAGTACTAAAGATGTGCCTGGAAAAAATCATCACAATGTTGGTTCCACATTATGATACAAGAATGAAACATCCAATCAAAGTTTGTAGAGTGGACTTAAGGTATGCCTGGAAAATTCACAATTTTGAATTCTGAAAAAGGAAGCAAATAGTAATCCACAGGGACGGTCATTTAACCGAATTAGAAATTTCAGGCCAAGCATAACAACAACTAGTATAGATAATTACCTCTGAAACCCATAGTTGCACCCGCAGCAAAACCAGCTACAGCACCATTAATGATGTCCTTCTTCCCCCTGACCCTTTCAAGAGACTGCTCCACGCCTACATATGTAGCTCCAAGAATTGCCAAGGTTCCTGCGTAACCTCCACACACCTTGCCAGTTCTAACCAGCTCAGGATACTTGACATTGCTGCCAACCTTAGGTCCATCGTGCAGCATAGAAACCAGCAAACCCCAAACGCTGCCCGCAGCTAAACCAATGCCTGCACCCTTGCCTGTCTTCAAGATAAGACCATCATCTACCGGAGCTCTCAAACTGGAACCCTCCATGTTCCTTGTACAAAGAAACTGATTAAAAATCCAGCTTTAGTTAGCGTAATGAACGAGAATGGCAATTTACAAGCAACAGTAAGTGCATGGCAATTTACAAGCAACAGTAAGTGCACTAAGTCAAGATAATTAAGAATAAGGTCCACAAAACAATGACATCAACTCGAAACAATGCTATATGTGCCACATGATTTCAAACAAGGAAGGCCGCATTGCATAGCACAAATTCATGTTCCAAATAATCAAAGAATTTAAAGGCTTACAAGGAAGGAATTCAGAAAGTAATCTTTAGAGAGTCTCCAGGTTTACACTGAGAAGGCTCTAGGCAAACTTCAGCAGAGCACAACAAGATGGAAAATCCAAGTTCAGAACTGCTTACATATATAAGGGAATCGACAAGAAGCACGGATTCACAGGATCGAGCAGATCGCAGCACGCAAACGAAAGCTCTTGATCGCACTACTGCTGCGAGAATCGCCTAGCATATGTGGCCAGGAACAAAGAACGAGAAGCAAAAAAGCCCCGACTAAATCGATCGCAATCGACGGCGAGTTAGCGATTAAATCTCTGTTCCGCGTCTCTCCGACAGACCCGATCTTCATGGACCGACGCCGAAGAAATTGGAGGCGGGAAAACGGCGAAAGAAGAGACCGCCAGCAGCGACAGCGCAAGCGAAGCCTCGATCGGGATGAAACAAGTGTTCGTGGGGAGTCTCGGAACAGGTTAGGGTAGCGAAAAACCAACCTCTTGATTCTTCTCCTCGGTTCGTCCGCTCGCTTTTACTTCTTCTTCCTGGTGTTGCGGAGGTTTGCCTGCGTCGATAGCGAGAGAGACACCTACCTATTTTCCTTTTTTATGATGAGGGAGGGAAGCGAGGGAGACAGCGTGCGCCGTAAGAAGATTAGCGTCCCTTTATTTAGGCCTACTATATCACGTTGCCGCAAAGTAATTGGAGACATGATCCTTTTTTTTTTTGAGTCAGGAGTAATCTTTATTTTTTTTGAGAAAATTGAGTCGGGAATAATCGGTTTTGACAAAAAAAAACCCGGTCGTAACGGGCCAAGTTAAAGCCCATAGACCTGACTATTCGTCTGGCCGGGGTTTAAAAAGTCTGATTCTAAAATCCCAAGCCCCAAGCAAGCATTTTTCCGCGAACCAACTCTGTAGTTGGACGGTTAGTAGGGTAGTGGTATCTTCCTCTCATCAGGGTTTAAATTTTGATCCTCGCATTTATTCTGAATTTATTGTAGGATTTTCAGTGATACGCTTTTAATGTAAGAAGACGTCCCCGTAGACTACAAGGCGTGTAACACTTGTGTGTTACTTAAGAAAAATTAAAATGCATTGGTTGCCATCAAGAATTGATTTTGCCTAACTATCATTTTTCTAAGAGCTCAAGCATGCTAGTATCTATAAATAATTTTAGATTGATCAATATCTTGAGATCCGTATGCGCACGCTAATTATTAGTAGATTTTTATTTGCATAAGCTCGCGTAGAACATGAAGTACTACATTTGTTGGAGTAGTCCACGCACATGTACATGCATGCATCAATTCCTGGCATAAACAACATCCATCGTGTCTACTGAATGCACTGCATGCATGTAGCATCCATCTTGTCACCAGTTGTTTCAGTGCATGTACAATGCGTGATGACTAGCACATACTTGTAGTAGTGAGCTGCATCTTTCCATCATAGGCTAGTTAGCTATTGTTTTGCACCCTATTACCATATAGGGCAGTAGATATTTTCCAATGCGGCGATGATATGGTTTGCCTCATGGTTACGTGCCTTACTCCTTGGGCGGTAGGATCTACGTGTCATTTGACTAGTTAGAAACGTATGCATGCATAGTGCCGCGGATGAACATAGCTAGCTAGTAGATGAGCTAGTAGATGAACCGAAGGGGCACCATCTCATCCATATCTACCCTTTGGAGCGTTCGAGAGTTACGGTTGCAGCAGTGCGGCAGGCAGGGCAATTAATATGCTGTAGCGTAGGACCATAGACATAGTAGTCAGAGTACCTGCGGGGAGAAGAAGTTGGAGCTCGTGCTGGTATGGTTCGTAGCGACCGTGTGGTAGGCGGGTACTGCTGGTCAGGCAAGTAGCAGTTCCTTTGTTCTTACTTCGTTGACGTGTTTAGTCCTGCAACTTGCACTTTGTCTTGTTGATCTAGAGATATACTACTGCTAGTATCTCTTTACTAATCACTTTACCGTGATATATATGTTCTCCTGCAATTGTTCTCTGTTCGTTGGCCACACTACGGTTGAGAAGAAATATGTTCCGGTGAGCAAGTAATCGTCATGATTATTTGGGCTTACGCGTAGACGTGAGAATTAGTACATGAGCCTCATCGTATCACTGACCTCCTTATTTCCATATTCACATGTTGTCTATGTTGGTGTCACAACTGCAAACGTATTATACCGGTCACAGTTTAAGTATGGAACTGCCTGAATTCTTCGCCAGGGACGACACTTGTTCTAAATAGGATATCAGTGATGGATCCTCGGGAACGACCCATACTAGTAAGTCAAGTTGTCATGCCTCAGGGGACCAAAGGGCTCTGCTCTTCTGGAACCCACGTGGTTTTGGTCGAGACTGTTGATGTCGGAGTTCCCCTCTTAAGAGTGTAAAACTATGAAATTTCACCCCTGTGACTTTCGGGTTGGGAAGCTTGCTGGTCACGTGTGATGCCAATATTTTTCCTTATACACTGCCGTAAACTCTGTTGGTTATTATCTTTAAATTCAGCCTTTTGCACTACTTTATTTTTCGCCGCTAAGTCTTTCCATTGTTGCCCTATCATTTTCTTGAAATTGAATTACACAGTTGTGATGTTCATAACACTTTCTCCTTTCGTACGCTTGATAAAATGCTACTTGCTGGGTATGAATCATCGTAGCCACCATTGCCTATTTCTATTTTTGTAGCCCAAAGCGGTAATGATCTCAAGCATGACTTTGAGCAGTAGGCGTAGCACGCGCTGGGAGGGAATAAATTAAAGTATTCTAGGAGTTTATTTTCAGCAAGAACTTTGTATCCTCAGAATAAGGAATACATGCTATATATGTGTATTATTGTGAAATGTTTTAATTTAGGCCTCACACATTTATAAGCGTCTGTCGGCTGTTACATGCAACCCATGTTTTGGGTCGTGACACCTTTAGTGCTCTGATACCACTAAAGCTATCACGCCCCAAAATATGGCTCAGACGTAACAATCGCCACGTGTTTAAAAACAAAGCCATTAAAATTGTCACGCCCTAAAACATGGCTCGAATGTAACAACCGCCACGCGTTTATAAATTAAAGAATAATTAAAGTGCATTGGTTACCATCTAGAATTAATTTTGCCTAACTATCATTTTTCTAAGAGCTCAAGCATGCTAGTATTTACAAATAATTTTGCACTGATCAATATCTTGAGACCCGTACGTGCATGCTAATCATTAGTAGATTTTTATTTGCATAAACTCGCTTAGAACATGGAGTACTACATTTGCTGGAATAGTCCAC
Source organism: Aegilops bicornis (assembly GCA_021605145.1). NCBI lineage: Eukaryota > Viridiplantae > Streptophyta > Magnoliopsida > Poales > Poaceae > Aegilops > Aegilops bicornis. Next base: position 399,382,137 of record CM038673.1, on the reverse strand, counting down.
GCACATGTACACGCATGCATCAATGTCTGACATGCACAACATCCATCGTGTCTACTCGATGCACTGCATGCATGTAGCATCCATCTTGTCACCACTTGTTTTAGTGCAAGTACAATGCATGTCGACTACCTCATATTTGTACTAGTGAGCTGCATCTTTCCATCGTAGGATAGCTAGCTGTTGTTCTGCACCCTATTACCATATAGGGCAGTAGATATTTTCCCATACAGTGATGATATGGCTTGCTGCATGGCTACGTGCCTTACTCCTTGGGTGGTTGGATCTACGTGTCATTTGACTGGTTAGAAACGTATGCATGCATAGAGCCTTGGATGAACTCAGCTAGCTAGTAGATGAACCGAAGGGGCACTGTCTCATGCATATCTACCCTTCGGAGCGTTTGAGAGTTATGACTACAGCAGTGCGGCGGGCAGGGCAATTAATATGTTCACAAGGCGCTGGTTAGCGACCAGGTGCTGTAGCGTAGGACCATAGACACAGTAGTCAGAGTCACCTGCGGGGAGAAGAAGTTGGTGCTCGTGCTGGTGTGGTTCGTGGCGACTGTGCGGTAGGCGGGTACTGCTGGTCAGGCAAGTAGCAGTTCCATTGTTATTACTTTGTTGACGTGCTTAGTCCTGCGACTTGCACTCTGTCTTGTTGATCTAGAGATATGCTGCTGCTAGTATCTGTTTGCTAGTCATTTTACCGTGATATATATGTTCTCCTACAATTGTTTTCTGTTCGTTGGCCACGATAAGGTTGAGAAGAAATATGTTCCGGTGAGCAAATAATTGTCATGATTATTTGGGCTTACGCGGAGACGTGAGAATTACTACATGAGCCTCATCGTATCACTGACCTCCTTATTTCCATATTCACATGTTGTCTATATTGGTGTCGCGACCGTAAACGTATTGTACCGGTCACAGTTTAGGTATGAGACTGTCTAAGTTCAATGCTGGGGACGACACTTGTTCTGAAAAGGGTATCAGTGATGGATCCTTGGGAACAACCCATACAAGTAAGTCAAGTTGTTGTGCCTTTGGGGTCTAAAGGGCTTTGCTCTTTTGGAACCCACGTGGTTTTGGTCGAGAGTGTCGATGTCGGAGTACCCCTCTTGAGAGTGTAAAAGTGTGAAATTTCACCCGTGTGACTCCCGGGCTGGGAAGCTTGCTGGTCACGTGTGATGCCAATATTTTTTCTTATACACTGCCGTAAAATGTATTTCCAATATTTCTGTTGAACTCCGCTAGTTATTATCTTTAAATTCAGTCTTTTGTACTACTTTATTTTCCACCGCTAAATCTTTCCATTGTTGCCGTATCATTTCCTTGAATTGAATTACACCGTTGTGATATTCATAACACTTTCTCCTGTCGTACGCTAGATAAAGTGCTACTTGCTGGGTATGAATCATCGTACTCACCCTTTTCTATTTCTATTTTTGTATCCTAAAGCGGTAATGATCCGGGGCATGACTTCGAGTAGTAGGCGTAACACGCGTCCGGAGGAAATAAATTAAAGTACTTTAGGATTTTATTTTCAGAAAGAACTTTGTATCCCCAGAATAAAGAATACATGCTATATATGTGTATTATTGTGAAATGTTTTAATTTAGGCCTCACACGTTTATAAACGCGTGACGGCTATTACGTCCAAGCCATGTTTTGGGGCGTGACAGCTTTAGTGCTCTGATACCACTAAAGCTATCACGCCCCAAAACATGGCTCAGACGTAAGAGCCACCATGCGTTTATAAATAAAGCCACTAAAACTGTCATGCCCCAAAACATGGCTCGGACATAACAGCCGTCAAGCTTATAAACGTGTGAGGCCTAAATTAAAGAATAATTAAAATGCATTGGTTGCCATCTAGAATTAATTTTGCCTAAGTATAATTTTTCTAAGAGCTCAACCATGCTAAGTATTTATAAATAATTTTGGATTGATCAATATCTTGAGACCCATACGTGCATGCTAATCATTAGTAGACTTTTATTTGCATAAGCTCGCTTCGAACATGGAGTACTGCATTTGCTGGAATAGTTCACGTACATGTACATGTATGCATCAATGCCTGACATGCACAACATCCAACGTGTCTACTCGATGCACCGTATGCATGTAGCATTCATCTTGTCACCAGCTGTTTTAGTGCATTACAATGCGTGCCGACTAGCTCATACTTCTACAAGTGAGTTGCATCTTTCCATCATAGGTTATCTACCTATTGTTTTGCACCCTATTACCATACAGGCCAGTAGATATTTTCCCACGCGGTGATGATATGGCTTGCTGCATGGCTACATGACTTACTCCTTGGGCGGTAGGATCTACGTGTCATTTGACTGGTTAGAAACGTATGCATGCATAGCTGATGAACCACAAGTATAGGGGATCTATCGTAGTCCTTTCGATAAGTAAGAGTGTCGAACCCAACGAGGAGCAGAAGGAAATCATAAACGGTTTTCAGCAAAGTATTTTCTGCAAGCACTGAAATTATAGGTAACAGATAGTTTTGTGATAGGATAATTTGTAACGAGCAACAAGCAACAAAAGTAAATAAAGTGCAGCAAGGTGGCCCAATCCTTTTTGTAGAAAAGGACAAGCCTGGACAAACTCTTATATAGAGAAAAGCGCTCCCGCGGACACATGGAAATTATTATCAAGCTAGTTTTCATCACGTTCATATGATTCGCGTTCAGTACTTTGATAATTTGATATGTGGGTGGACTGGTGCTTGGGTGCTGTCCTTACTTGGACAAGCATCCCACTTATGATTAACCCCTATTGCAAGCATCCGCAACTACAAAAGAAGTAATAAGGTAAACCTAACCATAGCATGAAACATGTGGATCCAAATCAGCCCCTTAAACAACGCATAAACTAGGGTTTAAGCTTCTGTCACTCTAGCAACCCATCATCTACTTATTACTTCCCAATGCCTTCCTCTAGGCCCAAATAATGATGAAGTGTCATGTAGTCGACGTTCACATAACACCACTAGAGGATAGACAACACACATCTCATCAAAATATCGAACGAATACCAAATTCACATGACTACTAATAGTAAGACTTCTCCCATGTCCTCAAGAACAAACGTAACTACTCACAAAGCATATTCATGTTCATAATAAGAGGAGTATTAATATGCATATAGGATTTGAACATATGATCTTCCACCAAATAAACCAACTAGCATCAACTACAAGGAGTAATCAACACTACTAGCAACCTACAAGTACCAATCCCAGACTTAGAGACAAGAATTGGATACAAGAGATGAACTAGGGTTTGAGAGGAGATGGTGCTGGTGAAGATGTTGATCGATATTACCCTCTCCCAATGAGAGGAGCGTTGGTGATGACGATGACAATGATTTCCCCCTCCCGGAGGGAAGTGTCCCCGGCAGAATAGCTCTGCCGGAGCCCTAGATTGGTTCCGTCAAGGTTCCGCCTCGTGGCGGCGGAGCCTCATCCCGAAAGCTTGCTTATGATTTTTCTTCGGACGAAAGACTTCATATAGCAGAAGATGGGCACCGGAGGGCCAACAGGGGGCCCACGAGGTAGGGGGCGCACCCAGGGGGGTAGGGCGCGCCCCCACCCTCGTGGCCAGGTGGAGGCCCCCCTGACGTATTTCTTCCACTCAATATTTTTTATTATTTTCAAAAATAACTTTCGTGGAGTTTCAGGACTTTTGGAGTTGTGCAGAATAGGTCTATAATATTTGCTCCTTTTCCAGCCCAGAATTCCAGCTGCCGGCATTCTCCCTCCTTATGTAAACCTTGTAAAATAAGAGAGAATAGGCATAAGTATTGTGACATAATGTGTAATAACAGCCCATAATGCAATAAATATTGATATAAAAACATGATGCAAAATGGACGTATCAACTCCCCCAAGCTTAGACCTCGCTTGTTCTCAAGCGGAAGCTAATAACGATAAATATGTCCACATGTTTAGAGGTAGAGGTATCGATAAAATAAAATACGGACATGAGGGCATCATGATTATTCTCATAACAGCAACATATATGGAAATTGTCATATGATTTCTTATGCTCAAGTAATAATCTATTCACAATGCAAAGTATGAATCAGAAACTTTATTGAGAACTAACAAACTATAATCCCAGTCATTGAAGTAATTGCAATTTATCATAACATCAGAAAGAGTCTATGTCAGAGACTTCTAGCAAGTCCACATACTCAACTATCATTTAGTCTTTCATAATTGCTAACACTCATGCAATATTTGTGGTTACGGAGTTTTAATCGGACACAGAGAAAGATAGGGGCTTATAGTTTCGCCTCCCAACCTTTTACCTCAAGGGTAATGTCAACAATAATAGTTCATGCTAACCCACATCCAATTAGATATATCTATCAGGATCTTTCCAACACACTGTGCTTGCCAAAGGATTAAATATAAAAAGGAAAGGTGAAGATCACCATGACTCTTTGCATAAGGTAGAAGATAATAATAAAAGATAGGCCCTTCGCAGAGGGAAGCAGAGGTTGCCATGCGCTTTCAGGGTTGGATGCACAAAATCTTAATGCGAAAGAACGTCACTTTATATTGCCACTTGTGATATGGACCTTTATTATGCAGTCCGTCGATTTTATTTCTTCCACATCACAAGATCATATAAAGCTTTCCTCTACACCAATCAATTATACATATTTAGAGAGCAATTTTTATTGCTTGCACCGATGACAACTTACTTGAAGGATCTTACTCAATCCATAGGTAGATATGGTGGACTCTCATTGCAAAACTGGGTTAAGAGTTTTTGGAAGCACAAGTAGTATCTCTACTTGGTTCAAAGAATTTGGATAGCATGAGGGGGAAGGCAAGCTCAACATGTTCGATGATCCATGACAATATACTTTATCTCAGATATAAGAAAACATAACCCATCACGTTGTCTTCCTTGTCCAACATCAACTCTTTAGCATGTCATATTTTAATGAGTGCTCCCAATCATAAAAGATGTCCAATATAGTATATTTATATGTGAAACCTCTCTTTCTTTATTACTTCCTATTAATTGCAACAATGACCAAAGCTATGTTTGCCAACTCTCAACAATTTTTAATCATCATACTCTTTCTATGTGAAGTCATTACTCTCAATAAGATCAATATGATCTCTTTATTTCTTTTTATTCTTTTCTCTTTTCTTTTATTCACTCAAGATCATAGCAAGATAATCAAGCCCTTGACTCAACACTAATCTTTATTGTACATCTTTATTGTACTAGTTGACCCATTGCGCCAAATGGCACAGAGACCCAGTAAAGACATGTTGTCGATGAAAATAGTTTCATTTTGCAAGGACATATTCGATACTGGTAGTAGAAAGGCCATTTATTAAATCATACTATATTGAGACCATGTTTATTCTATGTGCGCGATGAAAAGATATTCAAGGTTTAGTTGTGGGCAAGCACATATGGCAACAAATTTAATCTCTTTTAGTCTGGATAAACGGTAGCTTGTTGTCAACAATGAAATGCATATACACATAAGTCCCATTTGAAACAATATCTACGTAAATCTATGTTTTACTTTGTTTAGTTATGGGCAAGCACATATGGAAACAAATCTAATACCCTTTAGCAGCAAAAAACAATGGATTGTTATCTACAATGAGATGTATGTACACATTATAATTTGGTAGCACAAAGTCCCATTCAAAATCATGGCATGTTGAAAATATTTCCATTTTCAACAACTCAATCTTTAGAAACTACACCGGAAGAATTTACATCTTAGTCGCATTGGAAACCATATGGCGTTAGTTATGCTTTGTTTAGAGACAAACGTTGCAGGCAACAAGGGACTTTTAATAGAATCATCACCAGCTCTCACAACCTGGGTAAGTCTCAGTTTTGCATCTACTCTAAACAAAAATATCATAATAAATTGAGGCTAAACCTCTGTGCCTATGGTAAACAAAAGGAGGGAAACACACCATAATTCTTAAAGGACCTATCCTAGGATGCTTTTGACCGCGGTACCATCCTAAAAGTCCTTCCTGATGTTTCTTAGTTGATCGCCCTGCGTATGAGATTTTGTGCCACCTTCTCAACGCTGATAAGAGTTCCATTGATAAGCCGATCTATGGGTTCAATACCCATCAAAGTCAAGAGAAAAAGATCATGTGATGCATCTCAGCTGATTGATTGTTTCATCTCTGCTAAGGTTGTGGAGCTCTAAACTTCTCTGGAATAGCTGCAACACAAAAGAATAAACCATACCATACTCAAGTTGATCAGTGCAAAGCTCTTTATAAAACGGAAACTTCAAAGGCCATATAAGGTAATATGTTTATAGGATTTAGTAAACTATGGCCGGAAAACAAAAATATTTCTCAGTACAGAACAAACTAAGAAGAACATTTCAACGCTAAAATAAAGCTACAACAAGCACAATGGTTCCACTACACTGTGTAGATACCTAATTGCTAATTTAGGTTGTACGGCTGATGGAATCAAACAACATACAAAGAATCTCCTTTCAAGTACTCCCTTTGTAATTTATATAAGACCGTTCAGATCACTAAAGATTGTAGCTTGGAGTATATTAGTTTACAGAGGGAGTATAGACTGTAGCTTGGAAAGTGAAAACAGTGCAAGCACATGAGCCTTGCAGGACGTATACTTCACAAAGAACACAGCCGAACCTGAGTGTACAAAGGTCATAGGGCTCAAAAACTCGTCAATCCTTGAACTGGTTACATTATAAACAAATTAAGCTTGTCATAGAATAAAACCATTATGACCTACTAAAACCCAACCTAACAAAGTGATCCATTTCAAATTTTGAATACATAACATTTGATGCGTCGTTAATTGCCAAGTTGTTTTAAATTTTTGGAATAGAATCATGTGGCCCAAACATATCTTGCATTGCCGTTTATGGAATAAAGGAAATCAAAAATATTTTAACATTAATTTATCTTCCATCCTAACAATAGCCTCATACAGCACCACATCTCTAACCTTAAGCTTTTTGAAAAATGCCATATAAATATTTTGAACAAAATAAATGGCAAACAAAGAAGTAATATATACACATAAATTCATGTTTACTGGTTTACTATGAATCACTTGATGAAGGAAGCAATTGATTTAGTATGGAAATTAGAATTTCAACTCTAAGAATGATCATATATTGATCATACTCCTAGTGGCTCCATGGTCAAGGTGAGGTAAGACCTCTGTGGTGACGGGTGAAGCAAAAATATGCGGGTAAGGCTCAAAACTGCTGAACTATACATTATGCTTCATTTCATGAAGCACACTTAACCATTGATACTGCATTAAATGGCTAAAGAACCATAACCTGAAAAGCTGTCATGGTTATTCAATTTCTAAAACATGTAGCTCTTTTTTGTAATGTTGGCCTATTTCAGAAGATACAAAAAAGGGCATGCAAAGATCATAATCTGAATCGGATGTCTAGAATTTACAGAGAAAATAGATATGATAGTGAAGCATGAGACAAAAATGCTTTTAGGTCCTGGCACGAAATTACAAACCCATAATTGATATCCAAAGGTCACTATTTTGAATTCTCGCTAAGCATGGCAGGCAAAGTATTAGAGGATGCAAATGCTTCTATTCTCCTTATTAATTGTTGCAATGTAAATATGTAAGATATACATGCAATTCCAGCCAGGAACACACTGACCAAATACCATCAAAACCACTATGGGAAATTAAGAATAGGTTCCAACTTTTGTTCACTGAAATAAAGTAAGAAAAGAATATACCAAAATTTTAATATGAGTTGTAGAGAGGTGGGGAACCATGATCCTTCTTCGGGCAGAGACACCAGCGGCTGGGCGCCAGAGGGCTCTTCTGACACACATAAAGCAGATACATCATCTGCAAACCATGCCCTTGCTCAGGTTGGAGCCTCATTTGAAGAACGGATGCCTATAGAACAAAAACGGGGTCAACGGCCTTGATGCTCTTTCTAGGTGGAAAAGGCCATCACGGAGAAACTTCTAAAGAAAAACAATAGAGAACAAATGGCCGTCAGAAGTGTTTAGATAGTTTCCTAAAAAATAGAGCAAAATAATAAATAATAAACAACCATATGTTCACTTGTTTAGGATGTTTTCGGTCATACATACCGCATTTCTGGTCCCTTTCCCACTATATCTTAACTCGTTTTCTGATCACAGCTACACGGCCATGTGTCATAAAAATACTAGTTTTGTAGAGAACTTGTCGCCAAATATTGTATCATTATCAAGAAAATTTGGATGAAGGACTGCCAATTTAGCACATGTGTTTAATCTTATCCAAGTGTTTGAACCCCCAAAAGCATAACATACTAATTCCTTGTCTTCAAATATCATTATGGATGGAAAATAAAAAAAATGCATTAACCAAATACGTGATGCACTTGCTACTGAAAATTACAATGAGTACACATCAATTAAGCTAAAGAATTTGCAAAGAAAGCCTACCACAGGGGACAAAATCTTCAATGAACTGAAATTGCTCTTTACAATGGTGTTTCAACTAATACCACTATTTTCTACATACTATAAGTTGTTAATTCTTTTATTTTATAACAGAGAGGAATTTTTGGTCTATTGGTGCATATGCGTTATGTCTTTCAGATTCCACCAATATTGTGATAGGACTTGGGAGTTACATGTAAGCTGTGGTCTGTAGTCTGTAATATGTACTGTAGTCTGTAAGAGGCACAACGATGAAACATTATTTTTCGAGGGAAGTTGCTTAATGAAAGGAAGAAAATATTTGAACCTAGCTACAGACCCATATCAATCACTATCGAGGGAATTGGGATGAAGATTGAGAGAGTTGAGAAGAGGGAGAAACATACCTAATACAAATTCCATTGTAGCCTTCTTTCATTTCACTCGTCAACAATAAGCATGCTGTTGACATTAGGTGCCAAGTTGCCTCTTGAATATCCACGAGGAATAGCAGCAACAAGAAAACCCTGAAATTATATTTAAATAGCTCAGCTAACTAACCATGGTGTAGCAAAAATAAAATGGCCATATCTAGGCAAGAAGTTTCGGCCAAAAACTAGTGCAGCATTGCAGCATGGTACGCGAAAATGCATCATAAGACTAACTAGTTAGTTCCTTAATCAATGGGCAGTTTCCACTTTTCCCAACCTGATTATATTTTTCTGCATTTAACTATACTGTTCTAAGTAACCTACCACATAGAGCAACAAAAAGTACCATGGCATGAATGATACAGAAACTAACATACCTAGAATAAGCAATCAAGTGGCCTAAACATATGTATTAATGTAGAAAGGGATGGGAAACGGCTGCCCATGTGAACTAATTACCTGGCTGGAAGCCATTGCAGAATGTCAGGTGAAGAGTTATCATGGCCAATATACAAGAAACAGATTTCAAGAGTTCCCCAAATCAATTCACCAGAACCAAGATGGACACTGCATGTACAAAGTTGAGATTTGAACGACATTAACACAATAAAATCATTGTGTTGAAGGACGATTTTAGGTGAAAAAACTGCAAGAAAACATTGTGTTAATCTCTGCAATATCTTCTTATTATTAAATTTATCACACCTTATTAGAACATTAGTTTGTACCAAGACGAATAGATGCCGAGTCTGTACTGTAGCAAAACCATAAGCGCTCACAAATTAGAGAGCAAAGAATAGTAGTACCTAATATGCTAACATATTGCCTTCATGTAGTACTGCACTATTAATACCTTAAAATGGTACACGTGATTTAGAGGAACATAATATACATGATGAGCAAAAGAAACTTTTTTATGCTGGTATATGCTAGGTTGCAACAGAAATTTAAGAAGCTGATATACTGCAGTATACTGTACTTGATAATCTGAATAGTCCAGAATAACTATTTGTTTGCTTTCAGTCACTTAATCTACAGCAGAAGGGAAGAAAAATGCTGGAAAATAGCAGAAGGTGCTGAAAGGACATGGGACACACATAGACTACGGGGACAAACCAAAATTGCTAATCGTGCTACTTATTACCTGAACATACATTCACATTCATTGGTGTGGCACTTAGTCGTAACTAAAATGCACGGATATTGGTGTTCCACAGTAATAGACACTTGAAGCCCCATGTTGTAATTGTAACTGAGCAGAGATATAACAAAATATTACATATTAGATATTTATTTAGGAATCAATGAAGAGCAAGCAGGTTCACCTCTTCCCCCGTCTTATCCTCTGGAAGCAAACTGGGAATGCGTTTGCTCCCTGTAGGGTTCAGCAAGGAAGTCTACAAATAATCCCAGCAGGGCACGCTGAGATATGAGAACAAGCCAAACTTACCACCGATCCCTTTCCAGCAGCGGAGACGAGCCGATCCGCCTCCCTGGCAGGCATCCGCGCCTCTTCTCCTTCTCTGGCCGGCGACGGCCGGTTGAGCTCCTCCTTCCACAGCTTCCTCGCGACGAGGGCTCGCCTCCTCCCGAGGCTTCCTCACGAGCTGGGGTGGATAAGGACCTCAGAAGACGGTGGATCTCGCCGAAAGAACCGGCAGAGCTTCTGGGGCTGCGGGGGGAGTAAGGACCGGAGGAGGGTGGTGGCGCGGCGGCTGTATTGACGACGGAGGCGAGCCGATCCGCCTCCTTGGCAGGCATCCGCGACTCTCCTCCTTCTCCGGCCGGCGACGCCCGGTTGAGCTCCTCCTTCCGTGGCTTCCTCGCGACGAGGGCTCGACTCTTGGCTGCGGGGGGAGGGGGGGGGGAGGAAGGATCGGAGGAGGGCATGGTCGCGCTCGTCGGCGCCAGCGGGAAGGAGGAGAAGGGGGAGAAGGGATGCGGCGGCCGACGACTATCCGAACGAGCAGCAAGGAGGGAGGGGGTGCGGCACTGTCGAGCGAGGGAGGAAGGAGAGGTGTGGCGGCTAGGGTTGGTGCGTGTGTGTGTTGGAAATATGCCCTAGAGGCAATAATAAAATGGTTATTATTATATTTCTTTGTTCATGATAATTGTCTATTATTCATGCTATAATTGTGTTATCCGGAAATCATAATACATGTGTGAGTACATAGACCACAACATGTCCCTAGTGAGCCTCTAGTTGACTAGCTCGTTGATCAACGGATAGTCATGGTTTCCTGACTATGGACATTGGATGTCATTGATAATGGGATCACATCATTAGGAGAATGATGTGATGGACAAGACCCAATCCTAAGCATAGCACAAAGATCGTGTAGTTCGTTTGCTAGAGCTTTTCCAAATGTCAAGTATCATTTCCTTAGACCATGAGATTGTGCAACTCCGGATACCGTAGGAGTGCTTTGGGTGTTCCAAACATCACAACGTAATCGGGTGGCTATAAAGGTGCACTACGGGTATCTCCGAAAGTGTACATTGGGTTGGCACAAATCGAGACTGGATTTGTCACTCCGCATGACGGAGAGGTATCTCTGGGCCCACTCGGTAATGCATCATCATAATGAGCTCAATGTGACCAAGTGGTTGATCACGGGATCATGCATTACGGTACGAGTAAAGTGACTTGCCGGTAACGAGATTGAACGAGGTATTGGGATACCGACGATCGAGTCTCGGGTAAGTAACGTACCGATTGACAAAGGGAATTGTATACGGGATTGATTGAATCCTCGACATCGTGGTTCATCCGATGAGATCATCGAGGAGCATGTGGGAGCCTACATGGGTATCCATATCCCGCTGTTGGTTATTGGCCGGAGAGTCGTGTCGGTCATGTCTGCATGTCTCCCGAACCCGTAGGGTCTACACACTTAAGGTTCGGTGACACTAGGGTTGTAGAGATATTAGTATGCAGTAACACGAAAGTTGTTCGGAGTCCCGGATGAGATCCCGGACGTCACGAGGAGTTCCGGAATGGTCCGGAGGTAAAGATTTATATATAGGAAGTCAAGTTTCGTCCATCAGGAAAGTTTCGGGGGTCACTGGTATTGTACCGAGACCACCGGAAGGGTCCCGGGGGTCCACCGGGTGGGGCCACCTATCCCGGAGGGCCCCATGGGCTGAAGTGGGAGGGGAACCAGCCCCTGGTGGGCTGGTGCGCCCCCCCTTGGGCTTCCCCCTGCGCCTAGGGTTGGGAACCCTAGGGGTGGGGGCGCCCCCACCTGACTTGGGGGGCAAGTCCCCCCTTGGCCGCCGCCCCCCCATCTAGATGGGAGCTAGAGGGGCCGGCGCCCCCCCTTGGCCCCTATATATAGTGGGGGAGGGGAGGGAGGGCTGCGCACCCTAGCCCATGGCGCCTCCCTCTCCCTGCATCCACCACCACGCCGTCGTGCTGCTGGATCTCCATCAACCTCTCCTTCCCCCTTGCTGGATCAAGAAGGAGGAGACGTCTTCCCCAACCGTACGTGTGTTGAACGCGGAGGTGCCGTCCGTTCAACACTCGGTCATCGGTGATTTGGATCACGACGAGTACGACTCCATCAAGCCCGTTGTCTTGAACGCTTCCGCTCGCGATCTACAAAGGTATGTAGATGCACTCCTTTTCCCCTCGTTGCTAGGTAACTCCATAGATTGATCTTGGTGAAGTGTAGAATTTTTTTGATTTCTGCTACGTTCCCCAAAAGTGGCATCATGAGCTAGGTCTATGCGTAGTTACTATGCACGAGTAGAACACAAAGCAGTTATGGGCGTAGATGTTGTCAATTTTCTTGCCACTACTAGTCTTATCTTGCTTCGGCGGCATCGTGGGATGAAGCGGCCCGGACCGACCTTACGTGACGCTTACGTGAGGCGGAGTTCCACCGATCGACATGCACTAGTTGCATAAGGTGGCTAGTGGGTGTCTGTCTCTCCCACTTTAGTTGGAGCGGATTCGATGAAAAGGGTCCTTATGAAGGGTAAATAGAAATTGGCATATCACGTTTGGTTTTATGTAGGTAAGAAACGTTCTTGCTAGAAACCTATAACAGCCACGTAAAAACATGCAACAACAATTAGAGGACGTCTAACTTGTTTTTGCAGCAAGTGCTTTGTGATGTGATATGGCCAAAGGATGTGATGAATGATATATGTGATTTATGAGATGATCATGTTCTTGTAATAGGAATCACAACTTGCATGTCGATGAGTATGACAACCGACAGGAGCCATAGGAGTTGTCTTTATTTTTTGTATGACCTGCGTGTCATTAAGTAACGCCATGTAAATTACTTTACTTTATTGCTAAACGCGTTAGCCATAGAAGTAGAAGTAATCGTTGGCGTGACAACTTCATGAAGACACGATGATGGAGATCATGATGATGGAGATCATGGTGTTATGCGGTGTGAAGATGATCATGGCGCCCCGAAGATGGAGATCAAAGGAGCAAAATGATATTGGCCATATTATGTCACTATTTGATTGCATGTGATGTTTATCATGTTTTGCTTCTTATTTGCTTAGAACGACGGTAGTAAATAAGATGATCCCTTATAATAATTTCAAGAAAGTGTTCCCCTAAGCGTGCACCGTTGTGAAGGTTCGTTGTTTCGAAGCACCACGTGATGATCGGGTGTGATAGATTCTAACATTCGAATACAACGGGTGTAAGCCAGATTTACACACGCAATACACTTAGGTTGACTTGACGAGCCTAGCATGTACAGACATGGCCTCGGAACACGGAAGACCGAAAGGTCGAGCATGAGTCTTATAGAAGATACGATCAACATGAAGATGTTCACCGATGTTGACTAGTCCGTCTCACGTGATGATCGGACACGGCCTAGTTAACTCAGATCATGTTTCACTTAGATGACTAGGGGATGTCTATCTAAGTGGGAGTTCATTGAATAATTTGATTAGATGAACTTAATTATCATGAACTTAGTCTAAAATCTTTACGATATGTCTTGTAGATCAAATGGCCCACGCTAATGTTGCCCTCAACTTTAACGCGTTCCTAGAGAAAACCAAGCTGAAAGATGATGGCAGCAACTATATGGACTGGGTCCGGAACCTGAGGATCATCCTCATAGCTGCCAAGAAAGATTATGTCCTAGAAGCACCGCTAGGTGAAGCACCCATCCAAGAGAACCAAGACGTTATGAACGCCTGGCAGTCTCGTCTTGATGATTACTCCCTCGTTCGGTCACGGCATGCTCTCTGACTTAGAACTGGGGCTCCAAAAGCGTTTTGAGCAACACGGAGCATATGAGATGTTCAAGAGCTAAAAATGGTTTTCCAAGCTCATGCCCGGTCGAGAGATATGAAGTCTCCGACAAGTTCTTCAAATTGTAAGATGGAGGAAAATAGTTTTGTCGGTGAGCACATACTCAAAATAGGTTGCACAACCGCTTGACTCATTTGGGAGTTAATCTCCCGGATGACGCCTTGATCGTGTGAGATCCTTGATCGCTTCCACCGAGCTACAAGAGCTTTGTGATGAACTTCAATATGCGAGGGATGGAAAAACCATTCACGAGGTATATTCAATGCTGAAATCAGCGGAGGTGGAGATCAAAAGGAACATCAAGTGTTGATGGTGAATAAAACCACTAAGTTTAAGAAAGGCAAGGGTAAGAAGAACTTCAAGAAGGACGACAAAGGGAGTTGCCGCCCGATAAGCCGATTCTTGGGAAGAAGCCAAAGAATGGACCAAGCACGAGGCCGAGTGCTTTTATTGCAAGGGAAGTGGTCCTTTGAGCGGAACTGCCCCAAATACTTAGCGGACAAGAAGGCCGACAACACTAAAGGTATATGTGATATACATGTAATTGATGTGTACCTTACCAGTACTCGTAGTAGCTCACAGGTATTTGATACAGTGCGGTTGCTCATATTTGTAACTCAAAGCAGGAGCTGCGGAATAAGCGGAGGTGGCGAAGGACGAGGTGACGATGCACGCCGGGAATGGTTCCAAGGTCGATGTGATCGCTGCCGGCACGCTACCTCTACATTTACCTACGGATTAGTTTTAAACCTCAATAATTGTTATTTAGTACCAACTTTGAGCATGAACATTGTATCAGGATCTCGTTTAATTCGAGATGGCTACTCATTTAAATCCGAGAATAATGGTTGTTGTATTTATATGAGAGATATGTTTTATGGTCATGCCCCGCTGGTGAATGGTTTATTCTTAATGAATGTCGAGCGTAATGTTACACATATTCATAGTCTGAATACCAAAAGATGTAATGTTGATAACGATAGTCCCACATACTTGTGTACTTGCCGCCTAGGTCACATTGGTGTCAAGCGCATGAAGAAGCTCCATGCTGATGGACTTTTAGAGTCTCTCGATTATGAATCATTAGACACATGCGAACCATGCCTTATGGGCAAAATGACCAAGACTTCGTTCTCCGGAACAATGGAGCGAGCAACCAACTTGTTGGAAGTCATACATACCGATGTGTGCGGTCCAATGAGCGTTGAGGCTCCTGGAGGATATCGTTATGTTCTCACTCTCACTAATGACTTGAGTAGATATGGATATGTCTACTTAATGAAACACAAGTCTGAGACCTTTGAAAAGTTCAAGGAATTTCAGAGTGAGGTTGAGAATCAACGTGACAGGAAAATAAAGTTCTTACGATCAGATCATGGAGGGGTATATTTGAGTCACGAATTTGGCACACACTTAAGGAAATGTGGAATCGTTTCACAACTCATGCCGCTTGGAACACCTCAGCGAAATGGTGTGTCCGAACGTCGTAATCGCACTCTATTAGATATGGTGCGATCTATGATGTCTCTTACCGATCTACCGCTCTCATTTTGCGGCTATGCTCTAGAGACAGCCGCATTCACTTTAAATAGGGCTCCATCGAAATCCGTTGAGACGACACCATATGAATTATGGTTTGGGAAGAAACCTAAGCTGTCGTTTCTAAAAGTTTGGGGATGCGATGCTTATGTCAAGAAACTTCAACTGAAAAGCTTCGAATCCAAGTCGGAAAAATGCGTCTTCATAGGATACCCTAAGGAAACCATTGGGTATACCTTCTACCTCGAATCCGAAGGCAAGATCTTTGTTGCCAAGAACGGGTCCTTTTTGGAGAAAGAGTTTCTCTCGAAAGAAGTAAGTGGGAGGAAAGTAGAGCTTGATGAAGTACTACCTCTTGAAACGGTAAGTAGCGCAGCTCAGGAAGATGTTCCTGTGGTGCCTGCACCGACTAGAGAGGAGCTTAATGATGATGATCAAGGTACTTCGGATCAAGCTCCTACTGAACTTTGTAGGTCCACAAGGACACGTTCCGCACCAGAGTGGTACGGCAACCCTGTCTTGGAAATCATGTTGTTAGACAACGGTGAACCTTCGTACTATGAAGAAGCGATGGCAGGCCCGGATTCCGACAAATGGCTAGAAGCCATGAAATCCGAGATAGGATCCATGTATGAAAAAGAAGTATGGACTTTGACTGACTTGCCCGATGATCGGCGAGCCATAGAAAATAAATTGATCTTTAAGAAGAAGACAGACGTGGATGGTAATGTGACCATCTATAAGGCTCGACTTGTCGCTAAGGGTTATCGACAAGTTCAAGGGGTTGACTACGATGAGACTTTCTCACCAGAGCGGTGAAGTCGATCCGAATCATGTTAGCAATTGCCGCATTCTATGATTATGAGATATGGCAAATGGACGTCAAAACGGCATTCCTTAACGGCTTTCTTAAGGAAGAATTGTATATGATGCAGCCGGAAGGTTTTGTCAATCCTGAGAATGCTAACAAGGTATGCAAGCTCCAACGCTCAATCTATGGGCTGGTGCAAGCATCTCGGAGTTGGAACATTCGATTTGATGAGATTATCAACGCGTTTGGGTTTACACAGACTTATGGAGAAGCCTGTGTTTACAAGAAAGTGAGTGGGAGCTCTGTAGCATTTCTCATATTATATGTGGATGACGTACTATTGATGGGAAATGATATAGAATTTTTGGAAAGCATAAAGGCCTACTTGAACAAGTGTTTTTCAATGAAGGACCTTGGAGAAGCTGCTTAATATTAGGCATCAAGATCTATAGAGATAGATCGAGACGCCTCATTGGTCTTTCACAAAGTACGTACCTTGACAAGATATTGAAGAAGTTCAATATGGATCAGTCCAAGAAGGGGTTCTTGCCTGTATTGCAAGGTGTGTGATTGAGCACGGCTCAATGCCCGACCACGGCAGAAGATAGAGAAAAGATGAGTGTCGTCCCCTATGCCTCAGCCATAGGGTCTATTATGTATGCCATGCTGTGTACCAGACCGGATGTAAACCTTGCCGTAAGTTTGGTAGGAAGGTACCAAAGTAATCCCGGCATGGAACACTGGACATCGGTCAAGAATATCCTGAAGTACCTGAAAAGGACTGAGGACATGTTTCTCGTTTATGGAGGTGACGAAGCGCTCGTCGTAAAGGGTTACGTCGATGCTAGCTTCGACACAGATCTGGATGACTCTAAGTCACAAACCGGATACGTGTTCGGAGGCAGCGCATGAAGCAATCTGGGTAAAGGAGTTCATCACCGACCTAGGAGTCATACCCAATGCATCGGGGCCGATCACACTCTTCTGTGACAACACTGGAGCTATTGCACTAGCCAAGGAGCCCAGGTTTCACAAGAAGACCAGGCACATCAAGCGTCGCTTCAACTCCGTTCGTGAAAATGTTCAAGATGGAGACATAGATATTTGTAAAGTACATATGGACCTGAATGTCGCAGATCCGTTGACTAAACCTCTCCCTAGAGCAAAACATGATCAACACCAGAACTCTATGGGTGTTTGATTCATCACAATGTAACTAGATTAGTGACTCTAGTGCAAGTGGGAGACTGTTGGAAATATGCCCTAGAGGCAATAATAAAATGGTTATTATTATATTTCTTTGTTCATGTTAATTGTCTATTATTCATGCTATAATTGTGTTATCCGGAAATCGTAATACATGTGTGAATACATAGACCACAACAAGTCCCTAGTGAGCCTCTAGTTGACTAGCTCGTTGATCAACGGATAGTCATGGTTTCTCGACTATGGACATTGGATGTCATTGATAACGGGATCACATCATTAGGAGAATGATGTGATGGACAAGACCCAATCCTAAGCATAGCACAAAGATCATGTAGTTCGTTTGCTAGAGCTTTTCCAAATGTCACGTATCATTTTCTTAGACCATGAGATTGTGCAACTCCCGGATACCGTAGGAGTGCTTTGGGTGTGCCAAACGTCACAACGTAACTGGGTGGCTATAAAGGTGCACTACGGGTATCTCCGAAAGTGTCTATTGGGTTGGCACGAATCGAGACTGGGATTTGTCACTCCGTATGATGGAGAGGTATCTCTAGGCCCACTCGGTAATGCATCATCATAATGAGATCAATGTGACCAAGTGGTTGATCACGGGATCATGCATTACGGTACGAGTAAAGTGACTTGCAAGTAATGAGATTGAACGAGGTATTAGGATACCGACGATCGAGTCTCGGGTAAGTAACGTACCGATTGACAAAGGGAATTGTATACGGGATTGATTGAATCCTCGACATCGTGGTTCATCCGATGAGATCATTGAGGAGCATGTGGGAGCCAACATGGGTATCCAGATCCATTTGTTGTTTATTGGCGGAGAGTCATCTCGGTCATGTTCGCATGTCTCCCGAACCCGTAGGGTTTACACACTTAAGGTTCGGTGGCGCTAGGGTTGTAGAGATATTAGTATGCAGTAACCGAAAGTTGTTGAGTCTGGATGAGATCCGGACATCACGAGGAGTTCGGAATGGTCCGGAGGTAAAGATTTATATATAGGAAGTCAAGTTTAGTCCATCGGGAAAGTTTCGGGGTCACGGTATTGTCTGGGACCACCGGAAGGGTGAGGTCCACCGGTGGGGCCACCTATCCGGGAGGGCCCCATGGGCTGAAGTGGGAGGGAACCAGCCTGGTGGGCTGGTGCGCCCCCAGGCTTCCCCTGCGCCTAGGGTTGGGAACCCTAGGGGTGGGGGCGCCCCCACCTGACTTGGGGGGCAAGTCCCCCCTTGGCCGCCGCCCCCCATCTAGATGGGAGATAGAGGGGCCGACGCCCCCCTGGCCCGTATATATAGTGGGGGGGGGGGAGGGAGGGTTGCGCACCCTAGCCCCTGGCGCCTCCCTCTCCCTCTCCAACACCTCCTCCTCTCCGTAGAGCTTGGCGAAGCCCTGCCGAGATCCCCGCTGCATCCACCACCACGCCTCGTGCTACTGTATCTCCATCAACCTCTCCTTCCCCCTTGCTGGATCAAGAACGAGGAGACGTCTTCCCCAACCGTACGTGTGTTGAATGCGGATGTGCCGTCCGTTCGGCACTCGGTCATCGGTGATTTGGATCACGACGAGTACGACTCCATCAACCCCGTTCTCTTGAACGCTTCCGCTCGCGATCTACAAGGGTATGTAGATGCACTCCTTTTCCCCTCGTTGCTAGGTAACTCCATAGATTGATCTTGGTGAAGCATAGAATTTTTTTGATTTCTGCTACGTTCCCCAACAGTGTGGGCTCTGGCGCAGCAACCTCGCGACCAGGATTGGGAGCAGAGCGCGCGCGGGGATTGGGCGAAAGCCTTTTCCACCCGAGATCGATCAACCCAGCCAATAAACACGCGGCGCGAGCCCACCAGTCATTGGACAGCAAAAACGACCGCGAGGTGAAATCAGGTTTAACAACAGGTAAAGATCCCACGGCTCAGACACTCTAGATGGCGAGATCCAACGACCAGCGAAGGAACCGATCGAGGGAGCATTCTCCAAGCGAGTTGGCTAGCCTCTGTATTGTTTTAAATAGATCACGAACTCGATTACATAGAGGGATCATAAAGCAAAACTCAAAAATAGATCATACAAAAAACTTTATTCTACTAGATCAAGATACTACTAAAAAGATCGAACTAAAAAAACGGTAAGGATAGGAGTGTGATGGTGATACGATACCGGGGCACATCCCCCAAGCTTGGTAGTTGCCAAGGGGAGTGCCCATACCCATGTAATTATGTCTCCTTCTTCGGGGATGGTGATGTGATATTCTTGGCGATAATGCCCCTCGGGATACGATTCTCTTCCTCGAGCTTATTGAGTTGCTGCTTGAGATCCATTATCTCCTTATGAAGCTTCACTGTAACGGCTAAAGCCCCTTTCACCGAAGGCTGTTGCATAGCTACGGGAGAACAAGTGACACTCTTCTTCATATTTTCATAAGAAAGAAATCTAACATTGGAAGGGATAACCGAGTTTGGAATAGCCGAGCTCTGTAGTTCCCCCATCGTGAATCCAGCTCGGAAGCGAGAAGTGACTTCTTGATCCTCCTCCATGGCATCTATCCTCATCAAATCAGCCTTCATCTCTTCCTCCGTTGCTGGCCCAAAGTGGTCAGCATCGCTGTTTGTCCTTGGTCTCGATGCCGGATGAGACACCCGGCTCTCCCCGACTGACTCTTGAGAAGACATCTTGTTCTAATCTGCAGCAGCAACAACTCAAAACAAGAACACAGAATATTTGCATGATACAGGAGTGAAAACCTTTGGGAGATTATATAATGAATTTTTACCGACCAAAATACGTATCGTGCACGAAAACGGAGTCCGGAGAGCGCACGAGGTGCCCACGAGGCAGGGGGCGCGCCCTCCACCCTCGTGGAGGCCTCGTGTCCTTCCCGGACTGCTTCTTATTTTTCTATTTTTCTAAATATTCCAAAACAGAGAAATATTTCCATTAGAACTGTTTTGGAGTCGGTTTACTTACCTTACCACACACCTATTCCTTTTGAGTCTCAAAGCGTTAGGAAAGTGTCCTTATGTATTCCTCCGGGTTACGGTTTCAATAACATTGGTTTCAACATTTATGGGATTACGAGATATAATGTTTGATTCTTTGACCATTCACCACCTTGGATTTGTGCCTTGAAGTTATGATTTTTATGGCACCAGAACGATAGACCTCCTCGATAACGTAAGGACCTTCCCATTTAGAGAGAAGTTTTCCTGCAAAAAAATCTTAAACAAGAGTTGTATAGCAATACATAATCACCTACATTAAACTCACGCTTTTGTATCCTTTTGTCATGCCATCTTTTAACTTTTTCTTTAAACAACTTGGCATTCTCATAGGCTTGGGTTCTCCATTCATCAAGTGAGCTAATGTCAAATAATCTCTTCTCAACGGCAAGTTTGAAATCATAATTGAGCTCTTTAATAGCCCAATATGCCTTATGTTCTAGTTCGAGAGGTAAGTGACATGCTTTTCCATAAACCATTTTATACGAAGACATACCCATAGGATTTTTATATGCAGTTCTATAGGCCCATAATGCATCATCAAGTTTCTTGGACCAATTCTTTCTAGATCTATTAATAGTCTTTTGCAAAATTAATTTGAGATCTCTATTACTCAATTCCACTTGACCACTAGACTGCGGGTGATAAGGAGATGCAATTCTATGATTAACATCATATTTACCAAGCATTTTACGGAAAGCACCATGAATAAAATGTGAACTACCATCAGTTATCAAATATCTAGGGACTCCAAACCTTGGAAAAATAACTTACTTAAGCATCTTAATAGAGGTGTTATGATCAACACAACTAGTTGGAATAGCTTCTACCCACTTACTAACGTAATCAGCAGCAACTAAAAGATGTGTATATCCATTAGAGGCAGGAAAAGGTCCCATATAATCAAAACCCCAAGCATCAAATGGTTCAATAACAAGTGAATAATTCATAGGCATTTCTTGACGTCTACTAATATTGCCAATTCTTTGAAATTCATCACAAGACAAGACAAACTTACGGGCATCCTTAAAGAGAGTAGGCCAATAAAACCGGATTGCAATACCTTATGTGCAGTTCTATCTCCAGCGTGGTGTCCTCCATAAGCCTCGGAATGACACTTGCGTAGGATCTGTTCCTGTTCATGCTCAGGTACACAACATCTAATAACACCATCTACTCCTTATTTATAAAGATGTGGGTCATCCCAAAAGTAATGCCTCAAGTCATAGAATAACTTTTTTCTTTTGCTGATATGTGAAACTAGGTGGTATAAACTTAACAAGGATGTAATTAGCATAATCAGCATACCATGGAGCAGTACGAGAAGCATTTATGACATTTAATTGTTCATCAGGAAAGCTATCATCAATAGGTAGTGGGTCATCAAGAACATTTTCTAACCTAGACAAGTTGTCTGCAACGGGGTTCTCAGCTCCCTTTGTATCAGTAATATGCAAATCAAATTCTTGTAACAAGAGAACCCATCTAATAAGTCTAGGTTTAGCATCTTTCTTTTTCATAAGATTTTTAATAGGAGCATGATCCGTGTGAATAGTTACTTTAGAATCAACGATATAAGGTCTGAACTTATCACAAGCAAATACGACACCTAAGAATTCTTTTTCAGTAGTAGCATAATTTCTCTGGGCATTGTCTAGAGTTTTGCTAGCATATTGGATAACATTTAATTTCTTATCAACTCTTTGCCCTAGAACAGCACCTATATCATAATCGCTAGCATCACACATGATTTCAAAGGGTAAATTCCAATCAGGTGGCTGAACAATAGGTGCAGAGATGAATGCCTCCTTAAGTATTTCAAATGCTTCTACGCAATCATCATCAAAGACAAATGGTATATCTTTTTGTAATAAATTAGTCAGAGGCCGAGAAATTTTTGAGTAGTCCTTAATGAACCTCCTATAAAACCCTGCATGACCAAGAAAACTTCTTATACCTTTGATGTCCTTGGGACATGGCATCTTTTCAATAGCATCAACCTTGGCTTTATCAACTTCAATACCTCTTTCAGAAACTTTATGCCCCAAGACAATACCTTCATTAACCATAAAGTGGCACTTTTCCCAATTCAAGACAAGATTAGTTTCTTCACATCTACGCAAAACTTCGATCAAGGTTGCTCAAGCAATCATCAAAGGAGGATCCATAAACGGAGAAATCGTCCATGAAAACCTCACAAATCTTTTCACAAAAGTCATAGAATATAGCCATCATGCATCTTTGGAAGGTAGTAGGTGCATTACATAAACCAAAAGGCATACGTCTATAAGCAAAAGTACCGAAAGGGCAAGTAAAAGTGGTCTTTGATTGATCATCGGCTGACACAGGTATTTGAGAGAAACCAGAATAACCATCTAGAAAGCAAAAATGTGTATGTTTGGATAGTCTTTCTAGCATTTGATCGATAAAAGGTAAGGGGTAATTATCCTTTTTAGTAGCTTTATTTAATTTGCAGAAATCAATTACCATCCTATAACCTGTAATAATTCTTTGCGGGATCAATTCATCTTTATCATTAGGAACGATAGTAATACGTCTCTTCTTAGGGACACAGTGGACAGGACTTACCCACTGACTATCAGCAACTGGATATATTATACCTGCCTCAAGGAGCTTTAGTATTTCCTTTCTTACCACTTCTTTCATCTTAGGATTCAGCCATCGTTGATGATCACGAACTGGTTTGGCATCTTCCTCCAAATTTATTTTATGTTGACATAGAGTGGGACTAATGCCCTTAAGATCATCAGGAGTATATCCAATAGCAGCACGGTGCTTCTTCAGAGTTTTCAATAATCTCTCTTCTTCATGCTCTGAAAGGTTAGCACCAATAATAACATGATATATCTTCTTTTCATCAAGATAAGCATATTTAAGAGTATCAGGCAATGGTTTGAGCTCAAACACGGGATCACCCTTGGGTGGAGGAGGATCCCCTAGGATTTCAACAGGCAAATTGTGTTTCAGGATAGGTTCCTGTTTAAAGAACACTTCTTATATTTCCCTTCTTTCATTCATAAACATATCATGTTCATGGTCTAGCCAATATCACCTAGACCAATAATAACAACATCCTTTTCGCAGTCTATCTTAGCATTAACAGTGTTCAAGAAGGGTCGACCAAATATAATGGGACAAAAGCTATCTTGTGGGGAACCAAGAACGAGAAAATCAGCAGGATATTTAGTTTTCCCACACAAGACTTTAACATCTCTAACAATTCCAATGGGTGATATGGTATCTCTATTGGCAAGCTTAATGGTAACATCAATATCTTCTATCTCAAAGGTGCAATATCATGCATAATTTCTTTGTATAAGTCATGAGGTATAGCACTAGCACTGGCACCCATATCACATAAGCCATGATAACAATGATCTCCTATTTTAACAGAAATAACAGGCATGCCTACCACAGGTCTATGTTTATCTTTAGCACAAGGTTTGGCAATTCTAGCAGTTTCATCCCGGAAATGAATAACATGCCCATCAATATTATTAGACAAGAGATCTTTAACAATAGCAATATTAGGTTCAACTTTAACTTGCTCAGGAGGTGTATAGGTTCTAATATTGCTTTTACGAACCATAGTTGAAGCTTTAGCATGATCTTTTATCCTAACAGGAAAAGGTGGTTTCTCAACATAAGTAGTAGGAACAATAGGATCATTATAAGTGATAGTCTTTTCTTCAACTTTAATAGGTGCAGCTACTTTTATTTCTGTGGGAGGATGATATTTAAACCACTTCTCCTTAGGGAGATCAATATGAGCAGCAAAAGATTCACAAAAGGAAGCTACTATCTCAGAGTCAAGTCCATATTTAGTGCTAAATTTACGGAAAACATAGGTATCCATAAAATATTTAACACAATCAAACTTAGGTGTCATACCTGACTCCTTACCTTCGTCGAGATCCCAATCTTCAGAGTTGCGTTTAATTCTTTCCAATAAATCCCATTTGAATTCAATAGTTTTCATCATAAAAGAGCCAACACAAGAAGTATCGAGCATGGTGCGATTGTTATCAGAAAGCCGAGCATAAAAACTTTGAATAATTATTTCTCTTGGGAGATCATGATTGGGGCATGAATATAACATTGATTTAAGCCTCCCCCAACCTTGAGCGATGCTTTCTCCTTCACGAGGCCAAAAATTATATATATAATTGCGATCACGATGAACAAGATGCACAGGATAAAACTTATGATGAAATTCCAATTTCAATCGTTTGTAGTTCCATGATCCCGTATCATCACATAGCCTATACCATGTCAATGCATCTCCCTTCAAAGATAAAGGGAAGACCATCTTCTTTATTACATCATCGGGTATACCTGCAAGCTTAAATAATCCACAAACTTCATCCACATAGATTAGGTGCTCATCAGGATGCTTTGTTCCGTCTCCTGCAAAAGGATTAGCTAGCAGTTTTTCTAACACCCGAAGGAATTTCAAAGTAGACATTTTCATTTTCAGTAGGTTTAGTATGTTGAGGAGCAACTCTTTGATCTACTGGTCGGGGTGAAGATACCCCGAACAAGCCCCTCAGCGGATTACTTTCCATAGTAACAAGTGACAGTAAATTTCATCACACTATAAATTTTTCCTTACCAAATTTCACCTACCAAAGGCTCTTCACTCCCCGGCAACGGCGCCAGAAAAGAGCCTAAATTAAAGAATATTTAAAATGCATTGGTTGCCATCTAGAATTCATTTTGCCTAACTATCATTTTTCTATGAGCTCAAGCATGCTAAGTATTTATAAATAATTTTGGATTGATCAATATCTTGAGACCCATACGTGCATGCTAATCATTAGTAGACTTTTATTTGCATAAGCTCGCTTCAAACATGGAGTACTACATTTGCTGGAATAGTCCACATACATGTACATGTATGCATCAATGCCTGACATGCATAACATCCAATGTGTCTACTCGATGCACCATATGCATGTAGCATCCATCTTGTCACCAGTTGTTTTAGTGCATTACAATGCGTGCCGACTAGCTCATACTTATACTAGTGAGTTGCATCTTTCCATCATAGGCTATCTACCTATTGTTTTGCACCCTATTACCATATAGGGCAGTAGATATTTTCCCATGCGGTGATGACATGGCTTGCCGCATGGCTACGCGACTTACTCCTTGGGCGGTAGGATCTATGTGTCATTTGACTGGTTAGAAACGAATGCATGCATAGCTGATGAACCACAAGTATAGGGGATCTATCGTAGTCCTTTCGATAAGTAAGAGTGTCGAACCCAATGAGGAGCAGAAGGAAATGATAAGCAGTTTTCAGCAAGGTATTCTTTGCAAGCACTGAAATTATAGGTAACATATAGTTTTGTGATAGGACAATTGGTAACGAGCAACAAGTAACAAAAGTAAATAAAGTGCAGCAAGGTGGCCCAATCCTTTTTGTAGCAAAGGACAAGCCTGGACAAACTCTTATATAGAGAAAAGCGCTCCCTAGGACACATGGGAATTATCGTCAAGCTAGTTTTCATCACGTTCATATGATTCGCGTTCGGTACTTTGATAATTTGATATGTGGGTGGACCAGTGCTTGGGTGTTTTCCTTACTTGGACAAGCATCCCACTTATGATTAACCCCTATTGCAAGCATCCGCAACTACAAAAGAAGTATTAAGGTAAACCTAAACATAGCATGAAACATGTGGATCCAAATCAGCCCCTTACGAAGAAACGCATAAACTAGGGTTTAAGTTTCTGTCACTGTAGCAACCCATCATCTACCTATTACTTCCCAATGCCTTCCTCTAGGCCCAAATAATGGTGAAGTTTCATGTAGTCGACGTTCACATAACACCACTAGAGGATAGACAACATACATCTCATCAAAATATCGAACGAATACCAAATTCACATTACTAATAATAGCAAGACTTATCCAATGTCCTCGTGGAACAAACATAACTACTCACAAAGCATATTCATGTTCATAATCAGAGGAGTATTAATATGCATATAGGATCTGAACATATGATCTTCCACCAAATAAACCAACTTGCTTCAACTACAAGGAGTAATCAACACTACTAGCAACCTACAAGTACCAATCCCAGACTTAGAGACAAGAATTGGATACAAGAGATGAACTAGGGTTTGAGAGGAGATGGTGCTGGTGAAGATGTTGATGGAGATTTCCCTCTCGCAATGAGAGGAGCGTTGGTGATGACGATGGCGATGATTTCCCCCTCCCGGAGGGAAGTGTCCCCGGCAGAACAGCTCTGCCAGAGCCCTAGATTGGTTCCGCCAAGGTTCCGCCTCGTGGCGGCGGAGCCTCGTCCCGAAAGCTTGCTTATGATTTTTCTTCGGACGAAAGACTTCATACAGCAGAAGATGGGAACCGGAGGGCCAATAGGGGCCCCATGAGGCAGGGGGGCACGCCCAGGGGGGTAGGGCGCCCCCACCCACGTGGACAGGTGGAGGCCCCCCTGACGTAGATTCTTCTTCCGGTATTATTTTTTTATTTCCAAAACTAACTTTCGTGGAGTTTCAGGACTTTTGGAGTTGTGCAGAATAGGTCTCAAATATTTGCTCCTTTTCCAAATTTCGTAATTCCAAATTTGCCGATGACCCACAAGTATAGGGGATCTATCGTAGTCCTTTCGATAAGTAAGAGTGTCGAACCCAACGAGGAGCAGAAGGAAATGATAAGCGATTTTCAGCAAGGTATTCTCTGCAAGCACTGAAATTATAGGTAACAGATAGTTTTGTGATAAGATAATTTGTAACGAGCAACAAGTAACCAAAGTAAATAAAGTGCAGCAAGGTGGCCCAATACTTTTTGTAGCAAAGGACAAGCCTGGACAAACTCTTATATAGAGAAAAGTGCTCCCGCGGACACATGGGAATTATCGTCAAGCTAGTTTTCATCACGTTCATATGATTGGCGTTCGGTACTTTGACAATTTGATATGTGGGTGGACCGGTGCTTGGGTGTTGTTCTTACTTGAACTAGCATCCCACTTATGATTAACCTCTATTGCAAGCATCCGCAACTACAACAAAAGTATTAAGGTAAACCTAACCATAGCATGAAACATATGGATCCAAATCAGCCCCTTACGAAGCAACACATAAACTAGGGTTTAAGCTTACATCACTCTAGCAACCCATCATCTACTTATTACTTCCCAATGCCTTCCTCTAGGCCCAAATAACGGTGAAGTGTCATCTAGTCGACGTTCACATAACACCACTAGAGGATAGACAACATACATCTTATCAAAATATCGAACGAATACCAAATTCATATGACTACTAATAGCAAGACTTCTCCCATGTCCTCAGGAACAAACGTAACTACTCACAAAGCATATTCATGTTCATAATCAGAGGAGTATTATTATGCATATAGGATCTGGACATATGATCTTCCACCAAATAAACCAACTAGTATCAACTACAAGGAGTAATCAACACTACTAGCAACCTACAGGTACCAATCCGAGACTTAGAGACAAGAATTGGATACAAGAGATGAACTAGGGTTTGAGAGGAGATGGTGCTGGCGAAGATGTTGATGGAGATTGCCCTCTCCCGATGAGAGGAGCATTGGTGATGACGATGGCGATGATTTCCCCCTCCCGGAGGGAAGTGTCCTCGGCAGAACAGCTCTGCCAGAGCCCTAGATTGGTCTGCCAGAGCCTATGATTTTTCTTCGGACGAAAGACTTCATATAGCAGAAGATGGGCACCGAAGGGCCAACAGGGGGCCCACAAGGCAGGGGGGCGCGCCCAGGGGGGTAGGGTGCGCCCCCACCCTCGTGGCCAGGTGGAGCCCCCCCTGACGTATTTCTTCCGCTCAATATTTTTTATTATTTCCAAAAATAACTTTCGTGGAGTTTCAGGACTTTTGGAGTTGTGTAGAATAGGTCTCTAATATTTGCTCCTTTTCCAGCCCAGAATTCCAAATTGCGGCATTCTCCCTCCTTATGTAAACCTTGTAAAATAAGAGCGAATAGGCATAAGTATTGTGACATAATGTGTAATAACAGCCCATAATGCAATAAATATCGATATAAAAGCATGATGCAAAATGGACGTATCAACTCCCCCAAGCTTAGACCTCGCTTGTCCTCAAGCGAAAGCCGATAACGGTAAATATGTCCACATGTTTAGAGGTAGAGGTGTCGATAAAATAAAATACAGACATGAGGGCATAATGATTATTCTCATAACAGCAACATATATGAATATTGTCATATGATTTCTTATGCTCAAGTAATAATCCATTCACAATGGAAAGTATGAATCAAAAACTTCATTGAGAACTAACAAACTATAATCTCAGTCATTGAAGCAATTGCAATTTATCATAACATCAAAAACACTCTATGTCAGAGCTTTCTAGCAAGTCCACATACTCAACTATCATTTAGTCTTTCATAATTGCTAACACTCACGCAATACTTGTGGTTACGGAGTTTTAATCAGACACAGAGAAAGATAGGGGCTTATAGTTTCGCCTCCCAACCTTTTACCTCAAGGGTAACGTGTCGGGGAGGCTGATCGTACCCACGAGCACCTATGGGGCCGGTGGACCAGGCCCCTTGTGGTTCGGAGAGGGGCAGAGATCGCACGAAGAGCGGATCGAGGCGAGGCACACGAGCAGTTTACCCTGCTTCGGAGCTCTCCGGAGAGATAAAACTCCTACTGCTGCTTGTTTGATGTATTCTGTTCTTGCTAGGGAGCGATGCAAGCTACAAAACCTAAGCGTGGCGATCTGGTCTCGAGTGAGTCGAATGAACCGAACCCCCTCACGCTATGCATGGGCCTCCTTTTATATGCTCAAGGGGTCTCCGACAGGTGGCAACATAGACGAGGGTACAAATGTAAAAACAGAAGTTGGTACACCTACTTGAACAGTGTACAATGCAAAATACCTAACTCTGACGGCAAGGGACAAAAGCAATAAATGCCCGTCTGTGTCACCCAAACAGTGCAACAGAGACCGTTAGGTGCGCTACCGCTCGCCACGATGGCAAGCTTGTCAGCTCCGCTTATCGCTGCTCTCCGCTAGCTGCACAGCCTCTTGACACGCGCGCATGGAATGGTCCCATGGCGACACGTTGTTGGATGAGCTGGAGCGGAGATGGAGAGAGGTTGCTTGCCACGGCAAGCGCCTTGCCGCGGCCGAATCCTTGTCGTGTCCGGAGGCTTGTCGCGCTCCGAGCCTTCCCGGCAAGCTCCTCTTGCCGGGGCCTTGTCGTCTGCATGCCTTAAATGGCCTTCCCGGCAAGCTCCTCTTGCCGGGGCCTTGTCTTCTTAGTCAAATACTTTGTTCTTGAATGGCTCCAAAGGAGCCACGGAGGATCTTGGCGGTGACCAGGCAAGCCTCGCCATGAGGTCTGCAATCGTCTGCGTGCACGAGTACGGGATACTAGGGTACCCTACTCTAGTACACCGGTCAGGAGCCCCGAACTGGGTCAGACACGGTGCCGAAGGCGCTGTCGGGCCAGCCCAAGACAAGCAGACGGCCACACGCGGCCTCGATCACGCCGTAACTCGCCCCGGACCCACCACGACCCCCACTAACGGCACGCACCGAACGTGGCGTCGCGCGAGAGATCGTGGGCGTGGTCGTGGGGGTTTCTTTATTAGAAAAAGCGGAACATCCACCCCCTCACCCTCCTTATAAGCAGGGGAAACAGGGGCAGGCCGTCCACTCCGCCGTTGCTGTCTTGTCAAGAAAACCACCGCCGCTCCCCCCTTTTTCTCCAGTGCGAAGAGAGCAGCGCCCCGCCCCCTTTCGCCACAAGCACACCCACCATTGCCGGCCTCCTCCGCCGCTTCGCCATGGCTCAAAGCCGACAAGGAGAAGGGCGTCAAATCGGCCGAGGCGCAGCGGCTCATGGCTGCAAGGAGCGGGCCATCTTCTCCCCTCGGCTCGGCGCAAAGGAGCTGAGGGAGCTCGACTATCTCTTATGGGCGACGGAGACACGTGCGCATCCGCGCACGAAGGTACTCCCGCCTCCGCTTGATTCGCCCCAACTGGGTACCCTTCTTTGCCCTTTTTCTTCTATTGCGGGCTCTGCCCGCCCTTTTCAGTTCTTACGTGATATCATGAACACATATGGCCTCCGCCTCCTTGATTTCACCCCAACGCTGTCTTGACCATGGCAGTTTTCGCACACCTTTGCGAAAACTTTGTCGGAGTCCACCCAAATGTGGCACTCTTCCGCCACTTCTTCGTGCCCAGGCCGAGAGAGGAGAGCCACTTGCCGGAGGGATAGCTTGGGTCTCGGGATCGGCAAGAAAGAAGCCTATCTGGAAGGGGAGTTCCGCAACAAGTGGGAGGAGTGGAGAGCCAATTGGTGTTGGGTCGAGAGGAGAACCCGCAGTTCCTTCGATCGCCGGCGCCAAACCCCAATAGTGCTTGGCAAAGATTGGAGTAGCTTGGCGCGGAGGATGCTAGGTTGAAGATAGCTGTGACCGGATTTTGCGCCTCGGGCTTGCCGGACTAATCAGAGGCAGCTTGGCGCAGACTTCCTTCGCCCGCAGATCGCTTCCCTTGCAGGAGAGGAGGAGGCCTGCTTGGGAGTTCCAAAATGCGGCAGACATCATGAGGTTGCGCCGGGCCTGAACTGGAATTTCACCGTCTTGGAGCTGGATGCGATCTGCTAGAGCTGTTCAAGAACGACCCGATCACCCCGAGTGGTTTAGGTTACCGAGGGGGTCGTCCCATTGTGCAACAACTTCGGCGCCGACCGCATCCGCGCCATGATGCCGTTGCGCGATTCCCATGGGATCGTTCCAACTGGCAGGAGCCCCGACGAGGTCGTGCAACAGTTCTTCGATGACTTGGAAGAAGTGCCGATCCGCTCCGACGAAAGCGAAAGGCTCACTCGCGACACCACCGACGCAGGAGATGGCGCGTATTGCCTCCAGGCCGAGGAGGCGGCAGCCGCCGCCGCCGGAGCCTTCGGTACACCGTGGAGGAGGCGGACGCTGCGAAGGCGGCAAGCCTTGCCGAGCGAAGGGAGATCGCCGGGCGAGGACGAGCTTGTCGAGCCCGAGGCCGGGTCGAGTGGACTCCGCCGAGGGCGCTTCTTCTCCACCACCCAGCGACTTGCCGCCAGCCGGAGCCCAGCCTCGCTGAAGAGGCGTCTCCGCAAGGCCGGAGACGAATCGGGCGGCAGATCGGGTTTACAAAGAAGAAGCGCTGACGCGACGCTTCCACCGCTGACAAGCGATGTTGCCGCTGGAGCGCCTCACACTGCTGCGACAAGCTGGGCGGGATCTTCCTGTGCCATCACGACGCCCGCCAAACGGCCAAGAGAGCCCACTCCCCGCCTCGTCAGACCGGAGGTGAGCCGGAGTTTGACTTCTCCGGCCAGCTCCGAGGAGGAAGATGAAGAGTAAGCTCTTGAGATTGTGTTTGTATTTCTTCAATTTTGTTGCTTCATCTTGAATCTGATTTGCTTAGATTACGAACTCTTTCCTTTTCGTGACGCTAGCCCAGAGCGTCGAAGAGGGCCAAGATCCCGACGGTCATCGTTGAGGACGATCCACCCGTGGCAACAGAGGAGAGGCGTCTGAGACCCCTTGCCGGACCAGCAACCCTTCCTCGAGCAGCCCCAAAGACAGCCCCAGGGGTAAGTGTGCGGCTTTCTCCTTCTTGTTAGGTGTGCAGGGTGCTCCTTCTTCGTTGATACCTGATTGTTTGCTTGTGTAGGAGCAGAGCAGCCTCATCGGAGGGCTCGAAGCCGCCCAAATCTGTCTGCTGCCACACGCCGCCAAGGGAGGATTCTCCCGGCAAGGGAGCGCCCTCCAACAAGGGAGGCCACTCCGGCAAGGGAGGCTACCCCGGCAAGGGACAGCGCCAGTGACCCTCCAGTGGTCGAGGCCGTGGCTGCGGATCCCATTGCAGGTAATTTCCTTACACGAAAATCTCCCTTGGGCTTGTTTTCTTTTGTTTCTCTTTTTGAACATTTGCTTGACTGCTCTTTCTTCATCTGACGCAGAGCCGATGGAGGTCGAGGCTGCCGGCGAGGAGGAAGCGCGCGGCAACACCGACGAGGCCGCCGTCGTGGAAGGAGAGGTCGTAGCTGTGGAAGAAGAGGCCGTCGCCGACGAGCCTGTTGGCGAGAAGGCCACCGAGGCTGCCGACACAGAAGCTGGCGAGGGGTCGGGTGATCGCACTGACGGCCCTGAAGCCGCAGGAGCGCCAGCGCCACACCGACAAATGACTCCCTGGCCACGCTGCAGCTGCCAGTTCGAGGAGCTCAGCCCGGCGCCTACCAAGGCCGGCGAGGGTGTCTTCATCAAACTCCACAGGAGTCGAGCTCTGTGGCGCCGATCGGAGGAGAGACTTTCGACGGCGAAGCTACTCGCCTCCATTGGCCGACGCTGGTGGACGCGCCAAGCAGCAATGAAGTTCGAGGAGGAGCAGCTGCTGAAGAAGCTGCTGTCGCTCTACCACGCCCGGCAAGCCAAGTTGGAGTCCCGGGAAGCACTTGTCACGAGGGCAGGAGCGGACATGGAGAAGCGCGCAGAAGAGCCCCGGAGCGCCAACCAAGAAACTCTCCGCGACATAGCAGAAGCGCGGGGGCAACTTGCAGAAGAGCGCACGACCTTCATCCTTGAGAAGGCCGCAGCTGAGGAGGAGCAGCGGCTAGCTGCCAAGAAGCTCTCCGCACAGGAAAGCGAGCTGGCGCAGCGGAAGGTCAACCTGGACAGCCACTAAGAAGACCTTGCCGCGCGCGAGGACTCACTTGGCGGGGCGCTTAAGGAAGCGAAGGATGCTGCCGCAGCCGCCGAGGCCGCCAAGGAAGAGTTGAAGGCGAAGGTGGCACAGCTGGAGGCCAGCCTCAGGAAGAGTGGCGAGGAGCTTGCTGCGCTCAAGCACGAGCGCGAGAAGGACTCTTACACCCTTGGCGAGCTGCAGGGCCGTCTCGCCGATAGGGGCAAGGAGCTCGACGCCGCCAAAGATTCCAAGGCGGATCTTGAGCTGAAGCCGACCACTCGACGCAGACGTTGGACGGCGCCAGAGAGCGGGAAGTGGGCCTGTTGGAGACGATCAAGGCCAAGGAGGAGCTGCTAGCGAATGTTGTCTCCACCCGAGCGCCTTTGAGGGAGAGTGTGGAGCATCGGTGAAGGTCTTGTGGACACCGCTGGCCGACATCCACAACGGCTGATGGAGCTGGGGATGGCGGACCTTGCATACTCCTCCGACGAGCATCTCCAACCCAGCGCCAAACTCAGTTTATTCTTCAAAGGCGTGGTGGCGGGCCTCCAGCTGACTCCGGGAAGAGGTCCCAAAGCAGCTGGCCGAGGAATCACGCCAGATCTATGCAGGAGCCCTCGAGAAGGTGTTGATAAAGGTGGCCTTCCGCAATCCGGCCTCAACCTTAACGGCGCCCTCAGATCCTTGCCGCCAGATGCCAACGTGGAGGAGTTTCAAAGCCCTTGTCACACCCATTGTGGACAAGGTGAACAAGATCAAGCGGATTGATGGCGACCGCGTAGACTAGGCCGCCAATTTTATCTTTCCCTTGTCGCTGCTGATCATGCTTAGAACACTTTGTTAGATCAGCGACAAGTTATTTTGTAATATACTCTATCTTAGGCGATCAATGCAAAGTTATTTCCTCTACTTGATTCCTTCCTTTGTGTGTTTCTGCCCTACGCATTTGGGGGACTTGTCGGTGCGGGCACCTTTGTCATGAAGCCGAGTCTTGAACGTTGACAGCCGCGGCAGTGCCGCCTCCGACAAGCAACCTTGTCGTGACTAGCCGCAGCTCACTTAAGTTGTTGAGCGGACTTGAAACAAAGTAAGGGCGCGACTAGCCTGCGAGTTGGTTCCTCTTCGCACAGGTTTTCCATACAAAGTACTATCGTTCGAGGAAGATAACTTAAAAGTTTAAAATTGATTGCTCAAACTTTGGCAACTTAGCTTTTCTGTCTCTTGCTTCCCGATAAGGCGAAACTTCCTCGAGCGATGCCTGGTCCATAGTATTATCTTCTCCTTCCCCCCTGGTTAACTTGTGCGCGAGGGAGCCTTCCTTTCTTTGAGAAAAGAGAAAGAAGAGGAAATAAAGTTATGGAGCCCAGCTGACTCGATATTGCTTACGGGTGTGGTTGCTTGCACAAAGTGTTAGCCAAAACATGCAATGAAATGATGAAAGCATGAATTTGGCAAGTTGTGCGCAACACATGAGCTTTTATCGATGCATCGGGATCTGCGCCCGGCTTTGTACAAAGGATTACATGCAACAGCGGCAAGACTTGTACAAAAGGTGGTTGCCGAACAGGTTCCGCAACCGCGCCTCTATGGGTAAAACTTACGAAGATGCTCAATGTTCCAGAGTTGCTCACGGGATGCCATCTTCGGTCTCAAGGCGGACATCGCCAGCCTAGTGACTCGTTTCACCCGATAAGGGCCTTCCCACCAAGGCGTCAACTTGTTTGAATTCTTGGCGATCGACGCGCCAAGAACAAGGTCGCCTTCCTCGAGGCTTCGGCACTAACTGCGGCTATGGTAGCGACGCAAAGCTTGGTCGGTATGAGCATCTCGCACAATGGCACGAAGACGATCCTCCTCAAGGAGCAGCGTCATCTTGTCGCAGCTGCTCTTGCTCAAGCTCATCATAAGCGAGCACTCGAGGCGATCCGTACCACGAAGTTCCGTGGGGAGAACTGCCTCCGCTCCATAGACTAGAGCAAAGGGTGTCCGGCGCTGGCTCGATTTGGCGTCGTCTGATCGACCAAAGAACCACCGGCAGCTCCTCGATCCAGTTTCTTCCGCACTTGTGCAGCTCGTCGAAAGTTACGGTCTTGAGCCCGCGCAGCACTTCAAAGATTTGCCCTTTCGCTTGACCGTTGCTTCTTGGGTGAGCAATGTATAAAGGCAGACCTTGGAGCCAAGATCTTGGACGTCTTGCATGAAGGAGCGACTCAGTAAATTGTGTGCCGTTGTCGGTGATGATCCTGTTAGGGATTCAAAGCAGCGGACAATCGACTGAAGAACTTGATCGCCGACCGTGCCGTCACCTTCCTCACTGCTTCCACTTCCGGCCACTTTGTGAACTTGTCGATGGCGGCGTACAAGTACTCAAAGCCCCGGCTACTTCGGGGAAAGGGCCGAGGATGTCGAGCCCCAGCACGAAAAGGGCCGGGATAAAGGGATCGTCTGGAGAGCTTGAGCTGGTGGTGTATCTGTTTGGAATGGAACCGCACGCTTCACACTTGGTTACTTGTGCGGTTGCATCTGGAGGGCTGTCGGCCGAAGAAACCTTGTCGGAAAGCTTTGCGGCAAGTGCTCTTGGCGCCAATGTGGTGACCACATATGCCTCCGTGTATCTCGCCAACAACCTTCATCCATCTTCCCCAGGAATACACTTCAATTTCACACCGTTGAGTCTTCTTACATGCGGTATGCTATCGACAAACTGGTACATACTTGACTGCCGGGCTACTCTTTCCGCTTCTTCTTGTTCTTGGGAAGTTCTCTGCTGAAGGAAAAGGGACAATCGGCTGCCCATCTTTGCCGGAGCTTGCGGCTCGACAACGAGGACTAAAGGCACATCTGCTGCTGCGGGAACATCAGCTTCTATGGCAAGAACCTGCGGCTCAGCCGAAGCTTGATGCTCCCCGGCAAGCTTGCCAGAGCAAAACTTGTCGGGAGCGTTTGCTTCAACGAAACAAACCCCGGGGCTTGTCGGAGCAGACTGCCCCTCAGCACTGTTGGTGTCGATCTTGCGGACCTTCGCGGCGGCGGCTTCGGGAAGCTCTGCCGGGAAGTAATCACCAGAGAGCAACTTCCTCTTCTTGCTCTGTCCAGTTGACGGTGTTACGGTTGGTTGAGTCAGCTTGAGCACGAAAATCCCTGGTTCCATTGTGCAACTTAAGTGCAGCACACTTTGTGAGCCGTCGGCAATATCATTCTGAGCTCTTGGAACATGTTCCATTTGCAGGCCGTCAAAGTGCTCTTCTAGCTTCCTCACTTCATCGATGTAGGCTTCCATCAACGGACTCTGATAATCTTTGTTCACTTGGTGGACGACAAGCTGCGAGTCACCCCTGACAATAAGCTTCTTGATCCCAAGGTCTACGGCGATCCTGAGACCGGCAAGCAAACCTTCATACTCTGTAGTATTGTTTGTTGCTTGCTCCTTGGGAAAGTGCATCTGGACTACTACTTGAGGTGCTCTCCGGTGGGTGCGATAAGCAGCACGCCGGCACCGGCGCCTTGCAGCGAGAAGGCACCATCAAAGTACATTAGCCACTCTTTGCTTGCTTCCTTGACGGGAATGCTCGTCTCCGGAATCTCTTCATCTGGGGTTGGCGTCCATTCTGCTATGAATTCTGCCAATGCTCTGCTTTGGATAGTTGAAGTGCTTTCAAACTTGAGACCAAAGCTTGACAGCCCAGTGCCCACTCGACAATCACACTTTGTTGCCTCTAGATTCTGCAGTATCCTCTTGAGCGGAAAGCGAGTGACAACTGTGATCTCATGTGCTTGGAAGTAATGGCGTAGCTTTCTCGAGGCCATGAGGAGGCCGAAAAGGAATTTCTGCACACCAGAGTACCTTGACCTAGCCCCCTGCAGGAGGGAACTGACAAAGTAAACTGGGCGCTGCACCATCCTTTTCTACATCTGTTCATGCGTCTGCGTGGATTCGTCCTTGTCGGGACCAGAGCTTGTCAGCGAAGCTCCCTGCTTGTCGCCGGATGTGTTTGCCGTGGTAGCTGGCTCGTCATCCGCCTCCTGCTCCGCTGCTAACGCAACACTAACCACTTGATTGGTTGCCGCTATATATAGCAGCAACTTCTCTTGTGGTTTAGGTGCGACAAGTGTTGGAGTGGAGGACAGGTATCTCTTTAAGTCCTGCAGCGCAGCCTCCGCTTCGAGTCCATTTCATTGGACCTGCCTTTTTCAAAATCTTGAAAAATGGTAGAGCGCGGCCAGCAGACCTAGAAATAAACCTCTTTGAGAGCAGCTACGCAACCGCAAGTCTTCGTACATCCTTGACGCGCTTTGGTGCTTCAATCTGCTCAATGGCCTTGATCTTGTCGGGATTGGCTTCAATCCTCGCCGAGATTGAAGAACCCGAGAAGCTTGCGGAAGGAACTCCAAACACGCACTTCTCGGGTTGAGCTTGAGGTTGATCTTGCGCAGATTTGCAAAGGTCTCGTCCAAATCTTGAACCAGAGTTGCTTTGTCCTTGCTTTTGACCACTATGTCATCCATGTAGGCTTCTACATTTCTGTGCATTTGCGGCTCAAAAGCGTCATGGACTACCCTTGCAAACGTTGAACCAACATTCTTTAAACCGAAAGGCATCCGTATGAAACAGTATGTGCCACATGGTGTAATGAATGCGGTCTTCTCCTCATCTTCTTCAGCCATGAAGATCTGATGGTATCCTGAGTATGCATCAAGAAACGAAAGCAAATCACATCCAGCCGTGGAGTCAACAATCTAGTCGATGCGCGGTAAGGGAAATGGATCTTTGGGACAAGCTTTATTAACATCCGTGAAGTCAATACAAAGTCTCCCTTTTCCATTTGCTTTGCATGCGACTACGAGATTGGCCAACCACGCAGGATGGAGCACTCCTCTAACAAGGCCCGCCGCTTCCAGCTTTCTTGATCTCTTCGCTATGAATTCTTGGCGCCCACCGCTTGCTTCCCGACTTTTTGCTTGACGGGCGCGCGATGAGGACAAAGCGGCCAGCGGTGCTCAATCACTTTCCTGGGAACACCGGGATGTCGACGGTTGCCATGCAAACACGCCGACATTCGCCCGCAGGAAAGCAACGAGCGCCTTCCTATTTAGGGTCGAGAGAGGCAGCGATGGTGAAGGTACCACCGGTGCCGTCCTCCTTGGCGGGCACCTTCTTGGTCTTTGCGGAGCTACCATCTTCTTCTTGCACTTGCGGTGGAGCTTCGATGGTGCGTCCTCGACGGTAGCGCAGCACTCCAAAGAGGTGCGATTGCCGGAGTGGGCATCGAGAGCTCTTGCGGACTTGGACTTTGTCTTCTTCCCCGGGAGCTTCTGGCAAGTGTTTGGCAATCTGTCACGGCTGCTGCATCCGGTAGATCTTGTCGGCACAGAGATAAGGGCATCCTTCTTGTCGCCATGGACAGAGATGACGCTTATCGGGCCCGGCATCTTGAGTAAGTTGTAGGCGTAGTGAGAGGCTGCCATGAACTTGGCGAGTCTTTGGGCGGCCAAGTATCCCATTGTAAGGCAATGGGAAATCGGCAACGTCGAATGTGACCCTCTCGATCCTAAAGTTCAGCTCGCTGCCAAATGTTACCGGCAGCGTAATCTTCCCTTCGCTTGCTCCTTCCCGGATTGATTCCTTGGAAGGTGCCGGTCTCTTCGAGCTTCATTGTCGAGGATTTGAAGCTTACGGAGCACAGCGGAGGAGATCAGGTTCAAGCCCGGCCCGCCGTCAACTAGCATCTTGGTGACCTTGAGGTTGCGGATAGTTGGTGAGACCAACATCGGCAAGCACCCGACCGCAATTATGCGATCAGGGTGGTCCTCAATATCAAAGATGATAGGCATGCTGGACCACTTCAGAGGTTTGCGTGACTCTATGGATGGTTCCGCTGCATTGACCTCCCGCATCCATTGCTTGAGTTGGCGGTGGGAGGTATGCAGGAAGTACCTCCGTCAACGCAGAGGACCTCTGTGGCTTCTGAAACTCCTGCTCATCGGGCGTCGTCGTCTTCCATATCTTCGTTGTCGTCATCATCTTCATCCTTGTCGCGCCGCGGAGGTCTGTCTCCTTGCCGCTGCATGGCCTTGCCACGGCGCCCTCCCGGCCGGGGCGTTTCTTGCCTGCTCCCCGGCACCTTCTGGGCCTTCTCCTTGTCGCGCCGCTTTCGTACTCAGCCTTCGCTGCTCAACAAGCTGCTCGACCTTCTTGCAGCTCTGGAGGTCGTGGCCCTTGGTGCGGTGGATCTTGCAAAGATCGCTTGCCGGAGCCGCCCCGCTTGTCGGGCGGCCACCACAGATCGGGTGGTGGGTGTCAGCGGCAACCTCCTTACCGGAGCCACCAGCCTTGGCGTTTTTGTCGCCACCTCCGTTGCCGGACTGCTCAACAGCTAGCACTTCTCTACCTTTCTTCTTCCTGTTGCCCCGCCGCCGGCCCTTCTTCGCCGGGGCGGTCTCCTCACTGTCGGATCCTGCTTCTGCATTCTCTCCTGGGAGTCTCCTCCCTTCCTCAACGCGTGCACACTTGTCAAACAAGGCGTACAACTCACTGACGTCCTTGACTTTGCACATCGCCATCTCCTCCCTCATCCTGCGGTTCCGCACGTTCTGATGAAACGCTACCGATCACCGCGGTGGTGGACATCCGGGATGTTGTAGTGCACACGGTGAATCTCTGAATGAACTTGCACAGTGGACTCTCCTTCCTTCTGGCGAGCAGATGAAGGTCACTCTCTTGGCCATGAGGTTTGTGGCCACCTGTGAAGGCGCCAACAAACTGATGGCATAGATCTGCCCAAGAGGATATGGAGCTGTCCGGCAAGTGCATGAGCCAAGATCTGACGTTGGGCTTGAGCACGAGCGGGAAGTAATTGGCGAGGATCTTGTCGTACCGTCCCCCCGCAGCCTGCACCGCGATGGTGTAGACGTTGAGGAACTCTGATGGATGCGTCCTGCCATCATACTTCTCCGGCACATCTGGTTTGAAGTTTTTCTGGCTGGGCCACTGGACTTGCCGCAGCTCGCGAGTGAACGCAGGGCAACCTACCGCGTACGGCAAGTCGCCTAGCTCCTCCGGCGCGCGCATGTCAACAGTAGGCCCAGCGCGCTTGACGGACCGACGTCGCGCTTCTCTTGGGCGCTCGATGCGAAGTTCGGCGTCCTCTTGTTGTCGTTCATGAAGAACTTGGCGCTGATCGCGGCGAAGCTCATGGATCCGACGACGCGGTGGAGTCAGTCGAGGTGGATCCGGTGAGTCGGCGATCTTGGCCTTCGGGCGGAGAGTGCATGGTAGTTGCACCTCCGACAGTCTCGCCGCCACGGCTCGTGCCTTTTGTCGTCTTGCCGCGGCAATGACGGGCGTTAGTTGTCATGGGCTTCGCCGTTGGCAAAGCCGATGAGGCTCTGGATAGTGGCCCTCCACTCGTCGACCTTGTCGGCCGTTGCAGGGTAATCGAGGAGCAGCTGAGCTCTTGCCAGAGCTTCTGCTGGGGTAGTGGGTGGCATTGGCGAACGGTGCGAGGAGCGGGATATGCTCGGACTTCTAACTATGTTAGAAGGAGCAGCACCCCGCCCAGGCGACCGTATCTCACTCGTGCTTGCATGTTGGCGCGCATGCTGGTCTTGAGGGTCTCGATCCAACGAACGTATGTCATTGTGAACGCCATGACGTTGTTGGTCCCGCGTCTCCTGAGATGGGCGCGGGGATGCGCGGACGCCGATGTTTGCGGGGCCTCGTCCTTGGACTTGGCAACGTCACGAACTCCTTCGTCGGCGCCCGTTCCTCCGCCAACGTCTGCCCCACCACCCGTTTGCTGCGGTGATGGTGGATACGACGCGACGGTTTCTGCTGCCGCCAAGCCTTCTTCTTCGGTGGCATGTTGAGGAAGATGTTGAGGACGCTGCTCGTGTGAACGCCGGATCAGATTCACACGGCCTCGACGGCCCCTACCGGCGCGCCAAAGATGTCGGGAGGCTGATCGTACCCACGAGCACCTATGGGGCCGGGCGGACCAGGCCCTCGGTGGTTCGGAGGGGCGGAGATCGCACGAAGAGCGGATCGAGGCGAGGCACACGAGCAGTTTACCCAGTCGGAGCTCTCCGAGAGATAAAACTCCTACTGCTGCTTGTTTGATGTATTACATTCTTGCTAGGGAGCGATGCAAGCTACAAAACCTAGCGTGAGCGTATCTGGTCTCGAGTGAGTCGAATGAACCGAACCCCCTCTACGTTGCGCATGGGCCTCCTTTTATATGCTCAAGGGGTCTCCGACAGGTGGCAACATAGACGAGGGTACAAATGTGAAAACAGAAGTTGGTACACCTACTTGAACAGTTTATAGTGCAAAATACCTAACTCTGACGGCAAGGGACAAAAGCAATAAATGCCCGTCTGTGTCGCCCAAACAGTGCACCAGAGACCGTCAGGTGCGCCACCGCTCGCCACGATGGCAAGCTTGTCCGCGCCGCTTATCGCTGCTCTCCGCTGGCTGCACAGCCACTAGACACGCGTGCAAGGAAAGGTCCCATGGCGACACGTGGGTGGATGAGCTGGAGCGGAGATGGAGAGAGGTTGCTTGTCGCTGCAAGCGCCTTGTCATGGCGAATCCTTGTCGCGTCCGGAGGCTTGTCGCGCTCCGAGCCTTCCCGGCAAGCTCCTCTTGCCGGGGCCTTGTCGTCTGCATGCCTTAAATGGCCTTCCCGGCAAGCTCCTCTTGCCGGGGCCTTGTCTTCTTAGTCAAATACTTTGTTCTTGAATGGCTCCAAAGGAGCCACGGAGGATCTTGGCGGTGACTAGGCAAGCCTGCTGGTGAGTGCAGAATCTGTCCAGGCATCTAGTACGGGATACTAGGGTACCCCTACTCTAGTACACCGACATAACATCAACAATAATAACTCATGCTACCCTACATCCAATTAGATATATTTACCAGGATCTTTCCAACACCCTGTGCTTGCCAAAGGATAAAATGTAAAAGGGAAAGGTGAAGATCACCATGACTCTTGCATAAGGTAGAAGATAATAATAAAATATAGGCCCTTCGCAGAGGGAAGCAGAGGTTGCCATGCACTTTAAGGGTTGGATGCACAAAATCTTAATGCGAAAGAATGTCACTTTATATTGCCACTTGTGATATGAACCTTTATTATGAAGTCCGTCGCTTTTATTTCTTCCACATCACAAGATCGTATAAAGCTTATTTCCTCCACACAATCAATCATACATATTTAGAGAGAATTTTTATTGCTTGCATCAATGACAACTTACTTGAAGGATCTTACTCAATCCATAGGTAGATATGGTGGACTCTCATGGCAAAAACTGGTTTAAGGGTTTTTGGAAGCACAAGTAGTATCTCTACTTGGTGCAAAGAATTTGGCTAGCGTGAGGGGGAAAGGCAAGCTCAACATGTTGGATGATCCAGGACAATATACTTTATCTCAGATATAAGAAAACATTACCCATTACGTTGTCTTCCTTGTCCAACATCAACTCTTTAGCATGTCATATTTTAATGAGTGCTCCCAATCATAAAAGATGTCCATGATATTATATTTATATGTGAAACCTCTCTTACTTTATTACTTCCTATTAATTGCAGCGATGACAAAAGCTATGTTTGCCAGCTCTCAACA
This sequence comes from Aegilops bicornis, assembly GCA_021605145.1. Taxonomy (NCBI): domain Eukaryota; kingdom Viridiplantae; phylum Streptophyta; class Magnoliopsida; order Poales; family Poaceae; genus Aegilops; species Aegilops bicornis. The sequence continues at coordinate 399,339,025 of CM038673.1, read as the reverse complement.
ACTTTTAAACATCATACTCTTTCTATGTGAAGTCATTACTCTCAGTAAGATCAATATGATCTCTTTATTTCTTTTTGTTCTTTTCTCTTTTCTTTTATTCACTCAAGATCATGGCCAAATAATCAAGCCCTTGACTAAACACTAATCTTTATTATATATAGCTCACGGGCTCGATTACAAAGAGAGATCATAAAGCAAAACTCAAAACTAGATCATACCAAAACTTTATTCTACTAGATCAAAATACTACTAATAAGATCGAACTAAGAAAAACGGTAAAGAAAGGAGATGTGGTTGTGATACGATACAGGGGCATCGCCCCCAAGCTTGGCAGTTGCCAAGGGGAGTGCCCATACCCATGTGATTATGTCTCCTTGGCTGGTGAAGGGATTGTTGATGATGTAGGCTTGTCGTCCATCTTCCAAGGCATAGGCTCACCATCATAGAAGGATGATCGAGTCTCCGGGATCCTCAAATCTGCAGCCAAACTCATCCTTGTGAATCTATATTCATACTCACAGTTTTGGTTTTGTAGGTCATAGATTTGGGCTTGGAGGTGCTCGATTTTCTCGTGGAGCTTGAAGATGGCCTCCCCAATGTCCTTGGCATCCAGCTTGTGGTTGTTGGTGAACTCTGTGATCATTATGTGATTGGAGTCAAGTCCACGCTCCACCATCTCCTGGCACTTGAAAACTTGTTGCTCCATTGCTTCAAGCCTTGTCTCCATGCTTCCGGTCCTCCGTGGTCCCTCAACATCGCGGATGTGCAGCAACCCATCACACATCTCAATGGTTTGAGGGTGTTGCAACACCTTCGCGAGGTAGGGGTTGATGACCTTCTCGAAGAACTTGTCATTGGGGGCGCTTGGAGATGTCATGATGATGTAGATCTATTAGAGAAACAACTCGAAACGAGAACAGAAGATAATTGCGTGATACGGTGGTCAAAACCTTCAGGAGAATATATAATGAATTTTTACCGACCAAAATACGTAACATGTAAGAAAACGGAGTCTGGAGAGCACACGAGGTGCCCACGAGGTAGGGGGCGCCCATGGGGTAGGGCGCGCCCTCCACCCTCGTGGAGCCCTCGTGTCCTTCCCGGACTGCTTCTTATTTTTCTATTTTTCTAAATATTCCAAAACAAAGGAAAATTGCCGTTAGAACTATTTTGGAGTCGGTTTACTTACCGTACCACATACCTATTCCTTTTCGGAGTCTGAGACATTCCGGAAAGTGTCCCTTATGTATTCCTCCGGGGTTACGGTTTCAATAACATGGGTTTCAACGTTTATAGGATTACCTGAGATATAATGTTTAATTATTTGACCGTTCACCACCTTCTGATTTGTGCCTTCGAAGTTGTTGATTTTTATGGCACCGGAATGATAGACCTCCTCAATCACGTAAGGGCCTTCCCATTTAGAGAGAAGTTTTCCTGCAAAAAATCTTAAGCGAGAGTTGTATAGCAATACATAATCACCTACATTAAACTCACACTTTTGTATTCTTTTGTCATGCCATCTTTTAACTTTATCTTTAAACAACTTGGCATTTTCATAGGCTTGGGTTCTCCATTCATCAAGTGAGCTAATGTCAAATAACCTCTTCTCTCCGGAAAGTTTGAAATCATAATTGAGCTCTTTAATAGCCCAATATGCCTTATGTTCTAGTTCGAGAGGTAATTGACATGCTTTTCCATAAACCATTTTATACGGAGACATACCCATAGGATTTTTATATGCAGTACTATAGGCCCATAATGCATCATCAAGTTTCTTGGACCAGTTCTTTCTAGATTTATTAACAGTATTTTGTAAAATTAACTTAAGTTCTCTATTACTCAATTCTACTTGACCACTAGACTGCGGGTGGTAAGGAGATGCAATTCTATGATTAACATCATACTTAGCAAGAATTTTACAGAAAGCACCATGAATAAAATGTGAACCACCATCAATCATTAAATATCTAGGGACTCCAAACCTCGGAAAAATAACTTCTTTAAGCATCTTAATAGAAGTGTTATGATCAGCACTACTAGTTGGAATAGCTTCTACCCACTTAGTAACGTAATCAACAACAACTAAAATATGTGTATATCCATTAGAGGCAGGAAAAGGTCCCATATAATCAAAGCCCCAAACATCAAATGGTTCAATAACAAGTGAATAATTCATAGGCATTTCTTGACGTCTACTAATATTACCAATTCTCTGACATTCATCACAAGATAAGACAAACTTACGAGCATCCTTGAAGAGAGTAGGCCAATAAAAACCGGATTGTAATACCTTATGTGCAGTTCTATCTCCAGCGTGGTGTACTCCATAAGCCTCGGAATGACACTTGCGTAGGATCTGTTCCTGTTCATGCTCAGGTACACAACGTCTAATAACACCATCTACTCCTTCTTTATAAAGATGGGGGTCATCCCAAAAGTAATGTCTCAAATCATAGAAAAACCATTTCTTTTGCTGGTATGCGAAACTAGGTGGTATAAATTTAGCAACAATATAATTAGCATAATTAGCATACCATGGAGCAGTTCGAGAAGTATTTATGACATTTAGTTGTTCATCCAGAAAGCTATCATCAATAGGTAGTGGGTCATCAAGAACATTTTCTAACCTAGACAAGTTGTCTACAACGGGGTTCTCAACTCCTTTTCTATCAACAATATGCAAATCAAATTCTTGAAGCAAGAGAACCCATCTAATAAGTCTAGGTTTAGCATCTTTCTTTTCCATAAGATATTTAATAGCAGCATGATCCGTGTGAATAGTTACTTTAGAATCGACAATATAAGGTCTGAACTTATCACAAGCAAATCATTTGCTAAGAATTCTTTTTAGTAGTAGCATAATTTCTTTGAGCATTGTCTAGAGTTTTGCTAGTATATTGGATAACATTTAATTTCTTATCAACTCTTTGCCCTAGAACAACACCTACAGCATAATCACTAGCATCACACATAGTTTCAAAGGGTAAATTCCAATCAGGTGGCTGAATAATAGGTGCAGAGATCAATGCTTTCTTAAGTATTTCAAATGCTTCTACACAATCATCATCAAAGACAAATCGTATATCTTTTTGTAATAAATTAGTCAGAGGCCGAGAAATTTTTGAGAAGTCCTTAATGAACCTCCTATAAAATCCTGCGTGACCAAGGAAACTTCTTATACCTTTGATGTCCTTGGGACATGTCATCTTTTCAATAGCATCAACCTTGGCTTTATCAACCTCAATACCTCTTTCAGAAACTTTATGCCCCAAGACAATACCTTCATTAACCATAAAGTGGCACTTTTCCCAATTCAGGACAAGATTAGTTTCTTCACATCTCTGCAAAACTCGATCAAGGTTGCTCAAGCAATCATCAAAAGAGGATCCATAGACGGAAAAATGGTCCATGAAAAACTCACAAATCTTTTCACAAAAGTCAGAGAATATAGCCATCATGCATCTTTGAAAGGTAGCAGGTGCATTACATCCAAAAGGCATACGTCTATAAGCAAAAGTACCAAAAGGGCAAGTAAAAGTAGTCTTTGATTGATCATTGGCTGACACAGGTATTTGAGAGAAACCAGAATAACCATCTAGAAAGAAAAAATGTGTATGTTTGGATAATCTTTCTAGCATTTGATCGATAAAAGGTAAGGGTTAATGATCTTTTTTAGTAGCCTTATTTAATTTGCGGAAATCAATTACCATCCTATAACCTGTAATAATTCTTTGCGGGATCAACTCATCTTTATCATTAGGAGCAGCGGTAATACCTCCCTTCTTAGGGACACAATGGACAGGACTTACCCAATCGACTATCAACAACGGGATAAATTATACCTGCCTCAAGGAGCTTTAGTATTTCTTTCCTTACCACTTCCTTCATCTTAGGATTCAGTCGTCGTTGATGATCACGAACTGGTTTGGCGTCTTCCTCCAAATTTATTTTGTGTTGACATAGAGTGGGACTAATGCCCTTAAGATCATCAAGAGTATATCCAATAGCAGCACGATGCTTCTTCAGAGTTTTCAATAAACTCTCTTCTTCATGCTCTGAAAGGTTAGCACTAATAATAATAGGATATATCTTTTTCTCATCAAGATAAGCATATTTAAGAGTATCAGGTAACGGTTTGAGCTCAAACATGGGATCACCCTTGGGTGGAGGAGGATCCCCGAGGGTTTCAACAGGCAAATTGTGTTTCATCTATTTCCCTTCTTTCATTCATAAACATATCATTTTCATGGTCTAGCAAATATTGTTCTAAAGGATCACTAGGAAGCACGGCAATAGAAGCAAGACCAATAATTTCATCCTTACTAGGCAATTCCTCTTCACGGTGTTGTCTACTAAATTTAGAGAAATTAAACTCATGAGACATATCACCAAAACCAATAGTAACAACATCCTTTTTGCAGTCTATCTTAGCATTAACAGTGTTCAAGAAAGGTCTACCAAATATAATGGGACAAAAGCTATCTTGTGGGGAACCAAGAACAAGAAAATCAGCAGGATATTTAGTTTTCCAACACAAGACTTCAACATCTCTAACAATTCCCATTGGTGAAATAGTATCTCTATTGGCAAGTTTAATTGTGACATCAATATCTTCTAACTCAATTGATTGCAATATCATGCTTAATTTCGTTGTATAAGTCGATAGGTATTGCACTAGCACTAGCACCCATATCACATAAGCCATGATAAGGATAATCTCCTATTTTAACAGAAATAACAGGCATGCCTACCACATGTCTATGTTTATCTTTAGCACAAGGTTTGGCAATTCTAGCATATTCATCACAGAAAAGAATAACATGCCCATCAATATTATCAGACAAGAGATCTTTAACAATAGCAATATTAGGTTCAAATTTAATTTGCTCAGGAGGTGAATAAGTTCTAATATTGCTTTTACGAACCACATTTGAAGCTTTAGTATGATCCTTTATTCTAACAGGGAAAGGTGGTTTCTCAACATAAGTAGTAGGAACAATAGGATCATTATAAGTGATAGTCTTTTCGTTAACTTTAATAGGTGCAGCTACTTTTACTTCTATGGGAGGATGATATTTAAACCACTTCTCCTTGGGAAGATCAACATAAGTAGCGAAAGATTCACAGAAAGAGGCTACTATCTCAGAGTCAAGGCCATATTTAGTGCTAAATTTACGGAAAACATCGGTATCCATAAAAGATTTAACACAATCAAACTTAGGTATCATACCTGACTCCTTACCTTCGTCGACATCCCAATCTTTAGAGTTGCGTTTAATTCTATCCAATAAATCCCATTTGAATTCAATAGTCTTCATCATAAAAGAGCCAGCACAAGAAGTATCAAACATGGTGCGATTGTTATCAAAAAGCCGAGCATAAAAACTTTGAATAATTATTTCTCTTGGGAGCTCATGATTGGGGCATGAATATAACATTGATTTAAGCCTCCCCCAAGCTTGAGCGATGCTTTATCCTTTGCGAGGCAAAAAATTATATATACAATTGCGATCACGATGAACAAGATGCATAGGATAAAATTTCTGATGAAATTCCAATTTCAATCATTTGTAGTTCCATGATCCTGTATCATCACATAGCCTATACCATGTCAATGCATCTCCCTCCAAAGATAAAGGGAAGACCTTCTTCTTAATAAAATCACCGGGTATACCTGCAAGCTTAAATAATCCACAAACTTCATCCACATATATTAGGTGCTCATCAGGATGCTTTGTTCCGTCTCCTGCATAAGGATTAGCTAGCAGTTTTTCTAACATACCCGAAGGAATCTCAAAGTAAACATTTCCATCTTCAGTAGGTTCAGTAGGTTGAGGACCAACTCTTTTCTCTACTGGTCGGGGTGAAGATACCCCGAACAAGCCCCTCAGAGGATTACTTTCCATAGTAACAAGTGACAATAGGTTTCAGCACACTATATAAATTTTTCCTTACCAAATCCCACCTACCAAAGGCGCTTCACTCCCCGGCAACAGCACCAGAAAAGAGTCTTGATGACCCACAAGTATAGGGAATCTATCGTAGTCCTTTCGATAAGCAAGAGTGTCGAACCCAACGAGGAGCAGCAAGAAATGATAAGCGGTTTTCAGCAAGGTATTCTCTGCAAGCTCTGAAATTATAGGTAACAGAGAGTTTTGTGATAAGATAATTTGTAACGAGCAACAAGTAACAAAATTAAACAAAGTGCAGCAAGCTGGCCCAATCCTCATGGCGGCGGAGTCTCGTCCCAAAAGCTTTCCTATGATTTTTCTTTGGACGAAAGACTTCATATAGCAGAAGATGGGCACTGGAGGGCCAACAGGGGGCCCATGAGGCAGGGGGCGCGCCCCCCACCCTCGTGGCCAGGTGGAGGCCCCCTGACGTAATTCTTCCGCTCAATATCTTTTATTATTTCCAAAAATAACTTTTGTGGAGTTTCATGACTTTTGGAGTTGTGCAGAATAGGTCTCTAATATTTGCTCCTTTTCTAGCCCAGAATTCCAGCTACCGGCATTCTCCCTCCTTATGTAAACCTTGTAAAATAAGAGATAATAGGCATAAGTATTGTGACATAATGTGTAATAACAGCCCGTAATGCAATAAATATTGATATAAAAGCATGATGCAAAATGGATGTATCAATAGCGCCGTGGATGAATATAGCTAGCTAGTAGATGAACCGAAGGGGCACCGTCTCATCCATATCTACCATTTGGAGCATTGGAGAGTTACGACTGCAGCAGTGCGGCAGGCAGGGCAATTATATGTTCACAAGGCGCTGGTTACTTTTGGCCAGTATATAAAGCGACCAGGTGTTGTAGCATAGGACCATAGACACATTAGTCAGAGTCATCTGCGGGGAGAACAAGTTGTTGGGGAACGTAGTATTTCAAAAAAATTCCTACGATCATGCAAGATCTATCTAGGAGAAGCATAGCAATGAGCGGGGAGAGTGTGTCCATGTACCCCCGGAGACCGAAAGCGGAAGCATTAACGTGGTTGATGTAGTCGAACGTCTTCGCGATTCAACCGATCCAAATATCGAATGCATGGCACCTCCGCGATCTGCACATGTTCAGCTCGGTGACGTCCCTAGAACTCTAGATCCAGCTGAGGCCGAGGGAGAGTTCTGTCAGCACGACGGCGTGGTGATGGTGATGATGAAGTTACCAGCGCAGGGCTTCGCGTAAGCACTACGACGATATGACCGAGGTGTAAAACTGTGGAGGGGGCACCGCACACGGCTAAAGATCAACTTGTCTGTCTATGGGGTGCCCCACTCCCCCATATATAAAGGAGGGCAGGAGGAGGCCGGCCGGCCACAAGGGGTGCGCCCCAAGGGGGGAATCCTACTCCAAGTAGGAATAGGTTCCCCCCTTTCCTAGTCCAACTAGGAGAAGAAGGAAGGAGAGGGAGAGGGAGAGGGAGAGGGAAAGAGGGGCCGCGCCCCCTCCCCTAGTCCTATTCGGACTCCCCTTGGGGGTGGCACCTCTTGGCTGCGGCCTTCTCTCTACCCTAAAGCCCACTAAGGCCCATAACTTCCGGGGGGGGGGGGGTCCGGTAACCCTCGGGCACTCCGGTTTTATCCGAAACTATCCAGAACACTTCCGGTGTCCGAATAACATGGTCCAATATATCAATCTTTGTGTCTTGACCATTTCGAGACTCCTCGTCATGTCCATGATCACATCCGGGACTCCGAACAACCTTCGGTACATCAAATCACATAAACTCATAATATGAATCGTCATCGAACGTTAAGCGTGCGGACCCTACAGGTTCGAGAACTATGTAGACATGACTGAGACACATCTCCGGTCAATAACAAATAGCGGAACCTGGATGCTCATATTGGCTCCTACATATTCTACGAAGATCTTTATCGGTCAAACCGCATAACAACATACGTTGTTCCCTTTGTCATCGGTATGTTACTTGCCTGAGATTCGATCATCGGTATCACCATACCTAATTCAATCTCGTTACCGGCAAGTCTCTTTACTCGTTCCGTAATGCATCGTTCCGCAACTAACTCATTAGTCACATTGCTTGCAAGGCTTATAGTGATGTGCATTACCGAGAGGGCCCAGAGATACCTCTCCGATACACGGAGTGACAAATCCTAATCTTGATCTATGCCAGCCCAACAAACACCTTCGGAGACACCTGTAGAGCATCTTTATAATCACTCAGTTACGTTGTGACGTTTGATAGAACACTAAGTGTTCCTCCAGTATTCGGGAGTTGCATAATCTCATAGTCATAGGAACATGTATAAGTTATGATGAAAGCAATAGCAACAAACTAAACGATCATAGTGCTAAGCTAACGGATGGGTCTTGTCCATCGCATCATTCTCTAATGATGTGATCCCATTCATCAAATGACAATACATGTATATGGCTAGGAAACATAATCATCTTTGATAAACAAGCTAGTCAAGTAGAGGCATACTAGGGACACTATTTGTCTATGTATTCACACATGTACTAAGTTTCCGGTTAATACAATTCTAGCATGAATAATAAACATTTATCATGATATAAGGAAATGTAAATAAAAACTTTATTATTGGCTCTAGGGCACATTTCCTTCAGTCTCCCACTTGCACTAGAGTCAATAATCTAGATTACACAGTAATGATTCTAACACCCATGGAGTCTTGGTGCTGATCATGTTTTGCTCGTGAGAGAGGCTTAGTCAACGGGTCTGCAACATTCAGATCCATATGTATCTTGAAAATCTCTATGTCCCCTTCCGACACTTGATGACGGATGGAATTGAAGCGGCTCTTGATGTGCTTGGTCTTCTTGTGAAATCTGGATTCCCTTGCCAAGGCAATTGCACCAGTATTGTCACAAAAGATTTTCATTGGACCCGACGCACTAGGTATGACACCTAGATCGGATATGAACTCCTTCATCCATACTCCATCATTCGCTGCTTCCGAAGCAGCTATGTACTCCGCTTCACACGTAGATCTCGCCACGACGCTCTGTTTGGAACTGCACCAACTGACAGCTCCACCATTCAATATAAGTACGTATCCGGTTTGTGACTTAGAGTCAGCCGGAGCGGTGTCAAAGCTTGCATTGATGTAACCATTTACAACAAGCTCTTTTTCACCTCCATAAAGGAGAAACATATCCTTAGTCCTTTTCAGGTATTTAAGGATGTTCTTGACCGCTGTCCAGTGATCCACTCCTGGATTACTTTGGTACCTCCCTACTATACTTATAGCAAGGCACACATCAGGTCTGGTACATAGCATTGCATACATGATAGAACCTATGGCTGAGGCATAGGGAATATCTTCCATTTTCTCTCTATCTTCTGCAGTGGTCGGGCATTGAATCTCACTCAACTTCAGACCTTGTAACACAGACAAGAACCCTTTCTTTGACTGATCCATTTTGAACTTCTTCAAACTCTTATCAAGGTATGTGCTTTGTGACAGTCCAATTAAGCATTTTGATCTATCTCTGCCCAATATGTAAGCAGCTTCATCGAGGTCTTTCATAGAAAAACTCTTATTCAAGTATCCTTTTATGCTATCCAGAAATTCTATATCATTCCAATCAACAATATGTCATCCACATATAATATTAGAAATGCTACAGAGCTCTCACTCACTTTCTTGTAAATACAGGCTTCTCCAAAAGTCTGTATAAAACCATATGCTTTGATCACACTATCAAAACGTTTATTGGATTGCACCAGTCCATAAATGGATTGCTAGAGCTTGCACACTTTGTTAGCACCCTTTGGATCGATAAACCTTCTGGTTGCATCATACACAACTCTTCTTCTAGAAATCCATTCAAGGATGCAGTTTTGAAATCCATTTGCCAAATTTCATAATCATAAAATGCGGCAATTGCTAACATGATTCGGACAGACTTAAGCATCGCCACGGGTGAGAAAGTCTCATCATAAACTCCTTGAACTTGTCGAAAACCTTTCACAACAAGTCGAGCTTTGTAGACAGTAACATTACAGTCAGCGTCAGTCTTCTTCTTGAAGATCCATTTATTCTCTATGGCTTGCCAATCATTGGGCAAGTCAACCAAAGTCCACACTTTGTTCTCATACATGGATCCCATCTCAAATTTCATGGCCTAAAGCCATTTCATGGAATCTGGGCTCATCATCTCTTCCTCATAGTTCGTAGGTTCGTCATGGTCAAGTAACATGACGTCCAGAATAGGATAATCTTACTCTGGTTGACCTACGAGGTTCGGTAGTAACTTGATCAGAAGCTTGATGATCATCATCATTAGCTTCCTCACTAATTGGTGTAGGAATCACTGGAACTGATTTCTGTGATGAACTACTTTCCAATGAGGGAGTAGGTACAATTACCTCATCAAGTTCTACTTTCCTCCCACTAACTTCTTTCGAGAGAAACTCCTTCTCTAAAAAGGATCCATTCTTAGCAACAAATATTTTGCCTTCGGATCTGTGATAGAAGGTGTACCCAACAGTCTCATTTGGGTATCCTATGAAAACACATTTCTCCGATTTGGGTTCGAGCTTATCAGGTTGAAGCTTTTTCACATAAGCATCGCAGCCCCAAACTTTAAGAAACGACAACTTGGGTTTCTTGCCCAACCACAATTCATATGGTGTTGTCTCAACGGATTTAGATGGTGCCCTATTTAATATGAATGCAGCCGTCTCTAAAGCATAAACCCAAAACGATAGCGGTAAATCAGTAGGAGACATCATAGATTGCACCATATCTAGTAAAGTGCGGTTACGATGTTCGGACACATCATTACGCTGTGGTGTTCCGGGTGGCGTGAGTTGCGAAACTATTCCGCATTGTTTCAAATGAAGACCAAACTCGTAACTCAAATATTCACCTCCACGATCAGATCGTAGAAACTTTATTTTCTTGTTACGATGATTTTCCACTTCACTCTGAAATTCTTTGAACTTTTCAAATGTTTCAGACTTATGTTTCATCAAGTAGATATACCCATATCTGCTCAAATCAGCTGTGAAGGTAAGAAAATAACGATACCCGCCGCGAGCCTCAACACTCATTGGACCGTATACATCAGTATGTATTATTTCCAACAAGTCTGTTGCTCGCTCCATTGTTCCGGAGAACGGAGTCTTAGTCATCTTGCCCATGAGGCATGGTTTGCAAGCATCAAGTGATTCCAAAAGCCCATCAGCATGGAGTTTCTTCATGCGCTTTACACCAATATGACCTAAACGGCAGTGCCACAAATAAGTTGCACTATCATTATTAAACTTATATCTTTTGGCTTCAACACTATGAATATGTGTATCACTACTATTGAGATTCAATAAAAATAGACCACTCATCAAGGGTGCATGACCATAAAATATATTACTCATATAAATAGAACAACCATGATTCTCTGATTTCAATGAATAACCGTCTCGCATCAAACAAGATCCAGATATAAAGTTCATGCTTAACACTGGCACCAAATAACAATTATTCAGGTCTAAAACTAATCCCGAAGGTAGATGTAGAGGTAGCATGCCGACGGCGATCACATCGACTTTGGAACCATTTCCCACGCGCATCGTCACCTCGTCCTTAGCCAATCTTCGCTTAATCCGTAGCCCCTGTTTTGAGTTGCAAATATTAGCAAGAGAACCAGTATCAAATACCCAGGCGCTACTACGAGCATTAGTAAGGTACACATCAATAACATGTATATCAAATATACCTTTCAATTTGGCATCCTTCTTATCCGCCAAATACTTGGGGTAGTTCCGCTTCCAGTGACCAGTCCCTTTGCAATAGAAGCACTGAGTCTCAGGCTTAGGTCCAGATTTGGGTTTCTTCATTTGAGCAGCAACTTGCTTGTCGTTCTTCTTGAAGTTCCCCTTCTTCCCTTTGCCCTTTTTCTTGAAACTAGTGGTCTTGTTGACTATCAACACTTGATGCTCCTTCTTGACTTCTACCTCCGCAGCCTTTAGCATTGCGAAGAGCTCAGGAATTGTCTTATCATCCCTTGCATATTATAGTTCATCACAAAGCTTTTGTAGCTTGGCGGCAGTGATTGAAGAACTCTGTCAATGACACTATCAACCGGAAGATTAACTCCCAGTTCAGTCAAGTGATTATGATACCTAGACATTTTGAGTATATGTTCGCTGACAGAACTATTCTCCTCCATTTTGCAGCTGTAGAACTTATTGGAGACTTCATATCTCTCAATCCAGGCATTTACCTGAAATATTAACTTCAACTCCTGGTACATCTCATATGCTCCATGCCGTTCAAAACGTCGTTGAAGTCCCCGTTCTAAGCCGTAAAGCATGGCACACTGAACTATCAAGTAGTCATCAGCTTTGCTCTGCCAGGTGTTCACAATGTCCAGCGTTGCTCCTGCAGTGGGTCTTGCACCTAGCGGTGCTTCCAGGACGTAAATTCTTCTGTGCAGCTGTCGGGTGGTAGGTGCGACATATGCCAACGGGTGGCTAATCATAGTGGGAGCCAATAAGACGTCGCCGGTGCCTGGAAACGGGATAAGGCGAAGACATGCACGCCAGCGAATCTTACCCAGCTTCAGGGCTCTCCGTGGAGATAACACGCCTACTATTGCTCTGCGGGGTCTCCGCATGATCACTAGATGAACAAGTTGCTACAAGAGGCTCCTTGAGCTGTTCGATGTGAGGAAGAAGAAGGGCACGACTAGCTCTCCTCTTCCCTCTACGTGGTGTCTAAAACTATCAGAGTCCAACCCTTTGCATGGGTGCCCTGGGGGGTTTATATAGGCCTACCCCCTAGGGGTACAATGGTAATCCGGCTAGGTGTGGGCCCTAGCCGTCAGTGTCTTCATCCGCCGGCTTCTCCGCCGGCAGCTGGGGCCCACCGACTAGTGGGCCCCGCCGCCGCCGCTGTCGACAGTGGGCCCCACCGTTGAGGGCTTTGTCGGGGGCTGGTTACTGTTGCCTCGATCCTGATGACGAGGGCTTTGTCGGGTTAAGAATGGCTACAGTGTCGCCGCCTTTGTGGCGATTACTGTAGCCTCACTTTGTCTTGTCGCCTTAATGAGGCGCTTCCTTCGAGGGAGGGAACAAGCCGGCTACGGGGAGCCGGCCATATCTCAGGCCGACTGGGGGGAGGCCGAGCCGCCTTCGGACATCTCTCTGACCGGAGGGACCCGCCGCCTGTGGGTAGTACAGACAACCTATCGTGGGTGACGTCACAGTCAACATGGCTACAGTGCTGCGCCGGACGGGTGATGGCTGCCCGTACGGCGTACTGTAGCCACGCGCGCTCCGGGATGCGGGGGTGGCAGGCTTTACTATAGCCACGCCTGCCTCATCGCCATTATGTGGGTGCAGATTATGAGGGTGCGGCCTTGGTCACGCGGGTGGCGGCTCCTTGGAGTCGGCCTTCTCGTCAACCACGCTGAGTCGGCCTCCGTAGCCGGTTCCTTGGAATCCGGCCATCTTGTGGCTTTCTTCTATGGGTCTTGGGGCCAGGCCGCCTCCTGACAGCCGGCCTGAATGACAGCCGGCCGGGGGAAGGCGGCCCAACGTCTTGGATGTTGGATGGCTTGATTGGCTTGAATTTTTTTCAGAAGCCCCAGGGGGAGCCGGCTAGGCTACCCGTGGTCATTTACTCCGACAGCAGCAATGAGGATAATCCTCAAGTTATGGACCCAGTCCGTGTAGTTTCTACCGTCATCTTTCAACTTAGCTTTCTCTAGGAACGCATTAAAATTCAAAGGAACAGTAGCACAGGCCATTTATCTACAACAACATAGACATGCAAAATACTATCAGGTACTAAATTCATGATAAATTAAAGTTCAATTAATCATCTTACTTAAGAACTCCCACTTAGATAGACATCCCTCTAATCATCTAAGTGATCACGTGATCCATATCAACTAAACCATGTCCGATCATCACGTGAGATGGAGTAGTTTTCAATGGTGAACATCACTATGTTGATCATATCTACTATATGATTCACGCTCGACCTTTCGGTCTCAGTGTTCCAAGGCCATATCTGCATATGCTAGGCTCGTCAAGTTTAATCCGAGTATTCTGCGCGTGCAAAACTGGCTTGCACCTGTTATATGTGAATGTAGAGCCTATCACACTCGATCATAACGTGGTGTCTCCGCATGACGAACTGTCACAACGGTGCATACTCAGGGAGAAAACTTATACCTTGAAATTTAGTGAGAGATCATCTTATAATGCTATCGCCGACCTAAGCGAAATAAGATGCATAAAGGATAAACATCACATGCAATCAATATAAGTGATATGATATGGCCATCATCATCTTGTGCCTTTGATCTCCATCTCCAAAGCACCATCATGATCACCATCGTCACCGGCTTGACACCTTGATCTCCATCGAAGCATCGTTGTCTTCTCGCCAACTATTGCTTCTATGACTATCGCTACCGCTTAGTGATAAAGTAAAGCAATTACATGGCCATTGCACTTCATACAATAAAGCGACAACCATAAGGCTCCTGCCAGTTGCTGATAACTTCTACAAAACATGATCATCTCATACAACAATTTATATATCATCACGTCTTGACCATCTCACATCACAACAAGCCCTGCAAAACCAAGTTAGACGTCCTCTACTTTGTTGTTGCAAGTTTTACGTGGCTGCTACGGGCTTAGCAAGAACCATTCTTACCTACGCATCAAAACCACAATGATTTTTCGTCAAGTGTGTTGTTTTAACCTTCAACAAGGACCGGGCGTAGTCACACTCGCTTCAACTAAAGTTGGAGAAACAGACACCCACTAGCCACCTGTGTGCGAAGCACGGCGGTAGATCCAGTCTCATGAACGCGGTCATGTAATGTCGGTCTGGGCCGCTTCATCCAATAATACCGCCGAATCAAAGTATGAAATCCTGGTAAGCAGTATGACTATTATCGCCCACAACTCTTTGTGCTCTACTCGTGCATATAACATCTACGCATAGACATGGCTCGGATGCCACTGTTGGGGAACGTAGTATTTCAAAAAAATTCCTACGATCATGCAAGATCTATCTAGGAGAAGCATAGCAACGAGCGGGGAGAGTGTGTCCACGTACCCTCGTAGACCTAAAGTGGAAGTTTTAGTAACGCTGTTGATGTAGTCGAACGTCTTCGCAATTCAACCGATCCAAGTACCAAACGCACGACATCTCCGCGATCTGCACACGTTCAGCTCGGCGATGTCCCTCGAACTCTAGATCCAACTGAGGCCGAGAGAGAGTTCCGTCAGCACGACGGCGTGAGTGACGGTGATGATGAAGTTACCGACGCAGGGCTTCGGCTTAGCACTACAACGATATGACCGAGGTGTAAAATTGTGGAGGGGGGCACCACACATGGCTGAAGATCAACTTGTCTGTCTATGCGGTGCCCCCCTCCACCGTATATAAAGAGGGGAGGAGGAGGCCGGCCGGCCACAAGGGGCGCGCCCCAAGAGGGGAATCCTACTCCAAGTAGGAATAGGTCCCCCCCCCCCCCCGTTATTAGTCCAACTAGGAAAAGAAGGAAAGGGAGAGGAAAAGAGGGAAAGAGGGGCCGCGCCCCCTCCCTAGTCCTATTCGGACTCCCCTTGGGCCACCTCTTGGCCGCAGCCCTCTCTCTCCCCTAAAGCCCACTAAGGCCCATAACTTCTCGGGGGGGGGGGGGGGGGTTGGTAACCCTCCGGCACTCCGGTTTTATCCGCAACTATCCGGAACACTTCCGGTGTCCGAATAACATGGTCCAATATATCAATCTTTATGTCTCGACCATTTTGAGACTCCTCGTCATGTCCGTGATCACATCCGGGGCTGCGAACAACCTTCGGTACATCAAATCGCATAAACTCATAATACGAATCGTCATCGAATGTTAAGCGTGCGGACCGTACGGGTTCAAGAACTATGTAGACATGATCAAGACACATCTTCGGTCAATAACCAATAGCAGAACCTGGATGCTCATATTGGCTCCTACATATTCTACGAAGATATTTATCGGTCAAACCGCACAACAACATGTGTTGTTCCCTTTGTCATCGATATGTTACTTGCCCGAGATTCTGTCGTCGGTATCACCATACCTAGTTCAATCTCATTACCGGCAAGTCTCTTTACTCGTTCTGTAATGCATCATCCTGCAACTAACTCATTAGTCACATTGTTTGCAAGGCTTATAGTGATGTGCATTATCGAGAGGGCCCAGAGATACCTCTCCGATACACGGAGTGACAAGTCCTAATGTTGATCTATGCCAACCCAACAAACACCTTCGGAGACACCTGAAGAGCATCTTTATAATCACCCAGGTATGTTGTGATGTTTGATAGCACACTAAGTGTTCCTCCGATATTCAGGAGTTGCATAATCTCATAGTCAGAGGCACATGTATAAGTTATGATGAAAGCAATAGCAACAAACTAAACTATCATAGTGCTAAGCTAACGGATGGGTCTTGTCCATCACATCATTCTCTAATGATGTGATCCCATTCATCAAATGAAAACACATGTCTATGGCTAGGAAACATAACCATCTTTGATAAACAAGCTAGTCAAGTAGAGGCATACTAGGGACACTCTATTTGTCCATGTATTCACACATGTACTAAGTTTCTGGTTGAGGGAGTCCTGGATTAGGGGGTCCTCGGGCTTCCGGGCTATGTGACATGGGCCAGACTGATGGGCCGTGAAGATACAAGATGGAAGGCTTTCCCCCGTGTCCGGATGGGACTCTCCTTTGTGTGGATGTCAAGCTTCACGTTCGGATATGAAGATTCCTTTCTCTTTAAAGCGCCTCTGTACAACCCTAGGCCCCTCCGGTGTCTATATAAACCAGAGGGTTTAGTCCGTAGATGCAATCATAATCATACAGGCTAGACATCTAGGGTTTAGCCATTACGATCTCGAGGTAGATCAACTCTTGTAACCCCTATACTCATCAAAGTCAATCAAGCAGGAAGTAGGGTATTACCTCCATTAAGAGGGCTCGAACCTGGGTAAACATCGTGTCCCTGTCTCTTGTTACCTTCAATCCTTAGATGCACAGTTCGGGACCCCCTACCCGAGATTTGCCGGTTTTGACACTGACATTGGTGCTTTCTTTGAGAGTTCCACTGTGCCGTCGTCAAAAGGCTCGATGGCTCCATCGATCATCTACAACAATGCTGTCGTGAAGGAGATTTTTCTCCCCGGCCAAATTTTTGTATTCGGCGGCTTCGCACTACGGGCTAACTCGGTTGGCCACCTAGAGCAGATCGACAGCTACGCCCGCGGTCATCAGATCAGTTTTGGAAATATGAACTATGTCGCTGATATCAGATGAGACTTGATCTTTCAGGGGTTCGTGGCCCCAACCACCGCTCTGGCCTTCGATCCGGAGCACGTCACCAGGTCCGAAGACGGGAGTTTAGATCCCACCGGACTCTCTGCAGCTATAGAGCTCGGTACTAGAGAACCGGAGGGGATAGCATCACCGGCAGGCCCGGAGTCACGTCAGGCTCCCTCTATCATCATAAAGTCGGACTTTTCTCTGGACACTAGCTCTGAACCCTCAGATTCCGTGTCATGTGAGCTCGGCCAGGGAACTTCTGTCCCGCCCAACTCCAAGGACTCTCGCTTCCCCGTCCAAACCTCGCTCTTAAACGGGTTTTTGGACTTAATGCAATCCCTCACCATCACAGAGGAATCGCTTCTGAATTGCACCCAACCCGGACT
The DNA here is from genome assembly GCA_021605145.1 of Aegilops bicornis. NCBI lineage: Eukaryota > Viridiplantae > Streptophyta > Magnoliopsida > Poales > Poaceae > Aegilops > Aegilops bicornis. Next base: position 399,321,313 of record CM038673.1, on the reverse strand, counting down.
AGGGGCTGAAAGTAGGGAATTTTACTTCCCGCCCACCACCCACTTCATAGCCACTATCGAGGATTTAACCGACATGCTCGATTACACCTCTGAAAACATCGACGGTATGGACGACGATGCCGGAGAGGAGCAGGCCCAAAACCCATTGTTCATCAGACGCTGGACGGCCACTTCCTCATATGACGTGTACATGGTGGACACACCTTAAGAAGGCGGCGGCGATGATGAGAAGGATCCAGTCGAGGATGAACCTCCTGAGATACCACCAAAGCGTCGACGTCAGTGGCGCCGCTCTAAATCGCGTCGCGGAAAAGATAGCAATACCGGCACCGGAGACAGTAATACTCCGGAGAACACCGAAGACCAAGAAGCCCCCATCGAACCAACATCCGAACAGGATGACCGGGAGGACAGGCAAGTTGACCCTAAGGACCCAGCAGGGAACAAGGACTCGGAGGATAGCAACTATCTACCACTCTCCGAGGACGACGTGAGCCTCGGCGACGAAGATTTCATCGTGCTAGAGGAACCCCTTGAACAAGAGCGCTTTGCGCCGGCTAATAGCCACTGCAAGAAGCCTGAAAAAGAAGCAGCAGCAGCAGCAGCTTCAAGCTGATAAAGATCTGCTCAATGACAGATGGACTAATGTCCTGGCAGCCGAGGAATATGGCCTCGAACGCCCAACTAAGAGTTACCCGAAGCGCAAGCTGCTACCCCAAATCGGCGACGAGGTGCTGGAGCCCATACCACCAGCGCGTAGCGCTGCTGATGGACCTGACCGACCACCACGTGGACGGGATAGAACGGCAACTCAAGCCGAACACCAGCCCGCACCACCTCGCCGTAAAGGCAGAGAAACAACAGCTCGGGGATACACATACGACCTATGACAGGACCTAGAGCCGGTCAGACCAAATCAATCTACGGATCACGGGGGCATGCCCCGGCGCGAGAAGATGGCTAACAAGCCTGGTGCGACAAGAATAACCACGCCTGGGCCGAAAACTGCATACGGACTTCATTCGAATCAAGGCCGTGACATGGCCCGATCTGAGGCGCCAAGACACCCCTATGCTTCACCGATGAGGTAATGGAGCACCAGTTCCCAGAAGGGTTTAAACCCGTGAACATCGAATCGTACGATGGCACAACAGATCCCGCAGTATGGATCAAATATTTTCTTCTCCACATTCACATGGCTCGCGGTGATGATCTACATGCCATCAAATACCTCCCACTAAAAATTAAGGGACCAGCTGGGCACTGGCTAAACAGCCTCCCAGAAAACTCTATCGGAAGCTGGGAAGACTTGGAAGACGCCTTTAGAGACAACTTCCAAGGCATGTATATCCGACCTCCGGATGCCGATGACCTCAGTCACATAGTCCAGCAGGCCGGAGAGTCGGCCAGGAAATTCTGGACCACGTTCCTAATAAAAAAGAACCAGATTGTCGACTGTCCGGACGCCGAAGCCCTAGAGGCCTTTAAACAAGCATTCATGACGAATGGCTCGCCCGACACCTCGGCCAAGAAAAGCCGAAGTCCATGGCAGCCCTTACAACACTCATGACCCGCTTTTGCGCGGGCGAAGATAGCTGGCTAGCCCATAGCAAGAATAAAGATAAGCGACCACAGCACTTCCGAAGCCAGGAATAGCAACGGCAGGCCCCGACGCAACAAACACAAGCGTCGAAGCAACAATGACAATACCGAAGAAAATGCAGTCAACGCTGGATTCAGTGGCCCCAAGTCTGATCAGCGGAAGAAACCATTCAAAAGAACCAGAGACGGCTCATCCAGCTTGGACCGAATACTCGATCGAGCCTGCCAAATTCATGGCACCCCCGACAAGGCCAACCATACCAACAAAAGTTGTTGGGTCTTTAAACAGGCCGGTAAGTTAAATACCGAACATAAGGAGAAAGGGTCGCCCAGCGAGGACGATGACGAGGAGCCTCGTCCACCTAACATAGGGGGACAAAAGAAATTTCCCCCCGAGGTCAAAACGGTGAATATGATATACGTTACTGATGTCTACTATGCAACCTTCTTATTGTAGACGTTGTTGGGCCTCCAAGTGCAGAGGTTTGTAGGACCGTAGCAAATTTCCCTCAAGTGGATGACCTAAGGTTTATCAATCCGTGGGAGGCGTAGGATGAAGATGGTCTCTCTCAAGCAACCCCGCAACCAAATAACAAAGAGTCTCTTGTGTCCCCAACACACCCAATATAATGGTAAATTGTATAGGTGCACTAGTTCAGTGAGCAGGATGGTGATCTGAGTGCAATATGGATGGTAGATATAGGTTTTGTAATCTGAAAATATAAAAACATCAAGGTAACAAGTAATAAAAGTGAGCGTAAACGGTATTGCAATGCTAGGAAACAAGGCCTAGGGTTCATACTTTCACTAGTGCAAGTTCTCTCAACAATAATAACATAATTGGATCATATAACTATCCCTCAACATGCAACAAAGAGTCACTCCAAAGTCACTAATAGCGGAGAACAAACGAAGAGATTATGGTAGGGTACGAAACAACCTCAAAGTTATTATTTCCAATCAATCCATTGGGCTATTCCTATAAGTGTCACAAACAGCCCTAGAGTTAGTACTAGAATAACACCTTAAGATACAAATCAACCAAAACCCTAATGTCACCTAGGTACTCCAATGTCACCTCAAGTATCCGTGGGTATAATTATACGATATGCATCACACAATCTCAAATTCATCTATTCAACCAACACATAGAACTTCAAAGAGTGCCCCAAAGTTTCTATCGGAGAATCACGACGAAAACGTGTGCCAACCCCTATGCATAGGTTCATGGGCGGAACCCGCAAGTTGATCACCAAAACATACATCAAGTGAATCACGTGATATCCCATTGTCACCACAGATACGCACGACAAGACATACATCGAGTGTTCTCAAGTCATTAAGGACTCAATCCGATAAGATTACTTCAAAGGGAAAACTCAATCCATTACAAGAGAGTAGAGGGGGAGAAGAAACATAAGATCCAACTATAATAGCAAAGCTCGCGATACATCAAGATCGTGCCAAATCAAGAACACGAGAAAGAGATCAAACACATAGCTACCGGTACATACCTTCAGCCCCAAGGGTGAACTACTCCCTCCTCGTCATGGAGATCGCCGGATGATGAAGATGGCCACCGGTGAGGATCCCCTCCAGGGGTCTTGGGAGCAGGTCCCGATTGGTTTTTGGTGGCTACAGAGGCTTGCCGCGGCGGAACTCCCGATCTATTCTGTTCCCCGAAGTTTTTAGGGTATATTGGTATATATAGGTGGAAGAAATACGTCAGGGGAGCCATGAGGGGCCCACGAGGGTGGAGGGCGCGCCCTAGGGGGGTGGACGCGCCCCCTACCTCGTGGCTCCCTCGTTTCTTTCCTGACGTGCACTCCAAGTCTATCTAGTTGCTTTCCTTCCAAAAATAACTTCTCCAGAAGGTTTCATTCCGTGTTGACTCCGTTTGATATTCCTTTTCTTCGTAACATCAAAAACAAGGGAAAAAACAGAACTGCATCGGGCTCGGGTCAATAGGTTAGTCCCAAACATAATATAGAAGTGTTTAATAAAGCCCATAAACATCCAAAACAAATAATATAATAACATGGAACAATCAAAAATTATAGATATGTTGGAGACGTATCAGCATCCCCAAGCTTAATTCCTGCTCGTCCTCGAGTAGGTAAATGAAAAAAAACAGAATTTTTGATGTGGAATGCTACCTAACGTATTTATCCATGTAATTCTCTTTATTGAAGGAAGAATATTCAGATCCATAAGATTCAAAACAAAAGTTTAATATTGACATGAAAACAATAATACTTCAAGCATACTAACAAAGCAATTATGTCTTCTCAAAATAACATGGCCAAAGAAAGCTATCCCTACAAAATCATATAGTTCATATAGTCTGGCTATGCTCTATCTTCACCACACAAAATATTTAAATCATGCACAACCCCGATGACAAGCCAAGCAATTGTTTCATACTTTTGATGTTCTCAAACTTTTTCAATCTTCACGCAATACATGAGCGTGAGCCTTGGACATAGCACTATAGGTGGAATTGAATGGTGGTTATGGAGACGACAAAAAGGAGAAGATAGTCTCACATCAACTAGGCGTATCAACGGGCTATGGAGATGCCCATCAATAGATATCAATGTGAGTGAGTAGGGATTGCCATGCAACGGATGCACTAGAGCTATAAGTGTATGAAAGCTCAACAAAAAAAACTAAGTGGGTGTGCATCCAACTCGCTTGCTCACGAAGACCTAGGGCATTTTGAGGAAGCCCATCATTGGAATATACAAGCCAAGTTCTATAATGTAAAATTCCCACTAGTATATAAAAGTGACAACATAGGAGACTCTCTATCATGAAGATCATGGTGCTACTTTGAAGCACAAGTGTGGTAAAAGGATAGTAGCATTGTCCCTTCTCTCTTTTTCTCTCATTTTTTTATTTTTTTATTTGGGCCTTCTCTTTTTTTATGGCCTCTTTTTTATTTTTTTCTTTTTCGTCCGGAGTCTCATCCCGACTTGTGGGGGAATCATAGTCTCCATCATCCTTTCCTCATTGGGTCAATGCTCTAAAAATGAAGATCATCACACTTTTATTTTCTTACAACTCAACAATTACAACTCGATACTTAGAACAAAATATAACTCTAAATGAATGCCTCTGGCGGTGTACCGGGATATGCAATGGATCAAGAGTGACATGTATGAAAGAATTATGAACGGTGGCTTTGCCACAAATACAATGTCAACTACATGATCATGCAAAGCAATATGACAATGATGAAGCGTGTAATAATAAACGAAACGCTGGTAAGTTGCATGGCAATATATCTCGGAATGGCTATGGAAATGTCATAATAGGTAGGTATGGTGGCTATTTTGAGGAAGATATATGGTGGGTGTATGATACCGGCGAAAGGTGCGCGGTATTAGAGAGGCTAGCAATGGTGGAAGGGTGAGAGTGCGTATAATCCATGGACTCAACATTAGTCATAAAGAACTCACATAATTATTGCAAAAATATATTAGTTATCGAAACAAAGTACTACGCGCATGCTCCTAGGGGGATAGATTGGTAGGAAAAGACCATCGCTCGTCCCCGACCGCCACTCATAAGGAAGACAATCAATAAATAGATCATGCTCCGACTTCATCACATAACGGTTCACCATACGTGCATGCTACGGAAATCACAAACTTTAACACAAGTATCTCTCAAATTCACAACTACTCCACTAGCATGACTCTAATATCACCATCTTCATATCTCAAAACAATCATAAAGAATCAAACTTCTCATAGTATTCAATGCACTTTATATGAAAGTTTTTATTATATCCCTCTTGGATGCCCATCATATTAGGACTAAATTCATAACCAAAGAAAATTACCATGCTGTTCTAAAGACTCACAAAATAATATAAGTGAAGCACGAGAGTTCATATATTTCTTCAAAATAAAGCCACCACCGTGCTCTAAAAGGATATAAGTGAAGCACTAGAGCAAACAACAAACTACTCCGAAAGATATAAGTGAAGATCAATGAGTAGTTTAATAATTATGCAACTATGTGAAGACTCTATAACATTTAAGAATTTCAGATCTTGTGATATTTTTCAAACAGCAAGAAAAGCTAAAGAAAATAAAAAGACGCTCCAAGCAAAACACATATCATGTGGTGAATAAAAATATAGCTCCAAGTAAAGTTACCGATGAACGAAGACGAAAGAGGGGATGCCATCCGTGGCATCCCCAAGATTAGACGCTTGGTTATCCTTGAATATTACCTTGGGGTGCCTTGGGCATCCCCAAGCTTAGGCTATTGCCACTCCTTATTCCATAGTCCATCGAATCTTTACCCAAAACTTGAAAACTTCACAACACAAAACTCCCCAGAAAACGCTTAAGCCCCGTTAGCGAAAGAAAACAAAACACCACTTCAAGGTACTGTAATGAACTCATTCATTATTTGTATTGGTGCTAAACCTACTGTATTCCAACTTCTCTAAGGTTTATAAACTATTTTACTAGACATAGATTTATCAAAATAAGCAAACAACACGCGAAAAACAGAATCTGTCAAAAACAGAACAGTCTGTAGTAATCTGTAACTAACGCAAACTTCTGTAACTCAAAAAATTCCACCAAAATAGGAAGACCTAGATAATTTAATTATTGATCTGCTGCAATTGGAATCAGTATTCTATCACATTCTAGTGATTTTAAACAATTATTTTCGTGAACAGAAAGTTTCTGGAATTTTCAGCAAGATCAAATAATTATCATCCAAAAAGATCCTATAGGTCTTACTTGGCACAAACACTAATTAAAACAAAAAACCACATCTAACCAGAGGCTAGATGAAATATTTATTACTAAACAGAATCAAAAAGAAAGAACAAAAATAAAAATTGGGTTGCCTCCCAACAAGCGCTAACGTTTAACGCCCCTAGCTAGGCATGATGATTTCAATGATGCTCTCATAAAAGATAAAAACTGAAACATAAAGAGAGCATCATGAAGAATATGACTAGCACATTTAAGTCTAACCCACTTCCTATGCATAGGGATTTTGTGAGCAAACAACTTATGGGAACAATAATCAACTAGCATAGGAAGGTAAAACAAGCATAACTTTAAAACTTTAAGCACATATAGAGGAAACTTGATATTATTGCAATTCCTACAAGCATATGTTTCTCCCTCATAATAATTTTCAGTAGCATCATGAATGAATTCAACAATATAACCATCACATAAAGCATTCTTTTCATGATCTACTTGCATAGAAAATTTACTACTCTCCACATAAGCAAATTTATTCTCATCAATAGTAGTGGGAGCAAACTCAACAAAACAACTATCATGTGATTGAAAATTAAGATCAAGATGAAAAGTTCCGTGGTTATCATTATTCTTTAAAGAATATGTGTCATCACAATAATCATCATAGATAGGAGGCATGCTTTCATCATAGTAAATTTGCTCATCAAAGCTTGGGGGACAAAAAATATCATCTTCATCAAACATAGCTTCCCCAAGCTTGTGGCTTTGCATATCATTAGCATCATGGGTATTCAAAGAATTCATACTAACAACATTGCAATCATGCTCATCATTCCCATATTTTATGTCAATCATTCTATGTAATTCTTCTTCTAGTACTTGAGCACAATTTTCCTTCCCATCATTTTCACGAAAGATATCGAAAAGATGAAGCATATGAGGCAGAGTCAATTCCATTTTTTTTTGAAATTTCCTTTTATAAAATAAACTAGTGATAAAACAAGAAACAAAAAGATTCGATTGCAAGATCTAAAGATATACCTTCAAGCACTCACCTCCCCGGCAACAGCGCCAGAAAAGAGCTTGATGTCTACTACGCAACCTTCTTCTTGTAGACGTTGTTGGGCCTCCAAGTGCAGAGGTTTGTAGGACAATAGCAAATTTCCCTCAAGTGGATGACCTAAGGTTTATCAATCCGTGGGAGGCGTAGGATGAAGATGGTCTCTCTCAAGCAACCCTGCAACCAAATAATAAAGAGTCTCTTGTGTCCCCAACACACCCAATACAATGGTAAATTTTATAGGTGCACTAGTTCGGCGAAGAGATGGTGATACAAGTGCAATATGGATGGTAGATATAGGTTTTTGTAATCTGAAAATATAAAAGCAGCAAGGTAACAAGTAATAGAAGTGAGCGTAAACGGTATTGCAATGCTAGGAAACAAGGCCTAGGGTTCATACTTTCACTAGTGCAAGTTCTCTCAACAATAATAACATAATTGGATATAACTATCCCTCAACATGCAACAAAGAGTCACTCCGAAGTCACTAATAGCGGAGAACAAATGAAGAGATTATGGTAGGGTACGAAACCACCTCAAAGTTATTCTTTCCAATCAATCCATTGGGCTATTCCTATAAGTGTCACAAACAACCCTAGAGTTCATACTAGAATAACACCTTAAGATACAAATCAACCAAAACCCTAATGTCACCTAGATACTCCAATGTCACCTCAAGTATCCGTGGGTATGATTATACGATATGCATCACAAAATCTCAAATTCATCTATTCAACCAACACATAGAACTTCAAAGAGTGCCCCAAAGTTTCTATCGGAGAATCACGACGAAAACGTGTGCCAATCCCTATGCATAGGTCCATGGGCGGAACCCGCAAGTTGATCACCAAAACATACATCAAGTGAATCACGTGATATCCCATTGTCACCAGAGATATGCACGGCAAGACATACATCAAGTGTTCTCAAGTCACTAAGGACTCAATCCGATAAGATTACTTCAAAGGGAAAACTCAATCCATTACAAGAGAGTAGAGGGGGAGAAGAAACATAATATCCAACTATAATAGCAAAGCTCGCGATACATCAAGATCGTGCCAAATCAAGAACGCGCGAGAGAGAGAGAGATCGAACACATAGCTACTGGTACATACCCTCAGCCCCGAGGGTGAACTACTCCCTCCTCGTCATGGAGATCGCCGGGATGATGAAGATGGCCACCGGTGAGGGATCCCCCCCTCCGGCAGGGTGCCAGAACAGGGTCCCGATTGGATTTTGGTAGCTACAGAGGCTTGTGATGGCGGAACTCCCGATCTATTTTATTCCCCGAAGTTCTTAGGGTATATTGGTATATATAGGCGGAAGAAATACGTCAGGGGAGCCACGAGGGGCCCACGAGGGTGGAGGGCGCGCCCTAGGGGGGTGGGCGCGCCCCCTACCTCGTGGCTCCCTCGTTTCTTTCCTGACATGCACTCCAAGTCTATCTGGTTGCTTTCCTTCCAAAAATAACTTCTCTAGAAGGTTTCATTCCGTTTTGACTCCGTTTGATATTCCTCTTCTTCGTAACACTGAAACAAGGGAAAAACAGGAACTGGCACTGGGCTCAGGGTCAATAGGTTAGTCCCAAAAATAATATAAAAGTGTTTATTAAAGCCCGTAAACATCCAAAATAGATAATATAATAGCATGGAACAATCAAAAAATATAGATACGTTGGAGACGTATCAGTTACTCACATCCCCAAGCGGGAACTCAAGCGGGCATTAAGGGACGTCTATGCGATAGAGCCAGTCACCCCAAAATTCAACCCATGGTCAGCCTATCCGATCGCTTTCGATCGCAGAGACCATCCGACCAGTATCCGTCACGGAGGTTCGGCCGCACTGGTCCTCGACCCGATTATTGATGGATTCCACCTTATGCGGGTCCTCATGGACGGCGGCAGCAACCTTAACCTGCTCTATCAGGACACAGTCCGCAAAATGGGTATTGATCCGTCAAGAATCAAACCCGCCAAAACTACCTTTAAAGGAGTAATACCTCGTGTAGAGGCCCGCTGCATGGGCTCTATCACATTGGAGGTCGTCTTCGGTTCGCTGGACAACTTCCGAAGTGAAGACTTGATCTTCGACATCATCCCCTTCCGAAGTGGCTACCATGCACTGCTCGGACGAACCGCGTTCGCTCGCTTTAATGCGGCCCCACACTATGCCTATCTCAAACTCAAGATGCCCGGACCACGCGGTGTTATAACAGTCAATGGAAACACGGAATGCTCCCTCCGTACCGAGGAGCACACCGCGGCCCTGGCAGCGGAAGTACAGGGCGGCCTTATCAAGCCAAATACTACATCAGCGGCCAAGCCCCCGGACACTATCAAACGAGTCTGGACTACCCCGCTGCACGACAGTCTAGCTCGTTAGGAGCTCGATTAGCAATTCGGCCTCCGTCTCAGCCCCAACAGGATTGCAGCATATGTACCACGCGTACATAACTACACACTAAAGATACCATGGGCAAAGATGGAGGCATGGTAATGATAAAGTCCACAATACGACTAAACCCTATCCGGACACTCATATTTATTTTTTTCTCTTATTTTTATTTTTCTAGGTTCCTTACAACCCATATCATCTTTTCGACGGTACCAAGGTCCTTTTTTGGGCCCATCATGAAAACCCGATCGTCGATCCTTTCGAAGGATAATACACCTAGGAGAAAAGCAGCGTAGACGCGTGGCAGAGTATCTACAGGGTCTTTAAAGATCACCTCGTCCGTTTTCAGGACCCGTACGCAGCTTTCCTTTGAGCTCGGCATGTAAAATAGCCTTGTTGCTTATCACATTATTTGTACACATGCCTTTTGACGTATCAATCAGACCACAATGGAAACAGTTTCTAGCCCAACCTATATGGTACTAGCTTATTTATTAATCTGTATTTCCCTATTTTTCGTCCGATTGTCATGTACACCTCGGTACGACTTAAATCGCCAGGGGCTCTATTGAGCCACGCACATTTCTTCAACATAAAATAAGTCCGAACACTTTTATAGTACAGTTCAACGTCCCGAATATAGCATTATATGCATCAGCTCTGAATCATGTCTTTGGTCAATAGTTGGGTTGCCCGGCTCCTGTGGTTGCTGCCTTACGTTCCGCTTGTTCAGCTAAGGTAGTAAAGGGAGAACTACTGCGATTGTGTTTCTGGTTCATCCGGATGAACACCTTAGTAGAGAAAGCCGAAAACTAACTGTCATGGTGTGGCGAGAGCTGGTCAGCTATTCGGTGACTAAGTATAAATCCCTTATGATTTTCCTTTCCGCATTATGCGATAGACCGGCCTTCGCCCGGTCAGGCGTCTACAACACCCTAGTCGGATAATCGAAAAATACTAGGGGTTGCGCCTACACTTCCATTGTCAAACTCCTATGGCTAAGTGAGAGTGATAAAGCCACATAGTCCGATTGCCTGGTTCGCCGCACTAACACCTCCTTCAAGGACCAAGTCGTTGGGTCAAGTGTGTTTAGAGGCTATCCCGAACACCCTCATACTACCTACGTAGGGGCTGAAGCCGACGACTGGCAACTCTCAGATACCGTAAACGGCCGCACAGGAGGAAACATTTTAAAGTAAAACAAGCAACATATCATACATAAGCCTTGTTTCATAATACAAATATTGGATAACATGGATACATTCATTCAAAAATGATGTCCTTCGAACACTGGCCCTCTACAATGCGGGATCCTTCCAGGACATCATCAAAATACCTCTCCGGCGTGCGGTGCTCTTTGCTTGCGGGTGGTCCCTCGGTTGCGAGCTTGACGGCATTCATCTTCGCCCACTGCACCTTGACACGGGCGAAGGCCATCCGCGCACCTTCGATACAGACCGACCGCTTTACGGCATCAAGCCGGGGGCCAGCATTGATCAGTCGCTTCACGAGCCCGAAGTAACTCCTGGGTATGGGCTCGGCAGGCCACAGACGGATTATAAAATCCCTCATAGCCAATCCTACCATCCTATGCAGTTCGGTCAACTCTTTTAGCTGATCGCTGAGGGGCACTGGATGCTCTGGTGCAAGGTACTGCGACCAGAACAACTTCTCCGTTGAGCTCCCCTCTTCGGCTCAGAAGAACTCCGCAGCATCAGCAACACTCCGGGGCAGATCTGCAAACGCTCCTGGATAACTCCAAACCCGGGTCAGTAAGATATACCTTCTCCTCACAAATTTGCTCTGCATATTAAAGGCCTTACCCGCCGCGATCTGTTTTGCCTCCTGGATCTCCCGGAGGGCACCTTTGGCCTCAACCCGGGCCTCCTGTGCGCTTTGGAGGGCCTTAGCAAGTTCGAAATCTCGACCTGAAACTTTGCGCTCCAAGGACTCACAATTACTTATGGCGTCCTTGAGCTCTTGCTGGACTTCCTCCACCCTTGATTCATGTTTCAGGCGGGCGGATCATTCCTCCTCCGCCTCCTTCTTGGCTCCGGCCAGCGTGCTCTTGAGGGTCTCGACCTCAGCCGCGTCAGCTATGGGCATAATTATAAAACTCATTCAGATCACAAATCAGAGCTGATAACATTTCAGACGTGTTTCGGTCTCACATACCTTGCTTTGCCTCTAACTTCCGCCTCAGCTCGGCCACTTCGGCGGCATGGGAAGCTGACGCCTGCATCACAGCCTGTTTGTTCAAATAGATATGTATGTTAATCTCCTGCGCGAGTTATTAGATCCTCTGTTCGGCCTTTCTTTGCGAACACCGAACAGAGTCTCAGGGGCTACTATCTATACACATGCATTCCTCCTCTATAGCTAAAAATCATTATATCACATACCTCAAAGCCTCTCAGAAGGCTAGTGTAGGCCTCGTTCAATCCGCTTTTACCGGTCCGTACCTTCTCAATCACCGTACCCATAAGGATACAGTGTTCCTCCACAATGGAAGCGCTCTGAAGCGCTTCCACCAGAGTATCCGGTGCCTCCGAATCGACAAAGGTCGCCGGTGGAATTGGCGCACCCCCTTCTTCCGAAGGAGGTTGCTCACCTAATTCTGGAGCCGTATGGGTCTCCGGAATAACATCCGGTTGGGGGCCGAATGGGGCATGGCCCCTGTTGCCAGCCTCCATAGGGGTCGGTTCTTCCATGTTTTCGGCGGCAGAGGTATCGCCCTCTGGTGCCACCTTGACGGCCTCCCGCACCTCTCCCTGACCCAGAAGGGTCCTTCGAGACAACACTTCGGCATTGTCCATAGTAGTGGGGGAGGAAGCCGGTGGAGGAGACTCGCTCTCCAACATGTTCGGACCCAGCGAATTCCCAGAAGATGAGGATCGCTGGGGAGGTCGCGAGCCGGACTGCAGCATGCAATTCGATGTGTTAAAACCATAAGGCAAAAATCCGGATATATATAAAGTTCCCTTGAGTACTCACGATTCGGCCAGGGGCTTTGCTCTAGGATGATGCTTGGGGATGACTTCGGTATCTGAACCCGAGTCATCCGTGAGGGATATTCTCCCCCTTTTGGACGCTTTCGCTTCTGGATCCGCGGAGGCTGTCCTCTTCTTCTTCCTCCCCTTAGGGGGAGAATTTTGCTCTTCCTCCTCCTCTTCGTCCTCGTCGTTAGAGGAGGGAGCTTCGGTATCTTCAGACATAACGTCCGAAGTACCTTTACGGTGGAGGCCACCTTTGGCCTCCTTGCCTTTCTTCTTGGCCTTCTTCTTCGGCGCCTGATACGGTGCCGGAACCAGCATCTTCGTTAACAAAGGGATGGCTGGGTCTTCGGGTAGCAGAACCGGACATCGGATCCGCTCCGCCTTCTTTGTCCAGCCCTGTGGAAGGAATGGAGCGCGCAGTATAAGCCTTGAATTCACAAATCAAGGTTATCAGAAAACTTACGGGAGTGGCCGAATGAGTACAGTCGAGGTCGAGGTCGTCGGTGGTCTCTGGCCACGACTTCTGGCCCTTGAAGAGCAGCTTCCACATGTATTCATGCGTCGTGCCGAAGAATCACTGCAGGGTCCGAGGATTAGCCGGATCGAACTCCCACATATGGAGAGTCCGACATTGGCAGGGGAGAATCCGGCGAAAAAGCATTACCTGGATCACGTCGGCAAGACTGGTGTTCTTCTCTATCATGCTCTTGACGCGCTTCTGCATCGTCATCACCTCATTAGACGATGCCCAATCCAGGACCTTGTTAATCCATGATGCAAGCCGCATTGGAGGCCCAGATCTGGACTCGGGAGTAGCGGCCCACGTGGCGTCGCGGGGTTCCGTGATATAGAACTACTCCTGTTGCCATCCCTTCACCGTCTCCACAAAGGTTCCCTTGGGCCAGGTGACGTTAGGGAGCTTGCTCACCATGGCACCACCGCACTCCGCGTGTTGACGATCAACCACTTTCGGCTTCACATTGAAGACCTTGAGCCGTAGGCCGAAGTGGGGGGAGATGCGGAGAAATGCCTCACACACGACGATTGTCGGTGTCAAAACCGGCGGATCTCGGGTAGGGGGTCCCGAACTGTGCGTCTAAGGTCGATGGTAACAGGAGACAGGGGACACGATGTTTACCCATGTTCGGGCCCTCTCTATGGATGTAATGCCCTACTTCCTGCTTGATTGATCTTGATGAATATGAGTATTACAAGAGTTGATCTACCACGGGATCGTAATGGCTAAACCCTAGAAGTCTAGCCTGTATGACTATGGTAATGAGTCTCTCCCTCTCCCGACTAAGTCCTCCGGTTTATATAGACACCGGGAGGATCTAGGGTTACCCAAGGTCGGTTACAAAAGGAAAGGAATCTACATATTTGGTCACCAAGCTTGCCTTCCACGCCAAGGAGAGTCCCATCCGGACACGGTTGTAGTCTTCGGTCTTCGCATCTTCACAGCCCATCAGTCCGGCCCATGGCTAACAGGTCAGACGCCCGAGGACCCCTTAGTCCAGGACTCCCTCAGCGATGAACGCCGAGATGTTGAGGAAGGAATCGGGGATAGATCATGGAAATCTAGCCCGTAGTAAAACATGAGGCCGTGGACGAAAGGATGAAGGGGAAATCCTAGTCCGCAAAGGAAATGGGGGGATGAATACTACCCTCTCATTGGGCTCCGGAGTAGGGACGATCTGCTTTTTGGCCGAAAGCCGGTGGGTGATTTCCTTGGCCAGGTACCCCGCTTCCCAAAGTTCCTTGATATTTCCCTCCATAATGGAGGAATTCATCCATTTGCCCTGCGCTCTAGATCCGGACATGGCTGGAATGTTTGCGAGGGACGGAAAGGATTGAAGCTTGGGCGCTGGAGCTCGAGGGTGGATGGGCTGAGGAAGAAGAAGGCGTGGGGTAAAAGGGGGGATCCTTATCTCCTTATAAAGGTAGTGAATATCAAGCGTCCCCCCACAAGCCTTAAAGCTCTTCTATTCCCAAGGGGTCGTGCGAACGGCACGGTTGGATTTCCCAAGCATGTACTGATGAGAATCCCGTGATAATGGGACACGGTCTCTGCTTTGATAAGACGTGTCACCGGAGGCTGTGTCTCGAAACGTGAAATGGGAGATTGAAAAACGATTCGAAATAATGAAGAGGCCAGACTTAACGTCTCGCCAGCAAAACTTTCAGTAAAGACATATCATGTTTTTTATTAAGTATTATGCCCTTGTGGTAGTGGGTTGTAACTGTAAAAACAGAGCCAGATATACTTCTTGTCGATCAATTACTTTGAAGTGTTCGGAGGAGGAACCCGCCTTGCAATGCCGAAGACAATCTGCGCGCCGCACACATCATCATTGAAGCCTGGTTCAGGGGCTACTGAGGGAGTCCTGGATTGGGGGGTCCTCGGGCATCCGGGCTATGTGACATGGGCCGGACTGATGGGCTATGAAGATACAAGATGGAAGGCTTTTCCTCGTGTCCGGATGGGACTCTCCTTTGCGTGGATGTCAAGCTTGGCGTCCGGACATGAAGATTCCTTTCTCTGTAAACCGACTCTGTACAACCCTAGGACCCTCCAATGTCTATATAAACCAGTGGGTTTAGTCCGTAGAGGCAATCATAATCATACACGCTAGACATCTAGGGTTTAGCCATTACGATCTCAAGGTAGATCAACTCTTGTAACCCCTATACTCATCAAAGTCAATCAAGCAGGAAGTAGGGTATTACCTCCATTAAGAGGGCCCGAACCTGGGTAAACATCGTGTCCCTGTCTCCTGTTACCTTCGATCCTTAGACGCACAGTTCGGGACCCCCTACCCGAGATCTGCCGGTTTTGACACTGACACCGGTTAATACAATTCTAGCATGAATAATAAACATTTATCATGATATAAGGAAATTTAAATAACAACTTTATTATTGCCTCTAGGGCACATTTCCTTCAGAAGTTGGAGCTTGCGCTGGTGCGGTTCGTAGCGACCGTGTGGTAGGTGGGTACTGCTGGTCAGGCAAGTAGCAGTTTCATTGTTCTTACTCCATTGACGTGCTTAGTCATGCAACTTCACTTTGTCTTGCTGATCTAGAGATATACTGCTGCTAGTATCTCTTTGCGGCGTGGCGGGGGATGAGGAGGGATGCAGGCTGGTTTCATGGAACGGTCGGAGCGTGACCAGGTGGGACATGAATGTTCTAGAAGACCACTGGGTCGGGGTCGGGGTCGGTTGTGGGAAGGAGGACGCAAGGCGGTTGGTTGCGTGCGCTCGGGTCCGACGACTCATGCGCTTGGTTCGTTGGTTGGTTGGGGCGTCATCCCGCCGGCAACGGGAGTGAACCAACCCTGTGGTTGGATGGTTAGGAGGGCAGTGATATCCTCAGCCCATCAAGGTTCAAATAATGATGCTCGCATTTATCCTAAATTTATTTCAGGATTTTGGGTGATATGCTTTTTGTGGGAGGAGACGTTCCCGTCGACTACCAAGATGATATGCCGGCTCAGTCTCTCGGAGGTGCTCGTAGGGATAGGGTGTGCGTTTATAGGGATGAGTGTCGTATATATGAGCACTTGCATCTATACTATGTTAAAAAAGCAAGCCCTTTTTCTTTCTTCTGAACAGAATAGAAACGCAGATGCTCGTATACACGCAAATATACTCATCCACGCACGTACACACACCCTGCCCACATGAGCACCCCCGAAATACTAAAATAAATAGACAGTGGTACGTTCCTGTTTTAAAACAAGAGTTGTTTAATTATTTTAAATATAATCATATATTATTATGCTTGTATTTTCACAAAAACACTATTTTAGGTGGTTTGGGCTTTTTGGGACTTTTGGACAAAACAATGGAGCCTGAGCCTAGCCCAACCATCAAGCCAAGCTGCCAATGCCTAGATTGAGTCGGGTGCACTTCAATCGTCACACAACCATGAAGTTTCGCTAAAAAAACTAACCATGAAGTGTGCCCTAAAAAAACCCGCAAAGTGAGTTATGGCTCACTAGTTATATGATAAATTGAACTTATCTAAATCATCTTTGTTTTAGGATCGCGTGTGTTTTGGTAGAACATGCAACATGTGTGGCTGAGTGTGACCACGTGAGCATGCAACCTTGTAATCTAAAAACGATAAAGAATGATCTAACCAAAGGATGGAGAGAATGATGTACCCAAAATTCATTGTTATTGGGGCTCGGGGAACCCTAATCTTCATTCGAGAGCATGGGGAACACAATGATATCCTCAACAAATGCCACTGACCCCTTCACTAGATGTTTGTCTTTAGGTGACCTCCAGAGTTTCACAAACTTCTAGGAACAAATCCATGTACTTGAAAGCTTTGGAAAACTCCAATTATTTAGGGTTTCACACAAATCCAAGAGTAACAATATGCACAGGGAACAAATTGGGGGGGGAGGGGAGGGGGTTCAAATTTTGTCTTGATGGAATAGTAGATTTGTGTCTCCTCCTTTCCCCAACTTGCTTCAAATAATGGGGCTTGAGAGAGAGATCTCAAGTTTTTGCAAAGTCTAACAATGGCGTGGAGAGAAAAAAAGTTGACGTCTTACTCATGGAGAAGAAGAGTCCTTTTATATGTTAGCCCTCTCTCAGCGCACTGCCCCGGAGGCTCCCACTTCACCCAAAGGTTTGGGTCGATTCCCCGACAAGCTCGGAACACTACCAACCTCTTTCAGAATTAACTTGGAGCTTCGGTCAACCAGTGTTTCTGGCCATCTCCTAGCGCATATGGGGTGAGTCGAGAATGAGATTGTGCTCGTCTTAAATTCACCTGGAGGCTTGGGCCAACACATAGGCAAAATGTAAGATATTTGCTCCTAAAAATAGAGTTGTGTTCGCCTTTTGATTTGTATAGTTGTGTTCAAAATATTGATCTGAAAATTTCTGACGTTTTTCATATATACCGTATCTTATGTCATTTACAAATAAATTGGTGACTAGAGAATTTTTGCCTTGAGAGTACCACCTAATCCTATATACAGCTAAATAATTGATCTCACCGACCCATTTCTCTTAATGTGCAAACATGTCATTTCAACATGTAACCATGCATTTATGAGGCTCAACTCAACATGCATGCATATTACTAATCCAACATATGCACTTTAATATTTACAATAACTCGTATTATTAGTCAAAATATTCATGTTTCATGTAAATCATTCTCATTTTTAACACATTACAATCAATTCTCGTATTGAGACGCACAGGGTGTCATCTAGTATATTCTTTTATTTTTGTTTTGTGTAATACAACATATTCTTTAGTTGAGGCCTTGAAGAGTGAGGGCAACCTTACAAAGAGAGGCATTGACTTACCTGCAAAAATAAGTGAGAGATAATGACTAGGGATCAATGAGAGTGAAAACAAATCAGCAATGCCTAAAAAAACGCAAAGACAAGACGAAGAGTGGGGTGGTAGGTTGTCTTCAAATATGACTACACGGCTATGCATGGGTCCACATATAGTAGCAATCCAACCCAATAAAAGCACTAAGCGAGCTTTGCATTTGGCAGGGTGGCGTTTGGTGTTGCAAGTTGCGACTCAAGGAAGCATCTCTAATAGATGCGTATGGCGCTTTGCCGCTTCACTTGCCTCCGGGCGTCTCTCTGGTAGTTGCTTTTTTTGTGTGTCTAGCCAATGTTTTCGCTATTGTTTTTAAGATCATCCTAAGCATGCGTCAGGGTTTCTTGTACCGGCAAAACATGGTTCAGCCACATACACACGAACAAAGGCATATGCAACAGAAGAACAATGACACAGAAGGATTCTAACGATTGAACATATAGCAATAACAAGAGGAACAATGAAACCGAAGGATTCTAATGAATGAACACATAGCAATAAGAACAATAGACATAACCATGAGGCACTGCCCCTACTAAAGAGATAGACCACAACGCTCTCCCCAATGCACTTGTGCACCAGTGCAACATATGAAACCCCCAAAGTCCACCAAATCAAAACAAAAACACGTCGCCCAAAACCCACTGACTAAACACCCAGACCAACATCCACTAGTAGAAAACAGGGCTTTGGTTCGGGCCTGGCCAGCCAATTAGTCCCGGTTCTGCACGAACCGGGACCCATGGGGGCATTCGTCCCGGTTTGTGAGCCCAGGGGGGCGGCCGGGGCCTCGCGGGCATTGGGCCCGGTACGTCTGGACCCATTTGTCTCGGTTCTAGGCATGAACCGGGACCAATGGGCCTCGCTCCTGGACCACATCCATTGGTCCCGGTTCGTGGCTCGAACCGGGACAGAAGGTGGATCTTTAGTCCCGGTTCCAGCCACGAACCGGGACCAATGAGTTGCCTATATATACCCCATCGCCGCAGCAGAGCACTTCATAGTGCTCTGTTTTTTCTGGCCAGCAAGGGGAGGGCATTTGGGTGCTCTAGCTCACCTCCTATGCACATGAGGTGTTTGATGAAATGTCCGAGCCACACTAGTTAATCTTTCTCCTCTCGAAACTCGACCTCCGAGCTCCATTTTCCTCGAGATTTATCTAGGTTTAGCGGTCTGTCACGTCCCGTCCCCGTCTTCACCGCCGTCGATCGCCCGCGGCGATCTCGTCACTGGCACCACCATGGTGAGCCTCTTGTTCTTATCTTCTTTCTGAAAGAAAAAATTTCTTACTTCAGATATACTTGCTAATTTTCTTACTTTTATTATTCCTTGTTATTATATAGTGCGATGGTTTTGCTATCCACCCCCGTCGGCCCTCGTCCTGTTTATGATTCGGATGTGGTATATATTATCTTTTTATAACTATTTTGTTCATTTATTTTTTATGACAATTATGCCGACCAACGTGACATAGATTTTATTTATCTACGAGGTGGTTGAACCGGAAATTCCAACCGACCCTATTGTCGAGAGGTTAAATTTAGTTGAAGAAGAAAACAATTGCTTGAAGGAAAAAATAAAAAAATTGAGGAGGAGAAGATGATATTGGAGTTGCATGTTGCGGATGTCGTTGATGATCACAAGATCAAGATGGATGCAATGCGGTTGAAGATTAGAAAGATTAGAAAATATGCCATTCATACCGAGGCTTGGTATCATTATGAGTTTCCATATGAAACCCTGATACTTCGATAGAAGACATTGTCCGTTTTGTACACGAAGTGCATCTAGTTTTTGTCGTAACCCTCTCAACTTTTTAGCACATGCTATGTGGGTAAAATGATGATACCATGCCAAATTTCAACCTTTTTAGAGTTCATTGAAATGCTTTTGAATTTCAGGGTCTTATAGCTCAAAAAATCAGTAAATGCATGAAAAATAACAAATGAAGTCAGAAAGGGTTGAAAATTAATGATGTGGCTTTGAATGGTGCATTTTGACACACACAAATTCTGGAGTTCAAATAAGTTCAAAAAAATGAAATCCCTTTGTAACAGATAAGTTTCCGTATGAAACCCCGATACTTCGAAAGAAGACATTGTCCGTTTTGTACACGATGTGCATCTAGTTTTTGTCGTAACCCTCTCAACTTTTTAGCACATGCTATGTGGGTGAAATGATGATACCATGCCAAATTTCAACCTTTTCAGAGTTCATTTGAAATGCTTTTGAATTTCAGGGTCTTATAGCTCAAAAAAAATCAGTAAATGCATGAAAAATAACAAATGAAGTCAGAAAGGGTTGAAAATTGATGATGTGGCTTTGAATGGTGCATTTTGAACACATAAAAAGTCTGGAGTTCAAATAAGTTCAAAAAAATGAAATCCCTTTGTAACAGATGAGTTTCCATATGAAACCCTAATACTTCGAAAGAAGACATTGTTCGTTTTGTACACAAAGTGCATCTAGTTTTTGCCGTAACCCTCTCAACGTTTTAGCACATGCTATGTGGGTGAAATGACGATGTGGCTTTGAATGGTGCATTTTGAACACACAAAAAGTCTGGAGTTCAAATAAGTTCAAAAAAATGAAATCCCTTTCTAACAGATGAGTTTTCGTTCGAAACCCTGATCAACTAAAAAGCCACATCATTTAGCCCAAAAATAATCAATTAAAATATTCTGTTATGATCAACTAAAACAAACTATAATATTCTTTAATATCAAAAAGAAAATCAACTAAAAAACTTTTATAAAACTCTAATAGCAAAAGCAATCAACTAAAAAGCTTTTATAAACCCCTAGTATTTTTTAAACTGAAATTATATAAAATTTATGCAACTAAGATTATCAAAGTATTTTCTGTTCAAAACATGAAAAGCAGAAAGAAACAAAATAAGCTTTAATAAATAAGTAGAAACAAAATAAAATAAATAAGTAGAAACAAAATAAAATAAAATAAACTTTAATAAATAAATAAGTAGAAACAAAATAAAATTTAAGAAAGTAAAATAAATAAACTTTAGTAAAACAAATAAAAATAGCAATAGTAAGTATTTTGTTTTAAGTAGAAACAAAATAAAATAAATAAAGCAGCAAAGAAAATAAAAAAATAAAAAAGTGCCACCTACTGGGCCACCAAGGCCTGAATACGACTAGAAACCCAACCATGGGCCAGGATTCAGGCCCGTAGGAGGCCAGTAGGCCCACGAGCACATAGTGATAGATTAGGCCCGAAAGCCTGCAGTTGAGAGGAGCTCGAGAGGGTGGGCGCAACAGCGCTTATAAACCATTCTCGAGCTCTCTCAACTAGCGAGGTGGGACTAAACTTATGGCCACGACGTAGGCAGCGCAAGGCCTTTGGTCCCGGTTGGTGCCACCAACCGAGACTAAAGGTGTGCATTGGTACCGGTTCGTGGCACCAACTGGAACCAATGCCCCCCCTTTAGTCCCGGTTTGTGCCACCAACCGGGACGAAAGGCCTCTGCGTCCCCGGTTGGTGGCACCAACTGGGGCTAAAGGGGGGGCATTGGTTCCGGTTGGTGCCACGAACCGGGACCAATGCGCTGTGTATATAAGCAGGACTTATAAAATTTTCAGTTTCATTGACCATTTGCCCCCCGACGACGCCGAACTCATCGACGCCGCCAGGCTGCCCGTTCTCGTCGACGCCGCCAGGCTGCCCATGCTCGTCGTCGCCGCCCCGCCGCCTGCTCCTCGTCGAAGTCACCCCGACGCGCCGCCCCGGCCCGTGTCCCTACCCGACACGCCACCCCGGCCCGTGCGCCTGCCTCGACGTGTCGCCGCCCGAGCCCGCGTGCCCCGACGCGCCCCACGCCCCAGCCTGCCCGACCATGCTCGCCCGACCACACGCCGCCGCCACATTCGGTCCGGCCGCCTGCGTTCCTCTCTGTTTTTTTTCATATATATGGTGTTTTTTCAGATTATGTGCATATGTGTGATTATATGTATGTGCGTATATATGATTATATGTCCTGTTTTTTTTCAGATTTTTTGTTCATATATATGATGATTTGTTTTTTGCATTTTTATAAAAATGTATATATGTATGTATGTTCTCTATGTATATATGTTCATATTTGAAAAAGTTAGATTTTTAGAAAAGTTTTATCTATATATGTTCTCTAATTTAGTACATTTTAGGTTAGTTTCATTTTTAGAAAAGTTTAATATATTTAGGAGGAAGTAAGAGAAGGAAGAAGGAAGAAGAGGAAAAAGTTTTATATATGCAAAAGTTACATTTTTACAAAAGTTTTATATATCTAGCTAGGAAAGGAAGAAGAAGAAGAAAGGAGAGGAAAAAGGAAAATAAGAAGAGGAAGAAAGGAGAAGAAGAGGAGAGGAAGAAGAGGAGAAATAAATAAGAAGAGGAAAAAAGAAGAAAAAGAAGAGGAGAAGAAGAAAAAATAGAAAATATTCTATTTTTTCTTCTTCTCCTCTTTTTCTTCTTCTTTTTTTACTTCGATCTTCTCCTTTATTCCTTTCTTTTTCTCCTCTTTTTATTTGTTCTTCGTCTTCTTATTTTTTATCGGGTATGTCGTTATCGATATATCCCCTCCCGACAACTTCAACATGACGGGGGGGGGGGGGGGGTCGATATACCCACTCCCCGATAACATTATTTTCCCATGTATGTATGTCGTCGTCGTCGATATAACCCCCTCCCCGGTAACTTTGACATGAGGGGCGGTCGATATATATACCCCCTCTCGACCGCGATAACTTATACCACGGGAGCACCCCCCGGCCCTCTCGCTCGACCAAAACTCTCGAGGACACCCAAACCCTAGAAAAAACGATGTCGGTCTCCTACCCCCTCCCGCCGCGCCCCTACCCGACAAACTCTCTCGAGGCCACCCAAATTTACCAAGTTAAAAGAGAGCATTGCCGTCGAGGCCACCCCAAACCCTTGAAGCGTTGTCAAGGCCACCCCAAACCCTTGAAGCGTTGTCGAGGACACCCAAGACCCTAGAGAAGCGTCGAGGCCACTAATATGATTCCTTATTGAGATTAGCTAGCTAGTTCTACGTTTGCCACTAATATATCCATCTGTCATGTTTGAATAATAATTGCCATGTTGTAAATATTTGCAGAAACTATGGAGCACCCCCGAGACGAAGCAACAGAAGCGGTGTTGGGGGACATAATCGCAGCCGGAAGTGATGTCGTCTTGTCATTTCTCAACGACACCGATGGTCTGGAAGAAGAAGCAGGCTACGGTGATCGAACAATGAAGGAGGAAGGACATGATTATGATGGCTCCGGTGACCGAATGCCGGTGGAAGAAGGACACTGTGATGACGGCTCTGGTGACCGAACGGAGTCCGGCCAGGTATATATATTAATTAAGCATGTGCTGACAATAGCTAATTGATGCATTAATTTTTTTTTTGGTATGTACACATATTAACTCTCTTCTTTCTTCTTTACTAGCCCTCCGGATCGAGCAAAACTGAGGTAACGAGACGAGGCCCGAAGAGAAAGTTGCGCTCGGACGAAAGGTACACGATCACCGAAATCGATCACGATGGCCAACCGATTGAACCCCTCCGGACCAAGCAAGCATTTTCTACTCAGTGCGGGTTCTTGTTAGGGACATGATCCTGATCAGCATCGAGCAATGGTTTAAGCCTAAGGACGAAGACTCTGGGGTGTCTTATGTCGACGATAGGCAGAAAGCTGATCTTTGGACCGCACTGAAGGCAAATTTCACCCTACCGCCAGAGGAGGATCCGGAGAAGCCAGTTAAAGAGCCATTGATCAAGGCTCATGCTCTTAAGAAGATGGCTGAGCTATTCAGGAGGTGGAAGAATGAGCTGAAATCAACGTTTGTCGATAATGGAAAGACTCCAGAATTCATTGGCCGATTTGAGAAGATCAAAGATCACTGGGACTTTGTCATCCAAATAAAATCTGAGAAGGCCAAGAAGATGTCAGCAACAAACAAGATAAATGCTGCAAAGAAGAAGCATCATCATCGCACAGGGTCAGGTGGCTACCTGAAAGCCCATCCGTTGTGGGACAAGGCTGAGAATGACCTGCAAGATAAAGGGATCGAACCAGAGACATTACTCTGGCCAAACCGTTCAAGGACTTGGTTCTTCGGTGTTAGGGGAACATTGGACCCTGAAACAGGGAAGTGCGTATGGACGGACGAGCAGCTGAAAACACCCATCACTAGGCTTTAGGAGTTTATCAAAAAAGCGCAGGAAGGGACATTCGTTCCGGACAGAGAGAATGACGAGCTCACAATGGCCCTCGGGAATCTGAGCACCCCGGACGGACACGAGGCACGCCAGGCTCCGTTCCGTGGATGGGTTTCCGGACGCAGACGATTACAAATACCAGGAGAGGAGGAAGAAAGTGGAGCAGACCCAACTCCAGGTGTTGCACGCAAGGGTACAAGCGCTAGAGGAACGAGACACAATTCGCAGCAAGCGACCTGCCGAAGCTACCCCGCCATCTCAGCGGAGAACCAGCGTGGCTTCCACCGAGCTGCTTCAGCTGGAGCATGTCTTGACGGCTCCTGCTAGCTACCCCATGGATGCTATCATGGAGTCTCAACATTGCCATCTTATGATGCAATGGCAGAACTTGAAAGTCAAGGCGGCTGTCGGCTCTGTTCAACCTCCTGAACCTGACGCAACTTATCACTGCCGTTCGATTCCAGAAAGATATGCTAGTGTGACAGTGGACGAAATAATGGAGGGATTTGAGGACCTCGAGCTTGACCACCCTACCGGTGAAGGGGAGACTCGGCTGGGTTCTGCTCTGAAGACTCCATGCGTATGGCGGAAGGAGCTCATCAACCTTCCGAAATGGACACCTCCGCCTCCTCCTCCTCCTCCTCCGGCGATTCAGGGCACTCCGCCTCCTCCTCCGGCGAGTGATCAGGGCACTCAGCCTCCTTCTCCGGCACGTGATGGTACTTCGCCTCCTTCTCCGCTCATTTGGCGGCGCCGAGCAACCAGCCTCCTCCTTCTCCGCCTCGTCAGCAAGGGCGGAAGAGACCCGCCGCCGCTCCGGCTGCTCCGACGCGTCGTAGTTCTTCTCCTCCGCCTCGTAATCAAGGAAAGAAGACAGCCGCAGCCACTCCGTCTGCTCGGCCGGCGTCTAGCAGTACAGCCAGAGGCGGGAGGCAATACAGATTCGGTCCATCTCTCAAGCCTCTAGAGAAGTTACCATACGAGATGACCGAGGAGGAAAACAAGAAGATCGTGGACGAAGTGAGGAACTACTTTAAAGGGGTGAAAGCAAAGAAACATCCACCTCCGGAGGAGAAGATAGATCCGGTGAAAGCAAAGCACA
The DNA here is from genome assembly GCA_021605145.1 of Aegilops bicornis. NCBI lineage: Eukaryota > Viridiplantae > Streptophyta > Magnoliopsida > Poales > Poaceae > Aegilops > Aegilops bicornis. The sequence goes on along the minus strand of CM038673.1, from coordinate 399,295,826 downwards.
CTATCGATGCCCTGAAGCAAGCACCACCTTCTCCGCCGCAATCCAACCATGATCGCATTATTGAAAAGTCATTTATCAAAGCAGAGCGAACGGGAAGTACTATCAGTGATCGAAGGTTAGCAGAATGACGAGCTGGGAAAAAATGCCCAGCTCGGCGAACAAGCGAACCAATCGTGCCCCCCACTCAAGGTATCTAGCGATATCGTCGCTAATCATCCGGAGATTTTGCCCAATAGCAATCTTGGAGATTACCTGCCCGACAATGTACATTATGATTTCTTGGAGGTGGACGAACACAAATACCATTACGGGAAGCCTCTCGTCAAAGATGAAAGATCTCTAACAACGATGGTGCGAAGATTCCACGATTGGTACATGAAAACCTGCAGAGAGTCTGGGGGGATGAATACTTTGACGCTGAGAGTTAAAGAGGAGCATGACCTCGTTGGAATTGAACTACTGAATGTTCCATTTGAGAAGTTCTTCCAGTTTTTCAATCAGAAGGCCCTCGATAAATTAACGGTCACTTGCTACTGTCTGTAAGTACTACTTCTGTCATTAAGCCTATATATATATATATATATATATATATATATATATATATATATATAGTTCAACTCTTTCATTGCATGTATATATAATTATCCTCACTATATTATGCAGATTGAAGATCGCCGAATTGAAGAAAAGACAAATCGGTAATATTGGGTTCATTAACACAAATCTCATAGATCAATTTATGGTTGAATTTCAAGCCAAAGATACCGAGGCCAAGTTGCTACGATCGTTGGTAATAAATCAAAACAAAGATATAATACTCTTTCCTTACAACTTCAAGTGAGTGTTACTGTCTTGTGCATATTCGGTTTCCCTTATTAGTCGAGGTTATAGTAATGTAATTGATGAGTTATGCATGCGTGCGCAGGTTCCACTATATTCTCCTAGAGATTAAGTTTGAGCAGGGACTAGTAACCGTCTTAGACTCGAGACGAAAAAATCCCCAAGAGTATGCGGACATGACTGAAATGCTCGAGAAGTAAGTTAAATCGATCATTATCACACCATATCGGCAACTTTGTTCATTTCTTGATATCAAGTAATTGTTTTCTTTGTATGACAGGGTTTGGCTAAAATTCACCGCAAAAGCTCCGGGACTGCCGAGGAATCTACGATTTACAATCCCGAAAGTAAGTACTACTAGCTAGTTCCGCGCATCTCCTAATGATTCAAGTGCTAGTTTAATCAATACCATTTAGCATGCTTGCTTATCAGTTTGATTGACCTCTATTTCTTGTAAAGTGGTTGTGGCAGGAAGCCAGGAATAATTACTGTGGATACTACGTTTGCGAGTCCATCCGCCACACGACCTGTGACCGGGGCTACTCTGACAAACAATATGAAATGCGTAAGCAATAATATTCACAATTTTATTTTATTACCATCATTTGTGTTGAGTTTCATTCATTCATATATATGTATTGACCCCCTTCTTCAAATTTAGATGTTTCGGATGCGGGATGAACTCGTAACACCAGATCGCATGCGAGCAATTCAAGAGGAATTGGCAGGATTCTTTCTTGACCACGTGATTGATAAAACGGAGAATACCATGTGGACCCTGAGTTCATATATAATTAGGGGATTATACTGTAAGAGATCTTATATTGTATATATGTAGCCAGCAGCGTCGGATAGATATACGAAAACTTGTTGTTCGACCAACCTCTCGGAGAAGGAGAGGTTGATATCACTTCTCTCTGTATGCATATGTTCATGACGATCTTCTGTTTTCTTCATTTGCTTACTAGCTAGCGTGTCGAGTCCTCTCTATACGTATAGTATGTAGCATTGACCAAGCACGGAGAAAAGAGAGGACACTTCTCTCTATTAATTAGCTAGCTAACACAATATATGAAACACCTAAATTAACCCCCCAAACCCCCCTAAACCCACCCCTTTTCAAAAAAAACATCAGCTCCTGCCAGCTGCTGACGCGTGGATGCCTTTTGGTCCCGGTTGTTGCCACCAACCGGGACCAAAAGCCCTCCCGCCTGGGCTCGCCGCAGCGCCCACGTGGAGGCCCATCTATCCTGGTTCGTGTAAGAATCGGGACTAAAGGCCTAGGGCTTTAATAACAACCCTTTAGTCCCGGTTGGAACCGGGACAGATGGGCCTTATGAACCGGGACAAATGGACCTTTTTCTACTAGTGATCGAATCTCGGGATTCAACATAACATGATCCGTTTGATGCCCTACCGCCAAACAAAAAGTAAAAGGAGGAGAAACATTCTAGTTGGTCAATGAACTAATCGAATTGCAGTCGCATGGCATGAAGTAGTTCCTACACATGACTGGCAAGTGATTCTTGGTGGCCTGGGTGATGTGGAACCCAACCTTGGGCTCCATGATGCCGACAATGAACTTGGTCTTCTTCCACCCCTTCATATTTGGCAAGTTGAACTTCAGGAAGTTCCTCAGCTCATCTGTCATGGTACCTGCACCACCAAAATTGGCGCCCACAAAGCCATACCATCATTCATTCGTCATGGCGTCATTACAGCGCCGACGACAAAAAGAAGGGGGTGAACCTGTCGAGCATGACGGCCATGCTAAAACAGTTGAGATCCAACACAGAGGAGCGGACGACATCCACGCTATGCCCAATTACGTTGATGTAATAGGCGTGAAAGAGCACATACCTAGATGCGAACTCGAAGAGTAGCTAGAGCACCATCTTGCGCTCGCTTCGTCGTCGGCGCCTGAGGGGATGGGAAGCCGCAACATCAGCAACAAAAAGATAGAACAGGTTGCAGCAACACAACGGTTGAATGAACCAACGCCACAACCTAGAGTCACACTCACAGAAGTAGCAAACGATCCTTCTCGTCTCTCCCTAGGACCACGAGCTAAGCAACGCCATCAACGACGACCTTGCTGCGTCGCATCTGCTCTCGGTTATTTATTTTGCCACCAAGAAGGAAGGGAGAGGATGCTTCACCCTGCTTCCGGCTAGGATTGTCATCGTACGCAGGTGCAAGTCGTCCTCATAGCGGTGCTTCCGCGAGGTCAGAGAGACCGTTAGCCCTAGACATGCGCACTGACAAGAGCGAAGAGCAAAGTCGTAGAGATTTACAGTCAAATTAACATGCGCTGACCAAGTGGACCCACCAAGCCAACGACCCAGTCAAAATCACGGGAAAAATCTCTAATTGAACACCTCAATTGATTATGAGAGCTCTAAACTTGAGGAGCATAGTGAAGTTAAATATTTGTATAATGCCTAGTGACAGGGGCGGAGCTACATTGAGGATGCGTTTGGTAGCCCATGTATACCCCAGCCAGGCTCGCGGGGAAAGAAAATGGCCCGTTTGGTTACCCGCATTCACTGTTGGGCCTACATAGCACGAACATTAAAGCACCTCTGGGCCTGCATCTAGAGGAATGCTCAAATCTGCCATTTTTGTGGAGCCAGTCCCGAGCGGTGCAACCCTAGGCACGTGGGAGTGGGCGGTTGCACGCGTGGATGTGGTCTTGAGAAGTCGCGTTGTTTCCCGAAGCGTCATCATAAATTACCCTCACCTCCCTTCCCCATAGCTCTCTCCCTCTTCCCCACTCACACCGGTGGCGACGACCATCGGAGCGACAACAGGACGATCCAAGATGGCGGCTACCATCGGAGCGACTGCAGACCTCCACCGAAGTGCATCGGTCATGGCGGTAAGTCCTCGCCCTCTTTTGTAGATTTACTGCTTTCGGCTCGGGCTAGATGTGATTTAAGCATGTGATTGGAGAGTTAGGGAGGGGATTGAACACATCTGGGGTGGAGGATTGGATTAAAACACTGATATCCATCGATTCTGCACCGATGACTTCTAGGGTTTATAGGTCATTTTTCGATTACATCGGGGGTGGGGATTGGGGTACAAACTTTCTTGTGTAGCAGTGGCGACCCTAGAGTCGCGTCGAGCGGCGCGGGGAGGGGGGTAGCCATCTTCTTTTCTTCCTCATCATCTACGTCCTCATCGTCTACATCAAGAACGATGGGTCTTGCACGGTCGCCTGCCACCGACGCCCTGGCCACCATCTGCACCTCGTCGTTGTCGTCCTCCGGCGACACGAATGTTCTACTCTAGTACGCCGCGACACACTGGTCTTGAGGCATCTTGTACTCCCTGTACTTGGCCTATCTTGCCCTCTGTCCAGCGTCACCTGAGTCTACCTGATTCATGGCCCAGTGCAGGATGTCCACTGACATCGCGCCCTTGGTTGGATCAGGAATCAGTGTCTTCAGATCATCTAGCGTAGCCTTCTTAATCACAGCGTCGGCCTCCTTGTGCATGTCATCGATGGTGCTGAAGTTCGAGCACACTTCCATGGTGTGCTCGAACTTCTTGCGGTCACTGAGCAAGCACCCAAGGAAGAAGTCCCTCCATCCAATGCTCCAGGGAAAAGGGCTGGGGTTGGAGTTGGAGTTCATGGTGAGGGGGAGCTGCTGATACAGAGAAGTGAAAAAGGAGAGGTGGTGAAACAGAGAGGGTTTGAGTGCGGTGTTGGGTTAGTAGGGTGGGTTACTATAGGAGCGTTTGGCCGATATGAATGAATGTTGACCATTGAACCATGTGTTGTTCATAATGCAGATGGGCAAGGGCAAGGAGCTCGTGCCACCAATGGAGAAGGGCAAGGAGGTCGTGCTGCCATTGGTTGAAGTGTCGGTGCAGGATCACCCAAGCACCAAGCCACTTCTATAAGGTTATCCTTGCTCTGAAGTCGGAGAGTCTGCCAATGCCTTTGGAGTTCACGAAGCACTTCCCCGTCGTCCCTGCAGAGTTCAAGCTCAAGGCGAACACTGGCTGTGCATGGAGGGTCACGGTGAGGGTGGTCGACAAGAGGGTCACCCTTGACCAGGATTGGGCCACCTTCGGCGCCGTTCACCAGATCATGATTGGGTACATGCTGACGTTCAAGCTGCTGACCCCGACACCATGAAGGTGATCGTCTTCAACGACGAGGGCGTGGAGGTGGTCACCAAGTGCAAGGAGCACGACAACGCCTTCCCCGTTACTGCCTGAGGTCATGTTGCCCGTTCCTTGTTGGTTGTTGGTTTAAGACTTGGATTTCGTTTAAACTTATCGTACTATGTTAGTTTAGTTCTTAGTTGTCCATGTGTGCCTCTGGTAATCTCATCACATCGAGGAGCAGATTACCACACAACCTGTCCTGGATGTAACCAAACAACTGGTCTTGTGTTTTCCCTGAAACAAGTCCGCAACCAAACAGCGGGCCCTCCGTTTTGGCACATGCAGGTGCAAGCAACCAATTAACATGCGGATGTTGGTTTTTTGACTACATATGTCCAGCCAAGCCCAATTGGGACAAGTATGCAAAGAGGCAAAAAACGATGCAGGTAACCAAACACATCCCGAGTACTGCAGGGGCCATGGCCCACAGCATTGTTTGGTCAGCAGTTGTACAAAGTATCGTTTGGTGAATATGACTACGAGGAAGTGTGGAATCATGTTCCGTCTCTAGAAGAACCGAGCGTGGTAAACAATTACTAGCACTGATGATTACTTGAGCACCTCGCTCATGACCTAGCTAGCTAGAGGCGGGGAAACATAGCAATCATGCAAAACCCTTTTCACTGTTCAGATTTGTGCACCTCTTGGTCTTCATGGAGGGAGTGATGCAAGTGGGCTGAGGCTGACCCACCCACAGCTCACTGGGTTCCATGAAATTTCTCTGTTCTCACAACTGATCCTGGATCTCTTGGACATGATGAGTATGAGAAGCTTCTTTTGTCCCCACTCTCCCTTTAGTTTCTTCTAAGTTTGGCGGGAAAAGCTAGCCGAGTTGCCTCGTTGCTTTCGTTCAAACAAAGAACAGAAGGGAATCCCCCCAGCTTTCAAAAAAATGAAAGCAGAATCCCCCTGATTTTGTATGACCAAATAGAAAGGAAAAGCTGTCGAGTACTGAGGGAGAGTGGGAAAGATAACAGAAGATTTTTCTTTGCTATGCATGGCATATGCTTCTCTATTCTGCGTCAATTGAAATCGAAGTAGCACAAAATTAATAAACAATTAAACATTTGTTTTTTTTTTTGCGCTGGAACAATTAAACATTTGTAACAGCTAGCCATGAGAAACTCATGAGTCATGAACGGGCAGTTTTAGCACCTAGATGGCATGAAACCATTATTGACACGCAGCTTGTATGACTATGTGCATCACTCGATGCAGAGGCCGAGGATCATTCCCTCTTTTTGAAAAATAAATAATATGTAGCTTGTGCCATTTATATTCCAGAGGACAAAAGATAACAGAATGAATTACTACACATTTGCGCGTGACTGAATCCGACGAAGATCACAAAGCTAGACAGTGTAAGTGAGAAAATGTTTGATGAAAATTAAGACCAACAATGTATTCTCTTAAAACGAATCAGCTAGGTGAGAGCTTTTGTGTGGATGGCCCGCATGCCCAGAGAGTCGTATAGCTAGCACATATATTTGTGAGCAGGCCAGGCTATGGCAGCTGCACGTACTGCATGAGCATCATCTGCATTCCATGGATCACCTACCCAACGTCAAGCCTCCTTTCCCCCTCCCAGCCCCCTCCACCTCCACCGGCAACCTCAAGCTGAGGGCATCCAGGGAGGCCGTCCTCAAGGCCAGGCATCTCCTCCACGCCTTCGTCGTCAAGCACGCCGGCCGCCTCGCAGGAGCCCTCGCCGGCGCAAGGTCGGCGCTCCTCGCTCTCCTCAACGCCAAGACTTGCCTCGTCGCCACCAAGTTTAGGAGGTCGTCGACCAAAGCCAGGAAGAAGGGCAAGGAACCATGCTGCCCCGGCGGCGGCGGTGGCAATGCCACCCCGACGCAGTACCTCAACCTGCTCCCTGACGGCGCCGTGCCTTCGTGGTCGTTAGGGGCGCCATCGCCCACTGAGACTGAGGCCGCCGCCGGCGTGGCCTACTACTACGACCCGTCGTGGAACGCGGTGATCCCTGCCGAACAGCTGTCGCCGATGATCGCCGGCCGGTGTCTGGAGTGGCCCGAGCCGGACGGGGTGGAGGAGGAGGGCGGTTGCAACGAGATCGACAGGCTCGCTGAGAGGTTCATCGCCAGGTGCCATGAGAGGTTCGTCCTGGAGAAGCAGGCGTCCTTCAGGAGGTTCCAGGAGATGCTGGCTAGGAGCTTTTAGGAACTTGTATTTCTTAATGCATGACTTGGTCATGATTTCGATTATTACTAGTACTCCAGTTTTGTTAAAAACTTAGTAAGAGTTGCTGCCTTGATAAGTAGTGTAGTTGGGTACTTGGGTTGGCCATCAGTGCTTATGGATGTCACTGAGTCCTTATCTCTAGTAGTAAGTACTACATTTGTAATTTTTGAGTATGTAACTTTTCAACATTAATCAACGATTTGTTATGCTATGCTTAGTTGCTTTTGGTTCATGTCAGTACCTAGCCTGCAATCTTTTCAACGTTTCAGCGGGAATTATAATCCTGCAGTACCTCTTAGTCCTGCTTTCAGATTTGGCCTGCAATCCTTTTTGTGTGGCCTCGGAGACATTCTGCGCCTTTTGTACCTTTTGAGACCGCCTTGAAATGGAACCTTGAAAGTTCCACAAATCATTCGACTGTCGTTCCCTGTCGATTTCACCACAAAGATCGATGCACACATAGTACCTTTAAATCATTCGAATGTGTGTGATCCGCTAGCTGCAGGTTAGGCTGTTTTCCTCTGGTTCGTCTAATCCTCGGAAGCTAGCTACTCTATAGTTTCGCAAAGTCATTTTAAGCAGTAATGCTACTTAGCGCTAGATCTCACATCGCTTATATTTTCTGAGATGCGTGTGAACTATGGCCCACCTAGATGTATTGCGCATTTCACCTTTTACGCATTTCAGAGTCAAATCACTGTACGGGTCCTACCATAGTCAGGAAAAGAACACATGTATGATACACATCTTTCTCTCTTTTCTGACTCAAGCACGTACTCTATCTCTATCTTAAATCTATCACTTTAAATTTTCTTTTCCATAATTTCGATGATTCATATCTCTTAAACAAAAATTATGTTTCCGACTTTTTTTATATAATTGAACTCCTGGCATCAAGACCTTTAGAACAAGACATTTCACATTCCATATGTGAAACAAACATATTTCACTAGAAAAATGTGCACAGACCTTTTTTTCACTAGAAAAATGTGAAACCAACCACTTCACTGGAAACCTATTTACCTCAAATATGAAACTAAAATGTCAATTTGTGAAATCAATTATTTGAAAATGTGTAATAGTTTGTTTCAAAAATATGTAATATGTTATTTAAAAAATGTGCAATTGAAATAGTTGCCTTTTTGTGAAACAAGCCAGTGAAAAATAAAATATAGGTTCTGAAAACAAAAACAATACGAAATTGAAATGTCAACTTGTGGAACTAATTATTTGGAATGAGTGAAATATGTTATTATGAAATATATTTTGAAATGAGTGTGTCGGTGTCAAAACCGGCGGATCTCGGGTAGGGGGTCCCGAACTGTGCGTCTAAGGCGGATGGTAACAGGAGGCAGGGGACACGATGTTTACCCAGGTTCGGGCCCTCTCTATGGAGGTAACACCCTACTTCCTGCTTAATTGATCTTGATGATATGAGTAGTACAAGAGTTGATCTACCACGAGATCTTTGAGGCTAAACCCTAGAAGCTAGCCTATGGTATGATTGTTGTTGTCCTACGGACTAAATCCTCCGGTTTATATAGACCTTTGGAGGGCTAGGGTTACAGTAGTCGGTTAAAATGGGAGGAGATCTACATATCCGTATCGCCAAGCTTGCCTTCCACGCCAAGGAGAGTCCCATCCGGACACGAGACGAAGTATTCAATCTTGTATCTTCATAGTCCAACAGTCCGGCCAAAGGGTATAGTCCGGCTGTCCAGATACCCCCTAATCCAGGACTCCTCAAGAGCTCTGAACCAGGCTTCAATGATGATGAGTCCGGCGCGCAGATTGTCTTCGGCATTGCAAGGCGGGTTCCTCCTCTGAATACTCCATAGAAGATTTTGAACACAAGGATAGTGTCCGGCTCTGTAAAACAAGTTCCACATACCACCGTAGAGAGAATAATATTCCCGATCTGCTGACGTATTTGATATCATGACATCACGCCATGGCCCGGTTATTATCGAACTGTTTTTCTCAACCATCCTTGGCGCATATCGCGAGGCGGTTTCCTTGGCACGTCTTGTAAAAGCAGAGATCGTGTCCCCTTATCACGGGATTCTCATTAATACGGGCGTGGGTAACCCAACCGCGCCAGCAATCGCGACGCTTGGGGAATAAGCGAGTTAACCAGGCTAGTGGGGGCGTATAGTTTCATCCGCCTTTATAAAGGGATAAGGGTTCACCTTTTCTCACCCCCGCCTTCTTCCTCCTTGCCTATCCATTCTCGCGCACTCGAGCTCCAACGCGCAAGTTCGCACCTTTCTCCTCAGACCGCCCCAACCATGTCCGGAGCGGGAGGAAAGTGGATGAAATCCTCCGTCACGGAGGAGGACATCGAGAAGCGGCGGGGGGTCGGATACTTGGCCGCAAATATCGCGCACCGGCTGCCCGACGAGGGGCAGATCGTCCCTACCCTGGAGCCCTACGAGAGGGTAGTCTTTCTCACCCACTTCGTCCGCGGACTGGGGTTCCCCCTCCACCCGTTCATCCGCGGCCTCATGTTCTACTACGGGCTGGACTTCCACGATCTGGCCCCGAACTTCATCCTCAACATCTCGGTGTTTATCGTCGTGTGCGAGGCCTTCCTCCGCGTCCATCCCCACTTCGGCCTGTGGCTGAAGACCTTCAATGTTAAGCCGAAGGTTGTAGGTGGCCAGCAAGCGGAATGCGGAGGTGCCATGGTGGGCAAAATGCCCAACGTTACATGGCTCGAGGGCTCCTATGTGGAGACCATAAAGGGGTGGCAATCGGGGTGGTTCTACATCACCGAGCCGCGCGACACCAACTGGGTGGCGGCCCCCCGAGTTTCGATCTGGAATCCCCATGCGGCTCACCTCACGGAAAGAGAAGGGCCTGTCCTGGGCTCACCGCAGAGCTGGCGGACTCGTAAATGTATCCGGAACATGATAAGCAAGAAACTTAAGCTTGTCAACGTGGTCCAGTCATGCTCTTCCGCCAGATCCTCCCGTGTCAACAACGGGCGTTCAATTTATGGGAGTTCGACCCGCCCAAAGGACCTCGCATGAGCTTTTGACACGACGCACAAGGACGTCAGGAGGGTGCTATTCAAGTGCGCCGAGGTCCTCCCCCCCCTTTCCTTACCGAGGACAGCGGACTTAGCGCGAAGCGTCCTGCGAATCCGGTAAGTTTTTTACACCTTATAAGATTTTTATTTTCCCTGGCTTGATCAAGTGCGGGATCTGAGCTCCCATGCCTTTGACAGGACTGGGAGGAGAGAGTGGAGCAAATCGACTGTCGGCGCCCTTGCCCGAAGATCCAGCCAACGCTCTTCTTACGAAGATGCTGATTCCGGCGCCTTATGAGGTGCCGGAGAAGAAGGCCCAGAAGAAGGCCGCGGGGACTCGAAAGAGCTCCCGCCGTCAGGTGATATCGGACTCATCATCCGATAACTCCAAGACGCACTCCTCTCACGAAGACGATGAGGAGGAAGATGAAGATTCTCCCCCTCCAGTCGGGGGAGACAGGAAAAGGAAGGCCGCCCCAACCGGGGAGGCCGGAGGGTCCAAGAAGGGAAGGACTCTCCTTCCGGACTGCTCCACGACCGCCACTCACAGCGACGATGAGTGGTTGACCAGGGACAAACCCCTGGAGAAGTCGTAAGTATTCGGATACCAGAGTAATTCATGGTATGCTTTTATTGCACTGCTTCTTCTTACGCTGAATATAATTGTGCAGTCCGCCTCAAGCCCGTATCGACGTATCTTCGTCGGACGGTTCTTTGGACCCGTCGGCTATGAGTAGTCGATCACTTCAGACCGTCTCCTCCCCTCGCCCTACGGACAACGTCGAGGTGTTGTCTCAAAGGGCACCGCGAGGTAAGGTGGTCCTGGGGGCGCCTCAAGGCGACCTTCCGGACCCCGGGCGTAAAGGGAGCAAGACCCCCGCGGGCACCAAGTTCGGTTCCAAGCCGAACACCTCACCGGGACCAGCAGTGGCCCCGGACTCCGGCAGGCGGCCTCCTGCTAAGAGGGGCAAGCCGCCCGTGCCGGTGACCTCCGTCCATCCAGAGGCACCGAACAACTTGCTGGAAGTGCTTAGCAGCGCTTCCATCGACGAGGAGCACCGCACTATAATGAGTGCGGTGATCAAAAAGGTTAGGTCCGCCAAAAGCGGACTAACCGAAGCTTGCGCCAGCCTCCTTACAGGCTTTGCGGTAAGTAGTCAAAATATATAAAAATATTACCACATAGACAGTAGCCCCTGATGCTCTGTTAGGCGTTCGCGAAGAAAAGCCGAATAGAGGATCAAATGATAACTGCAGGAGTCTAATCCAAATATGTCTATATGCGTATGCAGGCTGGCCGCTGCCGCACATACTGCGAAGATCTCCGCACTGAAGCTGAACCTTGAGCGGTCCGAGGAAGAACTCGGCCTTGCCAGAAAGCAGCTGGAGGAGAATAAAGGTAAGAAATACCTTATCTATTTATAAAAGAGGTTTTGGTTGCAAGATAATAGGATCATCATGGATGTACCAGGGTCCACGACCGAAGTGGTGACCCTAAAGCAGTTGCTCGCCGAGGCCGAAAACAAAGCGGCCAAGGAGTGCACCGAGCGTGAAAGACACGAAGCCCGGGTAGGCGAGGTGCAGCAAGAGCTCCAGGCGCTCGTCAAGAAGCATGAGTCCTTGGAGCTTGACTCGAAGACGCGAGAGTCCGAGCTTGCCAAGGCCCTCGAAAACGCAAAAAATGTTAAGGCCGGAGCCCAAAAGGCCCTCCAGGAGATTGAGGCGGTGAAGAAGATAGTGGTGGGTAAGGCATTCATTATGCAAAGTAGGCATGCGAAAGAAAATTTCCTTTTACTTACCTGAGTTCGGAGCTCTCCAGGAGCGTTCGCAGAACTGCCCCGCAGTGTGTCTGATGCCGCGGAGTTCTACCGGGCCGAGGAGGGAAGCTCGAGGGAGAAGTTGTTCTGGTCTCAGTATACTGGGACCGAACACCCGATGCTCGTGAGCGACCAGCTGAAGCAACTGGTCGAGCTCCATAACGCGGCCGAACAGGCCATGAGGGGCCTTATAGTCCGGATGTGGCCTGGCGAGTCCTTTCCCAACAACTACTTCGGCCATGTGAGGCGGCTTGTGGATGCCTGCCCATGGCTGGAAGTCATAAAGCGGTCCGTCTGCATCGAGGGTGCCCGCAGGGCTTTTGCCCATGTGAAGGTGCACTTGGCCAAGATGGACGCCGAGAAGCTGGTGAAGGAGGGGCCGCCGCAGGGCAAGGAGCATCGCCACCCTGAAATGTATTATGAGGGTGTCCTGAAGGGTGCCCGTCTTGTGGCGGACGAGTGTGCGAAGGATGTAATTTTTGAACGAACTTGCTTGTGTGATCCTGTGTTATGAAAACTAGTTCATTTGCGCTATACAACGCTTTCGAATTTAAAATATTACCTTCTGTGCGACCGTTTATAAGATCTGAGAGTTGCTAGTCGTCGGCTTCAGCCCTGCAACTAGTGTTTGGGTGTTCGGGATAAATATGAGCACTCTTTTTCCCATTTTTGGGTCCTTGGAGGGAGGTGTTCAGCGTAACGAACCAGGCAATCGGACTATAATGCTTTATCGCTCTCACTTAGCCATAGAAGTCTACAATTTTAAATTTTGGCGAAGCCCCTAGTATTCGGAAAGCCAAAGTTGGGGCGCTATACACGCCTAAGCCGGACAAGGCCGACTCCTCGCCCGAAGCGGAAAAAGTCTTTAGGGACTTGAGACCTCTCGAACAGCGACCAGCTCTCGCCTTATCATGACAGTCAGTTTTAGCTTTCACTACTGAGGTGCTCGGCCAGAAGAACCGGGGCACAATCGCAGTAGTTCTCCCAGTGCTACCTTAGCTGATATAGCGGAACGTAAGGTACCAAAACATGGGAGCCGGGAAAACCCAACTATTGACCTAAGACATGATTCGGAGCTGATGCATATAATGCTATAAGTTCAGGGTGCCGCAATGTCGAAAGTGTTCGGACTTCTCATGCCAAATTATGGGGTATACGGAAGCCCCTGGCATATTGGTTGTACCAGAGTGTACGGGTGTTGTTTGTCATAGATGAAGATATATATAAAAGAATATGGAATGCGATAAAAGACTAGTGCTATGCATTGTTTATTTAAGAAATGCGTTGATGCATACTGATACAAGCAGTGCAATAAGCAAAAATGGGAATATTTGACATGTCCCGCCCAAGGGCAAGCTGCGAGCTGGTATTTAAAAAAGGTATTTCACTCGTTATCAGAGACCACCTGGGGATTCCGTTGCACGACGTAGCTTCCTGCCTCCTAGGGTGTTGTATCATGTGTCCAGCTATCGTACTGCCGGATAGGGCTTCCAGAGAGTAAAGTCCTGAAAGAGAGAGGATGATAAAGGTAGTTAGCCCCTAGTGCGGTTGATACGCATTGTGGGACGTGCCGTGATCGTGCCCCCGCCGACACCCATGGTATTTTTGTTGCGGAACGTAGTAATTTCAAAAAATTTCCCTACGCACACACAGGACCATGGTGATGGCATAGCAACGAGAGGGGAGAGTGTCATCCGTCCACGCACTCGTGAGACCGAAAGCGGAAGCGTTATAACAACGCGGTTGATGTAGTCGTACGTCTTCACGATCCGACCGATCCAAGTACCAAACGTCACGGCACCTCCGTGTTCAGCACATCGCTCAGCTCGATGACGATCCCGGGCTCCGATCCGCAAAGCGTCGGGATGAGTTCCACAAGACGACGGCGTGGTGACGATGATGATGCTCCACCGACGCAGGGCTTCGCCTTAAGCTCCGCGACGATATGACTTCTCGGCGCAGGGCTTCGCCTAAGCTCCATGACGATATGACCAAGTGGAATATGGTGGAGGGGGCACCGCACACGGCTAAGGAACGATCCGTAGATCAACTTGTGTGTCATGGGGTGCCCCCTGCCCCGTATATAAAGGAGCAAGGGGGTGCGGCTGGCCCTAGAGAGGCGCTGGAGGAGTCCTACTCCCACCGGAGTAGGACTCCCCTTCTCTCCTAGTTGGACTAGGAATTGAGGAAGGGAAAGAGGGAAGGGTGCGGCCCTCCCCTAGTCCACCCGGACCAGGCCATGGGCGCGCGGCCTGCCCTAGGCAGCCCTCTCTCTTTCCCGCAGGGCCCAATAAGGCCCAATACTTCTCCCGGCGAATTCCCGTAACTCTCCGGTACTCAAAAAATACCGAATCATTCGAACCTTTCCGAACTCGAATATAGTCGTCCAATATATCGATCTTTACGTCTCGACCATTTCGAGACTCCTCGTCATGTCCCCGATCTCATCCGGGACTCCGAACTCCTTCGGTACATCAAAACTCATAAACTCATAATATAAATGTCATCGAAACCTTAAGCGTGCGGACCCTACGGGTTCGAGAACTATGTAGACATGACCTAGAACTATTCTTGGTCAATAACCAATAGCGGAACCTGGATGCCCATATTGGTTCCTACATATTCTACGAAGATCTTTATCGGTCAAACCGCATAACAACATACGTTGTTCCCTTTGTCATCGGTATGTTACTTACCCGAGATTCGATCGTCGGTATCCAATACCTAGTTCAATCTACGTTATCGGTAAGTCTCTTTACTCGTTCCGTAATACATCATCTCACAACTAACTCATTAGTTGTAATGCTTGCAAGGCTTAAGTGATGTGTATTACCGAGAAGGCTCGAGATACCTCTCCGACAATCGGAGTGACAAAACCTAATCTCGAAATACGCCAACCCAACAAGTACCTTTGGAGACACCTGTAGTACTCCTTTATAATCACCCGATTACGTTGTGACGTTTGGTAGTACCCAAAGTGTTCCTCCGGTAAACGGGAGTTGCATAATCTCATAGTTATAGGAACATGTATGGGTCATGAAGAAAGCATTAACATACTAAATGATCAAGTGTTAAGCTAACGGAATGGGTCATGTCAATCAGATCATTCAACTAATGATGTGACCTTGTTGATCAAATAACAACTCCTTGTTCATGGTTAGGAAACATAACCATCTATGATTAACAAGTTAGTCAAGTAGAGGCATACTAGTGACATCTTGTTTGTCTATATATTCACACATGTATTATGTTTCCGGTTAATACAATTCTAGCATGAATAATAAACATTTATCATGATATAAGGAAATAAATAATAACTTTATTATTGCCTCTAGGGCATATTTCCTTCAGTCTCCCACTTGCACTAGAGTCAATAATCTAGTTCACATCGCCATGTGATTTAACATCAATAGTTCACATCTATATGTGGTTAACACCCATAGTTCACATCGACATGTGACCAACACCCAAAGGGTTTACTAGAGTCAGTAATCTAGTTCACATCGCTATGTGATTAACACCCAAAGAGTACTAAGGTGTGATCATGTTTTGCTTGTGAGATAATTTTAGTCAACGGGTCTGTTACATTCAGAGCCGTGAGTATTTTGCAAATTTATATGTCTACAATGTTCTTCACGGAGCTACTCTAGCTAATTGCTCCCACTTTCAATATGTATCCAGATTTGAGATTCAAAGTCATCTAGATTAGTGTTAAAACTTGCATCGACGTAACCCTTTACGACGGGCTCTTTTATCACCTCCATAATCGAGAAATATTTCCTTAGTCCTCACTAAGGATGTCTTTGACCAATGTCCAAAGTGATCTACTCCTAGATCACCATTGTACTCCCTTGCCAAATTTGGAGCAAGGTATACAATAGGTCCGGTACATAGCATAGCATACTTTATAGAACCTATGGTGAGGCATAGGGAATGACTTTCATTCTCTTTTCTATTTTCTGCCGTGGTCGGGATTTGAGTCTTACTCAATTTCATACGATTTTGCAACACAGGCAAGAACTTTTCTTTGACTGTTCCATTTTGAACTACTTCAAAATCTTGACAAGGTATGTATTTATTGAAAAACTTATCAAGCGTCTTGATCTATCTCTATAGATCTTGATGCTCAATATGTAAGCAGCTTCACCGAGGTCCTTCTTTGAAAAACTCCTTTCAAATACTCCTTTATGCTTTGCGAATAATTCTACATTATTTCCGATCAACAATATGTCATTCACATATACTTATCGAAATCTTTGTAGTGCTCCCACTCACTTTCTTGTAAATACAGGCCTTTCCAAAAGTCTCAGATAAAATCATATGCTTTGATCAACTTATCAAAGCGTATATTCCAACTACGAGATGCTTGCACCAGTCCATAGATGGATCATTGGAGCTTGCATATTTTGTTAACACCTTTAGGATCGACAAAACCTTCTCGTTGCATCATATACAACTCTTCTTTAATAAATCCATTAAGGAATGCAGTTTTGACATCCATTTGCCAGATTTCATAAAGTGTGGCAATTGCTAACATGATTCGGACAGACTTTTAAGCATCGATACGGTGAGAAAATCTCATTGTATTCAACATCTTGAACTTTGTCAAAACCTTTTCGACAAGTCTAGCTTTGTAGATAGTAACACTACTATCAGTGTCCGTCTTCCTCTTGAAGATCCATTTATTTAACATGGCTTGCTGATCATCGAGCAAGTCGATCAAAGTCCATACTTTGTTCTCTTACATGGATCATATCTCAGATTTTATGGCCTCGAGCCATTTCGCGGAATCTGGGCTCATCATCGCTTCCTCATAGTTCGTAGGTTCGCCATGGTCAAGAAACATGACTTCCAGAAGAGGATTACCGTACAACACTGGTGCGTATTATACTCTGGTTGACCTACGAGGTTCAAGAGTAACTTGATCTCAAGCTTCATGATCATCATCATTAGTTTCTTCACTAATTGGTGTAGTTGTCACGGGAACCATTTCTTGTGATGAACTACTTTCCAATAAGGAAGCGTATCTGATTATCTCATCAAGTTCTACTTTCCTCCCACTCACTTCTTTCGAGAGAAACTCCTTCTCTAGAAAGGATCCGAATTTAGCAACGAAAATCTTGCCTTCAGATCTGTGATAGAAGGTGTACCCAACAGTTTCCTTTGGGTATCCTATGAAGACACATTTTTCCGATTTGGGTTTGAGCTTATCAGGGTGAAACTTTTTCACATAAGCATCGCAGCCCCAAACTTTAAGAAACGTTAACTTGGGTTTCTTGCTAAACCACAGTTCAGATGTTGTCATCTCAACGGATTTAGATGGTGCCCTATTAAACGTGAATGCAGCTGTCTCTAATGCATAACCCCAAAACGATAGTGGTAAGCGATAAGAGACATCATAGATCGCACCATATCCAATAAAGTGCGGATTCGACTTTCGGACACACCATTATGCTTGTGGTGTTCCATATGGCATGAGTTGCGAAACTATTTCACATTGTTTCAAATGAAGACCAAACTCGTAACTCAAATATTTATCTCCACGATCAGATCGCAGAAACTTTATTTTCTTGTTATGATGATTTTCCACTTCACTCTGAAATTCTTTGAACTTTTCAATTATTTCAGAATTTTGTTTCATCAAGTAGATATACCCATATCTGCTCAAATCATCTTGTGAAGGTCGAGAAAATAACGATACTTGCCACGAGCATCAACACTCATTGAATCGCATACATCGGTATGTATTATTTCCAATAAGTCAAGAGCTTGTTCCATTGTTAGAGAACGGAGTTTTAGTCATCTTGCCCAAAAGGCACGGTTCGCAAGCATCAAATGATTCATAATCAAGTGATTCCAAAAACCCATCAGCATGGAGTTTCTTCATGCGCTTTACACCGATATGACCCAAACGGCAGTGCCACAAATAAGTTGCACTATCATTATTAACTTTGCATCTTTTTGGTTTCAATATTATGAATATGTGTATCACTATGATCGAGATCCAATGAACCATTTTCATTGGGTGTATAACCATATAAGGTTTTATTCATGTAAACAGAACAACAATTTATTCTCTTACTTAAATGAATAACCGTATTGCAACAAACATGATCAAATCATATTTATGCTCAACACCAAATAACACTTATTTAGGTTCCACACTAATCCCGAAAGTATAGGGAGTGTGCGATGATGATCATATCAATTTTGGAACTACTTCCAACACTCATCGTCACTTCCCTTCAACTAGTCTCTGCTTATTACAGAACTCTGTTTCGAGTTACTAATCTTAGCAACCTAACAAGTATCAAATACTCAGGGGCTACTATAAACACTAGTAAGGCACATATCAATAACCTGTATATCAAATATAACCTTGTTCACTTTGCCATCCTTCTTTTCCACCAAATATTCAGGGTAGCTCCGCTTCCGGTGACCAGTTCCATTGCAGCAAAGTACTTAGTCTCGTGCTTAGGTCCAGACTTGGGCTTCTTCACTCGAGTAGCAACTTGCTTGCCGTTCTTTTGAAGTTCCCCTTCTTCCCTTTGCCCTTTTCCTTGAGACTAGTGGTCTTGTCAATCATCAACACTTGATGCTCTTTTCTTGATTTCTACCTTCGTCGATTTCAGCATCACGAAGAGCTTGGGAATTACTTTTGTCATCCCTTGCATATTATAGTTCATCACGAAGTTCTACTAACTTGGTGATGGTGACTAGAGAATTCTGTCAATCACTATCTTATCTGGAAGATTAACTCCCACTTGATTCAAGCGATTGAAGTACCCAGACAATCTGAGAACATGCTCACTAGTTGAGCGATTCTCCTCCATCTTTTAGATATAGAACTTGTTGGAGACTTCATATCTCTCAACTCGGGTATTTGCTTGAAATATTAACTTCAACTCCTGGAACATCTCATATGGTCCATGACGTTCAAAACGTCTTTGAAGTCCCGATTCTAAGCCATTTAAGCATGGTGCACTAAACTATCAAGTAGTCATCATATTGAGCTAGCTAAACGCTCATAACGTGCGCATACGCTCCTGCAATAGGTCTGCATCACCTAGCGGTGCATCAAGGACATAATTCTTACGTGCAGCAATGAGGATAAACCTCGAGATCACGGATCCAATCCGCAATATTGCTACTAACATTTTTCAATACAATTTTCTCTAGGAACACATATAAAAACATAGGGAAGCAACACGAGCTATTGATCTACAACATAATTTGCAAAATACTACCAGGACTAAGTTCATGATAAATTAAAGTTCAATTAATCATATTACTTAAGAACTCCCACTTAGACAGACATCTCTCTAGTCATCTAAGTGATCACGTGATCCAAATCAACTAAACCATAACCGATCATCACGTGAGATGGAGTAGTTTTCAATGGTGAACATCTTATGTTGATCATATCTACTATATGATTCACGCTCGACCTTTCGGTCTCCGTGTTCCGAGGCCATATCTGTTATATGCTAGGCTCGTCAAGTTTAACTCGAGTATTCTGCGATGCAACTGTTTTGCACCCGTTGTATTTGAACGTAGAGCCTATCACACCCGATCATCACGTGGTGTCTCAAAGTACGAAGAACTTTCATAACGGTGCATACTCGGGGAGAACACTTCTTGATAATTTTAGTGAGAGATCATCTTATAATGCTACCGTCAATCAAAGCAAGATAAGATGCATAAAGGATAAACATCACATGCAATCAATATAAGTGATATGATATGGTCATCATCATCTTGTGCTTGTGATCTCCATCGCCAAGCACCGTCATGATCACCATCGTCACCGGCGCAACACCTTGATCTCCATCGTAGCATCGTTGTCGTCTCGCCAACTATTGCTTCTACGACTATCGCTACTACTTAGTGATAAAGTAAAGCAATTACATGGCGTTTGCATTTCATACAATAAAGCGACAACTATATGGCTCCTGCCGATTGCCGATAACTTCGGTTACAAAACATGATCATCTCATACAATAAAATATAGCATCACGTCTTGACCACATCACATCACAACATGCCCTGCAAAAACAAGTTAGGCGTCCTCTACTTTGTTGTTGCAAGTTTTACGTGGCTGCTACGGGCTGAGCAAGAACCGTTCTTACCTACGCATCAAAACCACAACGATACTTCGTCAAATAGACTCCGTTTTAACCTTCTCAAGGACCGGCGTAGCCACTCGATTCAACTAAAGTGAGAGAGACAGACACCCGCCGGTCACCTTTAAGCAACGAGTGCTCGAGCGGTGAAACCGATCTCGCGTAAGCGTCTGGCGTAATGTCGGTCCGGGCCGCTTCATCTCACAATACCGCTGAACCAAAGTATGACATGCCGGTAGGTAGTATGACTTGTATCGCCCACAACTCACTTGTGTTCTACTCGTGCATATGACATCAACGCATAAAACCAGGCTCGGATGCCTTTGTTGGGGAACGTAGTAATTTCAAAAATTTCCCTCGCACACACGGGACCATGGTGATGGCATAGCAACGAGAGGAGAGTGTCTGTCCACGCACCCTCGTGAGACCGAAAGCGGAAGCGTTATAACAACGCGGTTGATGTAGTCGACGTCTTCACGATCCGACCGATCCAAGTACCGAACGTCACGGCACCTCCGTGTTCAAAGACACGCTCAGCTCGATGACGATCCCGGGCTCCGATCCAAAGAAAGCGTCGGGGATGAGTTCCACAAGACGACGGCGTGGGACGATGATGATGCTCCACCGACGCAGGGCTTCGCCTTAAGCTCATGACGATATGACTTCTCCGGCAGGGCTTCGCCTAAGCTCATGACGATATGACCAAGTGGAATATGGTGGAGGGCACCGCACACGGCTAAGGAACGATCCGTAGATCAACTTGTGTGTCATGGGGTGCCCCCTGCCCCGTATATAAAGGAGCAAGGGGGTGCGGCCGGCCCTAGAGAGGCGCACTGGAGGAGTCCTACTCCCACCGAGTAGGACTCCCCCCTTCTCCTAGTTGGACTAGGAATTGAGGAAGGGGAAAGAGGGAAGGGGTGCGGCCCCTCCCCCTAGTCCAATTCGGACCAGGCCATGGGGGGGCGCGTGGCCTGCCCTAGGCAGCCCTCTCTCTTTCCCGCAGGCCCAATAAGGCCCAATACTTCTCCCGGCGAATTCCCGTAACTCCGGTACTCCGAAAAATACCCGAATCATTCGGAACCTTTCCGAACTCCGAATATAGTCGTCCAATATATCGATCTTTACGTCTCGACCATTTCGAGACTCCTCGTCATGTCCCCGGTCTCATCCGGGACTCCGAACTCCTTCGGTACATCAAAACTCATAAACTCATAATATACTTGTCATCGAAACCTTATGCGTGGGGACCCTACGGGTTCGAGAACTATGTAGACATGACCTAGAACTATTCTTGGTCAATAACCTATAGCGGAACCTGGATGCCCATATTGGTTCCTACATATTCTCTGAAGATCTTTATCGGTCAGACCGCATAACAACATACGTTGTTCCTTTTGTCATCGGTATGTTACTTACCCGAGATTCGATCGTCGGTATCCAATACCTAGTTCAATCTCGTTACCGGTAAGTCTCTTTACTCGTTCCGTAATACATCATCTCACAACTAACTCATTAGTTGTAATGCTTGCAAGGCTTAAGTGATGTGTATTACCGAGAAGGCTGGAGATACCTCTCCAGAGCAATCGGAGTGACAAAACCTAATCTCGAAATACGCCAACCCAACAAGTACCTTTGGAGACACCTGTAGTACTCCTTTATAATCACCCAGTTATGTTGTGACGTTTGGTAGTACCCAAAGTGTTCCTCCGGCAAACGGGAGTTGCATAATCTCATAGTTATAGGAACATGTATGGGTCATGAAGAAAGCATTAACATACTAAACGATCAAGTGTTAAGCTAACGGAATGGGTCATGTCAATCAGATCATTCAACTAATGATGTGACCTTGTTGATCAAATAACAACTCCTTGTTCATGGTTAGGAAACATAACCATCTTTGATTAACAAGCTAGTCAAGTAGAGGCATACTAGTGACATACTGTTTGTCTATATATTCACACATGTATTATGTTTCCGGTTAATACAATTCTAGCATGAATAATAAACATTTATCATGATATAAGGAAATAAATAATAACTTTATTATTGCCTCTAGGGCATATTTCCTTCAATTTTCAATGCGTAATTATGTACGCGCGGGACGGATTTTGCCGTTGTACTGAGACTAGGGCGGGGGCCGAATTGATAGGCGAGCTCTGAACGTGCCAGGCGATCCTGTTGCAGGTTACACCGGACGCGCTTGACGGTGTCCGGGGGCTTGATCGCCGAACTGGCGGATTGCCTCAAAAGGCTGCTTTGTGCTTCTGTTGCGAGGGCCGCAGTGTGCTCCTCCGTACGGAGCGAGCGTTTTGTGTTTCCATTGACTATGATGACCCCCCTAGGTCCTGGCATCTTGAGCTTGAGGCATGCATAATGCGGTACCGCGTTGAATCTTGCAAATGCGGTGCGCCTAAGCAGTGCATGATAGCCACTGCGGAACGGGACGATATCGAAGATTAACTCTTCGCTTCGGAAGTTGTCCGGAGATCCGAAGACCACTTCCAGTGTAATTGAGCCCGTACAATGGGCCTGTACACCTGGGATGACGCCTTTAAAGGTCGTTTTGGTGGGTTTGATCCTCGAGGGGTCTATACCCATTTTGCGCACTGTATCCTGATAAAGCAGGTTCAGGCTGTTGCCGCCGTCCATAAGGACTCGAGTGAGGTGAAATCCGTCAATGATTGGGTCTAAGACCAATGCGGCGGATCCGCCATGACGGATACTCGTCGGGTGGTCCCTGCGATCAAAGGTGATCGGACAAGAGGACCATGGGTTGAACTTTGGGGCGACGGGCTCCATCGCATATACGTCCCTTAGTGCATACTTCCGTTCCCTCTTGGGGATGTGGGTTGCGTATATCATGTTCACCGTCCTTACTTGTGGGGGGAATGATACGTCCATTTTGCATCATGCTTTTATATCGATATTTATTGCATTATGGACTGTTACTACATGTTATGTCACAATACTTATGGCTATTGTCTCTTAGTTTACAAGGTTTACATAAGGAGGGAGAATGCGTAATTTGGAATTACGAAATTTGGAAAAGGAGCAAATATTAGAGACCTATTACGCACAACTCCAAAAGTCACGAAACTCCACGGAACATCTAGTTACAAATAATGAAAAATCCTTGCCAAAGATGAAGACCGGGGCCCACACCTTGTCCACGAGGGTGGGGCGCCCCCAAAGGCGCGCCCCCTACCTCGTGGGCCTCGGTGGCTCTCGGCGCCCATCTTACGCTATATGAGGTCTTTCGTCGAGGAAAAATAGGAAGCAACCTTTCGGAATGAAACTCCGCCACGAGGCGGAACCTTGGCGGAACCAATCTAGGGCTCCAGAGGCTGTTCGGGGGATACTTCCCGGAGGAGGGAAATCATCGCCACCATCATCACCAGCGCTCCTCTCATCGGGAGAGGGCAATCTCCATCAACATCTTCACCAGCACCATCTCATCTCCATACCCTAGTTCATCTCTTGTATCCAATTCTTGTATCCAAGTCCGGGATTGGTACTAGTAGGTTGCTAATAGTGTTGATTACTCCTTGTAGTTGATGCTAGTTGGTTTATTTGGTGGAAGATCATATGTTCAGATCCTTTATGCATATTATTACCCCTGTGATTATGAACATGAATATGCTTTGTGAGTAGTTACGTTTGTTCCTGAGGAGACGGGAGAAGTCTTGCTATTAGTAGTCATGTGAATTTGGTATTCGTTCGATATTTTGATGAGATGTATGTTGTCTAGCCTCTAGTGATGATATGTGAACGTCGACTACATTACACTTCACCATAATTTGGGCCTAGAGGAAGGCATTGGGAAGTAATAATTAGATGATGGGTTGCTAGAGTGACAGAAGCTTAAACCCTAGTTTATGTGTTGCTTCGTAAGGGTCTGATTTGGATCCACGTGTTTCATGCTATGGTTAGGTTTACCTTAATACTTTTTGTTGTAGTTGCGGATGTTTGCAATAGAGGTTAATCATAAGTGGGATGCTTGTTCAAGTAAGAACAGCACCCAAGCACCGGTCCACCCACATATCAAATTATCAAAGTACCGAACGCGAATCATATGAACATGATGAAAACTAGCTTGACGATATTCCCATGTGTCCTCGGGAGCTCTTTTCTTTATATAAGAGTTTGTCTAGGCTTGTTCTTTGCTAGAAAAAGGATTGGGCCACCTTTCTGCACTTTATTTACTTTTGTTACTTGTTGCTCGTTACAAATTATCTTATCACAAAACTATCTGTTACCACTTATTTCAGTACTTGCAGAGAATACCTTGCTAAAAACCGCTTATCATTTCCTTCCGCTCCTCGTTGGGTTCGACACTCTTACTTATCGGAAGGACTACGATAGATCCCCTATACTTGTGGGTCATCAAGACTCTCTTCTGGCGCCTTTGCCGGGGAGTGAAGCGCCTTTGGTAGGTGGAATTTGGTAAGGAAAAAATTATATAGTGTGCTAAAATTTACTATCACTTGTTACTGTGGAAAGTAATCCTCTGAGGGGCTTGTTTGGGGTATCTTCACCCCGACCAGTAGAGCAAAGAATTGCTCCTCAACCTACTGAACCTATTGAATATGAAAAGGTTCCCTTTGAATTTCCTTCGGGTATGATAGAAAAATTGCTAGCTAATCCTTTTACAGGAGATGGAACAAAGCATCCTGATGAGCACCTAATATATGTGGATGAAGTTTGTGGATTATTTAAGCTTGCAGGTATACCCGATGATGTTGCTAAGAAGAATGTCTTCCCTTTATCTTTGAAGGGAGATGCATTGACATGGTATAGGCTATGTGATGATACGAGATCATGGAGCTATAGAAGATGGAAATTGGAATTTCATCAAAAGTATTACCCTATGCATCTTGTTCATCGTGATCGCAATTATATATATAAGTTTTGGCCTCACGAAGGAGAAAGCATCGCTCAAGCTTGGGGGAGGCTTAAATCAATGTTATATTCATGCCCCAATCATGAGCTCCCAAGAGAAACAATTATTCAAAATCTTTATGCTCGGCTTTCTGAAAACAATCGCACCATGCTCGATACTTCTTGTGCTGGCTCTTTTATGATGAAGACTATTGAATTTAAATGGGATTTATTGGATAGAATTAAACGCAACTCTGAAGATTGGGACCTCGACGAAGGTAAGGAGTCAGGTATGACACCTAAGTTTGATTGTGTTAAATCTTTTATGGATACCGATATTTTCCGTAAGTTTAGCACTAAATGTGGACTTGACTACGAGATAGTAGCTTCTTTACGTGAATCTTTTGCTACTTATGTTGATCTCCCTAAGGAGAAGTGGTTTAAATATCATCCTCCCATAGAAGTAAAAGTAGCTGCACCTATTAAAGTTGAAGAAAAGACTGTCACTTACAATGATCCTATTGTTCCTACTTCTTATGTTGAGAAACCACCTTTCCTCGTTAGAATAAAGGATCATGCTAAAGCTTCAATGTGGTTAAGTAAAAGCAATATTAGAACTCATACACCTCCTGAGCAAGTTAAAGTATAACCTAATATTGCTATTGTTAAAGATCTCTTGTCTGATAATATTGATGGGCATGTTATTCAATTCTGCGGTGAAACTGCTAGAATTGCTAAACCTTGTGCTAAAGATAAACATAGACATGTGGTAGGCGTGCCTGTTATTTCTGCTAAAATAGGAGATCATTGTTATCATGGATTATGTGATATGGGTGCTAGTGCTAGTGTTATACCTTATGACTTGTATAAAGAAATCAAGCATGAAATTGCACCTGCTGAGTTAGAAGATATTGATGTCACAATTAAACTTGCTAATAGAGATACTATATCAGCAATGGGAATTGTTAGAGATGTTGAGGTCTTGTGTGGGAAAACTAAATATCCTGCTGATTTTCTTGTTCTCAGTTCCCCACAAGATAGCTTTTGTCCCATTATATTTGGTAGACCCTTCTTGAACACTGTTAATGCTAAGATAGACTGTAAAAAGAATGTTGTTACTATTGGCTTGGATGATATGATTCATGAGTTTAATTTTTCTAAATTTAGTAAACAACACCATGAAGAAGAATTACCTAGTAAGGATGAAATTATTGGTCTTGCTTCTATTGCCGTACCTCCTAGTGATCCTTTAGAACATTATTTGCTAGACCGTGAAAATGATATGTTCATGAATGAAAGAAGGGAAATAGATGAAATATTCTTTAGCGTGAACCTATTACGAAACACAATTTGCACTGTTGAAATCCTAGGGGATCCTCCTCCACCTAAGGGTGATCCCGTGTTTGAGCTTAAACTGTTGCCTGATAATCTTAAATATGCTTATCTTGATGAAAAGAAGATATATCCTGTTATTATTAGTGCTAACCTTTCAGAGCATGAAGAAGAAAGGTTATTGAAAACTCTGAAGAAGCACCGTGGTTCTATTGGATATACTCTTGATGATCTTAAGGGCATTAGTCCCACTCTATATCAACATAAAATAATTTGGAAGCAGATGCCAAACCAGTTCGTGATCCTCAACGACGTCTGAATCCTAAAATGAAAGAAGTGGTAAGAAAAGAAATACTAAAGCTTCTGCAGGCAGGTATAATTTATCCCGTTGCTGATAGTCAGTGGGTAAGTCATGTCCATTGTGTCCCTAAGAAGGAAGGTATTACTGTTGTTCCTAATGATAAAGTTGAATTGATTCCACAAAGGATTATTACAGATTATAGGATGGTAATTGATTTCCGCAAATTAAATAAGGCTACTAAGAAAGATCATTACCCCTTACCTTTTATTGATCAAATGCTAGAAAGATTATGCAAACATACACACTCTTGCTTTCTAGATGGTTATTCTGGTTTCTCTCAAATACCTGTGTCGGCTAAGGATCAATCAAAGACTACTTTTACATGCCCTTTTGGTACTTCTGCTTATAGACGTATGCCTTTTGGTTTATGTAATGCACTGCTACCTTTCAAAGATGCATGATGGCTATATTCTCTAACTTTTGTGAAAAGATTTGTGAGGTTTTCATGGATGACTTTTCCGTCTATGGATCCTCTTTTGATGATTGCTTGAGCAATCTTGATCGAAGTTTTATGGGAGATGTGAAGAAACTAATCTTGTCTTGAATTGGGAAAAGTGCCACTTTATGGTTAATGAAGGTATTGTCCTGGGGCATAAAGTTTCTGAAAGAGGTAATGAAGTTGATAAAGCCAAGGTTGATGCTATTGAAAAGATGCCATGTCCCAAGGACATCAAAGGTATAAGAAGTTTCCTTGGTCATGCCGGATTTATAGGAGGTTCATTAAGGACTTCTCAAAAATTTCTCGGCCTCTGACTAATTTATTACAAAAATATATACCATTTGTCTTTGATGATGATTGTGTAGAAGCATTTGAAATACTTAAGAAAGCATTGGTCTCTGCACCAATTGTTCAACCACCTGATTGGAATTTACCCTTTGAAATTATGTGTGATGCTAGTGATTATGTCAGAGGTGCTGTTCTAGGGCAAAGAGTTGATAAGAAATTAAATGTTATCCATTATGCTAGTAAGACTCTAGACAATGCTCAAAGAAATTATGCTACTACTGAAAAAGAATTCTTAGCAGTTGTATTTGCTTGTGATAAGTTCAGACCTTATATCGTTGATTCTAAAGTAACTATTCACACTAATCATGCTGCTATTAAATATCTTATGAAAAAGAAAGTTGCTAAACCTAGACTTATTAGATGGGTTCTCTTGCTACAAGAATTTGATTTGCATATTGTTGATAGAAAAGGAGCTGAGAACCCCGTTGCAGACAACTTGTCTAGGTTAGAAAATATTCTTGATGACCCACTACCTATTGATGATAGCTTTCCTGATGAACGATTAAATGTTATAAGTACTTCTCGTAGTACTCCATGGTATGCTGATTATGCTAATTACATTGTTCCTAAATTTATACCACCTAGTTTCACATACCAGCAAAAGAAAAAGTTTTTCTATGATTTGAGACATTACTTTTGGGATGACCCACATCTTTATAAAGAAGGAGTAGATGGTGTTATTAGACATTGTGTACCTGAGCATGAACAGGAACAGATCCTACGCAAGTGTCACTCCGAAGCTTATGGAGGACACCATGCTGGAGATAGAACTGCACATAAGGTATGTCAATCTGGTTTTTATTGGCCTACTCTCTTCAAGGATGCCCGTAAGTTTGTTTTATCTTGTGATGAATGTCAAAGAATTGGTAATATTAGTAGACATCAAGAAATGCCTATGAATTATTCACTTGTTATTGAACCATTTGATGTTTGGGGCTTTGATTATATGGGACCTTTTCCTGCCTCTAATGGATATACACATATTTTAGTTGATGTTGACTACGTTACTAAGTGGGTAGAAGCTATTCCAACTAGTAGTGCTGATCATAACACTTCTATTAAAATGCTTAAAGAAGTTATTTTTTCGAGGTTTGGAGTCCCTAGATATTTAATGACTGATGGTGGTTCACATTTTATCCATGGTGCTTTTCAGAAATGCTTGCTAAATATGATGTTAATCATAGAATTGCATCTCCTTATCACCCACAGTCTAGTGGTCAAGTAGAATTGAGTAATAGAGAGCTCAAATTAATTTTGCAAAAGACTGTCAATAGGTCTAGAAAGAATTGGTCCAAGAAACTTGATGATGCATTATGGGCCTATAGAACTGCATATAAAAGTCCTATGGGTATGTCTCCGTATAAAATGGTTTATGGAAAAGCATGTCACTTACCTCTCGAACTAGAACATAAGGCATATTGGGCTATTAAAGAGCTCAACTATGATTTCAAACCTGCCGGTGAGAAGAGGTTATTTGATATTAGCTCACTTGATGAATGGAGAACCCAAGCTTATGAAAATGCCAAGTTGTTTAAAGAAAAAGTTAAAAGATGGCATGACAAAAGGATACAAAAGCGTGAGTTTAATGTAGGTGATTATGTATTGCTATACAACTCTCGTTTAAGATTTTGTGTAGGAAAACTTCTCTCTAAATGGGAATGCCCTACGTTATCGAGGAGGTCTATCATTCCGGTGCCATAAAAATCAATAACTTTGAAGGCACAAATCCGAAGGTGGTAAACGGTCAAAGAATTAAACATTATATCTCAGGTAATCCTGTAAATGTTGAAACCAATGTTATTAAAACCGTAACCCCGGAGGAATACATAAGGGACACTTTCCTAACGCTTGAGACTCAAAAGGAATAGGTATGTGGTACGGTAAGTAAACCGACTCCAAAACAATTTTGAAGGCAATATTTCTCCGTTTTGGAATATTTAGAAAAATTGAAAAATAAGTGGCAGTCCGGGAAGGACACGAGGGTCCCACGAGGGTGGAGGGCGTGCCCTACCCCCTGGGCACGCCCCCCTACCTCGTGTGCCTTCCGGACTCCGTTTTCTTGCACGATACGTATTTTGGTCGGTAAAAATTCATTATATATTCTCCCGAAGGTTTTGACTCCTGTATCACGCAAATATCCTCTCGCTTTTTGTTTCGAGTTGTTCTTGTTGCAGATTAGAGCAAGATGTCTTCTCAAGAGTCGGTCGGGAGAGACGGGTGTCTCATCCGCATCGGAACTAAGGGCAACAAATGATGTCGACCACTTTGGGCCAGCAACGGAGGAAGAGATGGAGGCTGACTTGATGAGGGTAGATGCCATGGAGGATCAAGGAGTCACCTCTCGCTTCCGAGCTGGATTCACAATGGGGGAACTACAGAGCTCAACTATTCCAAACTCGGTTATCCCTTCCAATGTTAGATTTCTTTCTTATGAAAATATGAAGAGGAGTGTCACTTGTTCTCCCGCAGCTATGCAACACCCTTGGGTGCAAGGAGCTTTAGCCGTCACAGGAAAGCTTCGTAAGGAAATAATGGACCTCAAGCAGCAAGTCAATAAGCTCGAGGAGGAGAACCGTATCCTGAGAGGAACCATCGCCAAGAATATTACACCAACAACAAAGAAGGAGACATAATCACATGGGTATGGGCACTCCCCTTGGCAACTGCCAAGCTTGGGGGAGGTGCCCCAGTATCGTATCACCATCACACTCCTATCTTTACCGTGTTTCTTAGTTTGATCCTATTAGTAGTATCTTGATCTAGTAGAATAAAGTTTATGGCAAGATCTAGTTTTGAGTTTTGCTTTATGATCTCTCTATGTAATTGAGTCCGTCAGCTATATATAATAAAGATTAGTGTTGAGTCAAGGGCTTGATTATTTTGCCATGATCTTGAGTGAATAAAAGAAAAGAAGAAAAAGAATAAAAAGAAACAAAGAGTTCATATTGATCTTGTTGAGAGTAATGACTTCACATAGAAAGAGTGTGATGATTAAAAGTTTTTGGGAGTTGGCAGACATAGCTTTGGTCATCGTTGCAATTAATAGGAAGTAATAAGGAAATGGGGGTTCACATATAAATATACTATTATTGACATCTTTTATGATTGGGAGCACTCATTAAAATATGACATGCTAAAGAGTTGATGTTGGACAAGGAAGACAACGTAATGAGTTATGTTTTCTTATATCTGAGATAAAGTATGTTTTCATGGATCCTCTAACATGTTGAGCTTGCCTTTCCCCCTCATGCTAGCAAATTTCTCAGCACCAAGTAGAGATACTACTTGTGCTTCCAATACCCTTAAACCAGTTTTGCCATGAGAGTCCACCATATCTACCTATGGATTGAGTAATATCCTTAAAGTAAGTTGTCATTGGTGCAAAGCAATAAAAATTGCTCTAAATATGTATGATTGATTGGTGTGGGAGAAATAAGCTTTATACGATCTTGTGATGTGGAAGTAATAAAAGCGATGATCGCATAATAAAGGTTCATATCACAAGGGGCAATATAAAGTGACGTTCTTTCGCATTGAGATTTTATGCATCCAACCATAAAAGAGCATGGCAACCTCTGCTTCCCTCTGCGAAGGGCCTATCTTTTATTATTATCTTCTACCTTATGCAAGAGTCACGGTGATCTTCACCTTTCCTTTTTCATTTTATCCTTTGGCAAGCCTAGCATGTTGGAAAGAACACGATATATATATCTAATTGGATGTAGGGAGCATGAGTTATTATTGTTGACATTACCCTTGAGGTAAAAGGTTATGGGGCTAAACTATGAGCCCCTATCTTTCTCTCGTGGTCGATTAAAACTTCATAACCACAAGTATTGCGTGAGTGTTAGCAATTATGAAGGACTAGATGATAGTTGAGAATGTGGACTTGCTTTTAAGCTCTGACATAGACTCTTTCTGATGTTATGATAAATTGCAATTGCTTCAATGACTGAGATTATAGTTTGTTGGTTTTCAATAAAGTTTATGATTCGTACTCTGCATTGTGAATGGATTATTACTTGAGCATAAGAAATCATATGACAAAATTTATATATGTTGCTGTTAAAAGAAAGATCATGATGCCTTCATGTCCGTATTTTATTTTTATCGACACCTCTACCTCTAAACATGAGGACATATTTATCGTTATCGGCTTTCGCTTGAGGACAAGCGAGGTCTAAGCTTGGGGGAGTTGATACGTCCATTTTGCATCATGCTTTTATATCGATATTTATTGCATTATGCGCTGTTACTACATGTTATGTCACAATACTTATGGCTATTCTCTCTTATTTTACAAGGTTTACATAAGGAGGGAGAATGTCGGCAGCTGGAATTCTGGGCTGGAAAAGGAGCAAATATTAGACCTATTCTGCACAACTCCAAAAGTCCTGAAACTCCACGGAACATCTAGTTACAAATAATGAAAAATCCTTGCCAAAGATGAAGACCAGGGGGCCCACACCTTGTCCACGAGGGTGGGGGCGCCCCCCCTAGGGCACGCCCCCTACCTCGTGGGCCCCCTGGTGGCTCTCTGACGCCCATCTTCTGCTATATGAGGTCTTTCGTCGAGGAAAAAATAGGAAGCAACCTTTCGGGACGAAACTCCGCCGCCACGAGGCGGAACCTTGGCGGAACCAATCTAGTGCTCCGGCAGAGCTGTTCTGCCGGGGATACTTCCCTCCGGGAGGGAGAAATCATCGCCATCGTCATCACCAACGCTCCTCTCATCGGGAGAGAGCAATCTCCATCAACATATTCACCAGCACCATCTCATCTCCAAACCCTAGTTCATCTCTTGTATCCAATTCTTGTCTCCAAGTCCGGGATTGGTACTAGTAGGTTGCTAGTAGTGTTGATTACTCCTTGTAGTTGATGCTAGTTGGTTTATTTGGTGGAAGATCATATGTTCAGATCCTTTATGCATATTATTACCCCTGTGATTATGAACATGAATATGCTTTGTGAGTAGTTACATTTGTTCCTGAGGACACGGGAGAAGTCTTGCTATTAGTAGTCATGTGAATTTGGTATTCGTTCGATATTTTGATGAGATGTATGTTGTCTAGCCTCTAGTGGTGTTATGTGAACGTCGACTACATAACACTTTACCATAATTTGGGCCTATAGGAAGGCATTGCAAAGTAATAAGTAGATGATGGGTTGCTAGAGTGACAGAAGCTTAAACCCTAGTTTATGCGTTGCTTCATAAGGGGCTGATTTGGATCCACATGTTTCATGCTATGGTTAGGTTTACCTTAATACTTTTGTTGTAGTTGCGGATGCTTGCAATAGAGGTTAATCATAAGTGGGATGCTTGTTCAAGTAAGAACAGCACCCAAGCACCGGTGCACCCACATATCAAATTATCAAAGTACCAAACGCGAATCATATGAACATGATGAAAACTAGCTTGACGATATTCCCATGTGTCCTCGGGAGCGCTTTTCCTTATATAAGAGTTTGTCCAGGCTTGTCCTTTGCCACAAAAAGGATTGGGCCACCTTGCTGCACTTTATTTACTTTTGTTACTTGTTGCTCGTTACAAATTATCTTATCACAAAACTATCTATTACCACTTATTTCAGTACTTGCAGAGAATACCTTGCTGAAAACCGCTTATCATTTCCTTCTGCTCCTCGTTGGGTTTGACACTCTTACTTATCGAAAGGACTACGATAGATCCCCTATACTTGTGGGTCATCAGGGAACCTCTTCTGTCCTCCCGTGTTCGGCGGTCGGGGCTCCTCCTCGTCATCGTTGTGCAGCCCCTTGTCCTTGTTTTCGGCATTTAACTTGCCGGCCTGCTTGAACACCCAGCATTCTCTATTGGTGTGATTGGCTGGTTTGTCGGGGGTGCCGTGTATTTGTCACGAGCGATCAAGTATGCGGTCCAGACTGAACGGGCCCGGAGTGCTTCTTTTGAATGGCTTCTTCCGCTGACCGGGCTTAGAGCCTCTGAATCCGGCATTGACTGCCGTATCCTCGGCGTTATCGCCGTTATTGTGGCGCTTATGTTTGCTGCGACGTGGCCTGCCGTTACTATCATTGGTATCCGAAGTGCCAAGGTTCCTTGATATGTTGTTGCTGCGAGCCAGCCAGCTATCTTCTCCCGCGCAAAAGCGGGTCATGAGTGTCGTGAGGGCTGCCATGGATTTCAGCTTTTCCTGGCCGAGGTGTCGGGCGAGCCACTCGTCACGGATGTTATGCTTAAATGCCGCTAAGGCCTCCGCATCCGGACAGTCGACAATTTGATTTTTCTTGGTTAGGAACCGTGTCCAGAATTGCTTGACCGATTTGCCTGGCTGCTGAATTATGTGGCTCAAGTCATCGGCATCTGGTGGTCGCACATAAGTGTCTTGGAAGTTGTCGAGGAATGCGTCTTCCAGATCCTCCCAACAGCCGACGGAGTCTGCTGGCAAGCTATTCATCCAATGTCGAGCCGGTCCTTTAAGTTTTAATGGGAGGTATTTGATGGCATGTAGATCATCGCCGCGAGCCATGTGGATGTGGAGGAGGAAGTCCTCGATCCATACCGCGGGATCTGTTGTACCATCATACGATTCGATATTTACGGGTTTAAAACCCTCCGGGAATTCATGATCCATTACTTTGCCAGTGAAGCGTAGGGGGTGCTCGACGGGATCCTCAGGTACGACAAATTCTTCGTCTTCGAGGCTCACTTCGTCTTCGGAGGGAGGCATGTAATTGTCCTCCTCTCCCTCTCGCCGCCTGCCCGGAGGGCTGGCTTGTTCATCCTCCCGCCTGGATCTGCTTTGGAGGGGATTGTAAATGCGTCTTCGGCACTATCCGGAGTACTGTTATCTCCTGTGCCGGTATCACCGCTTTTGCTGTTGCGAGACTTAGAGCGGCCCCGCTGACATCGGCACTTAGGTTGCTTCTTGGAGGGGTCGTCCTCCGATGTCTTGTCACCATTGCCTTTTTTGGGTGTGTCCACCATATATATATATATATATATATATATATATATATATATATATATATATCTATTGATGAGGTGGCGGTCCAGTGCCCTGTGGGCAGTGGTTCCAGTTCGTCTCTTTCATCGTTGTCCATACCATCGATGCCTTCGGAGTTGAAGTCGAGCATGTCGGTTAAATCATCGATAGTGGCTACTAAGTGGGTGGTGGGTGGGGCGTGAATTTCTTCGTCGTCCGCATCCCATTCTAGCCGGACATAGTTCGGCCAAGATTCTCCTGACAAAGAGAGAGACCTTAACAAGTTTAGCACATCGTCGAAGGGCGAGTGCTGAAAGATATCCGCGGTGGTGAACTCCATGACCGGCGCCCAGTCGGATTCGACAAGCACGGGCGCGGGCGGTTCAAGGTCTGTGGCCGGAGACGAGTCTATAGGTTCGGCATCACGGATCTCGTGAGGGGTAGGGTCAGTATCCGGCTCTATCGCTGCTGAGAATGCGGCCTCCGTGGTGGGGTCTATCCGCCCGTCCTTGGATGGTGCAATCTGCTCCGGATTGAAGGCCGGAGTTGTTGCTGGTGCGATCTCCTGAACGTCGTCCAACGGCAGAGCTAAATCGTGCTCGTCGTAATAGTGCGGCGCACCTGGCATGGGCTCGAGCCCGTCGAAGATCAAGTCTCCGCGGATGTCGGCCGTGTAGTTCAAGTTTACGAACCTCGACACGTGGCTGTGGGGGTAGCTCTCGATCTGCTCCAGATGGCTGCTTAGTCGGCCCGCAGCGGTGAAGCCGCCGAATACGAAGATCTGTCCGGGAGGAAGACCTCACTGGACCGCATCGTTACCGATGATCGAAGGAGCCATCAAGCCTTATGGTGACGACCGTGGAACTCTCAATGAAAGCACCAATGTCGGTGTCAAAACCGGCGGATCTCGGTAGGGGGTCCCGAATTGTGCGTCTAAGGCGGATGGTAACAGGAGGCAGGGGACACGATGTTTACCCAGGTTCGGGCCCTCTCTATGGAGGTAATACCCTACTTCCTGCTTGATTGATCTTGATGATATGAGTAGTAAAAGAGTTGATCTACCACGAGATCTTTGAGGCTAAACCCTAGAAGCTAGCCTATGGTATGATTGTTGTTGTCCTAGGACTAAACCCTCCGGTTTATATAGAAACCGGAGGGGGCTAGGGTTACACAGAGTCGGTTACAATGGGAGGAGATCTACATATCCGTATCGCCAAGCTTGCCTTCCACGCCAAGGAGAGTCCCATCCGGACACGAGACGAAGCCTTCAATCTCGTATCTTCATAGTCCAACAGTCTGGCCAAAGGGTATAGTCCGGCTGTCCGGATACCCCCTAATCCAGGACTCCCTCCGAGTGAAAATGTTATTATGATTTTTTTTTTTGAAAATGGGTGAAATATGTTATATCAAATGGGTGAAATCTGTTTTGGAATGTGTAAATCGGTTTAAAATGAGCGGAATGTGTTATTATGAAATGATTGAAATATGCTATTCTGAAATGAGTAAATACATCATTATAAAATCTTTTTCTAAATGGGTGAAATATGTTATTAGGAAATGAGTGAAATATGTTATTACGAAATCAATTTTTGTAAACTTATTTGAATATATTCAAGGTCGGTCTCTATTTTAAAGGTCTCTTCGCCATGATCAAAATTTTGGTATAAAAGATATGAATGATTTAAGTAGCAAAGGTCAAATAAATAGATGAATTAGTTTGGAAGAGAGAAGAGAGAGAATGGGCAGCACTGCATGCAAGACTACTTTACCATCTGACTAAAAGCCGGTATTGGTAGGGCCCATGTAGTGTATTTACATGTTGTATAGTTGTGTATTCCCGAAGCAAAATGATTAACGTTTTATACTGCACAGTGCCACACGAATCTTGAAACAACAATAAGCGGCTAGGTATGTGCGATACCTAGTGGTACCGGTCTATTTTGCGCTTTCTCTGTAGTTTAGGCTGACATTGTTGTGCTCAACAATGGGAGGTTTTAGACCTTAAAATCTGTTAGATAGAAGGTCCTTATGATTTGGATCCGCCCCATTTGGATCTTTTATAGGGGTAGTAGATAGATAGTAGATACTCCATAAATAGATAGATCCAACGAGAGGCACAAGGCGCACACCGTTGTAGCCCAGGTTTCCCCGGCCACATCTCTCTCATGAAGTGCACATCATCGGAAGACTACAACCGCTAGAGAAGTGCGCACCATTGAAATTTGGAAGACTACAAGGATCGGAGGGGGGCATGTCAAAGAAAACCTGATATGGCCAACCAGCCCGCCTACCCAAATGTGACATAACGAGCTGATCTTCGACGTCGCCGCACCCCTCCAGTCCATGCATTAGTTTACCTCTAATCTTGCTGCTCATGCATGCGCGTAGGATCTATGGTTCAAATTAGGCTGTCATTTTTCAGGGCATGCATGTGCGGGTTGATTTGTGGTTGTTGCCTGTTGGTGATTGGAATTGGGCTGCAGGTGATTGGGCATTTGTGATGGATTTGTTGCTGGTGATTGGGCTTGTGATTTTCTGCAACTTTCTCTCCATGATTTTCATTTTACAATCTCTCCATGCTTCTTGATCTTGCTCTTCAACCCCAGGATCACTAGGGATTTGCATGGAGTCATCAAGCTCGACAGCTGTTACCACATGCAGTGGACAAAAGTGAGCTTTGATTGCATAGTACTCCCTCCGTTCTTTTTAGTCTGCATATAAAAGCTAGGCAAAAAAGTGTTGGAAATATGCCCTAGAGGCAACAATAAATTAGTTATTATTATATTATATTTCCTTGTTCATGATAATCGTTTATTATCCATGCTATAATTGTATTGATAGGAAACTCAGATACATGTGTGGGTACATAGACAACACCATGTCCCTAGTAAGCCTCTAGTTGACTAGCTCGTTGATCAATAGATGGTTACAGCTTTCGACCATGGACATTGGATGTCGTTGATAACGAGGATCACATCATTAGCGTAATGATGTGATGGACAAGACCCAATCCTAAGCCTAGAACAAAGATCGTAGTTCAGATGCTAAAGCTTTTCTAATGTCAAGTATCATTTCCTTAGACCATGAGATTGTGCAACTCCCGGATACCGTAGGAATGCTTTGGGTGTACCAAACGTCACAACGAATCGGGTGGCTATAAAGGTGCACTACGGTATCTCCGAAAGTATCTGTTGGGTTGGCACGAATCGAGATCGGGATTTGTCACTCCGGTTGACGGAGAGGTATCTCTGGGCCCACTCGGTAGGACATCATCATAATGTGCACAATGTGGCCAAGGGGTTGATCACGGGATGATGTGTTACGGAACGAGTAAAGAGACTTGCCGGTAATGAGATTGAACAAGGTATCGAGATACCGACGATCGAATTTCGGGCAAGTACAATACCGCTAGACAAAGGGAATTGTATACGGGATCGATTGAGTCCTTGATATCGTGGTTCATTTGATGAGATCATCGTGGAACATGTGGGAGCCAACATGGGTATCCAGATCCCGCTGTTGGTTATTGACCAAAGAACGTCTCGCTCATGTCTGCATGGTTCCCGAACCCGTAGGGTCTACACACTTAAGGTTCGATGACGCTAGGGTTATAAAGGAAGTTTGTATGTGGTTACCGAATGTTGTTCGGAGTCCGGGATGAGATCCCGGACGTCACGAGGAGTTCCGAATGATCCGAAGGTAAAGATTTATATATGGGAAGTCCTGTTTTGGTCACCGGAAAAGTTTCGGGTTTTATCGGTAACGTACCGAGACCACCGGGAGGGTCCCGGGGGTCCACCAAGTGGGGCCACCAGCCCCGGAGGGCTGCATGGGCCAAGTGTGGGAGTGGACCAGCCTGTGTGGCTGGTGCACCCCCCCCACAAGGGCCCAAGGCGCCTAGGGTTTGGGGAGGGGGCGCCCCACCTAGCTTGGGGGGCAAGTTTCCCCCTCTTCCCCCCTTGGCCGCCACCCTAGATGGGATTGGGGGCAGCCGCACCCCTTGGAGTGGAAACCCTAGAGGGGGCGCACCCCCTCCCTCTCCCCTATATATAGTTGAGGTCTTGAGGGCTGCCAACACACGAGTTTCTCTCCCTCTTGGCGCACCCTATCTCTCTCCCTTCTCCTCTCCTGCGGTGCTTGGCGAAGCCCTGCAGGATTGCCATGCTCCTCCACCACCACCACCATGTCGTTGTGCTGCTGCTGGACGGAGTCTTCCTCAACCTCTCCCTTTCTCCTTGCTGGATCAAGGCATGGGAGACGTCACCGGGCTGTACGTGTGTTGAACGCGGAGGTGCCGTCCGTTCGGCACTAGGATCTCCGGTGATTTGGATCACGGCAGTACGACTCCTTCAACCCCGTTCTCTTGAACGCTTCGCTTAGCGATCTACAAGGGTATGTAGATACACTCTCCTTCCCTCGTTGCTGGTTTCTCCATAGATAGATCTTGGTGACATGTAGGAAAATTTTGAATTTACGCCACGTTACCCAACAAAGGGCATCATGAGCTAGGTCTATTGCGTAGATTCTATGCACGAGTAGAACACAAACTAGTTGTGGGCCTTGATGTTTTTCAATATGCTAACCGATACTAGTCAAATCTAGTTACGACGGTATTGTGGGATGAATCGTCACGGACCGACCTAACACGTACACTTACGTGAGATGTGTTCCACCGAATCGACATGCACTTGGTGCATAAGGTGGCTAGCGGGTGCCGCCTCTCCCACTTTAGTCGGAACGGATTCGATGAAAAGGGTCCTTATGAAGGGTAAATAGCAATTGGCATATCACGTTGTGGTTTTATGTAGGTAAGAAACGTTCTTGCTAGAAACCCATAGCAGCCACGTAAAACATGCAAACAACAATTAGAAGACGTCTAACTTGTTTTTGCAGGGTATGCTATGTGATGTGATATGGCCAAGAAGAATGTGATGTATGAGATTGATCATGTTCTTGTAATAGGAATCACGACTTGCATGTCGATGAGTATGACAACCGGCAGGAGCCATAGGAGTTGTCTTAATTTATTGTATGACTGCGTGTCATTGAACAAACGCCATGTAATTACTTTACTTTATTGCTAACCAGTAGCCATAGTAGTAGAAGTAATAAGTTGGCGAGACAACTTCATGGAGACACGATGATGGAGATCATGGTGTCATGCCGATGATGATGATGATCATGGAGCCCCGAAGATGGAGATCAAAAGGAGCAAAATGATATCGGCCATATCATGTCACTATTTGATTGCATGCGATGTTTATCATGTTTATGCATCTTATTTGCTTAGAACGACGTAGTAAATAAGATGATCCCTCATTAAAATTTCAAGAAAGTGTTCCCCATAACTGTGCACCGTTGCGAAAGTTCGTCGTTTTGAAGCACCACGTGATGATCGGGTGTGATAGATTCTTACGTTCACATACAACGGGTGTAAGCCAGATTTACACATGCGAAACACTTAGGTTAACTTGACGAGCCTAGCATGTATGCACATGGCCTTGGAACACAAGAGACCGAAAGGTCGAGCATGAGTCGTATGGAGGATACGATCAACATGAATATGTTCACCGATGATGACTAGTCCGTCTCACGTGATGATCGGACACGGCCTAGTTGACTCGGATCATGTAATCACTTAGATGACTAGAGGGATGTCTATCTGAGTGGGAGTTCATGAGATGAACTTAGTTATCCTGAACATAGTCAAAAGATCTTTGCAAATTATGTCGTAAGCTCGCGCTTTAGTTCCACTATTTAGATATGTTCCTAGAGAAAATATAGTTGAAAGTTGACGATGGCGATTATGCGGATGTAAGATAGCTTATGTCCTTAATGCACCGCTCGGTGTCTTTGAACCCCAACGTCGATACGTGGATGTTGCGAACATCCGACATACACGTTTTGATAACTACGTGATAGTTCAGTTAAACGGTTTAGAGTTGAGGCACCAAAGACGCTTTTTCGAAACATCGCGAAACATATGAGATGTTTCGAGGGCAGAAATTGGGATTTCAGGCTCGTGCCCACGTCAAGAGATATAAGACCTCCGACGATTTTCTTAGCCTGCAAACTAAGGGAGAAAAGCTCAATCGTTGAGCTTGTGCTCAGATTGTCTGAGTGCAACAATCACTTGAATCGAGTGGGAGTTGATCTTCCAGAGATAGTGATGTTTCTCCAAAGTCATTGCCACCAAGCTGCTTGAGCTTCGTGATGAACTATAACAAATCAGGGATAGATATGATGATCCTTGAGATATTCGCGATGTTTGACACCGCGAAAGTAGGAATCAAGAAGGAGCATCAATTGTTGATGGTTGGTGAAACCACTAGTTTCAAGAAGGGCAAGGGCAAGAAGGGATACTTCAT
This sequence comes from Aegilops bicornis, assembly GCA_021605145.1. Lineage (NCBI taxonomy): Eukaryota > Viridiplantae > Streptophyta > Magnoliopsida > Poales > Poaceae > Aegilops > Aegilops bicornis. The sequence continues at coordinate 399,254,949 of CM038673.1, read as the reverse complement.
GAAACAAAGAAATCAGCCGCTGCTCTAATGAAGAAACCCAAGGTTGAACCCAAACCCGAGACTAAGTGCTTACGTAATAAGGGGAACAGCTCTTGGAGAAGAATTACCCTAGATACTTGGTAGATGAGAAGGCTGGCAAGGTCGATAGAAGTATATTGGATATACATTAAGTTATTGTGTACTTTACTAGTACTCCTAGTAGCACCAGGGTATTAGATACCGGTTCGGTTGCTAAGTGTTAGTAACTCGAAATAAAAGGCTACGGAATAAACGGAGACTAGCTAAAGTTGAGCTGACGATATGTGTTGGAAGTGTTTTCAAGTTTGATGTGATCAAACATCACACGCTCCCTCTACCATCAAGATTAGTATTAAACCAGAATAATTGTCATTTGGTGTTTGCGTTGAGCATAGACATAATTGGATTATGTCTACCGCAATACGGTTATTCATTTAAGGAGAATAATGGTTACTCTATTTATTTGAATAACACCTTCAATGGTCTTGCACCTAAAGGAATGGTTTATTGAATCTCGATCACAGTAATACACATTTTCATGCCAAAAGATATAAGATGGTAATGATGGTACCACTTACTTGTGGCAATCGCCATGTAAGTCATATTGGTATAAAACGCATGAAGAAGCTCCATGTTGATGGATCTTTGGACTCACTCGCTTTTGAAAAGTTTGAGACATGCGAACCATGTCTATTGGTGTATATGCATGAAGAAACTCCATGCAAATGGACCGCTTTGGACTCACTTGATTTTGAATCACTTGAGACATGCAAATCATACCACATGGGCAAGATGACTGAAAGCCTCGTTTTCAGTAAAATGGAACAAGAAAGCAACTTGTTGGAAGTAATACATTTTGATGTGTGCAGTCCAATGAGTGCTGAGGCAAGCAGTGGATATCGTTATGTTCTTACTTCATGGATGATTTGAGTAGATACTGAGTGTATTTACTTGATGAAACACAAGTCTGAATTATTGAATGGTTCAAGTAATTTCAGAGTGAAGTTGAAGATCATCGTGACAAGAGGATAAAATGTCTATGATATGATCATAGAGATGAGTATCTTACGAGCTTTGGCACGCAATTAAGACATTGTGGAAATTGTTTCACAATTAATACCGCCTGGAACACCATAGTGTGATGGTGTGTCCGAACATCATAGTTGCACCCTATTGGATATGGTGCGTACCGTGATGTCTCTTATCGAATTACCACTATCGTTCATGGGTTAGGCATTAGAGACAACCGCACTCACTTTAATAGGGCACCACGTAATTCCGTTGAGATGACACCGTGAGAACTATGGTTTAGAGAAACCTAAGTCGTGCTTCTTGAAAGTTTGGGGCTGCGACGCTTATGTGAAAAAGTTTCATCGTGATAAGCTCGAACCCAAAACGGATAAATGCATATTCATAGGATACCCAAAATGGTTGGTTATACCTCCTAATTCGGATCCGGAAGCAAAAGTGATTGTTTCTAGAAACGGGTCCTTTCTCGAGAAAAAGTTTCTCTCGAAAGAATTGAGTGGGAGGATGGTGGAGACTTGATGAGGTTATTGAACCGTCACTTCAACAAGTGTGTAGCAGGGCACAGGAAGTTGTTCTGTGGCGCCTACACCAATTGAAGTAGAAACTTATGATAGTGATCATGAAGTTTTGGATCAAGTCACTACCGTACCTCGAGGGGGACAAGGATGCGTGCTACTTCAGAGTGGTACAGTAATCCTGTCTTGAAGTTCATGTTGCTAGACAACAATGAACCTACGAGCTATGGTGAAGCGATGGTGGGCTCATATTCCGACAAATGGTTAGAAGCCATGAAATCCGAGATAGGATCCATGTATCAGAACAAAGCATGGACTTTGGTGGACTTGCCCGATGATCGGCAAGCCATTGAGATAAATGGATCTTTAAGAAGAAGACGGACGTGGACGGTAATGTCACCAGATATGAAGCTCGACTTGTGGCTAAGAGTTTTCACAAGTTCAAGGAGTTGACTACGATGAGATTTTCTCATCCGTAGCGATGCTTGAGTTCGTCGGAATCATGTTAGCATTAGCTGCATTTATGAAATCTGGCAGATGGATGTCAAAACGAGTTTCCTTACCAGTCTTCGTAAGGAAAGGTTGTATGTGATACAATCGTAAAGTTTTTGTCGATCCTAAGGATGCTAAAAGGTATGCTGGCTCCAAATGATCCTTCTAAGGACTGGAGTAAGCATCTCGGAGTTGGAATGTGCGCTTTGATGAGATGATCAAAGATTTTGGGTTTATACAAAGTTTATGAGAAACTTGTATTTCCAAAGAAGTGAGTGGGAGCACTATAGAATTTACGATGAGTATATGTTGTTGACATATTGTTGATCAGAAATGATGTAGAATTTCTGGAAAGCATATAGGGTTGTTTGAAAAGTGTTTTTCAATGGAAAACCTGGATTAGGCTAGTTGAACAATAAGCATCAAGATCTATAAGATAGATCAAAATGTTTAATAATACTTCCAAATGGGCACATACCTTGACATAATCTTGAAGGTGTTCAAGGTGGATCAGTCAAAGAAGGAGTTCTTGCCTGAGTTGTAAGGTATGAAGTTAAGAGTTAAAGCTCGACCACGGCAGAAAAGAGAGAAAGGACGAAGGTCGTCCCCTATGCCTTAGACGTAGGCTCTACAGTATGCTATGCTGTGTACCGCACCTGATGTGTGCCTTGCTACATCTGGCAAGAGGGTACAAAGTTGATCAAGGAGTGGATCACCAGATAGCGGTCAAAATTATCCTTAGAGGAATAAGGATATGTTTCTCGGTTATGGAGGTGATAAAGAGTTCGACGTAAAGAGTTGCGTCGATGCAAGCTTTAACACCTATCCGGATAGCTCTGAGTAGAGATACCGGATATGTATAATGGAGCAACAATTTGGAATAGCTCCAAGTGGAATGTGGTAGCAGCATCTGTGATATGACATAAAGTTTTGCGAAATACATAGGGATCTGAATTTTGCAGACCCATTGACTACAACCTCTCTCACAAGCATAAACATGATCAAACCCAGAACTCTTTGGATGTTGGTCACATGGCGATGTGACCTGTGAGTGTTAATCACATGGCGATGTGAACTAGATTATTGACTCTAGTGCAAGTGGGAGACTGTTGGAAATATGCCCTAGAGGCAATAATAAATTAGTTATTATTATATTATATTTCCTTGTTCATGATAATCGTTTATTATCCATGCTATAATTGTATTGATAGGAAACTCAGATACATGTGTGGGTACATAGACAACACCATGTCCCTAGTAAGCCTCTAGTTGACTAGCTCGTTGATCAATAGATGGTTACAGCTTTC